>BSBN01000877.1:8975217-9632934 GCA_027924645.1 Cunninghamia lanceolata | reverse complement strand
ATGCATCTTTAGGTGCCCCAAGGTGGACTATGACATGTAAGAGAATATATTATTTATTGCTTGTGTATGATAGATTCTCCTACAACTATAAGTTGTAACTGCTATGACAGATTCTATGAGTCATAAGAGTCGTAAGAGCATTTGTCATAGCCCATTTTAGACATAGGAAACCTCTTTGGGATGGGACCTGTGGACAAGTGTCAAGAACATTCTACAATGTTGACCAAGTGTCCATAGGCATGGGTTTTGGGCCATGAGGCCAGGTTGGATGCCCATTCCAAGATAGAGCCAATTTTGCCTTGTATATTCTATATAAATAGGTGCTTGGAGGAGGAGATGTAGTATGTGATTGACATGTACTATTGTGCTGTCAAATTGACTCCAGACATGAGTGTCAAAGACTATTAAATCTTGCATTGCAAGTGTATTGTAAACAATATTCAGTTTTGATAATACATTTTGCAAGTTTCTGAGTGTGGGGTTTTTTCACTCGATAAGGGTTTTCCCCACAATATATCTTGTCTCGCTTCTTCTGTCTTCTTTCTGGTTCTATGCGTATTGCTGCAATATTTTTGTTATATGTTTCATGTTGTAATTTTAAGGATTAAATTTAAATTTGTATAGCTCTCCCCTCATTAGATTAGTGTAGGAAGTGATTTTCGCACACCTAGCTTCCTTTCAGTTGGTATCAGAGCTTGATCACCTTTGGTCCTAGTTGTTGGGTAGGGGTTTTTTGAGCTAATCTTAAGTTGAGTGGGAGTCTCTGCAGAGTATTCTGAATCTTATTGTAGCAAGGAGATGGCAAGTACATCCGGGAGGATAGAGGTGGAGAAATTCAATGGCACTAATTTTGAACTGTGGAAGCTCAAGATGGAAGACATGCTTGTTGATTGAGACCTCTAGGAAACTATCAATGGAACAAAACTAGCTGTAGTGTCACAAGCTGGTTGGGATCTTAAGGATCAGAAGGCTAAGGGTCTCATAAGACTTAGTCTTGTTGATTCTATCCTGTTAAATGTCCATGAGGAGGCTACTGCAAACTTGCTTTGGAAGAAGTTAGGAGATGTGTATCAAGCCAAATCCCTGATTAATAAACTTTTTCTAAAAAAGAAGTTGTATTCTCTTCGAATGGAGGACAGAGGATCTATTGCATAACATATGAATGCTTTCAACATGTTGGTTGCATAATTGACATCTATTGGTGTGAAGATGGAGGAGGATCATTATATGACCTTGCTTTGTTCTTTACCGGACTCTTGGGATCATCTTGTCATGGCTATCAAAAGCACCACATCCACATTCAAAATGGATGAAGTGGTTTCTTCATTGTTGTCTGAAGAGATGTGAAGAAAGTCTTCTAAGGAAGCTAAAGAGGCTCTTGTAGTTCGTGGAAGACCTAAGGAGAAAGGGAAAAAGGATAAGAAAGCTGATAAGGGTAGATCTAAATCATGTGGGAGATCTAAATCTCCTGGAAAGTCCAAGGTGTTAGATCTAGGGCACACAACTGAGAGGGGGGGTGAATTAGTTGTACAAAAACTTGCTTCTACTTGAAACACTTGATTCTTCTTTGTTAGTTAATAGCATATCAGTTAACCATTCTTGAAAGAAAAACACATAAACACAGGAGCCGATAAGCATCAACACATTGGGCACCAAGATTTTGACAGGGAAAACCCAGGTAAGGGAAAAACCTTGGGGTGATTAACCCAAGGATTATTCTCTGTTAGAAGAATAAAAAAAATGGATGGCACATGCCAATTAGGGCTCACTGCCCGAGCACACTGCTCACAAAGAGGCACACTACCTACAAGAGACACACTGTCTACAAGATCATAAGTATTACAAACTTGAACTGGATAATGACATCTTTATCATGCCTAGATTAGTTCCATTTATGCCCAAAACTTCTGCTCTACTTTTTGCGCTCCTCTTCGCTACCACACACTCATCATACCAAGACACTCTACAAAATGAATTCACAATCCCTTATTTATACAAGGCATCGACTTAGGAACAATCATCTAAGTCAACAAACACCTACAAGATCATTCGCAAGACGTGTAATACATCCGGTCAGCCAGACTCGGGAAGAACACCAACAACTGGTGGTCTTTACATCAAATCTAAACTCAAACTTCAATGCGGACCACCAATAAGACTTGTGCATGATCCAAGGATCACTAAAACCTTTCCTGAGTCATCAAGAACATCCGCACTTTATCAGCTCACTGGAAATCTTCTCTTCTTCATCCAGAACTTCAAGAACACAGTCTATCGCCACTGTCAAATTGAAACAGGTTCTTCCAGACCTCCAAACTATGTACAAACTGAGATGACACATCACAAGGACATCCCAAACACTTCTTCCAATCTGCAGAATAGGACAATGCACTTCTAGATCTCACCAGACCTTTTTGTAACACTCTGTCACTCTGGAGTATCTTCCGGAACCAGTTCTACTTGATCAATCATAACTTCTTCATATCTTCATACGGACCCCTAAAATCTTAACTGGAACATTTCAAGACTCATATCTACAAACCCTTTAATCTGCATCCTCTGATCCTCAACTTAATGACTACATTGGCCTTCTTCTCATCACTGTTCTTCACTGTTCCTGGTTGAGACTAATTTTCTCAATATCCTTAGCACACAGCTCATCCAATCCTTCTCATCAATGCAATATGAGTATGTTGACATCAATGACAACACTGGTTAACCTCATACTTGTAACAATCTCCCCCTTTGTCATTGATGACAACATATGATGTGAAAAACCATCAAGACAAGAACTTACTCTTTTCTGTCACAACTCCCCCTATCAACAACAACTCTTCACAAGTCTTTTCTTTCTTTGCTGCTCCCCCTTTGATTATCAACCACTTGTTTTTCACATGTCTTCTCTCCCCCTTTGACATCAATGGCAAAGGGCTCATACTTGCAATTTCAACACATTAGAATCATACTAGCTGCTCCCCCTGAGTAGCAGCTCCCCATCACCAATTTGGATCACAAGATATGACTGTGAAATCCATCAGACTGATGCACATCAGTGCATCCTAGTTCATCACCAGAGGGGCCATGACCCCTAACTTCTCCCTGAGATACTCAAGAGTCCTTGCGAAGAGGTTTAGTAAAGATATTTGCAATCTGATCCTTAGAGGGTACATACTCCAATCTGACTTCATCCTTGTTCACTTGTTCTCTCAGAAAGTGAAACTTGATAGATATGTGCTTAGTCTTAGAATGCAACACCAGATTCTTAGAAATATTTATTGCACTTGAATTATCACAGAAAATTTTGATAAGCTCCTCATATTTTACTTTAATGTCTCTCAACATCTGTTTCATCCATAAAATTTGAGTGCAACTACCTGCTGCAGCAATGTATTTTGCTTCAGTTGTAGACAGAGATATTGCCTCTTGTTTCTTGCTTAGCCAAGAAACCAACCTTTTTCCCAAAAAGAATGCTCCTCCACTTGTACTTTTCCTATCATCCACATCTCTTGCCCAATCTACATCTGTATATACATGAAGAGAAAAATCCTGATCTCTAGGATACCATAGGCCATACTCAATTGTTCCTTTTAAGTACCTAAAAATTCTTTTGATTGCCATGACATGAGATTCTCTGGGATCCGCTTGGAATCTTGCCAGAAGACCAACAACCTGCATTATATCTGGTCTAGTCTGAGTGAGATACAACAATCCACCAACCATTGATCTGTACTTTGTCTGATCTGCCTTAAGAGAGTCATCATCTTTGCTCAACTTGCATCTAGCTGCCATGGGGGTATTCATTGGCTTTGAATCTTCCATCCCAAATTTCCTCAACAATTCTTTCACATATTTGGTCTGAGAAATGAAGATCCCTTTCTTTGATTGAGTAATTTGTAGACCCAAGAAAAAATTCATTTCACCAAGCATAGACATCTCAAACTTACTTTTCATCTGATTTGCAAAAGTTTTACACATACTATCTCTTCCTCCAAAAATTATATCATCCACAAACACTTCAACAATTAAGATGTTTTCATGATTAATTTTGAAATATAAATTACTGTCAGCAGTACCTTTGTTGAAATCAATCTTCAAAAGATGTTTATCCAGTCTTTCATACCAAGCTCTTGGGGCTTGCTTCAATCCATACAGTGCCTTTTTCAACTTGCAGACCATATCACCATAATCAGATAATTGAAATCCATCCGGTTGCTCAATGTATACTTTTTCTTCCAAATCACCATTTAGGAAAGCAGACTTAACATCCATCTGATATACCTTGAAGTCTTTGAAGGCAGCAAATGCAAGAAATAATCTGACTACTTCAATTCTTGCTACCAGAGCAAAGGTTTCTTCAAAATCAATTCCTTCTATTTGAGAGTAGCCTTTGCAGACCAATCTGGCTTTGTTTCTGATTACTTCACCAACTTCATTTAATTTGTTCTGGAAGACCCATTTGGTTCCAATCACATTCTTGTCTCTAGGTCTGGGAACAAGATCCCAAGTGTGATTTTTCTCAATTTGCATAAACTCTTCCTCCATTGCATTGGTCCAGTTTTCATCATTGCAGGCTTCATTTATTGTCTTAGGTTCAATCTTTGAAATCAGACAACATTCATCTGAATTTTGAGCAATTCTCCTCCTTGTTTGTACTCCTTTGCTTTTGTCACCTATGATCTGATCTTTAGAGTGATTTAGAGTTACATACCTTGGAACTTTGGGAATTTCTTGCACCTCTAATTCTTGATCAATCTCATTGACACTTATTTCTTATTCCTGTCTTACTAGATCATCTTGACTTTATTTCTCAGAGGGGGCTTGGATACTTTGAATCTGAACATCATTCTGATCATCTTCATCATATTCATAAAACCTTGAGGGCTTCTCAACTCCTTCATCAACTTTCACATTTGTATTTTCTATCATCTTTCTCAGTCTCTTGTTGTAACACCGGTATGCTTTGCTTTGAGTGGAGTAACCCAAGAAAATTCCTTCATCACTTCTAGCATCAAACTTTCCTAGATCTTCATCTCTTTTGATGTAACATTTGCTACCAAATACTCTGAAATATCTCACAGTAGGAGTGACACCAAACCAAAGTTCATAAGGAGTCTTACCGGTATTGCTTCTGATTTGAACTCAATTGAGAGTGTAGACTGCAGTGCTGACAGCTTCTCTCCTAAACATCTAAGGAACATTTGCTTCCATCATCATTGTCCTGGATGCTTCCTAGATGGTTCGGTTCTTTCTCTCTACTACTCCATTTTGCTGTGGAGTCCTAGGAGCAGACAACTGTCTCTTTATACCATGCTTCTCACAAAAGTCTATGAATTCACCGGATGTGAATTCACCACCTCTATCAGAACTTAGACATTTCAGTTTCAATCTAGTTTGATTCTCTACCATAGCTTTGAAGATTTTAAACTTCTTAGAGGCTTCTGATTTCTCTTTTAGAAAGGTAACCCACATCATCCGGGAATGATCATCAATCAATAACATGAAGTATTTATCACCTTACACACTCTTGACTCTTATCAGACCACATAGAGCAATATGAACCAATTCTAATAATCTAGTAGAGGACTGATCCTTGCTTTTGAATGAGACTCTGCTCTGTTTACCTAGCTGACATTCTTTGCACAAACTATTTGTAGGTTTCACCAATTTTGGAAGGTCTCTTATAGCCTGAGTACTGCTTATCTTGATGATGTTATCAAAATTTACATGACACATCCTTCTATGCCATAACCAACTCTGATCAACTTGAACAAACAAATAATTTTATTAGAACCAACTAGATGGAAGATATTACCTTTTGTTTGAGTACCAGATGCAATCTCAGTTCTAGAACTTTCAAAGATCCTGCATCTTCCATTTTTGAACTGGAGATCATAACCTTTGTCTACCAACTGTCCAACACTGAGAAGATTGTGCTTCAATCCTTCAACATACAGTACATTACCAATTTTGCTCTTTCCATCAAGAGAAATAGTTCCCCTACCTCTTATTCTACCAGCGGAATTATCACCAAACTTTACCAGTCCTCCTTCATACCTTTCCAAATCTAAGAACTTGTTCTTATCACCTGTCATATGGTGAGAACATCCATTGTCAATAACCCAATCATCCTTTTCTTCAACTCGGGCAGCCAAAGCTCTTTCTACAATCTTATGATTGATAGATTCAGAGGATATTGGATCTTCTTCCTTGATGGCAATAAACACCCATTCATTTCCGGATTTGTTTCCTAATTCTGATTCATCATCTGTTACTCCTTCATTATCATCTTCTTCATGAACATAATAATAGTTCTTTTGGAACCTTTGTCTATTAGAATTTGACCTTGCAGATTTTTTCAGACATCTTGAAGCAAAATGACCAATCTTATTGCAGTTGAAGCACTTAAAGGGTAATTTTCCTTCATACTTACTGAATCCTCTTGGTAGTCTCTTTGCAATGAGAGCTTCAAGATGAGCTGTTTCTGCTTCTTCCTCTTCCATGTCTCTTCTTGCTTGATCATACCATGACAACTTCCTTGAAGAGTTTTCTCTCGGATCAAATCTTTGTTTGCCTTTCACATATGCATTGGCTTTGAATGCAGATTCAGTCTTGGGGGGATCATCTCCAAACTCGGTCATTTCAAATGCAGCCAATTTGCCAGCCAATTGTTCTCTTGTGACAGTTGTATGGGCTCTGAATTCATCAATGGCAGCAATCTTGATTTTGTAGGCAGTAGGAAGGGATCTGAGAATTTTGCCAACAATCTCATTTTCATCCAGAGTTCCACCAGTATTCCTAATTCCACACACTAGCTCATTTACTCTTGGCATAAAGGTAGTGATATTTTCATCATCTCTCATCTTCAATCTTTCAAATTTCCCTTTGAGACTTTGCAACCTTGCACTCTTAACAAACTCATCTCCTTCATGCAGAAGTTCCAGTTTAACCTAGATCTCATAGGCAGTTGGTAGGTCAATAACATTTGAGAGTTCTGAGTTAGTCAATGCGCTTAGAAGAGCTTCTTTGGTCCGCAGATTATTTTTCAGCATCTGTGATTTTATTTAGCGTTGTCGGACCACCCTGTGGAGGTACATATGGTTTTGTGACCGAGGACAAGTATGCTTTTTCCATACACTCCAAGTGACATTTCAGGCGACCTTTCCAGAGAGAGTAGTTGGTTCCATCAAACTTCAGACTATCCTTCTTATATGACAACATCCTGGATCTCCTCAAAGCGGTTAAGCTCCTTTTAGAGGAACTTAGCTCTAATACCAATTGTTAGATCTAGGGCACACAACTGAGAGGGGGGGTGAATCAGTTGTACAAAAACTTGCTTTTACTTGAAACACTTGATTCTTCTTTGTTAGTTAATAGCATATCAGTTAACCATTCTTGAAAGCAAAACACATAAACACAGGAGCAGATAAGCATCAACACATTGGACACCAAGATTTTGACGTGAAAAATTGGGTTAAGGGAAAAACCACGGGGTGATTAACCCAAGGATTATTCTCTGTTAGAAGAATAAGAAAAATGGATGGCACATGCCAATTAGGGCTCACTGCTCGAGCACACTGCTCACAAGGAGGCACACTGCCTATAAGAGACACACTGTCTACAAGATCATAAGTATTACAAACTTGAACTAGAAAATGACATCTTTACCATGCCTAGATTAGTTCCATTTACACCCAAAACTTCTGCTCTACTTTTCGCGCTCCTCTTCGCTACCACACACTCATCATACGAAGACACTCTACAAAATGAATTCACAATCCCTTATTTATACAAGACATCGACTTAGGAACAATCATCTAAGTTAGCAAACACCTACAAGATCATCCGCAAGATGTGTAATACATCCGGTCGGCCAGACTCAGGAAGAACACCAACAACTGGTGGTCTCTACATCAAATCCAAACTCAAACTTCAATGCAGACTGCCAATAAGACTTGTGCATGATCCAAGGATCACCAAAACCTTTCCTGAGCCATCAAGAACATCCGCACTTTATCAGCTCACTGGAAATCTTCTCTTCTTCATCCAGAACTTCAAGAACACAGTCTATCGCCACTGTCAAACTGAAATAGGTTCTTTTGGACCTCCAAACTATGTACAAACCAAGATGACACATCACAAGGACATCCCAAACACTTCTTCCAATCCGCAGAATAGGACAATGCACTTCCAGATCTCACCAGATCTTTTTGTAACACTCTGTCACTCCGGAGTATCTTTCGGAACCGGTTCTACTTGATCAATCATAACTTCTTCATATCTTCATGCGGACCCCTAAAATCTTAACTAGAACATTTCAAGACTCATATCTACAAACCCTTTAATCTGCATCCTCTGATCCTCACCCTAATGAGTACATTGGCCTTCTTCTCATCACTGTTCTTCACTATTCCTGGTTGAGACTAATTTTCTCAATATCCTCAGCACACAGCTCATCCAATCCTTCTCATCAATGCAATATGAGTATGTTGACATCAATGACAATACTGGTTAACCTCATACTTGCAACACAAGGGTCTTTGTTGGAATTGTGTTAAATCTAGGCATTTCTGAAAGTAATGCAAAGAGGAAAAGAAGAAGAAGAAGAACCCAGATTCAGATTTTGACAAGTCACAAGATGATGGTGATGCCTTCATCACAGCCCTGGCAACCCATGCATCTGATGATGTGTGGCTGATTGATTATGGTGCATCATTCCACATGACCTCACATCGAGACTAGTTTACTAAGTATGTGGAGTTCGATGGTGGAAAGGTGTACCTGGGTGACGACTCTCATCTGAAGATTGTTGCTCATGGAAGAGTCTCTATCCAATTCCCTGATGGATGAGTGAAGGGGATCTTTGGGGTTATGCACATCCCAGGCTTAGCACGAAACCTTCTTTCTGTAAGTATGTTGAATGATGCATGTGTGTAGGTTGTCTTTTCGAAAGAAGGATGCAAGATGACTAGAGGAGTTATGGTGCTTGCTAAGGGTACTAGGAGAGGTACACTGTTTTAGCTAGAAGCATGCATTTCACAATGCAAAAGTTCTTTTGACTCAAGAAAAAGGGCAGCAATCACTTCATCCCCACCATTTAAATGAGCAGTGATGAAACCTGTTGTATCAGCCCTGATGGTTGTATTCATGCCTTGGAAGTTAAGCTTCCTGCTGAAAAGACAATGTTATGGCATAAGAGATTTGGCCACATTGGTGAGAAGGGTCTGCATACACTGAAAAATAAGAACATCATCGAGGGGTTAGATGATTGTAATCTTGTGTTTTCCTTTTGCAAACATTGCATATATTGAAAACAAAGCTGTGTTCAGTTTTACTCGAGTTCTCATTAGTCTTCTGGTGTGTTGGACCTTGTTCATTCTGATGTATTTGGTCCTATTAATGTTCCTTTATTATCAAAATATGTATATTTTATATCTTTTATAGATGACTATAGTAGAAGGACATGGATTTATTTTCTCGAAAGAAAATCTGAAGTCTATAGTAAGTTTAAGAAGTTTAAAGCCTTTGCTGAAAATTAGACTGGTAAAAAGATTAAGTGTTTGAGAACTGACAATGGTGGTGAGTTCTATTCTACAAAATTTGATAAATATTGCAAGGAACTTGGGATTGAAAGACATTAGACAACTCCATACACCCTACAGCAAAATGGAGTTGCAGAGAGGATGAACAAGACACTGATGGAGAAGGCTAGGAGTATGCTTAGTGGAGCTGGCGTAGAACAAAAGTTTTGGGCTGAAGTTGTTGCCACTTCTTTCTATCTTGTAAATAGATCTCCTACATCAACTCTTGTTGGTAAGACACCCATGGAGGTGTGGTCTGGTAGAAATCCTTCAATAAGGCATCTTCATGCTTTTGGTTGTGAGGCATATGCACATGTGCCTAGGGAGAAGAAGTCAAAATTGGAGAACAAGGCTGTTAAGTGTATCTTCATTAGCTATGGTGTCGGTGTGAAAGGATACAATCTTTGGGATCATGTGGCTAAAAAAGTGTTGTATAGCAAAAGTGTCATCTTCAGAGAGCTAACACCTTCTTCCACTATTTTACAACCAGAAGAAAAAGAAAAGAAAGAGGATGTTGTTCAGTTTCCTGCTACCCCTGAGAAGATTGAATAGAAAGACAATGTTGGACCTAATGATGAGGAGAGCTCTTGTAGCTCTGAAAGCTCAGATGAAGAAGTTGAACCTCAACCTTAGCTCTTGAGGAGGTCTACACAAATAAGGAAGCAACCTGAAAGGTTTGGTTATACATTTCTTGATTCTAGTTGTGCTTTTGCTTTGCATACTAATAGTGATGAACCTAGAACTGTATTAGAGGCTATGGATATGAAAGATGTAGGTTCCTGGAAGGAGGCCATGGAGGATTAGATGGCTTCTTTGGAAAAGAATCAAACTTGGGACTTGGTGCCTTTGCCTCCTGGACGGAAACCCATTTGATGCAAATGGGTGTTCAAGAAGAAATTTGGTGTAGATGGCAGTGTTGAGAAGTATAAGGCCAGATTGGTTGTGAAGGGGTATTCACAAGTGGAGGGTATAGATTATGGTGAGATCTTCTCTCCCATTGCAAAGC
Organism: Cunninghamia lanceolata; assembly: GCA_027924645.1. Classification (NCBI taxonomy): domain Eukaryota; kingdom Viridiplantae; phylum Streptophyta; class Pinopsida; order Cupressales; family Cupressaceae; genus Cunninghamia; species Cunninghamia lanceolata. The sequence goes on along the minus strand of BSBN01000877.1, from coordinate 9,622,350 downwards.
TGACATCCATTCAATTCTTGTTATCTCTTGTAGCACCTTATGACTTAAAGGTAGAATAGATGGATGTGAAGACAGCTTTCCTTCATGCTGATTTGGAGGAAGAAATTTACATGTCACAGCCAAAGAATTACATGGTGAGAGGTAAAGAAAATTTGGTTTGCAAGTTAAAGAAGTCTTTGTATGGTTTGAACCAGTCTCCTAGGAGGTGGTACTTGAAGTTTGATGCCTTTGTGTTGTCAATTAGATTTGTGAGATCGAAATCAGATCACTGTGTGTATTTTAAGTTTGATGGTGATCATATTCTCATTGTTGCAATGTATGTTGATGATATGTTTCTCATTAGGAAGGGTAAGAATATGATTTCTGATTTTAAATCTTAGTTGTTAGCACAATTTGAAATGAAAGATTTAGGGGCAGCCAAGTACATTCTAGGAATGGAAATCAAAACAGACAAAACTAATAGAAAACTTTGGTTAAACCAGAGTAAGTATGTGAAGACCGTGTTGGATAGGTTCAACATGGTAGATTGTAGACCATTGTGTGTTCCTATTTCTTTGGGGACAAAGTTGTTTGTTGAGGATTGTCCAAAATCTCCTCGTAAGGTGGAGGACATGAGTAGAGTACCTTATGCTAGTGTTGTTACTAGTATGATGTATGCTATAGTCTGCATAAGACCAGACATTGCCCAAGTAGTGGGAATCCTTAGTCAATTTATGCCTAATCCTGGATGGGTACATTGGGATGCAGTTAAGCGATTGTTCAGATATTTGAGCGGTACTTCTGAGTATTCCATATGCTATCATGGTAATGTTACAGGACCTCCACATTCTGTTGATATTCATAGATTTGTGGATTCAGATTGGGCAGGTGACATTGATAGCAAGAGATCCACCAGTGCTTATGTGTTTACACTATTTGGTGGCGCTATTAGTTGGATGAGTAAGCGACAACCTGTGGTTGCTTTGTCCACGACAGAAGTTGAGTATATGGTAGCAACTCATGCTTGTAAGGAATCCATTTGGCTTAGGAGACTATGTTCAGATATTGGTGTTGGTAGGTCAAATTATGATCAGTTGTGATATTTAGAGAGCAATTTGCCTTGCAAAGAATCCAACTTTCCATGCTAGAATAAAGCATATTAATGTATAGTTTCACTTTGTGCGAGACATGGTAGAGGATGGGAAGGCAAATTTGGAGAAGGTATATACTTTGAAGAATGTTGCAGATGCATTGACAAAACTAGTTAGCATAGAGAAGTTCAGATGGTGTTTGGAGTCTATCGGCCTCTTGGCCTATAGCAGTTAAATCTTGTTATTCTATTGGCTCTTACAAGGTGTTTGACAAGTGGGAGAATGTTGGGAATTAAGGTGTTTCAACCTTGGTAATTCCTTGTATTATTTATGATTGTATTTATTTATTCATTGCCTATGTTGTAAATTAATTGTAAATTCCATATTGTCCTTTTGTGGGATGTGGCACGGTGATGTGTCATCCTACATGTAAGATGACAAATTGTAATTTTGTCCTCACATGAGGAGACAGGCATCCCACTTTGTGGTAGGAGTATATTGCCATGTGTCGGCATCTTGGATGTTGTGTAAGGGAATGTTGACCAAAATGGTTATGACAGATTCCTATGATGAAGTTATGACATGTAAGAGTCAAAAATAGAAGCTTGTAAGATAGGTGAAGACATGTGTCATGAAGCATCTTTGAAAAAGACATCTTCAGGCAGCCCAAGGTGGACTATGATATGTTGTAAGAGAATATGCTATTTATAGCCTATGTATGATAGATTCTCTTATAGATGTAAGTTGTAACTACTATGATATATTCTATGACAGTTGTAAGAGTCATAAGAGCATCTGTCATAGCCCATTTTGGAAATAGATGACCTCTTTGGGATGGGAGTTATGGACAAGTGTTAGGAACATTCTACAATGTTGACCAAGTGTACATAGGAGTGGGTTTTGGGCCATGAGGCTAGGTTGGATGCCCATTCCAAGATAGATCCAATTTTGCCTTGTATATTCTATATAAATAGGTGCTTGGAGGAGGAGATGTAGTATGTGATTGATAGGTACTGTTATGTTGCCAGATTGACTCCAGACATGAGTGTTGAAGACTATTAAAGCTTGCATTGCAAGTATATTGTAAACAATATTTAGTTTTGATAATACATTGTGCAGGTTTCTAAGTGTGGTGTTTTTCACCGATAAGGGTTTTCCCCATGATATATCTTATCTCTTCTTCTGTCTTCTTTCTGGTTTGATGTGTATTGCTGAAATATCTCTGTTATATGTTTCATGTTGCTGTAGTTGTAAGGATTAAATTGAATTTGTATAGCTCTCCCCTCATTAGATTAGTGTAGGAAATGATTTATGCACACCTAGCTTCCTTTCATTTTGCAGGTTATTATGAGTCAATTAAGACAAGAAAAAAATGCTTTACAAGGAAAAAGTGGACGTGTAATTTTAAGGTGTTAGTGCTAAACTATAACCTATATTGCTTATTCTAAGTAATATATTTAAGCACATGCCTTTAAGCCACCTTAGGTGCTAGGTGTCAAACTTGGAGAGTTGTATTGGACTCTCCAAGCTATTTGTTGACACTCATTCGACACTTGGTGAGAGGAGTGTTGAAGTTGACTCCTAAGTCGACTCAACCTTTTCACCTCTCTCACCTATATATGTCACCTCTTATTCATAACCTATTATTACAATTTACAATTGCTTTCACTCCATGTTGTAATCAACATTTCACTTAGTTGATCATGGTTTCTACATGATATCAGAGCCATATTGAGTTCATTGTTGGTTCATGGTTTTATGGTTTCATGTTCTATTTTTTATTTGTGAAAGCCAAATTTGTTGGGTGAATCTGTATTTCATGTGATGTCTGATTGAAGGCTTTGATTGGTAGAATCTTGGGTGAATCTATAAATATATGTTCTCTGTGTCTATAGGCTTTAGAGAGCAGCTCGAAAGGTGACGACGCCCATGTTGCAGAGGGGAGTGAAGGAATTCATCTGCCAAATCCCCATGCATAGCACCCACACTACCTACGCAGAGGGAGGAGGTTTTAGACAGTCAGGACATTAATGCCCAGGGTTAGTCACACCCTCTCTCAATCATGTTGAACCTCCACTAAGGTGGATGTTGTCATAGAGATAGGCTCATGTGCCCTTAGGAAATCGCCCCTATTTGCACCCCTGTTCTGCTCAAACAATCTCTGTTCGGGCAAGGTCGTTCTCGATAAAAGGTTGATGCTAGTCAAAGGGGCTTGTGCCCTCACATAGGGGTCTTGCATGATTGAAGATGCATGATTGTAGAATGGGAGTGATTTGTTGAAGACGACCAACACATGAAGAGAAGGCCCCTCCTTTGGGAGGTGATGCCATCACCCAGCACATTGGAATCTGCCTAAGGTAGAACCTGTGCATAGAAAAGCGAGTGAAGACACCAATGCCTTTGCCTATGAACAACATTGGAGGCAATTAAAATGTCTTGGTTGATGGTAACCATTCACTAGGTCGAAGACATCTGTAGTTTCTTTTTTGGAGAGAGGTCATTGTTGTGTGAAGTGTAACAACAAGGGAGATTACTGAGTTGTGGAGCATTCTCATAGATTGCCAAGAGAAATAGAAAGTAGCCATTGGAGCTCCAAATGAGGTTTTGAAGGTAGATTTCAATGCTAGTGTGTGGGAGCCACCGTCAGAACACCAGCATTTGCATTTGACAGGCCCAACTCATAGAGGAGCACGCCTTGCTGAAGGAGGTTGACCTACAGACCACTCATAGATCCGTGGAAGCTTAGGTGTATGAAGCCCCTAGCCTGGGTGAGTTTTGAGGGTTTAATGCTGAGAAAAGATGGAAAGAGGGGCTAATTATGATGCTCTTCATATCTTCCTCATGGTCAATATCAGAGTTCTCTATTCAAATGCCTCGTGTATCACAATCAAATCCAAGTGGGGCTCACATGCAGAGGCATCTTACTCTCTTCTACTGGTCTCTTCATCACATAAGGTGAAGGCAACAACGACTACCTATTGGAGGCCAAATTCAAATAGAAAACTATCCATCTAAAGACATCTCCCACATCCCATAGTCTCATGCCTGTGTGGTGTTAAAATCATATGCCTCTGTGGCACGAGGGTGAATCCCTACCATGCAGGCCTCCGTGGAGTTCTCTAATGGCTAAATGGAGGCATTAAAAGTACTCGCAACTGGTGTGAAAGGGTGTTTGAAGGCTCGATTTGCAATCTCTATGCATTGAAGGCTAACCCTCGGCATTCAAAACCACCTCACAACGTGCAAAGGAGGCGATGCCACCCAAATCAGCCTATGTAACACTAGAAAGGAATTGCCCCTGCATCACATCTATCCCTGCCATGGAAGTCTCAGCCCTTTGTGAAGCTTATTTTCACTTTCATTCTTTTCTTTTAATTTGCCCTAATTTGAGCATTTGCCCTAATTTCTAATTTCTAGAAATCTTCAAAATAGTATTTAAAAGTGTTTTTTAATATACAAATGTTTATTAAAATCCATTAGGAAACAAACATTACAAATACAAATTTGGAGGGGGATGCTTTTTTAAAATTTAGGATAAATTAATTTGGGGCAAAATTGCCTTAAGTAGAGTAATGGTTCTTTATAAAACCATAAGTGTTAATGTGCAATTTTTGGTTCCAAAATTGGTAGTCCATGTATATGCACTAAATTATAAAGTGTCTTAAAGAAGGGGGGAACAAAGTAAGGGGGTATCATCGAGTTACTTTCTCTATTTTCTCTTTCCATACTTCTAAGTTTGCAATTACAACTCATCTACATAGTTTTATATGTGTGATCAACTTCAACAATAATCTTTGTTCACATTGTGACCTTAAAAATAGCCAAGGGAAGGTCATCAAACAAAAGAAGTCACCTCATAAGTATAACTCTAAATACTATAGAGGATTATGTCACCTAAATTAACTTAATGAGGTTGCAACTAAAAGAAGGTGGATTGAATGATCCTTGGTTGAGAAACAAGTGGACTCAATGATCCTTCAGTGAGAAATAGGTGGATTGAATGATCCTTCAAACATTTTTGAGACCCTATGGTAAATGATCTATAATATTCAATAGATTCTCATCAGTTCATATCTCACATCGAGAGCCTATGGTAAATGAACCTGAATCTTTCATCAGATCACATCTCAAATTTGGTTAATGTTCCTGAATACTCATGATACTAGCATCTATGGAGTCATTAGTCATAGTTCAGCATTGTACACAAGCAACTTCAAGGTTCATGGATCTTTTCTCTCTTTTTGGAGCATAGTTTTTCCCACTAGTTAGGTTTTCTATCTTATGCCAGTTTTTGAGAGATTGCTTTATAAATGGGTACCTCACCAAGCTAGTAGTTGGGACCTATTTCTCTTTAGTGTACATGGGTACCTCACTAGGACTTGTATCCAGGACCCATCTCTTCTTGAACTCACCTAAGATGTTCTTAAGGGGTTGTTAGTGCTAAACTATACTTTATATTACATATTCTAAGTAATATATTGAAGCACATGGATTTAAGCCACCTTAGATGCTAGGTGTCAAACTTGGAGAGTTGTATTGGACTCTCCAAGCTATGTGTCGACACTAATTCAACACTTGGTGAGAGGAGTGTTGAAGTTGACTCCCATTCAACTTAAGATTATCTCAAAAAACCCCTACTCAACAACTAGGACCAAAGGTGATCAAGCTCTAATACCAACTAAAAGGAAGCTAGTTGTTTGGAAATTGCTTCCTACACTAATCTAATGAGGGGAGAGCTATACAAATTCAATTTAATCCTTACAATTAAAGCAATATGAAACATATAATAGAGATATTGCAGCAATACACATAGAACCAGAAAGAAGACAGAAGAAGAGAGACAAGATATATCGTGGGGAAAACCCTTATTAGGTGAAAAACCCCACACCCAGAATCCTACACAATGTATTATCAAAACTGAATATGGTTTACAATACACTCGTGTCTAGAGTCAATCTAGCAACATAATAGTAGCTATCAATCATATACTAAATCTCCTCCTCCAAGCACCTGTTTATATAGAATATACAAGGCAAAATTGGCTCTATCTTGGAATGGGCATCCAACTTGGCCTCATGGCCCAAAACCCATGCCTATGGACAAGTTTGATCAACATTGTAGAATGTTCCTGACACTTGTCCATAGCTCCCATCCCAAAGACGTCGCCTATTTCCAAAATAGGTTATGACAGATGCTCTTATGATTCTTATGACCATCATAGAATCTGTCATAGTAGTTACAACTTACAATTGTAAGAGAATCTATCATACACATGCTATGAATAGCATATTCTCTTACAACATGTCATAGTCCACCTTGTGCTGCCAAAGATGCCTTTTTCAAAGATTCTTCATGACACATGTCTTTACCTGTCTTACAAACTTCTATTTCTAACTCTTACATGTCATAACTTTGTCATAGGAATCTGTCATAATCATTTCGGTCAACATTCCCTTACACAACATCTAAGATGCCGACACATGACAAAATACTCCTACCACAAAGTGGGATGCCTATCTCCTCATGTGAGGACAAAATTACAAGTTGTCATCTTCCATGTAGGATGACACATCACCGTGCCACATCCCACAAAATGACAATATGGAATTTACAATTAATTTACAACATAGGCAATGAATAAATAAACACAATCATAAATAATGCAAGGAATTACCAAGGTTGAGACACCTTAATTCCCAACATTCTCTCACTTGTCGAACACCTTTTAAGACCCAATAGAATAACAGGATTTAATTGCTATAGGCCGAGAGGCCCATAGACTTCGAACACCATTTAAACTTCTCTGTGCTAACTGGTTTCGTCAATGCATCTAAAACATTCTTCAAAGTATCTACCTTCTCCAAATTTACCTTCCCATCCTCTACCATGTCTCGCACAAAGTGAAACTATACATCAATATGCTTTGTTCTGGAATGGAAAGTTGGATTTTTCGCAAGGCAAATCGCACTCTGACTATCACAACTGATCGTAATCTGACTTGCATCAACACCAATATCTAAACATAATCTCTTAAGCCAAATGGATTCCTTACAAGCATGAGTTTCTACCATATACTCAGCTTCTGTCATGGACAAAGCAACCACAGGTTGTCTCTTACTCATCCAACTACTAGCACCACCAAACAGTGTAAATACATAAGCACTGGTGGATCTCCTACTGTCAATGTCACCTGCCCAATCTGAAACCACAAATCCACAAATATCAATGGAATGCAGAGGTCCTATAACATTACCATGATAGCATATGGAATACTCAAAAGTACCCCTCAAATATCTGAACACTCACTTAACTGCATCCCAATGTACTCGTCCAAGATTAGCCATAAATTGACTAAGGACTCCCACTGCTTGGGCAATGTCTGGTCTTGTGCAGACCATGGCATACATCAAACTGCCAACAACACTAGCATAAGGTACGCTGCTCATGTCTTCCACCTCACTAGGAGATTTTGGACAATCCTCAATAGACAACTTTGTCTCCAAAGAAACAAGAACACATAATGGTCTACAATCTACCATGCTGAACCTATCCAACACGGTCTTCACATACTTACTCTGGCTTAACCAAAGTCTTATGTTAGTTTTGTCTCTTCTGATTTCCATTCCTAGAATGTACCTAGCTGCCCCTAAAGCTTTCATTTCAAATTGTGCTGACAACTAATATTTAAAATCAAAAATCATATTCTTACCCTTCCCAATGAGCAACATATCATCAACATACAGTGCAACAATGAGAATACGATCACCATCAAACTTAAAATACACAGTGATCCAATTTCGATCTCACATATCTAATTGACAACACAAAAGCATCAAAGTTCAAGTACCACCTCCTAGGAGACTACTTCAAATCATACAAAGACTTCTTTAACTTACAAACTAAATTTTCTTTACTTTTCACCATGTAATGCTTTGGTTGTGACATGTAGATTTCTTCCTCCAAATCACCATGAAGGCTAGTTGTCTTCACATCCATATGTTCTACCTCTAAGTCATAAGCTATTGCAAGAGATAATAGGAATCGAATCAATGTCATCTTTACAAAGGGAGAGAAGATCTCACCATAATCTATACACTCCACTGGTGAATACCCCTTCGCAACAAATATGGCCTTATACTTCTCAACACTACCATTTGTACCAAATTTCTTCTTGAACACCCATTTGCATCTAATGGGTTTACGTCTAGTAGGAAAAGGCACCAAGTCCCAAGTTTTATTATTTTCCAAAGAAGCCATCTCATCCTCCATGGACTCCTTCTAGGAACCTACATCTTTCATATCCAATGCCTCTGACATAGTTCTTGGTTCATCACTGTTAGTAAGCAAAGCAAAAGCACAACTAGAATCAAGCAATGTATAACCAAACCTTTCAGGTTGCTTCCTTATTTGTGTAGACCTCCTCAAGAGTTGAGGTTGAGGTTTAGCTTCTTCATTTGAGGTTTCAGAGCTACAAGAGCTCTCCTCTATTGATAACTGAGGGGGGGGGGGTGAATCAGTTATCCTAATAATTTCCACTTTCTGAATTTACTTAACAGTTAGTACAACATCAAATCTAGTATGCAAACATAACCATGAAATGGAGATAACACCAATGCACATGATACAATGATTTTGATGTGGAAACCCTATTAAGGGAAAAACCATAGGGTGATTAACCCAAGATATTATTCTTTGTTAGAAGAATAGATAGAACAAAATGACACATGCCAATTAGGGCTTACTGCCTGAGCACACTGCTCACAAGAGGCTCACTGCCTACAAGAGACTCACTGCCTACAAGAAAGGAAGATAACACAATGTTTGAATTGATGAGAAGCGTCCACACATGCTGAGGTTCAGTTCTAGTTAAGCTTAATAAACTGATCTGCTGCACTTCATTCTTACTCTTTCTTGATGCAGCTGTACTGTCACATTCCAGACCTCTTCTACTATCTTCACTCTGCTCTTTTGCTTTTCTTCACACCACACAACACAACACACACACCTTCACATCTAAATCAATCATGTTTATATATCCGCACAAGTGATTTCATCATCTTTCTAGTCGGCATCCGGAACAGTCAATAATTTCCTCAAACTCTGATCTGTCAGCTGAATCCTTGCATACCAAGTAATGCGGATCAAGGATATACTTGTAGAAGTCATCAATTATGTCTTCCAATCATAACTTATGCCTTAAGATCCTTTTCCATCATCAGTAACACATCCAGAATAATGTCTGATGTTCTACCAGTCAGTTCTTCCTCTGTTCACACTGTCACTTGGGAACCCAACACTCAAGTATTCATATCTCTTTATCCTTTCCACACCGGAGGCTCAAACCCTGGAATCTATCAGTCAAGATACTCCTCTTGACCTTCCCAAGTCTGCACTTTACAAGGGTACTTCCTCTAACAGATCCAGACCTGACTGTCGGACCTTCTATATGCTCTACTCTTGCTTACCGGACCTGTAAGCTCTTCAATCTGACTTCCAGTAGAGACACACCATATCCTACGGATGTGTGGGATGATCTTTGTTGCCATCAATGACAACAATCACAAAGCTCCAATGTGTCTCTTGCCAACAATCTCCCCCTTTGGCATTGATGGCAACACTTAGTGAAAAATGACTAAGTGTTATACTATACTCCCCCTTTGTTGATGCTTTCTTCTAATGTACACTTTACTAGAGCTCCCCCTTAGCTGGATTCCACATTTTTCACTATTCCTCACTCCCCCTTTGACATTAATGGCAAAGGGTAGGGTCTGCTACCCAAAATTGTCAAAATTTCAACTATACTTGGCTACATAAGTATATACATATAGCATTCTTACATCTACTGAAGTATATTTGCAAAAGTTGTCTTCAATTGGATGAATTCTGTAGCCCAACTTTGCTTCATTCTGTCCAAAATTAATATATGACCACTCAACAAGAATGCAAATGCATCTGCCCTTTTCAGATCTGTCGGATCATTGGTCTGGGCTGTGATCTGAGCTTCTTTTATGGCCTCATGCATGGCCTCTAACTTAGGGACAGTTATCCCTCTGAGTTCACCCAACCTACTAATTCTATTTTTCTTCTCTTTTTCAAGATTTTTAATTTCATTCAAAACTGCAACCATCTGACATTCTTGATTTATAATGGATGTGGTAAGTGGATCAAAATTTTGAGAAAGTTTTATTAGTTTGTCCTCCTGTTCTTTTATTTTCTTCTCAAACTCCACTGTTGTTTTGGACTAGGATATACAAAATTTGTATACATCTCCTCCATCCTTGAGAGCATTTTCCAAACTTTTTATCCCAATACCCATAACTCTCCTGTCATTTGATATTATCCCTTGCAGCTCAGAGAATCTCTTATCCAAAAACTCTTTCCTGACCTTCTCCTCAGTTGATTTCTCTAGAGAATCAGAATGTGTGCTAACACTATTGACTAGAGTTTTGAGATTACTAGAAGAGGAGGTTGTAGGATCCTTCTGAAAAGATGGCATGATCTTTTCTAACACTCCGGATGCAGCTGCTATAAGCTCACAGTCTTCCATGTGAGATTTCAGTAGTTTCTCTTTGGCCTTTGCATTAGCAAATGAAGCTATCTTCATTGTTTGTACCGGAGAAAGAGAGTCAAAATCAAGTGGCCCTTTTAGCAGTTCCGATTCATCAATTTCCATGGTTTTTTTGTCAAGAAGTCCTTGACAGATTCTATAGTGTCTCTTGCCAGAGATAGATTCTTCTTTTCTTCTGTAGTCACAGAATTGTCTCTTGGAGCTTTCTCTCCTTCCACAACCTTAGTACTGATATCTTCTTTTTCCTTCACTTCTGCTTCTTGGCTGATTTTCTCTTCTACTCTTTCTTCTCCTTTAGATCTAGAGACTGCAGGGGAAACTGAAGGAGAGGCGTTTGCTTGTTCAAGGATTTCCTCTTCCAAAGCAGAGGATTCCAAATCCTTAGCTTTTGCTGCACCGGTGTCCATTACTTCTTCTGCCATTTTCTCAGTAGATTCTTTTGCAACACTTGAGGCTGAGGGATTAATACCCAAGTCCTCTATAATCAGAATGTTGAATCTTTTGTATGCATTCTGGAGGATCTCTTCTGTCTCTTTTGCAACTTTGTCAGTCTCTCTGAGCATAAGTTGGTTCATTCTTGTTTTGCTCTGGAATTCATCCTTACAATCTTTGAAGATCATGCTCTTTTGCTTAGTAGTGATGGAGGGGTAGAGCTAAATAGCTATCTGTTCCCAGATCTCCATATCCTTCTCTTTGGCATTATTCTTTCTTAATTCAAGTTCCTTCTCAAGGCTTTTAGGAATTAAAGATATAATCTCAATGAAAGCCTTGTTGTAAATGTTCAGATACTTAACTGTGGCATCCTGTAGAATCTTCTGATTAGCTTCATTGCATTTATCATAGAATTCAACCATTGGCTGTAGATTTCTGTCCACAGTGACTGATTTGATTATGTCATCAATGTGAAGAGTGGGTTTTTCAACATATTCCTCTGCCTTTTCTTCTTCACCTTGACTGGTAGAGGGTTCACCGAATGTTTTCTTCTTTTTCTTCATTTTCCTGACTTCTTCATCAGATTCAGTCTCCTCTTCATCCCTTTGACTAGCATAAGCTCTTGTGGCTTTTGTCTTTGTTCTTTTCTCTCCTTTACCGGATGATTTTGCTTCCGGTTTTGATGTCCTTAAGCTTGGAGCAGTGTTAGGTGCAGATCTCTTTGATGATCTGGTCCGGGTGGAAGATTTTATCGAAACACTTTCCTCACTTTGCTTTTCTACCTTCTTCTTTTCTTCCTCAGCCCTTTCCATCTTATCCCTGTTGGCATCAAGTACCTCTTTTGAGATGCCAAAGCATTTGGCAACTTCTTCAACTTCTTTTCTCACCTTCCTTTTGATCTTTGGCTGCCTTAGCTCTATATGAATTTTCACACTTAGTTCTTCAAAAGTTGCAAATCTTTCTGCCTTTGGATCCTTTGGTTGACCGAGCATGTGTTGAACATGCAGCTCCACAATTTGTTCATCAACTTCATACCCGATGGGCATGATCTAGACTATCCTTGGCTCTACTGCCTCCATTAGGCATTGATCAGTATCTACCATAAAACAAACTGTATCTTTGTATTTCTCAACCACTGATTTGGGGATTCTTTCTCTTGCTTGCATCATGCTCTGAAAATTCTTGAAATAGCCCCAGAGAGCTGTATTATGTGCCTTGGTATCACTAAGCACATGTATATAATCTCTGATTTGAATAGCTACTGGTCTATCATTCTACCATACCCAGCCACTGGATCCGGGAAGCTCATTCATGTAATAAAAGAATAGGCAGAGTATCAAGCCACCATACTTGAAGGAGTTCTTCTTGTCCTTCTTTATCTTTTACAGATTTTCCAAAAGTTGGGTTAGAAGAAGTTCACACAAATCATAGTCAGCATTTTCTTTTAGCATTTGATAGGTTGTATAAACTGCAGTTCCCAGTACTGAGTTTTCCCTATTAGAGTGATAAATCTTGTAACCAATTATCATGGATGCAAATTTGACATCTGAATCAGTTATATCTTCAATTGTCATAGCTCTCTTGTCAAATTTTGATCTGGTTGCATCACTTACTATCTGATTCTTGACAGATTTGAGAACAGGTATCCCATCGGATGAGTGCAGACCGGTTATTGCCTTAATTGCATCTTTGGTGATTTTAAATGGTCTATTCAACCATAAGAAATTGTCATGCACTCTGCTTAACACGTACCGGACCCATTCATCTTCTTCAAAATAGGGGAAATGAATGCACTGTGCAAAATGCTTCTCCTGGATGGCTTTATACTGAGGTTTGATCTCAAAAGAATCATCTATTAACTGTTTGTGATAGATATCCATTAACTTTGATTCATCAAAATCTTCAATGTTTGCATGAATGTAAAACCTAACATCTTCTATATGTAGAACCCCATGTGGAATGCTTGAAAAGGTGCCTAGGGGATCAACTTCTAGAGGTTTATATGAATGCTTCTTAAATTTAGGACTAGGTCTATCAGAGATCTTCACAATATTCAGAGTAGTCATTTCCAAAAGGATTTTACTAAGAGATATTCAGCAATGAAAAATACCTTTTTTGTTTTAGTTCACTGAAAGAGCCGAATTTGATTAGCTGGATGAAACGATTTCAATGGCTGATCTTTGAGAGTTGAGACAATTTGATGTAGAGCTCCTTTTTCCTTTCTTCTTGAGTGCAAATGTGCAAATGATGAGCGAATGAATTCTTTTATTTATGAAAAGCCCTAATTTTCACCCTGTAATAAATGTGCAACCTAACTCATTCTAGTTTTCCTTGTTTATCCTATTGGGAGACATAACCTTTCTGGATCACTGAGTCAAACTTTAAAGTTATTCTTGGAGAATAGTGATAATCTATCTTCTTTTGACTAATCATTTGATCTATCCGCAGAACAAGATTCCATAGCTTGAATCATGTCGGGTTTAACTATGAGAAACCTACTCACCGGATGACTGAGGAATCAGATTAGTCCTCTACCTATTTAAAACTTCTTGTAGATCTTTCATATCTTAATCACAATTTACTTGGATGTTTTTCTGAGAGCCCTTTAATCCACAATTTTCTTTGTGCCAATTCTCTGGTTGGGGGATAATGTTTTTCCTTGAGACTCCCCCTGAGCCAGAGCTCACTTTTTAATTTCTGGAAGGAATATCAGCACTAAATTCTGGTGCGAATCCATCTCCTACATTTTCTGAGCTTTTCTTCACCCAGATCTTGTTCATCTCTCTTTGAACTTCATCCGCATTCATTTTTCTTTTTCCTTTGTCTTGATTCTTGTTTCTACAGAATTTGGCAGTATAACCAGATCTATTGCACTTATAGAAAACAACATTTCTTTGCATATTTGATTGATATCCTTTTGATTTGCATTGACTAGCCATATGACCTACTCTATTGCATGCATAGCATCTACCATTGAATGAAGTGTTCACTTGCATATTTCTACATTCATGAGATTTGTGACCATACCTTTTGCAGTTAAAGCATTGTCCGGAGAATGGTGAATTAGTTTGATTCATTCTCTTTCTGCATTGATTAGCTTTGTGCCCAAATTTATTGTAGTTGTGGCAGTATCCATTGAAAGATGGATATTTTTGAGCATTGGGTTGCCTTACTAGAGGTCTTCTAGGCTTGTCCCTTGGATTTCCTGATCTAAAATTCTTCTGACCGGATCCAGAGCTTTCACCTTTCTCATACCCTAAGCCACGCTTGTCATCTACCCTCTTTTGGCTTTCAAGAAGAACTTCAAGTTGAGCATAACTTATCTTGAATTTCTCTTTGTATTCATTTGTTGTTTGAAGATCCTTTTTAAGAGTGTCAATTTGATCCTCAAGTTTTTCTTCATTATCTCTAGCATCCTCAAGATCAGATTCAAGATGTCTGATTATTCTATCCATCTTGTGGCAGTCTTCTGATTTCTCCTTAAGAGATTTTCTTAGATCATCTTCAGTCTTTCTTTTCTCTTCAATTTCTTGGGTGAATTTCATAACTCCTGATTCCATTTCATGTCTTATCATAATGACTTCTTTTGACAATTTTTCACATAACTTGGTTTTCTCTTTCAGGTCTTCATTTGTATCATTTGCTTCACCTTGACTTGCTAATTACTGAAGTAGTTCCTTTCTCTTCTTCATAGAGATGCTTAGTTTCCCTTTTAATTCATTTATGAAATCATCAGCCTGTTTAAGTCTTTCCTTCAATTCATTGACTTCAGAGTTGGAATGTTCAAGATCATCTAGGGCAGACTGAAGTTGTTCCTTCAAACCATACATATCCATTTGAATTCCTAGATCTTCCTCAAGCTATTAGGCTTTGTTTAGAGGAAATTGGTTCTGATACCAATTGTTGATAACTGAGAGGGGGGGTGAATCAGTTATCCTAATAATTTCCACTTTCTGAATTTACTTAACAGTTAGTACAACATCAAATCTAGTATGCAAACATAACCATGAAATGGAGATGACACCAATGCACATGACACAATGATTTTGACGTGGAAACCCTGTTAAGGGAAAAACCACGGAGTGATTAACCCAACATATTATTCTCTATTAGAAGAATAGATAGAACAAAATGGCACATACCAATTAGGGCTTATTGCCTGAGCACACTGCTCACAAGAGGCTCACTGCCTACAAGAGACTCACTGCCTACAAGAAAGGAAGATAACACAATGTTTGAACTGATGAGAAGCATCCACACATGCTGAGGTTCAGTTCCTGTTAAGCTTACTAAACTGATCTGCTGCACTTCATTCTTACTCTTTCTTGATGCAGTTGTACTGTCACATTCTGGACCTCTTCTACTATCTTCACTCTGCTCTTCTACTTTTCTTTGCACCACACAACACAACACACACACCTTCACATCTAAATCAATCATGTATATATATCCGTACAAGTGATTTTATCATCTTTCTAGTCGGCATCCGGAACAGTCAATAATTTCCTCAAACTCTGATCTGTCAGCTGAATCCTTGCATACCAAGTAATGTGGATCAAGGATATACTTGTAGAAGTCATCAATTATGTTGGCCAATCATAACTTATGCCTTAAGATCCTTTTCCATCATCAGTAACACATCCAGAATAATGTCTGATGTTCTGCCAGTCAGTTCTTCCTCTGTTCACATTGTCACTTGGGAATCCGACACTCAAGTATTCATATATCTTTATCCTTTCCACATCGAAGGCTCAAACCCTGGAATCTATCAGTCAAGATACTCCTCTTGACTTTCCCAAGTCCGCACTTTACAAGGATACTTCCTCTAATAGATCCGGACCTGACTGTCGGACCTTCTGTATGCTCTGCTCTTGCTTACCGGACCTGTAAGCTCTTCAATCTGACTTCCGGTAGAGACACACCATATCCTGTGGATATTTGGGATGATCTTTGTTGCCATCAATGACAACAATCACGAAGCTCCAATGTGTCTCTTGCCAACATCCTCTTCATCAAGTCCAACATTGTCTTTTTGTTCAAACTTCTGAGGGGTAGCAAGAAACTGAACAACATCCTCTTTCTTTTCGTTTTCTTCTGGCTGTAAAATAGTGGAAGAAGGTGTTAGCTCTCTAAAGATGACACTTCTGCTATACAACACTTTTTCAGCCACAAGGTCCCAAATCTTGTATCCTTTCACACTGACACCATAGCCAATGAAGATACACTTAATAGCCTTGTTCTCCAATTTTGACCGCTTCTCCCTAGGCACATGTGCATATGCCTCACAACCAAATACATGAAAATACCTTATTGAAGGCTTTCTACTAGACCACACCTCCATGGGTGTCTTACCAACAAGAGCTGATGTAGGAGGTCTATTTACAAGATAGAAAGTAGTGGCAACAACTTCAGCCCAAAACTTTTATTCTAGGCCAGCTCCACTAAGCATACTCCTAGCCTTCTCCATCAGTGTCTTGTTCATCCTCTCTGCAACTCCATTTTGCTGTGGGGTGTATGGAGTTGTCTTATGTCTTTCAATCCCAAGTTCCTCACAATATTTATCAAATAATGTAGAACAAAACTCACCACCGTTGTTAGTTCTCAAACATTTAATGTTTTTACCAGTCTGATTTTCAGCAAAGGCCTTAAACTCAAACTTATTATAGACTTCAGATTTGCTTCTGAGAAAATAAATCCATGTCCTACTATAGTCATCTATGAAAGATACAAAATATACAAATTTTGATAATGAAGGAACATTAACAGAACCAAACACATCAGAATGGATAAGGTCCAACACACCAGAAGACTTATGAGAACTCAAATAAAACTGAACATGGTTTTGTTTTTCATATATGCAATGTTTACAAAAGTCAAACTCATGGTTACAATCATCTAACCCCTCAATGAGGTTTTTATTTTTTAGGGTACGTAGACCCTTCTCACCAATGTGACCAAATCTCTTATGCCATAATATTGTCTTTTCAATAGGAAGCTTAACTTCCAAGGCATGAATACAACCATCGGGACTAGATACAAAAGATTTCTTCACTGCTCGTTCAGATGGTGGGGATGAAGTGACTACTACTCTCTTTCTTGAGTTAGAAGAACTATTAAATTGTGAAGTGCATGCCTCCAGATGAAACAGAGTACCTCTCCTATTACCCTTAGCAAGCACCATAGCTCCTCTAGTCATCTTGCATCCTTCTTTCAAAAAGACAACTTGCACACCTACATCATTCAACATACTTACAAAAAGTAAGTTCCATGCTAAGCCTGGGATGTGCATAATCCCAGAGATCCCCTCCACTCGTCCATCAGGGAATCAGATAGAGACTCTTCCATGACCAACAATCTTTAGATGAGAGTCGTCACCAGGTACACCTTTCCACCATCAAACTCCTCATACTTAGTAAACCAGTCTCGATGCGAGGTCATGTGGAAAGATGCACTAGAATCAATCAGTCACACATCATCAAATACATGGGTTGCTAGGGCTACAAAGAAGGCATCACCATCATCTTGTGACTTGTCAGAATCTGAATCTGGGTTCTTCTTCTTCTTTTTCTTTTCCTCTTTGCATTCCTTTTAGAAATGCCCAGATTTTCCATAGTTCCAATAGAGAGCCTTAGACTTTCCAGGAGATTTAGATCTCCCATGAGATTTGGATCTACCCTTCTTAGCTTTCTTGTCCTTCTTTTTCCTTTTCTCCTTGGGTCTTCCATGAACTGCAAGAGCCTCTTTGGTTGCCTCAAAAGACTTTCTTCACATCTCTTTAGAAAATAGCAAAAAAACCACTTCATCCATTTTGAATGTGGATGTGGTGCTTCTAATAGCCATGACAAGATGATCCCACGAATCCGGCAAAGGAAAAACTAAGGTCATACAACAATCCTCCTCCTCCATCTTCACACTAATGGATGTCAATTGTGCAAATAGCATGTTGAAAGCATTCATATGTTTAGCAACATATCATTTGTCCTCCATTCGAAGAGAATACAACTTCTTTCTCAAAAAAAGTTTATTAACCAGGGATTTGGCTTGATACATATCTCCCAACTTCTTCCAAAGCAAGTTTGTAGTAGTCTCCTCATGGACATTTAACAGGACAAAATTAGCAAGACTAAGTCTTATGAGACACTTAGCTTTTTGATCCTTGAGATCCTAATTAGCTTGTGACATTGCTGTTGGTTTTGTTCCACTGATAGTTTCCCAAAGGTCTCGATCAACAAGCATGTTTTCCATCTTTAAGGCCCATCCAAAGCCTCTAAGTGCCTCGAATTTGACTTTGAATATTTCAATAGGATTTTTGGAATTTGAAATTTTAATATCTCACAAATGACAAATGATATTGGAGTGATTTCTTCACCATTAGCTTCAATTCACCATTCTAGAGGTCTATGTAAGATTTTGTATCCAACCGTGCACAAATGCAAACTTACTAAAAATAGTAACCCTACCAAATTTAGCCCTTATTGAAAAGAAACAACATTTTTTTTGGTTGATCCATGATTGCTCTTACACCCTAGATACTCATGCATCAGACACTTGGAGTAATTTGAAAAGTGACCCTATCACTTCTCATGAGTTAGAGGAAAACCAAAATGGTTAACCTCAGTCTTAGATAACCATGATGAATCTTCAACATGCCTTCCTTTCCATTTCACCAAGTATTATGTATACTTCCTGTTTCTTGTACTCTTATCCACACGGCTGTCCAAAATGCCCTCTATCTCCTCCTCTGATGTAGATGCTGGAATGTCCCACTATGTTCCTTTATCAAGTCCATTATCATGATACTCTATCAAATCTAAAATGTTGAACATTGGTGAAATATTGATGTCATCAGGCAACTCTACCTCAAATACATTTCCTAAATCATGCTTCTTAAGGATTCTACATGGTCCAAATTTCTTCATTTTCAACTTATTGTATGTTCCAATTGGGAACCTTTATTTTCTCAAATGAACCATGACTTCATCTCCTACTTGGAACTCCTTATATCCCCTCTTCTGATCTGCCTTAGCCTTGTATTGAATATTTATTTTATTAATGTGCTTTCTCACGTCTTCATGTAAATTCTTCAGGTGTTCTGCAAAATCTTCAGCCCTGGCACTTGTCTTTTCTCCTTTGTCTAGATTCCTTAACTTTGAAGCATTTCTTGGACTATTGCCATATACAATCTGGAATGGTGATTTACCAATACTCCTATTGACAGAATTTTTGTAAGCAAATTCCTCTTGTGGTAAAATAAAATCCCATGCCTTGGGCTTATCTCCTACTAAGCATCGTAGCAGGTTACCCAAACTCCTATTCACCACTTCTGTCTATCCATTAGTCTGTAGATGGTGTGTAGAATTGAACTTTAAATCCCTTTTTAACTTCTTCCACAATGTCCTCCAGAAATAACCAACAAACTTGGTATCTCGATATAAAACTATGCTCTTAGGTAGACCATGTAGTCTCACCGCTTCCCTAAAAAATAACTCTGCAATATGAACAACATCATTAGTCTTCTTACAAGGAATAAAATGGGACATCTTTGAGAATGTGTCCACCACCACAAAAATGGAATCATGTCATCTCTGTGTCCTTGGTAAACCAAGAACAAAATCCATACTAATATCATCCCATGGCTTCTCTGGTATAGGTAATGGCTGATATAGCCCTATATTCTGACTTGTTCCTTTTGCCATCTAACACACTCTACAACTTTGCACAAATTTCCTCACATCTTGCTACAATTGTGGCTAGTAATAATGTTCAACAATAGAAATGGTCTTATCTCATCCAAAGTGTCTAGCTAATCCTCCACTATGCTTCTCTTTAATCAGTTTCTCTCTCATGGAACTCCTCGGAATGCACAACTAGCTTCCTCTAAATAACATGCCATCTTGGATTATGAAATCCAACCATTTTGTCCTATCCAAAGTAACAGGTTCTAGGCAAGCTTTCTAGGTCTCTGCAAAATTTAGATCTTCAGGATACAAACTTTTGAGCTCATCAAACCCAACAACCTCTATCATCATTTCTGTCAACAAATTTTGCCTTTTGCTCAAGGCACCTACAACTCTATTGGACTTCCCACTCCTATGCTTCAAAACAAAAGTATAACTCTGCAAAAACTCAACCCATTTTAAGTGCCTTTGATTTAACTTTCCTTGACTATTAAGATACTGCAAAGCCTAAATATCAGTATATAAAACAAACTCTTTTGGCAACAAATAATGTCTCCATTTCTTCAAAGCCTAAACTATTGCATAAAACTCTTGATCATAAACATAATACTTTTTCTTGGCATCATTAAGCTTCTCACTAAAATAGGAAATGGGCTTACCTTCTTGACTCAAAACAACTCCTATACCACTACCACTAGCATCACAATCTACCTGAAATACCTTATTGAAATCTGGAAGTGCCAAAACAGGTTGTTATATGACTTTTTGCTTTAATGTATCAAAGCTCTTGTCTACTCCTTTAGTCCATCTAAACTCTCTTCTATCCCTTCTCATTGTCTCAGTTAGGGGTGCACAAATGCTACTCAAATTCCTGATAAACTTTCTCTAAAAACTTGCCAAACCATGAAAAGATCTTACCTCAAAAGCACTCCTTGGCATAGGCCATTCAATGATAGCCCTCACCTTCTTTGGGTCCATCTTAAGAGCTTCCTTTGAGACAACATATCCTAGGTATACCAATTCCTTCTTTGCAAAACTACATTTCTTGAGATTGATCAACAACTTCTTCTCCCTTAGCTTCTCTAAAACTCTTCTGATATGCATCAAATGCTCATCCCAAGTCTTACTGAAAATTAAAATGTCATCTAAATAAACAATAAAAAAAATTCTCAAAAATTCTTTCAGTACCTCGTTCATGAGCCGCATGAATGTGCTCAGTGCATTGGTTATCCCAAATGGCATGACTAGCGACTCATACAAACCTTCCTTTGTTTTGAAGGCTGTCTTCCACTTGTCTCCTCTGATTCAAATTTAGTGATACCCACTCCTCAGGTCAATCTTCGTGAAGTACTTGGTTCCACTCAAACAATCCATTATGTCATCCATTATGGGCAATGGAAATCTATACTTGATTGTGATCTTGTTGATGGCTCAGGAATCTGTACACATCCTCCATACTCCATCTTTCTTCAGTGCTAGTACTGCAAGTACCGCACATGGACTTAGGCTTTCTCTTATCAATCCCTTCCTCAACAACTCCTAAACTTGTCTATTCAACTCTTCACTCTCTTCTAGCGTCATTCTATGGGCTGCCTTGTTTAGCAAACTAGCTCCTGGTATCAAATCCATTTGATGACTTATCTTCCTTACTGGTGGTAAACCTTCTGGTACATTATCAGAGATAATGTCTTGAAATTCTTCCAACATATCTGAGACTTCTACTAGTACATCTTCACATTTCTCTTGACTAATCTTAGGAATCAATGCAAAGCAATGACACTCATGCTGCATACCCTCCAAAAATTTCCTACCATCTACCATGCAAATTCTAGTTGTACTACATACCTTTTCTTCCACCTCCTTCAAGGGCTTCAACTTATGATGAAATCCATCCTTTGTTAGGGAATATGTGTTTGCATGGCCATCATGGACAGTGCTCCTATCATACTTCCATGGCCTCCCTAATAACATATGACATGCATCCATCAGTATGATGTCACATAGCACCTCATCATGGTAGTCACCAATGTTGAACTTCACTAAACACTGCTCATTGACCAAAACTCTATGGTCCTTCTGTAACCATGTAATCAGGTATGGATGCGGATGCTTTCTTCTTATCAACTTCAATTTGTCAACCATCTCCTCTGAAACAAGATTATCAGTGCTTCCACTGTCAATAATAATATCACAACACTTACCTTCACATTTGCACCTTGTGTAGAATAAACTCTTCCTTTGATTGGGATCTTTCTCCTCATTCAACAAAGTTTTTCTGACAACTAGGGTTTCTCCCCTTTCATCATCTTCAGAGCGCTCAGATTGCACATCTTCATCAACATGTGTAACTCATGCATTACCTTTAGGTCTTCTATTTGTCCTTCCTTGATGTTGTAGACACTCGTATGCTCAATGTCCTTCTTCTCCACATTGGAAACATGTTCCTTTGAAACCTCCTCTTCCAGGTCCTTGCCCAGGTCTGCCTCTTCCTCTCCCTCTTTGCTCACCATTGTTCTTGTCATGAGGGTGGTAGGTATTATTTCCTCTCTAATTTTAACTGGTGACGATTTCTTCACTTTTCTTTGAATCTTCATTTCGGCCCCCATAGGGTTTTCCACCAGTCCTTCTGCCTTGACCTCTTCCCCTTTGCTTGCTGTCAAATCTTTTATTTATCTTCTCTTCCACCTTCAGGGAAAACTAGTATGCATCTTCTATGGTGGTCATTCTGACCAAGCTCAGCTCCTCTAGGATACTTGGCCTCCACCCATTAATGTAATAGGCTACCTTCTCCTTGTTGGCCTCTACATGACTGGTTTTGATAGTAATCTTATAAAACTCTTCTGTATACTCCTTAACAGACTTGTTGCCTTACTTCAATCCTTGCATCTTTGTCAACAACTCCATCTCATAATCCATAGGAATGAACTGCTTCTTCCATTTCTCGACCATCCGATCCCATCTGGTGATCTTTCCTTCTCCTCTTTTATTCCTCTCTAACTAGACCTCCTTCCACCAAATACTAGCATGGCCCTTCAATTTTGTTTTTGCAAACTTGACCCGATCTGGGTCTTCCACGTCTTCATAATCAAAATATTCCTCCATGTCAATGATCCAATCAATAAGTTGTTATGGATTCAAATCTCCAAAATATGTAGAAACTTTGATCTTGGGCCTTTTTCCAATCTTAGAAATGGCCCTCAACAACCTAACTTCTATAGGATCTCCTGCAACTTCTTATTCTTCCTCAAATAGCTCCTCTTCTGCTTCATCCTCAGTTTCTTCTCTTGTTCTTGGCTCAAACCCTCTTCGCAACTCCTCTTGCAATGCATCAATTTGTCTTTGTAGGCTTTTAAAACCCTCTTTCATCAAAGCATTCCTCCCAATAAGATTTCTTCATAGAGGCATCTTGATCTCCACAGTAAACCCACAACCTCAAGTCCTGGTGCAAACTGTCTCACGGTCGGTGATTTGTCTACACACTTAGGAACCCTTTCTCTGATACCACTTGATGAAGGGGGTAACTCATAAAACACACAATAACAAAAATTGCATAGAGGAAATAGAATGATATTTTATTAATATGGGCAAAACATTACATTACAGAAGCTCAAATATAATCAAAGGATAAATCCCCTATAGGCTGCAACACATTACAACTCCCTCTCTCAAGACTCTAGAATTTTCAGCCTTCCGTAACCCCAAATCAACTAGGGTTTCTATTTTCCCGCCTTTTCCTGACTCTACACTTTCGCCCTTAACTCTACTACCCCAAGGGTTCCCAAAAATGGTCATATATAGCCCTTTTTGGCAGCCACTAGCTTAATTTCAAAATTTGCCTCTCCCTCCAAAAATAGGTCAACTTCGCGGGGCCATAACTTTCGATCTAACCTTTGGATTTTCAATTATAATACCTTTTTGGAAAGCTCTCGAAAAGACAATGGTGCACAAACAATACTAAAAGGTAGACTGCTTGGGTTTCCTACCAAATTTCAAGCCCATCCAGAGCCTCTAAGTGCCTTAAATTTGAGTTTGAATATTTCAATAAGATTTTTAGAATTTGAAATTTTAATATCTCACAAATGACAAATGATATTAGAGTGATTTCTTTACCATTAGCTTCAATTCACCATTCTAGAGGTCTGTGTAAGATTTTGTATCCAACCGTGCACAAATTCAAACTTACTAAAAATAGTAACCTTGCCAAATTTAGCCCTTATTGAAAAGAAACAACATTTTTTTGGGTGATGCAAGATTGCTCTTACACCCTAGATGCTCCTGCATCAAAATAATACAAAAAAGCATGTTCTAGTGAGGGTTTTACTGTTTTTGGGATTCTATTCCATGTTTTCTGAAATCTGAAATTAAAATCCATCATTTGCTCTTGTGAAGCCCTCTTAATAGTAGTCATTTGTTCAACTAATGATAAATGATCAAATTTATCCTAAAATTGCTTATTCAAAGCAACACCTAACTCATACCAAGATCTAATTGAATTAACTCTTAAGCCTCTAAACCATTGAAGAGCTTTACCTTTTAGTGATGTTGTCAATAACCTGATTGCTATGTTATCCTCAGTAATGTGATGAACTGAACACAAAGAAGCCACATCTCTGATATGTTCAATGGGTGTAGTCCCATCTTCTCCTGTGAAACTTGGCAAACTCTTCAATGCAGCCATTGGTATGTCATCATGCTGATTCAGATTCAAAGGGTTGCCTCCATTGAATGAAACAAAAGGTTCATTTCAAGATGGTGGTGGATTTCTTCCACCTCCTCCACCCCCTCCAGGAGGTGGTACTTCTCCTCCAACTCCTCCAAGAGGTGGTATTGGTCCTCCACCTCCACCTCCTCCGAGTAGAGCCATTGGAGTAGATGGTATTTGAGTTGGTACTTGGACTAAAACTACTTGAAATATTTCTTGTAACACAAGTTCTTCTTTTACAAACATAAGAAGAAGAGGTTCTTCTTGGAAAATAGGAATCCTCTCTCTTGGGCTTGCCGGTGGAGAACTATGAAATTCTAACGATGAACTTACAAATAGCAGATTCTGGTGTGAAGCAAACTCTGGATGTGTACTTGGCAGATCTAAAACAACTGATAAATCTATTGTGTTGATCACTTTATCTGCTCTTATTCTCCTCTTTGGTGGAGATAACTGATTATGCCTCTTCTCATAATCTTTACTTGATCTTGTTTGATATTTTTTCATAAGCTGCGAGGTCTGATCTGTAAAACCAAAGTATTAGAGTCGCCAAGTACTTGATAATGAACCTCTAAAAGGCTAGAATTCTATTGTGAAAATTAGTTCAAGGTCCCACCGGGCGTGCCAAAAACTGTTATCACTAGGAATTGCACTCATATGCAAGGTTAGAAAGCTCTGCAATTTTGTGTAACATGGGACTAATTTCAAGTTGTGGGTGCTCTTTACTGAAATTAGACCTCCAGATTATGGGCTAGTTCCCTTAAAATATTCTATTGGAATGTATGATTTTCTGTTTTGGAAAAGGGTAAGAATGAAACTATAAGGAAATAAAAACTGTGAAATTTGTTGATGCACCTAAAATGGGTAAAAATATGCAATCTAATTCACAATACAACTCAAAAATCTGACCCACAGAATCGAATCTTGGCATAAATATCACAAAAAATGGTTCTAAGGAAGGTTTTAAAAAATAGGCTTTATATGAAGGTAATGGATTTTCTCACAACACAAAGATTATTTTCGTTAACACAGCCTAAGACCTGTAATAATAGTATGCTTAATACTCCAAGAAAAAGTGAGACAATAATTTTAAAGGTTTAATGATTAAACACAATAAAATTTTATCAAATCACTTCATACAATTTGAATTAAATGGAAAGGTAATTACTTGATTCCAAAGAATAAAGGAAATACTTCAAAAGAGATAAAAATAGAACATATAACCTGCTAATCTATCTATAAAACTATAAAAATTTGAGCTACAAAACCTTCTTCTCTCAAAGTGTATAAGAGCAAAAAGGCAAGAACTAGCAAAAACAAGCTTTTGCTTTACAATATATAGGCTTTGCTCTCACAAGAGGCATGCAAAAATATGAACTTGCAGCTAATTGCCTCTAAAAATAATCTCTCATGAGCAACCTCCGAAAACCTCAAAAATAGGGGCTCAAACTGCCACAAATCGAGAAAAATAGCTCTGATTTGGTCTTCTCTATATGCTTGACCAAAAAGTTGACCAAAAACTCTACAAATGGCCCAAAACACCATGTAAAAAACCTCCAAAGCCTCAATTATCTTCTTCTCTTAGTTTTGCATGTTTTTTAGTAATGTGGGAAAAATAATAAAGTAATTTATAGTGGTATTACTTTATTATTAGTCTTATATCTATACTTTACATAATCATGCAAAAAAGAGAAAAAAAGATTAAAAAAATACCCCCATATGACTCCCTTGCATTTATACTCCATGCATTACAAATTGATATAACATCACCTTATATCTCCATTACAAATTATGCTTTATCACTCCTTAAAATGCCTTAATGCATTAAAGTCAATACAATGCAAAGCCCCTTATTTCTCCTTTGTGTATGCAAGCACAACAATTAAATAATATATCTCCCTTCTACAAATTTCATCCATGCATTTAAAACAAGATATATTATTTTGTCCTTATAACTCCTTTGCATATGCATCATATTCTAAACATATATTATTTGCATGTTACTTTCCTTATATCTCCAAACACATCTAATGCATTAGTTTCCACATGCATTATGTATGCATACCTTATGCCTCCATTACACACTCTTCATAATACTTATTTCATGCAAAAAGAAATAATCATATCAAAGGAGGCACGAGCCTTCACTTTGAATGATTTTAAGTTTTGACTTAGTAGAAAATAAGAATATACATATGGCCTCACGAGCCCCGGGCATCATCACTAGGAATCAAGCCTTGAAAGGTCTTGACCTCAGCATGGATAAAGAAGGTAATGATTTTTTTTGTTGAAGTCAAAAAATGGGAAAAAAGACTCATCGAGCCTTTGACAAAACAAGGGTTTTCAAACCCTAAAACATCATTTTGCATTGCTCTTCATTCGGCCTACTATGTGGCCACCATGCCAGTCGAGGGTTTGCTTGGTTTCTCTAGTTTTTTGTTGTGTCAACGACCATCCTTGAGTTTTTGCTTGGCATTTTCCATAGAGTTTGAGAAGGTGAGCAAGTTCTGAGGCTTTCATGGCATCTTTTGGTATTATTTTTTGCTTCTTTATTTCATATATTGTGGCCACCATGTTGTACTGTGTGTCACTATGCTTTTGGATTTGATAATGACACCTTTCTCTACTCTTTTTTCCTTGTTTTTTGCTCTCTAGTATATGAGCATTATCACGACTTGATGAGGAAAAAAGAACTCAGAAGCTATAACTTCCTCAATGGACATAAAGGTAAGCTATAATCTTTGCTTCTAAACTTGCTCCTTGTGCTTTCTCTTTGCTTCTAAACTTTCTCCTTGTGCTTTCTCTTTTCTTCTGTGTCTTAAAAATGGAGACACAATGCTTTAAAGACGACTGTCGACACTCCTTTTGTATTGTTTGTGATATGAAGGAAAAAGGCTCCTGGCCGCGGTCTGTAGGCTCTTTTCATGGCTTCCTTGCACTAAACACTTGTATCTCTATTGCTTTGTTTGAAGCATTCTAAAACCTTGAGGGCTTCGAAAAACTTTTTGCTTTCTTACCTTTCAATAAAGCATGAAATGAACAATAAGAGGCTGTTTGAAAAAACACTAATTGGGTATGGCAGAAATATGTTTATTTCACTGTAGGTTGATAAGAGATTCATTTTTTTGGGGGTTTTTTTACCTCTTGATGGGAGACTGTAGGACCTTTATTCTACTTATCTGGGTATAGCAATAATCTTTTTCTCTTCAAATGTATAACTGAGATGTCTATATTATAATGTATGATAGGAGACTTTGAACTTTCAAATCTCTTTAGTTTTACCATTTTGCTTTATATGAAGTAGTGGGTTTTTCAAACCACCCATCTGGATATCTATGAAAACCTCACTGTATTTGATCAATCTTGAGCTCTTTTTGTGATAGCAATTGTGTACTAAATTTTTTTAATGCTCCACTTATGCTTACTGTATCTCTTGGTTGCCACCTATGACTTCTCTTTATTTTAACTATATTTCTTAGTAAATGGTTGCAAATAAAGGCTTTGACCCAGCTAGGGTTCTATTGACTATATCCTCCCTTTGCATTTATTGAAGCAACATTCCTGTATAAGCTCTTTCTCATATAAAATTTGAACATAATGCTTTCCCCCTTTTAGTGGTTGCCATGTTGTAGGTTCTTCCTCTGTATATCTTTTATCACTCAGGTATGATGAGGCTTTCTTCTCAGCTCCATAAGAGATGCTACATATGGATAGAAGTGGCTCATCTTTGGATACTTGATTATGATGTCATGCTTGTACTAGCTATTTTTAATTCATTCTTCATTGCAAAATATAACTGATTCACCTTGTAGATAACATGACATCTCTCATGGCTATCATGTAGCATATAGATCTCACTTGTCAACTGCTTTTTGGTTGTAGAGGCTCCCCTGTCTATATCTGTTCATCATTCTTATATGATTGTCAATCTGTATCTACTCCTTTGACATGTGGCATTACTATTGCATTTATCAACACTATATTTCTGTAGCACTCTATCATACATGACCTTTTTGCATAGTCATCATGAAAAATTACTTCTAGATTTTAAAACATCACTTTGGCTAGATCATGACAGTTGACTCATGTGTGACTGTGGGATCACTGTTATCTTCATTTGAGCACCTGGTTGTGGTATTCTTTAGATACTCCTCCTAATTGTTCTTGTGTATGTTCAACTTTGGATGTCTTGAGATCTGTAGGTTCTTTACCTTCTTATATCTAATCCTTTATATGACTACTCCCTCTATTGCATTTTGAACACTGTTACTCTAATTTGATCACACTGCACTTATCATAGTTGTTCTTGTAGATTGTACCTTCTGTCCTTTATGAGGCAAGGTCTGTATCACTTGTTCCAGCTATACTTTATCTTCATGTACACATCAATGTGACTCTATGATATGCCTTCAACTGTTTGCATGAAAATGAAGGCTCATGTAGCCTATTCTTTCTATCTGATATGCAATAGAAACTTGCCTAATACATGTGACCATGTCTATTCTTGATAACTAGACTTGATGAATGTACTTATCTCTATTCACTCTTCTATCATTTCTTAAGTCTAGTTTTGAAAATATGACATCAAATATGATAGGAAAATGGTGTTCTGATAATGCTATGAAAGAGATGAAATACCTTCTATGACTGCAATTATGATTTATGAATTTGTCAACTTGATTTAGGCATTTTAAGTAAATCTGATTTGCTCCAATCAGTTGTAATGGATGTCATGAGGCCATAACTTTTCTGCAAGTTGATTAGATGATGCATAGTGTATCTTGGAATGATGAATCCTGTCTTTTTTGATACTCTTTTTTGAATGAAAAGAAAACATGTTGGGCTCAAACCCTTGTGGGAGCCACATTTAATCTACATGTTTATTTGTCTTCAAATCAGTAACAATACTTGTCCTATATCTGCATAGTGAACAAACAAGTTAGCAAAAAACGTATACCTAATGTTAATGATTGATCCTCTTCATGATTTTTCTAATTTGGTAGCACTTATCTGATCTACTCTTTCATATGAAATGCATGATGTGATAAGTAGATAGATCTGCTTGATAAAAGCATATGATAACTTAAAACATCTGGAGTGCTAACAAGGTTGTCCCCAAAATTTTGCAGGTTCAACTGATGATGGGAGCTGAAAGTAAAGACTGAAGACCGACATCGACAAAACAACCTTCTTTCTCAGGCAATGATGGATGTTTCATTTTATCATGTGTTCATTTCCTTTCTTTTATCAAACAAATATATAACTTGTATGTTTGCAATTGGTTAGTCTAGTTACTCCCACAGCTTGTGTGGGACACATTTGAACACTTCTTTTAAACATAATCTGTTAATTTATAATATACACTTGATAAATGTGTACTTTTTTTTCAATCAATGCATAGGATGAAGTAACAGATACTTGAATGTATGTTCAAAACATGACATGAAGTAATAGTTCAATACAAATATCTTTCTTTGTTTTATTCAAAACTGATTAACTGAATAATCAATCTAACTTATGACTCCTGAAAGATAACATGATGCAACAACAACTGTATTTCTTGAATGATTG
Organism: Cunninghamia lanceolata; assembly: GCA_027924645.1. Classification (NCBI taxonomy): domain Eukaryota; kingdom Viridiplantae; phylum Streptophyta; class Pinopsida; order Cupressales; family Cupressaceae; genus Cunninghamia; species Cunninghamia lanceolata. Next base: position 9,592,329 of record BSBN01000877.1, on the reverse strand, counting down.
TACCTTGGCAATCCTATTCTCTTGTCATGATAACTCATCAATCTTGATTAGATTGATGGGTTATCCTATCAACTGAATCTCTTCTATACTCTGTCAAGATATCAATTGTTCAATAAATGTATAACTTTGAAGTTTTCTTTTATTCCTTCTAAACAATTACACTTAGGTCAAACTAATTTTAAGTGTGAACCAAATTAGTAACAAGTATATCCATAAATAGAGCACAAGTTGTCTCTAGATGTGGTACCTTATGAATTAGACACCATTCGTCAATTATGAAAGGAAGCTAGGTGTGCGGAAATTGCTTCCTACACTAATCTAATGAGGAGAGGAGAGTGCAAATTCAAACTTATCCTAACTATTACAACAACATTAAACCATTAACATGAGATATTGCATCAAACACATAAGAAAGAATGACATAAGAAGATAGACACAAGATATATGTGGGGAAAACCCTTACAGGTGAAAAACCCCACACTCCAAAACACCGCTCAACTGTATTACGTAAACAAAGAGATTCCAATACAAATCAGAGCCAATGCTCTTATAGGAGTCTTCGACACTCGTATCTAGAGATGATCGGTCAGCATAACAGTACCTGTAAAACATGCAATACATCTTCTCCTCCAAGCACCTGTTTATATAGAGTTTACAAGGCAGTTTTGGCTCTATCTTGGAATGGGTGTCCAACATGGCCTCATGGCCCAAAACCCACATCTATGGACACTTATCCAACCTTGTAGAATATTCTTGACACTTGTCAGGTCACCCCATCCAAAAGAGCTCACCTATTCCCAAAATGGGTAATGACAGATGCTTCTACGACTCTTACGACCATCATAAAATCTATTATACCATAATGACTTACAGTTGTAAGAGAATCTATCATACACATGCTATAAATAGCATATTCTCTTACAACATATTATAACTCACCTTGGGGTGCCCAAAGATGCCTTCCCCAAAGATGTTTTTCGACACTTGTCTGTACCTATCATAGAATCTCTTATTTCTGGCTCTTACATGTCATAAAACTGTCATAAGAATCTGTCATGACCGTTTTGGTCAATATTCCCTTACACAACATCCAAGATGCCAACACATGGCAAAATATTCATACCACTAAGCGGGACACATATCTCCTCATGTGAGGACAAAATTACAAGTTGTCATCTTCCATGTAGGATGACACATCACCATGCCACATCCCACAAGATGACAATATGAAATTTAAAATTAATTTACATCATAGGCAATGAATAAATAAATACAATTAAAATAATGCAAGGAATTACCAAGGTTAATGATAGGGAGGACTCTAGGCTGCCTGCTCTACATCCTGTAGGTGTACAAGACTGTTTGACAACACTAGCCTTCCTACCAATTCAAAGTGCTAAAAGACATACTCTTTGCAGAGATGGAAAACTCTACTTTTCTGCTTGGTGTGGGACACATACCTTGTCCTCACTGCTTCCAAGATACTGCCTAAATGGCACATAACTTTCTGAGCCTGTTGCCCACCCTTCTCACTCTGTTCAAGGGTCTGGACTGCTTAGTGCTCACTTTCCTTCCCTCTATTTTTCCACCCCTGCAAATCTATTTTTCCTACTTGTTTAGCTAGCTGGACTCCTCACTGAGCTCGCCTAGAACAAGCATGCATTGCCTCTAACCGGCGATCTGACTACCCCACAAAAGAAAAATAAACAAAGAGCATGGCTCTGCATGATGGCCTCCATACTGTACAATGGAACTGGAGGCATCATCAATACAGAGTCATGGTTTGCAAAAGAGAACAAAACTACAGAAACAGAAAGGACTAAGCTATTTCAAAATAATAAACTGAAAACAGAAACATAATAGAAATACACAAATGATCGAACTACTGAATTTGATTTTTATTCAAAAATTGCCTTTACATCAGAATGCTTCTCAAATCAAAATCTTTTTCTTGTTTCTTCTGCTCAACACCTCCTACAGAAAGAATGCTGCATTTTATAAGTATTCCATGTCTGTTACAGGAAGGTTCCAATTCCAGAATGGTTGGTATTCCAACTGTCGGTTCAGCTTTTGTGCTATCGGCACGATAACATAGATGTCTCATCAAAACATACTTATGCTTTCCCATCGGCAAGACAGATTCTTTGTCGCACCGATCATATTCTTCCCCTATTGATATGCATTCTATTGACTTTCGCATTCATGAGAACTTTTTAGTCCCACATGCACCCGTTCAAGTTGGCCACTGCAGTTTATATATCCGACGGCTTAGTAAACTATTGTCGGCACTTTTGCCGCCGATGACCCCTGTCTACCCCCATTGGCACAACCCAAACTATTGGCCAACATTCAACCATGAACTCCGATAGTCCCTTGTCTCACCGATACCAAGTCTTCACCCTCTGTCGATGTGACCACTGTGCATCGGTCTAAAGCCTTAAAGCTACGCCGATAGAAGTCCTTGCACCGACGTCCAACTCGATCAAAGAAACACATAGCTGTCGGAGTGACTTTCACAGCCATCACCGATAGCAAGCCTCATACCGATGACAAGCCTCGGCAACACTTCATTGGACAGACAATTAATATCGGAGTGACACCCACATCCTTCACCGATAGTGATTCTCATGCCGATGGCCTTCACCAACCTTTACCACTCCATCGGGATAACACCAAGCGATCAGAGACACAACCACAGGCTCTGTCGATGACCACCCTCATGTCGATGGACATCACACATCGGTAAGACCTTGGAGATCGGCATAAGACACCGAACTCCTGCCGATAGTAAACCTCAAGCCGATAGCTAGCCCTCCATTGGTATAACATGAAGTATCGGGGATACATCTTCCAGCTATGCCGATATCAATACTCACTCCGATGGGTTTACTTTGCACATGTATAAACCTCTTCCCTCTCTACCCTATTTTGAAAATTCAAAACATCACAACAAAATGCAAACATATATACACATGGGTTCCAAGCCCTTGGTGCTCCTGCACCATACTATCCCTAGAGTCCTCCCTATCAAATTGGTATCAGAGCAGTAAGATTTGGGTTATTCCTAGATAGGAATAGAAGAGTTGTATGTCATCACCGAGTTCAAGTGAGTCTGTTAGTTCATCCAAGAAAATGGTGACTAATGCAGAGTTAGCAAAGAAAGTTGAAGATCAAGAGGAGGAGAATAGACTCCTACAAGAAAGATTAGCAGAAATGGAGAGTAAGCTAGGTGTAATGTTGCAAAAGACTGAAGAAGTCAGCCAGTGAGTTAAGTATTCTGAGGATAAGGGGAAAGGTGTGTCTGTAGAAGATGAAGAGCCCACACCTGATCCTAAGTTGGAAGAAGAACCATTCTTGAAAGCTTTGAAAGCAATGAGTGGTAAAACATTGGAAGGAGTACCACTTTTCAGTGGGAAAATGGACCCAGATTTGGTCATGGAGTGGATAGAAGGACTTGAAAATCACTTTGAATGTGATGGTGTAAGCGAGGCACAGAAAGTAAAGGTGGCCAAATCCAGACTCAGGGGAGCTGCCTTAACCTGGTGGAAATTTGTGCAGACTGAAAGAGCAAAAGAAGATAAGAAGCCCATAGCTACTTGGAAGGGAATGGTAGCTAAAATTAAAGAAGCATATATGCCAGAAGATTATGAAATATAGCTGCACAGGAAGAGACAAAATCTGAGACAAAAGGAATTAGATGTCAGTGCATACACTGAAGAATTCCAAAAGCTATGCTTAAGGTCCAAAGTAATGGAGGATGAAAGCATAAAGGTAGCAAGGTACCTTAATGGTCTGAAGTGGAATATACAAGAAGAAATCAGTTTGTTGTGTCCTACAACAGTGCAAAAATGCTATCAGCTGGCACTAAAAGTGGAGGAAAAGAATAAGAGGAAACAAGACTCAAATAGCAGAGGAAGAGGAAGAGGCAGAGATAACAGAGGACACAGAGGAGGTTTTGGTGGAAGGAATGCTGACAATAGATCCCAAGCAGAGTCCAAACTCACAAAGCAGAGTGGGGAGTCAAGTGGTAGAGGAAACCAGAGGAAGAGGATCTAACAGAGGAAGGTCAGGAGGATCAGGCAGAGGAACCTATTTCACCAACATGAAGTGTTACAACTGTGGCAATCTAGGTCATCCGGCATATAGGTGTCCAGAAAAGACCACATCCTCTTCTCAAGGAGGTGATAAGAGGAATCACTATGTCCAAGACAATGCATCCAGTAGCCAGTTACCTGAGGTCAATCTGAACTCAGAAGATGGAGAGAACCTGATGATAAGGAGAACCTTGATGAAGGAACCAGTAAAGTCTGAACCAAGCCAGAGGAGAGCACTATTTAGAATCAAGTGCAAGATTTTGAATAAGGCATGTAAAATTATCATAGACTCAGGATCTACTGATAATATTATTTCTGATGAAGCAGTTAAGAAACTGAATTTGAAAAGAATTACTCATGCAAACCCCTATAGAGTCACATGGTTGAATAAGGGTCAACATGTGGTAGTGAATGAACAAAGTTGGGTAGAGTTTAGTATAGGTGGCTATAAGGATAAGGTATTATGTGATATACTACCCATGGATGCATGCCATCTCTTATTGGGCAGACCATGGCAGTATGACCGAAAAGCAGTACATGATGGTGAGAAGAATGCCTATTCTTTTCAGAAGGATGGTGTCACCTATAAAATTCAGTCATTGGAAGATGAAGATGCAGTTCAGACAAAGAGTCCTAATATCTTGGTTGTGAGTGGAAAAGAGTTTCTGAATACTCTTAAGGAGGATGGTATTGGTTATGCCATCATAGTAAAACCAAAAGAAGGACAGCAGGATAAGAAGACAGAGATTCCCAAAGAAATGCAGCCTATACTAGAAAAGTATAAGGACATAATCAGTGATGGTACACCAGCCACATTGCCTCCACAGAGAGCAATAAGCCATCAGATAGACCTAATTCCAGGGGCATCTTTGCCAAACAAGGCACCTTACAAGATGACTCCAAATCAGCACAAAGAGATTTCCAGGCAAGTGCAGGAGTTGCTAGATCAAGGATTGATCAGGAAGAGTATCAGTCCTTGTGCAGTGCCCATAGTGTTGGCACCCAAGAAAGGAGGATCATGGAGATTATGCATAGATGCTAGAGCCATAAACAAGATAACTATAAGGTATAGATTCCCAATTCCCAGAATTGAAGATCTCATGGACTGTATTGGAAAAGCAAAGTATTTCACCAAGATAGACCTGAAGAGTGGTTACCACCAAATAAGAATCAAGGAAGGAGATGAGTGGAAGACAGCCTTCAAGACCACAGAAGGACTGTATGAATGGCTTGTTATGCCATTTGGTCTATCAAATGCACCCAACACCTTTATGAGACTCATGAATGAAGTCCTAAAGGATTACATTGGTAAATTTGTTGTTTTTTTTCTAGATGATATTCTAATTTTTAGTCAAACCAAGGAAGAACATCTAGAACATGTAAATACTGTTTTGCAAAAATTACATGATGAACAACTAACCATCAATCTGGAGAAGTGTGAATTCATGAAGCAGGAATTGGTATACCTTGGTTTTGTGGTGTCCCAGGGAGAGTTGAAGATGGACAAGTCCAAAGTAGAAGCCATATTGAGCTGGCCTACTCCCAGAGCAGCCACAGAGGTGAGAAGTTTTCATGGCTTAGCCCAGTTTTACAGAAAGTTTATCAGAAATTTCAGTGGAATATGTGCACCCATGTTGGATACAATTAAGGGTGGAATGAAAGCAAAATTCAGATGGACACCAGCTGCAGATAGAAGTTTTGAAAGGTTGAAGAAAGAGGTAGCAACACAACCTATTTTGTTGTTGCCTAGTTTTGATAAGCTATTTACTATTGAATGTGATGCAAGTAATATAGCTATAGGAGCAGTGCTAAATCAGGAAAACAGACCTGTAGCCTTTTTCAGTGAGAGGCTGAATGAAGCAAAGAGTAAGTACTCTTCGTATGACTTAGAGTTATATGCTCTAGTCCAAGCATTGAGGAAGTGGAGACATTATCTCCTGCCTAAAGAAATTGTTGTCTACACAGATAACCAAGCTCTGAGTTTTCTAAACTCACAGGATAAGTTAAGCAGCAGGCATATCAAATGGATGGAGTACCTGCAATCTTATACCTTTACAATTAAGCATAAGAAGGGGCAGCTAAATAGAGTTGCAGATGCTTTGAGCAAAAGATTACTCACAGTGCAGGAAGTGCAGTTGAAGAGCATTGGAATTGAAGATTTCAAGAATCTTTACCAAGATGATGAAGATTTTGCTGAGGCATACAAGGTATGTCAAGATTTTGAGAATCACTTTCACAGTGAGTTTGCAGATTTCACCTTACAGCAGGGATTGCTATTCAAAGGTGGACAATTATGTGTGCCAAGAGGATCTATGAGAGAAAATCTCATACAGGAGAAACACAATGGTAGTCTGAGTGGCCATTTTGGTCTGAATAAGACATTGGAGCTAGTCCAAAGGTTCTATTATTGGGCAAGGATGCACAGAGACATCAGAAGGTATCTAGAGCAGTGTATCATATGTCAGAAGGCCAAGGGAACCACTTCAAATGCAGGACTGTACCAACCCTTACCCATTCCTTCCAGGCCATGGGAATGTGTAAGTATGGATTTTGTAGTTGGTTTGCCTAAGACTAAGACTGGTTATGACAGCATATATGTAGTTGTGGACAGGTTTAGCAAGATGAGTCATTTCATTCCCTGCAAAGTGACTCATGATGCCAGTCATATAGCACACTTGTTTTTCAGAGAAGTGATCAGAATTCATGGACTTCTAGCAAGCATTGTGTCTGACAGAGATGCTAAATTCATGGGGCATTTCTGGAAAACATTGTGGCAGAGATTGGGGACAAATTTGTCATTCAGTTCAGCATATCACCCACAGACAGATGGTCAGACAGAGGTGGTAAACAGGACATTGGGCAACCTGTTAAGGTGTATAACCAAAGAATATGGACAGAGTTGGGATCTTGTCATTCATCAGGCAAAATTTGCCTATAATGACAGTGTGAATAGGACTACTGGTAAGAGTCCATTCGAAATAGTCTATGGAATGCATCCCAGAGGTATATGTGAGCTCAGAAATATGGGAAACATGGAGAACAGAAGTGGACATGTAGAGGATTTTGCACAATCCATGAAAGAAGTGCATGAGCAGGTGAAGAAAACCTTGACAGAGAACACACAGAAGATCAAGGACAGAGTAGATGCCCACAGAAGGGATATTCAGTTTGAGGTTGGTGATTTGGTTATGGTACACTTGAACAAAGCCAGAATGCAGAAAGGCACGCCAACCAAACTGCAGATGAGGAGAATTGGTCCTTGCAGAATCCTGAACAAGTATGGTAATAATGCATACAGAATTGAATTGCTAGAAGATTTGGCAATCTCACCAGTGTTTAATGTCTAAGACCTGGTGCAATACATGGTTCCTCAGTCAGCAGCAAATGGATCCATTTCAAAGAAGGAACAGACAGTAAAAGATGTGACTTTGCCACTAAAACCCAAACTGCAGGCAGAGAGAATACTGGATTCAAGAGTACAAAAGCAGACCAGACATGGCGTCTACATGGAGCATTTGGTCAAATGGAAACAGTTGCCTGAAGTAGAAGCTACCTGGGTTGCAGAGTCAGAATTCAAAAAGAGGGGCATTGATTTTGCCTCATTGTCACCGGAGGTGACATAGCTTCTTTCCGCATAGGGGAGTATGGTGCAGGAGCACCAAGGGCTTGGAACCCATGTGTATATATGTTTACATTTTGTTGTGATGTTTTGAATTTTCAAAATAGGGTAGAGCGGGAAGAAGTTTATACATGTGCAAAGTAAACCCATCGGAGTGAGTATTGATATCGGCGTAGCTGGAAGATGTATCCCCGATACTTCATGTTATACCGATGGAGGGCTAGCTATCAGCTTGAGGTTTACTATCGGCAGGAGTTCGGTGTCTTATACCGATCTCCAAGGTCTTACCGATGTGTGATGTCCATCGGCATGAGGGTGGTCATCGGCGGAGCCTGTGGTTGTGTCTCCGATCGCTTGGTGTTATCCCGATGGAGTGGTAAAGGTTGGTGAAGGCCATCGGCATGAGAATTACTATCAGTGAAGGATGTGGGTGTCACTCCGATATTAATTGTCTATCCGATGAAGTGTTGCCGAGGCTTGTCATCAGTATGAGGCTTGCTATCGGCAATGGCTGTGAAAGTCACTCCGACAGCTATGTGTTTCTCCGATGGAGTTGGACGTCGGTGCAAGGACTTCTATCGGCATAGCTTTAAGGCTTTAGACCGATGCACAGTGGTCACGCCGACGGAGGGTGAAGACTTGGTATTGGTGAGACAAGGGACTATTGGAGTTCATGGTTGAATGTTGGCTGATAGTTTGGGTTGTGCCGATGGGGGTAGATAGGGGTCGTCGACGGCAAAAGTGCCGACAATAGTTTACTAAGCCGTCGGATATATAAACCGCAGTGGCCGACTTGAATGGGTGCATGTGGGACTAAAAAGTTCTCATGAATGCGAAAGTCAATAGAATGCATATCGACAGGGGAAGAATATGATCGGTGCGACAAATAATCTGTCTTGTCGATGGGAAAGCGTAAGTATGTTTCGATGAGACATCTGTGTTATCGTGCCGATAGCACAAAAGTTGAACCGACAGTTGGAATACCAACTGTTCTGGAATTGGAACCATCCTGTAACGGACATGGAATACTTATAAAATGCAGCATTCTTTCTATAGGAGGTGTTGAGCAGAAGAAACAAGAAAAAGATTTTGATTTGAGAAGCATTCTGATGTAAAGGCAATTTTTGAATAAAAATCAAATTCAGTAGTTCGATCATTTGTGTATTTCTATTCTGTTTCTATTTTTAGTTTATTATTCTAAAATAGATTAGTCCTTTCTGTTTCTGTAGTTTTGTTCTCTTTTGCAAACCATGACTCTGTATTGATGATGCCTCCAGTTCCATTGTACAGTATGGAGGCCATCATGCAGAGCCATGCTCTTTGTTTATTTTTCTTTTGTGGGGTGGTTGGATTGCCGGTTAGAGGCAATGCATGCTTGTTCTAGGTGAGCTCAGTGAGGAGTCCGACTAGCTAAACAAGTAGGAAAAATAGATTTGCAGGGGTGGAAAAATAGAGGGAAGGAAAGTGAGCACCAAGCAGTCCATACCCTTGAACAGAGTGAGAAGGGTGGGCAACGGGCTCAGAAAGTTATGTGCCATTTAGGCAGTATCTTGGAAGTAGTGAGGACAAGGTATGTGTCCCACACCAAGCAGAAAAGTAGAGTTTTCCATCTCTACAAAGAGTATGTCTTTTAGCACTTTGAATTGGGAGGAAGGCTAGTGTTGTCAAACAGTCTTGTGCACCTACAGGATGCAGAGCAGGTAGCCTAAAGTCCTCCCTATCAGTTAAGACACCTTAATTCCCAACAAATTAGTGCATGATGTGGAGGGATTCCTTGAAGAATGTGTCTCTAAATTTGTTTGGACAAGAATTCCTCAAATTTAGTTAGATGACTCCCTCTATCCTCATCTGATAACTTGTAATTAGATTCAATGAGACAATCAGTCCCTGGCGTGATAGTGTCATCTTTATCACTAAAATGTGCATCATCACATAACAACACCTCTACTAAACTAAGCATCAAGATATATGTCTAATGCACCTCTTATTCATGTTCTTCAATGTCTGAGGAAAACAACAAAAAATCATGATCCTCAACATCAAGTATGTCACTTAGCCCTGATGATGATGATTCATCTCCTATGTATATTGTTTCTAATTCTATCATGTCCAAACATGCTTCACATGAATTTTCCAAGTGTGCATCCTCGTGTAGTCTACACCATCCGGTCATTAGGATATCCTCTATCGATATTCCTGTCAGTTGACATCTCTAAACTTCCTTGGCCAAATATTCCTTAAATTCAAAGAAGTGATCTACCTCATCTTCATCAGTTGAGCTATATTCTAATCTTATCATTAGTCACTTTTCAAGCACACTTCTTTCTTTGTCACTATCTTCATACCCATGACATGATAGTGTCAACACTTCTTTAATATTGACCCCTTGAGGTCTTAGTGCATACACCCCTGGCTCAACATCCACATACAGTATCTCATTTCTATGGTTGTACTTAGTAATCATGTGTTTCATCTAAGACTCAACTTCTAATCTAAACTGGTTAGGAACGCCTTTCTAGGGCAGCCACATATGACGAAAATTGGTAGCCATGTAACCATTCAAGGTTTTAGACCAATCCCTACTAAGGAGCATACCATATGTGTTAGGTATGTCTACTACCTAAATTTATATGTAGTATTACACTCTTGGATCAGATGCTAGCTGCATGTGTATATGATTCAACTCTCTTACCGCATTAACTACTGACTTGTCTAGTTGTGTTACTTTCTTGAGGGATTTTTTTGGATGCAGACCTAATTCTGGCAATTAGACAAGGGCATCACATGGTTGAGGCTCCTGAATCTACAATATAATTGTGTAGGTTCTTACCAAATATCCTTAGTGTGAGTAAGAAAGGGGGTGACTCTGATTTATCCTTGTATAGGGTCATCTATGATGTATCATTTGCATGAACAGTGGATTGCACTTTTGGTTTAGCAGTATTATCTCTAGGTGCAAGATCTCTAGTCAATATATGACTGGGATTATGACCAAGACTATCTTCTCTAGGTGAAGGTTCATCTAGTGACTTCAAGAAAGCTTTCTTGATGACAGGGGTTTTCAATAGTTCTTATAAATATAGGTTGACCTTTATGTTTTTCATTTCCTCAGCAAGGTAAGTAACAAGCTTGTTTGATTCATGCAGTTGGTTCAAACCTTTTGTTATTGTTGTCTATGGTGTAAATTATTGTGTATTTACCTTAGGAGGTCTAGGACTATTGCTAGCCTTGGGATATAGAGGTGTATTAAAATTTTTAGGAGGAATGGATGTGGTCAAAGGACTAGTAGGGTGGTTTGGAGTTTTCCTGAGATTATAGTTATGTCCTCCTTGGTATTGCTACTAATATGCATGAACCTCTTTAGCTTCGTGCTCAAGCTCATTTTCATCCTCAAAGGGGAAACCATAATTTGTCTCAAAGATCAAGGCAGACTCCTTACATTCCAAGGTATAGTTCTCTTGTGTTGCAGTCATTTGATGATGTTGATGATCATTAGAACTCTCAAGTACTAAGGATGACTCATATCCTAAGGGGACAATCTCATTACCCTCAGAAAAAAGTGGACCTCCCACAGTGTTTGATGCCTTAGCTTGGAATATGCTATCTACAATTTTGAATTATGGACTATCCAACTTAGCATGTGCATTTGTGTTATGCATCCTACACCAATTGGTGAGTGTAGCTTCTACCAATATAACTCTAGTTGTCTTCTTAGGTTTAGCAGGGGGCTGATTATCTAGGGGTGATGATAGTGAACTATTATTAGGCTAGGTATTCTAGACTCTAGGTGGCCTAGTAGCATTGTTATTACTATTGTTGAAGTTTTTTTCATTATTGTATGCCCTATCAACATATCTGGACCTCTCATTGTTGTTGCTATATCCTCTATCAGGATATCCTCTGTTATGATTTTGAGAATTGGATTGTGGATAAACATTTTGGGTCCTTAGATGAGTGACCTCAGTGGTCAACTTTCTTAACTGAGCTGATATTTCTTTAATATCATCTTTTTCTTCCTACACTTTGTCTACTACAGTGTCCTATTGTGACTAAAAGAAAGAACTGCCATTATTATTTAGTGCAACATCTTGAGGTACATGTCCATGGTGAGGTATGATCTAACCATTACCTTGAGGGGGCTATTGAAATTAGGGCAAACAACTGAGAGGGGGGTGAATCAGTTGTCACAAAACTTTATCTTTTGTTGCATTTAATATTATTTACCACTTATTAACAAATTAATGATATAACCATGAAAGCATGAATCAACAACACATGAGTAGAAAGACAATCAACACACATAACACCAAGATTTTTACGTGGAAACCTAGTTAATAGAAAAACCATGGTGGGGGTTAACCCACAAGATTTATTCTCTATTAAAAGAATAGAAAAATGGGAAGGCACCTGCCTTCAGGCACACTGCCCAGATCTCACTGCTCTAAGAGACTCACTATCTACAAAAACATTCACATGGTTAACACTAAAAGGTTGAACTGAGAAACATCTTCTCCATGCCAAGGTTCAGTTCCATTGAAGCTCACAACACCTTTGCTCTGCCCCCAAACACTTCTTCACTACCTATGAATCTTCACATACATGGACACCTTTACATGACTTCATTACACTTATTTATACATGACATCAACATTGGAATGAACATCAAAGTCGATGTTACAATCATCTATCTAGAACATTCTCCAAGATAGGCATTACAAGCAATTACAATCAAAAGACTTGACTTAATACAAAATGCTACATGTGGACCACTACACTGTCGGCCAAACATAGGTGGGACTCAAATCTTCCTCAAACAACATGCCACACTCCATAGAAATTCTCTTAGATCATCTACAACATGCACAAAGCATCTGGTTAGCCAAGACTAGAAAGAACAACACCCAAGGAGAAATCTTCAACTACGAGCTCAATCCTCAATGTAGACCACCAACACATTAGGGACACGATCTAGAGACCTCCATAAGCACAATGAAATCAACAAGAACAACTGCACCACCTCAAATCACTAGAATCACTTGCATCTTCATATGGGAACTTAAGAACACTAACTGTCATGACTGTCACACTAGAAAGATTGCTTGCAGACCTCCAAACTGTGAACCACTTGAGTTGAGGATACACACCAACATCCCAAACATACCTCTAGAACCACAGACTATAATATTCCAATGCAGAGCAATCCAGACCAAATTCCTATCACTCTATTACCTCTAAACAACTGTAAAACCCAATTCTACTCAGATGACCGTAACTTCACCAATCGTCCATGCGGACGTATCAAATCTTAACTGTAGTAAATTCAAACAATCCTCTACAAAACCCTTTAATCTATAGACTATGATATTCATCTCACTGGGAATGCAGAGCATTCTACTTTACTAAACTGCACTGTCTTCACTGTTTCTGACAAAGAGATATTTTGACATCAGTTACAACACATCATAGGCACATATTTGCAACAATCTCCCCCTTTGTCATTGATGGAAACATATGCTTTGAAAAACTAATTCAACGATCAAGACAAGGACTTCTCCCCATTTCTCTTATCACACTTGCAACCACTTTCTTCACTTCTCCCCCTTTCACTAGAAACTACTTACATATGAGTTTTTCACATGACTTCTCTCCCCCTTTGACATCAATGGAAAAAGGTACATATTTGCAATCATCTCTCCCCCTTTTTGTTTCTTAGATATAACCAAAATGACCTCCAAAATTAACATACTGACTACTCCCCCTGAGTAGCATCCCCTTAACACCAATCTAGATCACAAGATATGACTATGAGTTCCACCAAACTGATGCACACTAGTGCACCTTAGTTCTAAATACGAAGGGTAATAAACCCTAGCTTCACTCTGAGATACTCAAAAGTGTCCTTAGGTAGAGGCTTAGTGAAGATATTTGCAATTTGATCCTTTGAACAAACAAACTCCAATCTGACTTCATTCTCATTTACCTTCTCTCTCAAAAAGTGAAACTTGATGGATATGTGCTTTATCTTTGAATGCAACACCAAATTATTTGAGATGTTTATTACACTTGAATTATCACAGAAGATTGTAACAGGCTCTTCAAACACAATTTTGATATCCTTCAACATTTGCTTCATCCACAAAACTTGAGTACAATTACTTGCTCCTGCTATATACTCTGCCTGTACAGTAGACAAAGATATTGCCTCTTGCTTTTTGCTCAACCAAGAAACCAATCTCTTTCCCAAGAAAAAACCACCACCACTAGTACTATTCCTATCATCCACATCTCCTGCCCAATCAACATCTGTATATGCATGAAGAGTGAATTCATCATCCTTAGGATACTATAAACCATAATCAGATGTCTCCTTCATATAACTAAAAATTCTTTTGACCACTACAACATGAGATTCTCTAGGATCATCTTGAAATCTAGCAACAAGGCCAACTGCATTCATAATATTAGGTCTGGTTGGAGTCAGATGAAGTAGTCCTCTAATCATTGATCTATACCTTTTCTGATCTACCTTAAGCAAATCATCATCTTTACTCAACTTGCATCTGGTTATCATAGGAGTACTCACTGGTTTTGAATCCTCCATTCCAAATTTTTTCAACAAGTCTTTCACATACTTAAACTGAGATATGAAGATGCCCTTATCTAACTAAATGATTTGTAGACCTAAGAAGAAATTTATTTCAACAAATACATCAACAATCAAGATGTGTTCATGATCAATTTTGAGATAAAGATTACTGTTAGCTGTGCCTTTGCTAAAACCTAACTTTAGCAGATACTTATCTAATCTTGCATACCAGGCTCTTAGGGCTTGTTTAAGTCCATACAATGCATTCCTCAATCTGCATACCATATCTCCTTGATCAGACAACTAGAATCCTTCTAGTTGCTCAATGTAAACTTTTTTTTCCAACTCTCTACCCAAGAATGCTAACTTGATATCCATCTGGTAAACTTTGAAATCTTTGTAAATAGCAAAGGCAAGAAATAATCTAACTGCTTCAATTCTTGCCACTAGAGCAACAGTTTCTTCAAAATCAATTCCCTCTACTTGAGAATATCCTTTGCACACCAATCTTGCTTTATTTCTCACAACTTCACCATCTTCATTCAATTTATCCAGAAGACCTGTTTAGTTCTAATTACATTTTTGTTATCAGGTCTAGGAACAAGATCCCAAGCATGATTCTTTTCAATTTGCATGAATTCTTCTTCCATTTCTTTTACCCAACTTTCATCATTACAACCTTCATTCACTGATTTTGGTTCAATCTTTCAAACCAAACAATACTCTACTTGTTCTTCAACAATTTTTCTTCTAGTTTGAACACATTTATGTTTATCTCCTATGATCTGATCTTTAGAATGATTCAACCTTAGATACCTAGGAGTTTTGGGATTTTCTTGAACTTCTGATTCTTGAACTTTCCTCAACATTTGTACTAGCTTCTTGAGTAACTGGATTCTCCGGAGCAATCTAAATCTAAGTTTGAGTTTGAACTTGATTTACTTTATTTTGACTTTGATTTTGATCATTTGATTCATATCCACAAGACTTGGAAGGTCTCTCCTTGCTTTTGCTTAACCTTGACATTAGCACTTTCAACAATCCTTTTCAATCTCTTGTTAAAGCACCGGTATGCCTTGCTTTGGTTAGAATAACCTAGAAATATTCCTTCATCACATCTTGCATAAAACTTCCTTAGATCTTCATCTCTCTTGATATAACATTTACTACTGAAAACTCTGAATTATTTCACAGCAGGAGCATCAGCAAACCATAGTTCATAAGGTGTTTTACCAGTATTACCTTTGATCTGCACCCAGTTAAGAGTGTAGACAATAGTACTCATAGCCTCTCTCTAATAGACATGTAGAACATTTGCCTCCATCATCATGGTTCTAGCAGCCTCTTGAATAGTCTGGTTCTTCCTTTCCACAACTCTATCCTACTGAGGAGTCCTACGAATAAATAACTATCTTCTTATTCCATGCTTTTCACAAAATGCATTAAACTCACCAGAGGTAACCTCTCCACCTTTGTCAAATCACACACTTTATCTTCAGACCAATCTCATTCTCCACCATAGCACCTTGAATATGAAAGGAAGCTAGGTGTGCAGAAATCACTTCCTACACTAATCTAAAGAGGAGATAAGAGTGCAAATTCTTTTTAATCCTTACAATTACAGATTGTTAACAACAACAATGGAGATATTACAGCAAACACATACACATACAAATGAGATAGAAGAGAGAGACAAAAGATATACATGGGAAAAACCCTTACAGGTACAAAACCCCACACTCCAAAACACAACTCAAATGTATTCCATAAATAATAAAGGTTACAATATAGTCATAGAGCCAATGCTCTTGTAGGAATCTTTGACACTCATATTTGGAGACAAACTAGTAGAATAATAGTACCTGTCAATCACATAATACATCTCCTCTCCAAAGCACCTGTTTATATAGAAAATACAAGACAAAAATGGTTCTATCTTGAGATGGGAGTCCAACATGGCCTCATGAACTAAAACCCATGCCTATGGACACTTTTACAACAATGTAGGTTGTTCCTGACACTTGTCAAGTCACCCCATCCCAAAGAGGTCACCTATTCCTAAGATGGGCAATGACAGATGCTCTTACGGCTCTCACAATCATCATAGAATCTGTCATAGCTATCATAACTTACAGCTGTAAGAGAATTTGTCACACACAGGCTATAAATAGAATATTCTCTTACATGTCATATCCCACCTTGGGGCTTCCAAAGATGCCTTTTTCAAAGATGCTTCTCAACACAAGTCTTCACCTATCATAGATTCTTCTATTTCTAACTCTTACATATCATAGAACTGTCATAAGAACCTGTCATGATTGTTTCGGTCAATATTCCCTTACACACTATCCAAGATGCTGACACATGCTAAAATATTCCCACCACTAAGTGGGATGCCTATGTCCACATGTGAGGACAAATTTACATGTGGTCATTTTCCATGTAGGATGACACATCATTGTGCCAACTCCCACAAGATGACAACATAGGATTTGCATCCTAATTACACAATAGGCAATAAATAAATAAATACAATGAAAATAATACAAAGAATTACCAAGGTTGAGACACCTTAATTCCCAACATTCTCCCACTTGTTGAACACCTTGTAAGAGCCAATAGAAATAATAGAATTTAACTGCTATAGGCTGAGAGGCTGATAGACTCTGAACACCATCTAAACTTGTATGTGCCCACTGGTGTCATCAATGTATCTACAACATTCTTCAAAGTATCTACCTTCTTCAAATTCACCTTCCAATCCTCTACCATGTCTCGCATGAAGTGAAACTATACATCAATATGCTTTGTTCTAACATGGAAAGTTGGATTTTTCACTAGGCAAATCACACTCTGACTATCACAACAAATCATAATCTGTCCTGCATCAACACGAATATCTGAACACAATATCTTAAGCCAAATGGATTCCTTGCAAGCATGAGTTGCTTCCATATACTCAGCTTCTGTCATGAACAAAGCAACCACAAGTTGTCGCTTACTCATCCAACTAATTGCACCACCAAACATAGTGAACACATAGGCTCTAGTGGATCTCCTGATGTCAATGTCACCTGTCCAATTAGAATCCATGAATCCATGAATACAAACTAAATGTGGAGGTCCTATAGCATTACCATGATAGCATATGGAATACTCAGAAGTACCCCTCAAATATCTGAACACTCGCTTAGCTGCATCCTAATGTACGCATCCAAGATTGGCCATAAATCGACTAAGGACTTCCACTACTTGGGCAATGTCTAGTCTTGTGCAGACCATAGCATACATCAAACTGCCAACAACACTAGCATAACGTACTATGCTCATGTCTTCGACCTCACTAGTAGATTTTGGACAATCACTGACAGACAACTTTGTCCCCAATGAAACAGGAACACATAATGGTCTACAATCTACCATGCTAAACATATCCAACATGATCTTCACATACTTACTCTAGCTTAACCAAAGTTTTATATTAGCTCTGTCTCTTCTGATTTCCATTCCCATAATGTACCTGGCTGCCCCAAGATTTTTCATCTCAAACTATGCTGACAACTGAGACTTCAAATCAAAAATCATATTCTTACCATTCACAATCAACAACATATCATGCACATACAATGCAATAATGAGAATGTGACCATTGTCAAACTTGTAATACACACAATGATCAGATTTTGATCTTAGAAATCTAATGGACAACACAAAGGCATCAAATTCCATATACCACATCCTAGGATACTGATTCAAACCATACAAAACAAACCAAATTTTCTTTACCTTTCTCTATGTAATACTCTAGCTGTGACATGTAAATCTCTTCCTACAAATCACCATGAAGGAAAGTTGTCTTCACATCCATCTATTCTACCTCTAAGTCATAAGCAGTTGCAAGAGATAACAAGAACCAAATGGATGTCAGCTTTGCAATGGGAAAGAAAATTTCACCATAATCAATTCCCTCCACTAGTGAGTACCCATTCATAACCAATCTAGCCTTGTACTTTTCAACACTATCATCTACACCGAATTTCTTTTTGAACACCCATTTGCATCCAACGGGCTTCCGTCCTTAAGGCAAAGCCACCAAGTCCCATGTATTATTCTTGTCCAAAGAAGCCATCTCATCTTTAATGGCCTCCTTCCAGGAACTTGCATCTTTCATGCCCATAGCCTCTTTCATAGTTCTAGGCTCATTAGTGTTAGTAAGTAAAGCAAAAGCACAACTAAAATCAAGTAATGAATAACCAAACCTATCAGATTGCTTTCTTCTTCATGTAGACCTCCTCAATGGCTAAGGTTGAGGTTTTGCTTCTTCTTCTGAGATTTCAGAGCTGCTAGAGCTCTCCTCATCACCAGGTCTCACAAGATCTATCGCTTCAGTCTTCTCAGGGGTAGAAGGAAACTGAACCACATCTTCTTTCTTTTTTGTCTGTTTTGGCTATAGAACAATGGAAGAAGGTGTTAGCTCTCTGAAGATAACACTTTTGTTATATAACACTTTTTTAGTCATAGGATCCCAAAGATTGTATCCTTTCACACTAACGCCATAGCCAATGAAAATACACTTAACATCCTTGTTCTCTAATTTCGACCGTTTCTCCCTAGGCACATGTGCATATGCCTCACAACCAAAAAAATGAAGATGTCTAACTGAAGGATTCTTACTAGACCACACCTCCATAGGTGTCTTACCAACAAGAGATGTTGTAGGAGACCTGTTTACCAGGTAACAAGTAGTGGCTACAACTTCAGCCCAAAATGTTTGTTTGAGGCTTGCTCCACTAAGCATACTCCTAGACTTCTCCATCAATGTCCTGTTCATCTTCTCTGCAACTCCATTTTTCTATGGGGTGTATGGAGTTGTCTTATCTTTCAATCCCTTACTCTTTACAAAACTTATCAATCCTTGCCAAACAAAACTCACCACCATTATCATCTCTCAAACACTTAATCTTTTTACTAGTCTAATTTTTAGCAAAATCTTTAAACTCTTTAAACCAACTAAAGACTTCAGTCTTTTTTATGATAAAATGAACCCATGTCCTTCTACTGTAATCATCTATGAAAGATACAAAATATATAGATTTGGAAATTGAAGGAACATTAACAGGACCAAACACATCAGAATGAATAAGATCCAATACACCAGAAGACTTGTGAGAACTAGAGTAAAACTGAACACAGTTTTGCTTTCCATTTACACAATGTTCACAAAAGTCAAACTTGAGATTACAATCATTTAACCCCTTGATGAGGTTTTTATTTTTCAAGGTTCTAAGACCCTTCTCACCAATGTGTTCATATCTCAAATGCCATAACATTGTCTTTTTAGCAAGAAGTTTAACTTCCAAAGCATGTGCACTACCATCAGAATGTGTTACAACAAATTTCTTCACTACTCATTCAGATGGTGGGGATGAAGTGACTGCAGCTCTTTTCTTCAAGTCAAAATAACTATTGCACTATGTAGTGCATGCCTCCAGCTGAAACAGAGTACCTCTTCGAGTACCCTTCGTAAGCACCATAGATCCTCTAGTCATCTTGCATCCATCCTTCGAAAAGACAACCTACACACCTACATCATTCAACATACTTACATAAATCAGGTTTCGTGCTAAGCTTGGGATGTGCATAACCCCAGTGATCCCCTTCACTCATCCATCAAGGAATTAGATTGAGACTCTTCCATGACCAACAATATGTAGATGAGAATTGTCACCCCAGTACACTCTTCCACCATCGAACTCTTCATACTTCATGAACCAGCTTTGATGTGAGGTCATGTGGAATAATCCACCAAAATATATCAACCACACATCATCAGATGCATGGGTGGCCAGGGCTGCAATGAAGGCATCACCATCATCTTGTGACTTGTCAGAATCTGAATTAGGGGCATTCTTCTTTTTCTTTTTGTTTTCCTCTTTGCATTCCTTTCAGAAATGCCCCATTTTCCCACATTTCCAATAGAGAGCCTTGGACTTTCCAAGAGATTTGGATCTCACACGGGATTTGGATCTACCCTTTTCACCTTTCTTGTCCTTCTTCTTCCCTTTCTCTTTGGGTCTTCCATGAACTGGAAGAGCCTCTTTGGCTGACTCAGTTGTCTTTCTCCGCATTTCTTTAGATAATAGCGAAGACACTACATCATCTATCTTTAAGGTGGTAGTAGTGCTTTTGATGGCCATGACAAGATGATCCCATGAATCTGGCAAAGAGCAAAGTAGGGTCATACACCGATCCTCCTCCTCTATTTTCACACCCACAGATGTCAACTATGCAACAATCATGTGGAAATAATTCAAATGGTCCGCAACAGATCCTTCATCTTCCATCTTCAGAGAAAATAGCTTCTTTTTCAGAAAGAGCTTGTTCACCAAGGACTTGGCCTAATAAACATCTCACAGCTTCTTCCAAAGAGTTTTCATGGTCTTCTCCTCATGGATATTCAATAGGATAAAATCATCTAGATAGAGTCTTATGAGACCCTTAGCCTTCTGATCTTTGAAGTCCTAATCAGTTTGTGACATTGTTGTAGGTTTTTGTAATGTCAAAAAATGTCCTCCTGGGGGCTTTTCCCTCATAAGGTTTAGCTCTTGGGTCTTTAGAGTGCATTTAAGACATTTTAGTTCATATTTTAGCATCTTGATGGAATGAGACCTAAGTCCCATGGCAAATAGGACCTAGGAGGACCCATTGAGATGTACCCTGCCTAAAATAGATGGGTAGGACTTGGGCGCCTGCACCCTAGTCCTTCCCTATTTTATGACAACCTTAATTTTTGGGTGTCAGTTAGTGACTATTATTAGGTCCCTTTGTCGACACAGTAAGTTTGAATTTCAAATATCTTGGCAGGAGTGCTTGTAGATGCATATATAAACATATGTAGGCATTCATTTGTAAACTGGATGATTACTGGCAAGCTATTGTGTTCTCAAGATGATTCAAGGATTTCTATTATGTTGCAAGAGCAGACTTGTATGTTTTGTGTGTTGATATTTGCAGATTTGAGCTTCAATCTCCTCATGGCATGAAGAGTATCTTCCTCCATGAGAGCTTCACTACAAGGTGACATATCATTGTGTTTTTGTCATTGATTCCTTTGGTTTTGGCCTCTACCTCACAAGGGCACGCCCTCTTTGTCTGACAACAGTGTTGAGAGACTAAAGTGTCCTCTACTGTTTGACTGAGGTAAACCTCTAAACACCACAACCCCCAAACCAAGTCTTGTGATTGCAAGTTATAGGTGTCACATTTGGGAAAAGTGGAGTTGCAGGAAGGAGTGGCAGGCATCAAGTATTCAGGATTTGAAGGAAAGATGGACAAAGGAGCACTTCAGGGACTAGGGTGCTCACTCCAATGTCCTAAGTAGACAGATTCTAGAAAATAGAAGTTACAGGGTTGATCAGTGTCCGAAGGAGGTCCAAATTCCTTGAAAAAGTAGGTACCTTGGACTTGGGCGCCCGCTCCAGTGTCCCTGACTGTTCTGCCTCGGAACCCTAAAAATAGGTATTCTGTAATTTGGCATTTTACTCTCGTCTGTAAGAGCTTTTTCTGTAATTCATTAATTTGTTGTCATATTTGCGTAATTAAGGTTTTAATGGTCAATTGAGCATAGGAGAAGTAAAATTTGATAATTAATTCCCTAATCCAAATTTCCCTACATCTGAAAGTGACTCTAGGGTATGATAGTGCTTGCCATTCAACCCTAGATCCTTCAATGTATAGTGGAGAGGCAAATTTAAACACCTAAACATTAAAACATTGACAAATCTAATTTTCCACTAAATAGTTTTGTTCCATCAATGGTTTCCCATAGGTCACGATCAACAAGTAGATCTTCCATCTTGAGTTTCCACAACTCAAAATTTGTGCCATTAAACTTCTCCACCTCTACTCTTTTGGATGCGGTTGCCATCTCCTTCCTGCAACAAGATGCATAATACTCTGTACAGATTCCCACTCAACCTAAGATTAGCTTAAAAAACCCCTACCCAGTAGCTAGAACCAAAACTGGTTAGGCTCAGATACTAACTGAAGGGAAGCTAATTGTGTAGAAATCACTTCCTACACTAATCTAAAGAGGAGAGAAGAGTGCAAATTCTTTTTAATCCTTACAATTACAGATTGTTAACAACAATAGTGGAGATATTGCAACAAACACATACACACAAAAATGAGATAGAAGAGAGAGAGATACAAGATATACGTGGGGAAAACCCTTACGGGTGAAAAACCCCACACTCCAAAACATAGCTCAAATGTATTCCATAAACAATGAAGTCTGCAATATAGTCACAAAGCCAATGCTCTTGCAGGAGTCTTCAATAGTCATATCTAGAGACAAGCCAGCAGTATAATAGTACATGTCAATCACATAATACATCTCCTCTCTAAATAACCTGTTTATATAGAAAATACAAGGCAAAAATGGCTCTATCTTGAGATGGGCGTCCAACATGGTCTCATGGCCCAAAACCCGTGCCTATGGACACTTGTCTAACATTGTAGGATGTTCTTGACACTTGTCAAGTCACCCCATCCCAAAGAGGTCACCTATTCCCAAGATGGGCAATAACAGATGCTCTTAGGACTCTTACAACCATCATAGAATCTGTCATAGCTGTCATAACTTAGAGTTGTAAGAGAATCTGTCATACACAGGCTATAAATAGCATATTCTATTACATGTCATATCCCACCTTGGGGCACCCAAAGATGCCTTTTTCAAAGTTGCTTCTCAACACATGTCTTCACATGTCATAGATTCTTCTATTTCCTACTCTTACATGTCATAGAATTGTCATAAGAACCTGTCATTACCATTTCAATCAATATTCCCTTACACACTATCCAAGATGCTGAAACATGGCAAAATATTCCTACCACTAAGTGGGATGCCTATCTCCTCATGTAAGGACAAATTTACATGTGGTCATCTTCCATGTAGGATGACACATCACCGTGCCAACTCCCACAAGATGACAACATAGGATTTGCATCCTAATTACACAATAGGCAATAAATAAATAAATACAATGAAAATAATACAAGGAATTACCAAGGTTGAGACACCTTAATTCCCAACAGAATCTATCAAGAGCCTCTAATTTCTCTCCTAAGAAAGTGACCCACATCATCCGGGAGTAATCATCAATCAGCAACATAAAGTATCTGTCTCCTTGTAAACTCCTAACTCTGGTAGGACCGCACAAATTAGTGTGCACAAGTTCCAACAATCCACTTGAAAATTGTTCTTTACTTTTGAATGTAGCTATGTTTTGTTTGCCCAACTAACATTCCTTACACATGCTATTAACAGGTTTCACAAGCTTTGGAAGATCTCTCACAGCTTGAGTAATAGTTATCTTGACAATGTTATCAAAGTTTACATGACACATTCTCCTATACCATAACCAACTCTGAGAAATAAAACAACTTTTACTAGTACAACTTAAATGAAAGATATTACCTCTAGTTTGTGTACCAGATGCAATCTCAATTCTGGAGCTTCCAAAATTTTGCATTTTCCATCCTTGAATTAGAGATCATACCCTTTGTCAATCAACTGTCCAACACTGAGAAGAGTATGCTTCAACCCTTCTACATAGAAAACATCATTAGTGTTATTCTTACCATCAAGAGAGATGGATCCTTTGCCAAGGATTCTACCAGCTGAATTGTCTCCAATCTTCACAATTCCACCTTCATATCTTTCCAAACTTACAAACTTACTTTTATCACTAGTCATATGATGAGAACATCCTTTGTCAATCACCCATTCCTCATTTTTTTCAACCTGAGCAGCCAAGGGACTTTCCACATTCACACAGCTAGCAGATTCAGTAGGAACTGAATCTTCTTCTTTGATAGCAATGAACACCCATTCATTTTTCAGAGGTACTTCCCATATCAGATTCATCATCTGTGACTCCTTCATTAGCAGCTTCTTGGACATAGTAGCATTTCTTCTAAACCCTAGGTCTGTTAGGGTTTAGCTTTGAAACCCTCTCCAGACGTCTTGAAGCAAAATGACCAATCTTATTGCAAGAAAAACATTTGAAAGGTAACTTTCCTTCATACTTACCAAATCCTCTTGGTAATATTTTGGCAACAAATGCTTCAAGTTCTTCAAGTTTAGATTCATCTTCTTCAAGTTCCTTCCTTGCCTTCTCATATTTGGTTAGTGTTCTTGAAGAGAATTCACCTAGATCAAATCTTGACTTTCTGAAAACACTGGCCTTAAATGCAGATTCTAATTTAGGAAGAGAATCACCAAACTCATTTAAAATGCTAAAAGCTTGCCAACCAACTAATCCTTTGTAGCATTTGTAACAGTCCTAATCTCCTTAATAGCAACTACTCTATACTTGTATGAAGCAATTAAGGATCTGAGCACCTTGGCAACAATCTTTCATTCTTCCAGTTTTCCACCAGCACACCTGATACTGCACACAAGTTCATTCACCTTCTACATGTAGGAAGTGATGTTTTGATCTTCACTCTTCCTCAAACATTTGTATCTATCCTTCAGGCTTTGTAACTTAGCACATTTGACATATGCATCACCTTCGTATAGAGTTTCCAACTTCTTCCATATTTCATGAGCAGTTTGCAATTCCAAGACATTTGTCATTTTTGTATTGGTCAGGGCACTCAATAATGCTTCTTTAGCCTAAATGTTGTATTCATCTTCTTTGATTTCATCTGGAGTTGTAGGACCATTCTGTGGAGGAGTATACTTATTCTTAGTTATTAACCAATAAGGATCACCCATGCATTGTGAATGACACTCCATGTGATTCTTCCAAAGAGAGTAATTTGTTCCATCAAATCTTGGATTGTCCTTTTTGTATGTTGACATCCTAGATCTCCTCAAGTGGTCAAGATTCTTTTAGAGGAACTGACTCTGATACCAATTGTTGAAATTAGGGTAGACAACTAAGAGGGAGGGTGAATTAGTTGTCACAAAACTTTATCTTTTGCTACATTTAATCTTCTTTACCACTTATTAACAAATTAATGATATAACCATGAAAGCATGAATCAACAACACATGAGCAGAAACACAATCAACACACATAACACCAAGATTTTTACGTGGAAACCTGATTAATGGAAAAACCATGGTGGGGGTTAACCCACAAGATTTATTCTTTGTTAAAAGAATAGAAAAATGGGAAGGCACCTGCCTTCATGCACACTACCCATAACTCACTGCTCCAAGAGACTCACTGTCTACAAAAACATTCACATGGTTAACACTGAAAGGTTGAACTGAGAAACAAAATCTTCTCCATGCCAAGGTTTAGTTCCATTGAAGCTCACAACACTTCCCCCAAACACTTCTTCACTACCTTTGCATCTTCACACACATGGACACCTTTACATGACTTCATTACACTTATTTATACATGACATTGACTTTGGAATGAACATTAAAGCCAGCCTTACAATAATCTATCTAGAACATTCTCTAAGATAGGCATGACAAGAAATTACAATCACAAGACTTGACTTAATACAAAATGCTACATGCAGACCACTACATTGTTAGCCAAACATAGGTGGGACTCAAATCTTCCTTGAACAACATGCCACTCTCCATAGAAATTCTCTTAGATCATCCACAACATGTACAAAGCATCCAGTCGGCCAAGACTAGAAGGAACAACAACACCCAAGGCAAAATCTTCAACTTCAAGCTCAATCCTCAATGCAGACCACCAACACAATAGGCACATGATCCAGAGACCTCCACAAGCACAATGAAATCAACAAGAACAACCACACCACCTCAAGTCACCAGAATCACTTGGATCTTCATATGGGAACTTAAGAACACTAACTATCATGACTGTCACACTATAAAGATTTCTTGCGAACCTCCAAACCATGAACCACTTGAGTTGAGGATACACACCAACATCCCAAACATACCTCTAGAACCGCAGACCATAATATTTCAATGCAAAGCAATCCGGACCAAATTCCTATCACTTTGTTACCTCTGAACAACTGCGAAACCTAGTTCTACTCAGATGGCCATAACTTCACCAATCTTCCATGCGTGCCTCTCAAATCTTAACTGGAGCAACTTCAGACAATCCTCTACAAAACGCTTTAATCTACAGACTCTGATATTCATCTCACTAGGAATGCGGAGCAATCTACTTTACTGAACTACACTATCTTCACTATTTCTAACAAAGAGATATGTTGACATCAATGACAACACATCATAGGCACATATTTGTAATAGGGGCATGATGCTACGTGGAGGTACTTGCAATGGATTAGCAGGAGGCATCAAAGCTCCATTAGCTAGTGGTTGCCTAGGATATGCAAGATATCCTAAGTTAACTGTAAAACCAGGTGTTAATTGTTGATTCACTTTGATAGCTTCTTCAAAAGCACCTACCAGGGATGTGATGGTAGGATATGCCCTCCTAATGAACATATATGTCAAAGGATCTAGGGTGGAGTAATAAACTAACCTGGTTGCTTCATCACCTACATTATAATGGGAAGTTATCTTAGAATACATCTTTTGGAACCTAGCATTGAAGTTGGAAATTAACTCTCCTTTATCTTTTTTAATTGTAGCAAAGACATGATACATCATAACTACATCTATAAGTATTTTGAACCTTCCCTTGAAATATTTCTCTAGGTCTTCCCAAGGATCTATAGAAGACTAAGGAAGACTGATATACTAGTTGTATGCCTCTTCTCCTAGTGAATATGGAAACAATCTACATACAACATCTTCATGTTATATCTTGGCTATAAAACAAGCCTCCTTATAAGTTTAGATGTGATCATCCATAACTTGATAGGGATGATATTTCAAACAAATCTTGTCTGGATTTTTAGGCAAATAATTATAAGCAGCAAAGAGTAATGGTGACTCAACAGTGAAGAATGATATTGTAGGTGGTGGTGGAAATATTGCAACAGCCACTACTGGAGATACTGGTGAATTTGGAAAGGTAGGATTGTGATGAATGTTTGTTATACGAGTCTAAGTCCAAAGATAGGCAATTCTTCTAAAGGTTCGATGGATCTCGACCTTGTATTAGGTCTATGAGCCAGTGCTTCTCAATTCAAGATAAAATTTGGATAGTTTGACACAGTCTTTGCAAATATGCAGGTAACTACTCTTCTGGAATGAAAATTTATGAATAGATGTCCAAAACAATAAGATATTTACAAGATATTTGCATAAAATGTAAATATTGACTCAAATTTTAAAATTATAGACAACTGTCTATAAATATCGAGATGAATGACCACAAGGACCAGAGATCTATAATTAAATTCCTCAAATATCCAAGGTAGATGGTGATGTAGGTGCATCCTTGGTTCAAGATCAATCTTGCATCAACCAAAAACATTTACATTTTAGTTTGTTTGTAGTTTAGTTTGTTTCTTTTTATTTTCTAGTTCAGTTCAGTTAGTTTAGTCTGCAGCAGTTTCTATGTTTTGGTCCGCATTCTACCACAGTTGCATTACAGATCTCGCAGAGCTGGACTTAGTATATAGATTCATTCATCTACATCATATCCATAATTTAGAGAATTTGGATTCAATACCAGAAAGTTATCGCTACCATAAGATTGATTATTTTCTCAGAACAGAGCATCCTAACCGTCTCAGACAATCAGCTAAAGGAGAAGACTTGTGGAGCATTCCTCGACTTGTCGATCTTAATGACACATCAATCAATGATCTTTGGTTCATGGTTGACCTTCCATGAGATCCACACATCATTCCATTCATTTGCAGAGGTGTTCTATGCATTTAGGTCTGACCTACCCGTGTACATGTGTTACAACTCTTCATTGGAGTTTGTGATCTTTCTTGGCCGACACAGAGGAATCTCATGATCCAGAGATGATATATATTGATGTAATAGATGCCTAGGAAAGTAGTTATCAAGTGATTCACATAGTGATAGTTGATAGTTCAAACTTTGTGTGAAGGAGCTTCAAAGTTATATATTGTGCATATTCTGATAATCTAAAATCAAGCCTTTGAGCCCTAATTGTAAGCCCGCATGTTGCTGGCTAGATTGTATTTGAATTATATGATATACTGAATGATTGAATCTACATTTGTTCTATATCTTTGAGTTATTTTTTTTGTGTTTACTCTTGTTGCACAGTCTGGACAGTTCATTCTATGAACCCTCCTACCATGACTGCACCAAGTGGTATCAGAGCGAAAGTTTGAATCTTTGGGAGCAAATTGAGAAAATTTGGCAAAGGAATTCTATAAGATCTCTCTATGGATAGATCACTGAATTGAGTCAGGTTACTTGTGTCACAACCGATCACTAATTGTGAGGCATTTGTAATCGCTAAACTTGAGGTAGTTTACACTTGATCCAAGGAAGATGCCGCTGAGGAGAGTTGTTGCTGTTGGAACAATGCCTAGAATAATGGATGAAATGATGGAAATAATGAAAATAATGTTGTGAATTTGATTGGATGTTATTGAGGAAGATAGGCAAAGAGGATTGACGCTGAGACCTAATGTTGAAAGTGATGATGAAGAAGAATTTCAATCTGTTGAACAAATTGGTGAAACCCTAGGAGGTGATGAAGAAGAAAAATCAAATCAACTAAAGATGTTGCGAGCTATTTCAAAGATTGCAAAGAAACCTAGAGTTGATGTGCCAAATTCCATTGGTAATTTGAACCCTGAAGAATTGATTGACTGGATAAATGACATGGAAGAATACTTTGAATATGAATAAGTTGAAGATCTGGAGAAGGTGAAATTTGCAAGGACAAAGTTGAAAGGACATGCTACTATATGGTGGAAAGAACTTCAGTTGGATAGGAATAGAAGAGGAAAAGAAAAGATTACAAAGTGGGACATGATGGTGACAAAATTGAAGAATCAGTTTATACCTATTGACTATGAGTTGGAGCTGCTGAAGAGATTACAAAACCTGAGACAAAAGGAGAAATCTGTGAAGGAGTATACTAAATAATTTCATAAGATGATTATAAGGACATGACATAGTGAAGCAAGCAAAGAGAAAGTGGCTAGATACATCAATGGACTAAGATTGAACATTCAAGAAGAACTAAGTTTAGTAATGATGACATCTTTGGAAGAAGCATATCAGTTTGCCTTGAAAGTTGAAGAGATGTTGAACAAGAGACATGATCAAAGACAGAGAGGTAGAGGAGGTAAATTTTAGAGAGGTGGAACATTTTTCAGAGGAGATAGATCATTTGCGGAGTAGAACAAGCCTGACAGCCCATTCAAGAAGGATGACATAGATAATAATGCTTACCGAAGGGATGATAGAAACTTTTACCGAAGATGAAACCCTATTGCATACCAGAATGGAGGATATAGAAGAGAAGGAAGAGGGTTTGATAAGAAAACATTCAGAGGCACTTGTTTCAAATGTGGAGGTGAAGGACATAGAGCATTTGAATGTAATCAGGGGAGTGCAAGTAAAAGGACAGAGAACAATGGAAGAGCATCCTATGTTGAAGAACTTGTTGGATCACCTAGTTCAGTTGGTAAATTAAAGAAAGGAGAATCACTGGTGATGAGGAGAGCACTATTTCAAGTAGAAACAAATGAGTAACCACTGCAAAGGAAGAGTTTGTTCAGAACCAGATGCAAATCTAGAAGTAAATATTGTAAATTTGTTATTGATAGTGGTAGTTTAGATAACCTAGTTTCAGAAGAGATGGTGACTAAGCTGAAGTTGGAAAGATTGAAACACCCTAAGTGCTATCAGATAGCATGGATTTAGGATGATCATAAGGTACTGGTGAGTGATCAATGTTTCATGAAATTTCATATTGGATCTTATCATGATGAAGTCTTGTGTGATATTATGCCTATGGATGTCTGTCATATTTTGTTGGGTAGATCTTGGTAGTATGATAGAAAAGATATACATGATGGGAGAAAGAATACATACACTATAACATCAAATGGAAAGAGAATTACCTTGATTCCTTTGGAAGATGATCCTAAGAATGAAGTATGTGGAAATGCTAGAATCTGTTTGGTAGATGGAAGAAATTTTTTGGATAGTTTGAGACATGAGAATATGTGTTATGCTTTGATTCCTAAGAAGCCTAAAACATTGAAGGAGATTGAAGAATCACAATGAGGAGATAAAAGAGTTGTTGACAGAGTATAAAGACATCATATTAGATAATGTACCTAAAGGGTTTCCACCAATAAGGAGTATCAGTCATCATATGGATCTTATACTGGGAGCTAGTTTGCCTAACAAAGCAACACATAGAATGACACCGATAGAGAATGAAGAATTAAATAGAAAAATACAATAATTATTGAGAAAGGGTTTGATCAGAGATATTTTGAGTCCTTGTGCAGTACCTACAGTGTTAGCACCTAAGAAAAATGGAGAATGGAGAATGTGTATAGACTCCACAGCAATAAACATGATCATAGTATAGATTTCCTTTACCTAGAATAGATGATATCATGGATTGTTTGAGTGGAGCAAGATATTTCACAAAGATAGATTTAAAGAGTAGATACCATCAAATTAGAATCAGAGAAGGAGATGAATGGAAGACTACTTTTAAGACAAAATAAGGATTGTATGAGTGGTTAGTGAAGCCCTTTGGACTGACAAATGCACTGAGTACTTTCACGAGGTTGATGAACGAAGTCTTGAAGAAATTCTTGGGTAAGTTTGTGATTGTATACTTGGATTATATCCTGATTTTTAGTAAGACAAAAGAGGAACATTTGTGGCACATTAGACAAGTTTTGCAGAGGTTGAGACAAGAGAAATTGTTGATAAACATCAAGAAATGTAGTTTCATGAAGGAAGAACTAGTGTATTTGGGATTTGTGATTTCTGTGAAAGGATTGAAGATGGACCTTGAGAAGGTAAGAGCAATTGTTGAATGGCCTACACCGGAGAGCATTGGAGAGGTTAGATCATTTCATGGATTGGCTAGTTTCTACCAGAAGTTCATTAGAAATTTTAGTTCAGCTTGTAACCCTATGACAGAGACAATGAGAGGTGATAGGAAAGATTTCAAGTGGACATTAGGGGTAGATAAAAGTTTTGAATCGTTGAATTAGAAGGTGATAGAGAAACCTATTTTAGCATTACCAGATTTCAATAAGGTATTTCAAGTAGATTGTGATGCAAGTGGGAGTGAAATTGGAGTAGTGTTGAGTCAAGAAAGTAGACCTACAATATATTTCAGTAAGAAGTTGAATGATGCAAGGAGAAAATATTTAGTTTATGATCAATAGTTATATGCTCTAATTCAAGCCCTAAAGAAGTGGAGACATTACTTGTTGCCTAAGGAGTTTGTGTTGTATATAGATCATCAAGCTTTGCAATATTTGAATAGTCATGAAAAGTTGAATTAGAGACATATGAGATGGGTAGAGTTCACACAGAGTTATACTTTTGTGTTGAAGCATAGGAGTGGAAAATCAAACAAAGTTGTTGATGCATTGAGTAGGAGAAGAAACTTGCTGATAGAGTTGAGAGTTGAAGTGATAGGATTTGATGAATTGAAGAACATGTATGAAGGAGACATTAATTTTGTAGAACAATGGAAAGCATGCAAGGAACCTATTGTGACATATAGGAGCAAGTGGTTGGATTATTTCATTCAGGAAGATATGTTGTTTAGAGGAAATTAGTTGTGCATACCTAGAAGTTCAATGAGAGACAATTTGATCAAGGAGAAGCACAGTGGAGGATTGGAAAGACATTTTGGAATTGACAAGATAGTGGATTTGGTCAGTGAAAACTACTTTTGGCCTTAGATACATAAGGATGTTCAGAGATTTGTGCAAAGTTGTAGAATTTGTCAAGTTGCAAAAGGGAGTAGTCATAATATTGGATTGTATAAACCTTTGACAGTACCGAAGAGACCTTGGGAAGACATAAGCATGGATTTTGTGATGGGATTTCCTAAGACATGGAGAGGACATGATTCAATATTTGTAGTGGTAGACAGATTTTCAAAGATGGTTTATTTCATACCTTGTAAGAAGATAATAGATGCAATGCATGTAGCTGACCTATTTTTCAAGGAGATTGTGAGATTGCATGGATTACCTAAGAGCATAATTTCAAACAGAGACACAAAGTTTGTTGGATATTTTTGGAAGACACTTTGGAAGAAGATAAAGACAAACTTGAAGTTCAGTTTAGCATTTCACCCACAGATTGATGGATAGACAAAGGTAGTGAATAGGAGTTTGGGAAACTTGTTGAGATGTTTGGTTGGAGAGAAGACAGGAAGTTGTGATTTGATTCTTTCACAAGCAAAGTTTGCATACAATAATTTAGTAAATAGGAGTACTGGAAGAACACCTTTTGAGATTATTACAGGAGTGAGCCCTAGAGGAGTTGTAGAATTGAGAGACATTGGTATGACAAAAAAGAAAAGCATAGAAACAGAAGAATTTGCAAAACATATGTGGATAGTGCATAATTAGGTGAAGAAGCATTTGGAAGAGATGAACAAAAAGTATAAGGAGCAAGCAGATGCAATGAGGAGACATAAAGAATTTGTAGTTGGAGATGAAGTGATGGTGTACTTGAGAAAATAAAGATTTTCACTTGGGACATATAAAAAGTTGAAGATGAAGTTTGGACATTGTAGGATACTTAGAAAGTTTGATTTAGGAAATGCATATGAAGTAGAGTTACCAAAGACATTGAGCTTATCACTTATTTTCAATATTGCAGACCTATATTAGTATCATGAAGCAGAGTTCAGTGACAACCTTGAAGAAGACTTGAAGAATCAGTTAGCACAACAAGCACTGGAGCAGATTGAAGACATTTTGGACAATAGAGTTGGAGGCAACACCAGAGGAAGACAATACAAAGAATACCTTGTGAAGTGGAAAGGCAGATTAGAAGAAGAGTCATCATGGATTTCTCAGGCTGAGGTGGACTATCTTGGTTTTCCTCTAGCCCCAGCAAAGTGAGGGACTCACTTTTCAATAGCCCCAGATGTTTGATGTAGGAACATCCCTAGTTCAAGAGCAATATTGCATCAACCAAAAATATTTGCATTTTAGATTGTTTGCAGTTCAGTTTGTTTCTTTTCATTTTCCAGTTTAGTTTAATCAGTTCAGTCAGAAGTAGTTTCTATGTTTTGGTTTGAATTCTATCACAGTTGCATTTCAGATCTTGCAGAGCTAGACTTAGCATCTAGATTCATTCATCTACATCATATCTAGAATTTAGAGCATTTGGGTTAAGTACCAGAAAGTTATTACTACCATAAGATTGACTATTTTCTCATAACAGAGCATCCTGATAGTCTCAGACAATCAACTAAAGGAGAAGACTTGTGGAGAATTCCTCAAATTGTGGAGCTTAATGACAATCACACAATGATCTTTGGTTCGTGGCCAACCTTCCCCAAGATCTACATGTCATTCCATTCATTTGTGGAGGTGCTCTATGCATTTCGGTCCAACCTACCCGTGTACATATGTTACAGCTCTTCATTGGAGTTTGTGATCTTCCTTGGCTGACGCAGAGGAATCTTATGATCCGGAGATGATATATATTGATGTAATAGATGCCTAGGAAAGTAGTTATCAAGTGATTCACATAGTGATAGTTGATAGTTTAGACTTTGCGTGAAGGAGATTCAAAGATATATCTTATGCATATTCTGATATTCTGAAATCAGGCCTTTAAGCCCTAATTATAAGCCCACATGTTGCTGGCCAGATTGTATTTGAATTATATGATATACTGAATGATTGAATCTGCATTTATTCCATATATTTGAGTTTTTTCGTTGTGTTTACTCTTGTTGTATGGTTTGGATAGTTCATTCTATGAACCCTCCTACTGTGACTGCACTTGATGGAATCTTTGCGCAAATAGTCAAGATTCTGAGAATTACTAAGAAATTTGAAAATACCTTCTCACTTGAGTGTGGGAAATGATATCCAAATGACAAATCCTTTAGATTGAGTTGCTCATGGCCCTCCTTCTAGTGCCAAAAACTATTGATGATGGTGTTAGTCATAACAACAATGATAAAATTCACAAAGCAAACCTTATCTTCTTGAAGAATATGATCAATTTAAGATGAATTGATGATTCCAAGTCTTTATTGATTAGGTCATAATCTCTTGACAATCTCTTAGTCTGTTTGATGTGAATTTTTGTTTTCCATTAGGGGCTTTATGCATGATTCTGAAGTATTTGTGTCTTGATATGCAGATCATATTACTCTGTTTCACCTACTCTTTGTAAATTCTCAACAAATGATGTCAAATATTACAATATCTAACTAGATTATGTAGATATTTATTTTAATTTTGATTAATTCTTCTAATTATCACTCTGGTTAAGATTACCCATGACGATGTTTATTTTGATTCGTTCTTCTCAAATTATCTCCAATTTACTCAAATTTGAATTAATCTTTGCTTGATCTTGCTTATGTACTTCATATTATTCTAAATAATATGCCTACCAGCATATATTTCTATGATCTTTGTCATTACTTATGATTATTTGCATGATATTTTCAACTTTGCATGCAATTTGCTCAAATATGCCTATGATATTCATGTATCTACAAATGTCTACATTTTTTATATTCAGGTGAAAGTTTACAGCTGTGTCCCAATTTCAGCCAAATAAATAGTTTCTATAGAAAGAGTTCTTCTCAGAAGGGTTCTGCCCAGAACCACATGTCACTTATGTGGCATTGTGTGGCATGAAGAGTTCTAGGTGAAACCTTTAATGTAAATAAACATATTTTTTAAAATTTAAATTGAAGGTTCTGTCTGAAAGGGTTTCGCCCATAATTGTTCCACCTTGAACTGTTCTACTCAGAACTATTTATGTGGCATCCCATGTGGCAGCTAACCCCCCCTTTTACAACAAATTGAACAAAACTTCAAGTTCAACTATAAATTTCTCAAACCAAAGGGCATTTTCATGAAAATCTAAATATACCCTTTGGTAGATATTGGAGTCTAGATCTTAAAAATATATATTTTTATATATTTTGATAAGTTTTATTAGGATTATTTTTAAATTTATTGCAAGTAAATTATTATAATCAAACATGCAGTTGATTAGAAATTAAAAATAAATAGGAAAAACACATTCAAAAAAATTGAAAAATATATGGTTCACTAGAGGAGAGAATCCTCTCCAAAATGCTGTTTTTTTTTTTTAAATTATATTATAAAAAAGTTGACGTCCCATGGAAACTACTCTATTCTAATTAAAATTGACTTTAAAAACTTATAAAAAAAGTATGTATCAAAAATTAATTTTTTTTCTTCCATGCATTAGATATTTGAGTTGGCTAATTAGGACAAAAAACATTTAAAGAAAAAATAATAATTTTTCTATATGTTTCTTGATGTCCCATCGATGTCACTTTTTTCAAAAAATATTAGCATTTAAAATTCATCAATTAAACTTAAAAAAATACCCACCTATTTTAATTTTTTTTGAATTATAGGCATAAACAACATTAAAAATTCTACATTTCATTAGTTTATGTCATTTTAAAATTCATAACATACATATGACTTTTTTTACGTTTAAGTTGGAAAAATATGTTTGTGTTGGCCGTTCTCTTATAAAAATGGGATACAGTTCTGAACTTTCACCCATTCTACTTATCATTTTCAATATTTTGTAGTTGTGATGATGGTGGTTAATGAAATTTAAAGAAATTGAAATGAAATTCTAACTTTACTAAAATAAATGAAGTTCAATCATTGATCCACTTATATCTTTGATACTTTCATGAAAAAGAAGGAAATCAAACCATATTTCACCAGGACATTCCACAGCTACATATGATTGATGTGAATCTTCAAAGGAAAGGATAACAACAACATTCATAGATTGAAATACACTCTAAGGGACACAACAAATCAAAGGAATGTAAAGATATTATCCATAGATTACACAAGATTTATGATCATTTGTAGTCAAAAGTCTTCATCTTCATTCAAGTATGCAAAAGGAATATACATTTACAATTGACCTTGAGAATGAACCATGACATTCAACAATCCAATCTCAATTAAGCTTCTAATAATTTTACAAATGGGACTCTCCATCCTTTTATAGAACAAGGATGAGAATTCGTTACAAAAGATCTAATGATCTAGATTTATCTATGATAATCAATGGTCCAAAAGCTTTTGACCAAGTCAACAATCAAAACACATGGCACAAATTGTCAGTTGGCAATTATTTAGAATATTCTTAAAATTCATTGACCTAGACACCATGATATATGTTATGAAAATTATGAACAATAGTATTAAACAACTTACTATCCAATAACTCAATGAAATCGGTGCAAATGCAATAAACAATGATATTACCTTCGTAGATCAATTCACCTCATAGCTTCCATTGTTGCCTATCTTGTATTGATATTATGTATGATTTGAGCTCTTAGAAGTTGTACTTCCTTGCTGTTGAAGATGACAATAGGAGAATGGTTGTGGATGGATTATGCAACAAAGATTAAACTAACAATGCAACTCTAATGAAGATGGATGGTGGAGATATGGAGACATGGTTGGATGATTGTGATGATAATGAGGTTATGCAAATGCAATGAGGATACTTTGCCAAAGACTTGCTTGTAGGATTTCTGCAGAATAAGATTACTAAAGCTTGAGTGCATATGAAATGAGGGAATGAGGGTTCCTTTTATAGGCTCAAGAGAGGCCAAATCCAAGTGTCAATAGATCCATGACTGGAGGAATTATCTGTGAGGTGTACGGTTGAGGAAGCTTGAGAGAATGTGTGTGAATCAGAAGAGGACAAGTGTCCAGTCCTCTTTCATGAGTTATGGGAGTTAACATAATAGATTGAGGAGTTAACTGAATAGACTAGCCGGTTGAGTGAATTGATTGATTAGATAATTGATTTGACTGATGACTTAACTGATCTTGATTGGAGAATAAATAGGACATATGGGTGAGGGGATATTAGCTAATTAAATATTAAAGATATTTAATTATGTGTACAACATGGTGAGGTGGAAGATGAATTGGAACAATGACATGGATGAGATGATGTGGAATTATGGAATTTAGGACTTTGGAATAGAGGAAATTTGTGATTAATTACATAATTTAGGATTATTTAATTAGATGAGATATTTTAGAGGAATTTGGATATTTAATTAAATAAAATGATATTTATTTAATTTTGGGATAATGAACCAATCAAATAAATTAGAATATTTATTTAATTGATAGAAGAACAAGAATTAAAATAAATATTAAAATATTTATTTAGTTCGACATGAGTTAATTTTAGGGGTATACATTTTGCCTCTCTTTGATGCAATGTGTTTTATCATGTTGTTTCAAAGAATAAAAATTTTCTGACTATGATGCATGCCTCAGTTTGCCCTTAGTTTAGGTTAAATGATGATAGGATACCCCCTCAGGAGATTGGTTAGGTTGGACGATGTTGGCGAAAGGTGGATGAACAATCTCACGATATGTAAGATTTTATGACACTAGCTGCAGACAAAAAGTTTAGATGACAGAGAAAGGAAAATGGGTGAAAAACATGCCCCACACTCACAGGGTCAAACACTTCCCATTAGGGTCTACTTTGCTATATATAGGCATGTGGGGTCATAATCCTAGTCATTTGCACACTTGTCTTTTGTGGAGAGATTATAGGAGCTTTGGTGTAGTAGCAGCACAAAGTAGTTAGCAGAGATGGATTAAATTCTGATAGTGAATCACCAATTTGAAAGGATCTGATGATTCAGGCGGCCAAAAGACTACGGACCCCAATATGTACTCTTTCAAACTTGGTTGATTTTGCATTTAATGTGGTCAAATTATAAGTCAAATTTGTTGGTAATGAATGCACATTTTTAGGGTTTCTACACAAATACGCAAGGAATTTGCACAAATGATGTGATTCCACACAATCAAGCCAAGAATCAGCACAAATGTAGAATTTTCATAGCTGATAAATATTTTTGTGCAATCAGTTAGGTTTTTAGTGCATCTAGGATAATGAGCGCATATAGTTAGTAGTCCTCCACATATTGGTTTAAGCTGCACATCCAGTCAGAAAATGTGTAAACACTTAGGGAACAAGCGCATATGATAAGAAGTTGCACCTTTGATGTGAAATATCACAAATGACTCTCGATTTGGTGCATGTGGTTAAAGCAGTGCAAATGCTTAGGGGTTTAGTGCATTTGTCATAAAACCATGCATCTGGCAAACAAAGCTGCGCATACAGATAAAGTAGGTAAATTACTTTGCTAAACTAGAGAAGTTGGCATTGAGTGTGATGTTGGCCAACTGGTAGGTCATCTTGGAGATTAATAGAATCTCCAGAAAAATGATAGGATAAGATCTTGATAGGATAGCTAAGTAACTTGTTTGATTAGATAGAAATGCAGCCTAATTATGGTGTGTTTAGCGCGCTTTGTTATTGATTGCAGGAGATTATGGATCATGTACTGATGTCACGAAAGGCCCTATTTGACCGAGACTAACCACTTGGTGCTTGGATCTACTAGATTATGGTATGTTTTCTTCATGCCCAAGATGCGGGCGAACCTCAGATTACTGACTGCGCTGGACGAGAGGTACCACAATGAGACAGGCATGTTTCACTTGCCCACAGGAGAGATGATGGTGACCTTAGAGGATGTACATTGGATTCTTTAGATTCCTATTCAGGGTAAGCTAGTTGAGTACAAGTCTATGACAAGAGCTAGTTTGGCTAAGTGCAGACGAGTGTTTGACAACCTAGACCTAGAGGGTATAGAGATCAGTTGGGGAAACATTGTAGAGTACTATGAGCCCCTGCCAACCATACTAGCAAGTTTGATTGGAGGTGTTGTGTGCCCTAACAGGAGATCGTACGACTTCCAGGTTGGATGGGGATGAACCCTAGAGAGGATGGTTCAAGAGGGGACATAGTTTGCCTAGGGTCCTTGTATCTTGGCCCACTTGTACCATGATTTACATCAGTTCATTTATGATGGAGCTGCTAGTCTTTCTACTAGCATTTCTTTGCTTTAGATTTGGGCATGGCTACATATAGCAGTGACACGAGCTATTGGCATGGGGGTTAGGGGATGCGACAAACCCTATTCTTACATGTTTCAAGAGAGTCTTTCCCAGCCTAAGCTAGGGAAGCTAGAGTACTAGCATCACACATTGGATAATGTGGACGGGGTTACATGGTAACCATACCTAGAGTGCAAGGTGTGGGACAAGGATGCGGTAGAGTTTCCTTACTATTTCTAGACTTCATGGCTGATAGGGAGGACTCCCTACATACTAGAGCACCACATTGTTACTCATGTGCTCTAACAATTTGGAAAGATTTAGGGCATGCCCCAGGGTGCTGCTATTTTTGCTCAGACGCACGAGGAGCATCCACTATGGGGTCATGTGGCATCATATGAGACAACAAGGATGGATTTTTTTAGAGATTCCCTACTAGGCATGGAATATGAGGCGGCAGATAGTAGAGGCAATCATGAGAGTAGATTTTGAGGCACATTTCACTGCCCACCCAGTTCCAAGATACTCTAATCTTGGAGAGCTAGCACAAAGACTTGAGGATGATGATTAGGATGATGCCCCTCGATAGAAGAGGGGATGATGGTGAGGTGGGAGGGGTGGTTGAGGTGGCAAGGGAGGAGGAGATGATGGAGGAGATGACGGGGATGATGGTGGGGATGATGGTAGGCAAAGGAGGCTGAGATAGAGGAGAGTACCTCAGATGCTGGCACAGGCATAGGTACATGCACAGGTACGGCCACAGGTGCAGCCATAGGTACAGGCACATGTTTAGGTATAGGGTGGATAGGGTGATGGAGAAATAGTAGCATTGTGAGCCTAAGTGGTTTAGTTATAGGCTCAGGTGGCACTGCTATAGGGGCAGGATGGCGGTGAGATGGCAACCTTACGAACCTAGGTGGCTCAGTTATAGGGGCAGGTAACACAGCTACAAGAGGATATCCATACTACAATTCTTGAGTGAGATACAACCATACAGAGGTACACTAGGTTAGAGACCCTATTACAAAAGGTGCAGCAAATGGTAGTCGAGGATCCACACAATCAGATTGTGACTGACATGGTTAGGGCGGGGTAAGAGATTTTTTACTGGAGAGGGTTGTATGAGCAGGTTGTGCCAACAAAGTAGAGGGTCAATAGTTTCCACCCTAATTCATAAAGCAGGTCAAGATGGACACAGACAGAGAGTGAAGGGATGATGACACCACTTCCTCGTGGGCCATCAGGGATGGGTCCTACAGGGCAGCAGATTCCCCCTCAATAGCCACAAGATCCCATACCCTCTGGAGCTAGTTCCATATAGCCACTGTTTTGGAGACATGCATCATGTGTTGAAAACTTTTTTATTTGTATACTACATGATGTATGTTGATCTAATGCAACTATTTATGAAAATGATATCTATGTTTTGGAATTTTTTTTTGGTTTTTTTGTTGTTTTTGATATATGATCCCTTGCATTGGGGTTTAGGTGTAGAACTTGTGAAGATGCATGATGTTGATGGGATCATCAAATAGTTCACCTTCTAATGTGACCAATTGATAAGCACCTAATCCATAGGTAGCGATGATTACATAGGGACCAAGCCAATTAGGTTCAAACTTGCCTTTCTTCTCCCTGTCCTACTGATTTTAGGGATTCTCTTTAAGAACTAGGTCACCAACTTGAAAGACCTGGGGTTTGACTCTATGGTTGTAGCTTCATGATATTCTATGTTGATAGGCTTTTAGATGGTTAAAGGCATGTTGTCTTCATTCCTCTAGCAGCTCTATCTCTTGTAGTCTAGAAACCCTGTATTCGTCATCTGTTATGAGGCCTTTTAACGATACTCTCAAGGATGGTCACTTGACTTCAATGGGCAAGATGGCTTCAGAACCATAAATAAGGGAATATGGTGTTGCAGCTGTGGGTGTGTAGATACTTGTATGGTAGGCCCACAGAGCGGGGTTCAGTTGGATGTGCTAATCTTGACTAGCATCATTGATAGTCTTCTTTAGGATTTTCAAGATAGTTTTACTAGATGCCTCTGCCTGGCCATTGCCTTGGGGGTCATATGGGGTAGAAAAGTAGTGTTGGATGTGGAATTTGTCACATATCTCTTTGACATCTTGATTCTTAAAGGGTCTGCCATTATTAGTGATAATGGATATAGGGATGCCATAATGACAGATGATGTAATTCTGAACAAATGAGGCGATTTGTTTGCCTATGACATTGGTGAGGGGTACGACTTCAATCCACTTCATAAAGTACTGAGTGGCGGTGATTATGAGCTTATGGTCGCTGGATGATGGAGGGTGTATCTTTCCCACTAAGTTGAGTCCCCATTGATAGGAAGGCCAAGGAGTCATTAACATCTGCAGCTCTTATGCCAGTGCATGGATTAAGTTCCTATGGATTTGATATTTCTTGTACCTCTTCACAAAATAATAAGAGTCTTTTTCCATAGTTGGCCAATAGTATCCCATACATATGAGTTTCTTAGCCAGGGTAGGACCACTAGAGTGGGTCCTACATATACCGTCGTGAACTTCGCTTAGGGCCATTTGATATTCCTCACTGTCAAGACACCTAAAGAGACTACCATCTAGTCCTCGTCAATATAGGGTGTTAGCAATTATGGTAAAATAGAGGCTTGGCAGATGAAGGTTCTTTTTTGGTTATTAGATAGGTTTGGTGGTAGGGTGTTCTCTTTTAGATAAGTAAATACTTTTCTGTATAAGGGAGAATCCAATCCTACAATATGGCATATGATGTTGGATTTGGGGGTTTTGTATGTAGGATGGGATACTGGATATACCAAGAACTCATAATGTGACTAGTTTTTAGGGATATCAAGGAGAGATGCAATTGTTGCCATGGCGTCTGCTACTTTGTTCTCCAATCTGGGTATCTGTTCAAAAGAAATCACAACAAAGTATTCTTTGAAGTTATCTACCATACACTTGTACAGTATTAACTTCTCATCTTTAGTTTGATAGTCATCGTTCACCTGGTTGATGATGAGTTGTGAGTTGCCATACACATGAAGTTCTCTGACTTTCAATTCTATTGCCATTTTGATACCAATGACTAGTGCTTCATATTCAGCCACATTGCTGGTACATGGAAATAGTAGTCTGAATGACTTTGGAATTGTGTCTCCATTAGGTGTGACCAACAAGATACCTGCTCCGGACCCATGCTAGGTATATGATCCATCAAAGTAGACTTTCTAGGTTGTTGTGATGTTAAAGATATAATCATCTGGAAATTCAAAGATTAAAGGATTGTCATCTATTAAAGGTGCATCTACCATCTGATCTGCAATCTCTTGTCCCTTTATTGCTCTTCTATCTATATACTTGATGTCAAATTCACTGAGTATCATGACCCATTTTGAGATTCTATCAGTTAGCGTAGCTTTGTTGAGTAAGTATTTCAATGTATCTATCTTTGATACTAGCTTGATGGAGTGTGAGAGCATGTAATGTCTCCATTTTTTAGAAGCAAAGATGACAACAAGACATGCTCTTTCAATCAGTGTATATTGTAGCTCGTAACCTGCTAATGTCCTACTGATGTAGTAAATTGCTTGCTCCTTTCCTTCATGGTTTTGTTGTGCTAGTAGAGCTCCCAGAGTTGATGGTGTACCTGAGATGTAGAGTAGCAATGGATTGCCTTGGATTGGTGGCATCAAGACAGGTGGGTTCATTAGGTACTCCTTTAGATGTTGAAAATCTTGCTCACATGAAGCATCCCATTTGAAAGGAATGTTTTTGTGTAGGAGATATGTGAATGGATGACACTTATCTGCTAGCTGAGAGATAAGCCTTCTGATGGACTATAGCTTTCCTTATAGAGACTGTAACTAACTGAGATTTTTGGGTGGTGGCATTTCCATGATTTCTTTTACCTTAGCTGGGTCCACCTCAATTCCATTTGCTAACACTATATATCCAAGGAGTTTACCAGATGTTACTCCGAAAACACTTTTTTGGATTTAAGCGTACATTGAATTGCTCTAATCTCTTGAAGATCTTGTCTAAGACCTGAAGGTGTCCTTCTCTGGTAATTGACTTGGCTAGAATGTTGTCTACATAATCTTCCATGATGGTGTGCATCATGTCATGAAGAATTGTAGT
The DNA here is from genome assembly GCA_027924645.1 of Cunninghamia lanceolata. Classification (NCBI taxonomy): domain Eukaryota; kingdom Viridiplantae; phylum Streptophyta; class Pinopsida; order Cupressales; family Cupressaceae; genus Cunninghamia; species Cunninghamia lanceolata. Next base: position 9,548,820 of record BSBN01000877.1, on the reverse strand, counting down.
CATGTTACTTTGATATGTTGCCCCCGCATTTTTCAGTCCAAATGGCATGATGTACCAACAATAGGTATCCCATGGACATGTGAATGCAATTTTGTTTTGATCTTTTAGTGCTATTTTGATTTGATTATAGCTAGAAAATCTATCCATTAATGACAACATAGTGTGCCTAGCTGTTGGATCTACAATGATTTCAATATTGGGCAGTGGAAAGTCATCCTTGGGGCAAGCCTTGTTTAGGTCTCTAAAATCATTACATAGTCTAACCCTTCCATTTAGTTTGGATATAGGAACTATATTTGAAATCCACTCTGGATAATCAATTGGTTTGATGAAACCAACATCTATAGCTTCTTCAATTCTTCCTTCACTAAGAGCGCAATATGTGGATGCATCTTTCGTTGTTTTTGTTTGACTAGCCTAGCTCCTGGAGCTAGTGACAAATGATGCATTATAAGGTTTGGATCTAGTCCTGGCATATCGACATATGACCAAGCCAAGTTAATCTATTTCCACTTGAAGAACTTGGTGAATGTTGGCTTTTCTTGTGCAGATAAAGATTGTGCCATATGGATTATCCTTGGGTTGCCTTCTTTACCAATGCTAATAGGTTCTGCCAGTTCAATAAAAATTGAGGACCTCTACGTATGTGTCATATTGGGAAGAGTGTCAAGCCTTTCATCCTTCAGCGCCTCAGAGAGGTTTTCATCGTCAAATACGTCTTTTATTTTTTTACTATTTTCACGATCTAACACTGCTGCAGAGCAGTTTTCACCATTAGATCTATCTTTTATTTTCACATTTTTATGACTGAAAGACTTGGCACTCTCTCTAAAATATGTCTTGTCATTGAGTTCTATAGCATAGCTAGTTTTGTGATCCTTTGTGGGTAGATGGTCTCTAAGTTCTAGATAATCTATGATGGCATCGTCATTTTGGAAAGTATCGAGCTCAGGGGGTTCATCTTGCAAATCCCAGTCTATGAGTTTGGGATGTATCAAGGGTAATGGGTCATTGGCTTGATCAGGTTCAAGGGTAGTGATGGTTAAGATAGAGGAGTTGTCTAGATGTGTGTAAGTATGGATAAATTCTATGATGGTACTCTCCTCAAGTTGATATGTCAAGTGTGACATTATTCTTTCTTCAGGAAACTCATTTTTTGGTATTTTGTGGAACACACTCTAGAGGTCTAGACCTAGAGCTTCATCCCTCATGAGGTGTATGGGTAGAGCTATATTGTTGAACTACATCAACATCTTTCTCATCACAAGATAGTTCAGAAAGACTATCCCATTCATACTCATTTGAGTCTGTCTCACTCCATTCCTATAGTCAGTGAAGCTATTCTACGAAGTTAGTAGTAGCTATTTCTTTTTCTTTTCCTTTGTGCCTGTCTTTTCCCTTGATCTTTTCTTTGCCTTTATAACCTAGCCCAGTAGTGTCTCGGGCTACTAAAGAAGAAGGTTGGATAGGTTTGATGATACCTTCTTTTCTTAATCCTATGGGACCATGGCTGTCATATCCCATTCTTTGTAAGATAGAAAATCCTTGACCATATTGTTCTATTTGCAATTGGGATTGAGGGTCTTTTGGTTTGGATTCATTGTCTTCATCCTTATATAGCCATTGTAAGATATCCTTCTCCTCACTCTCATCTTATAGACATCCCCATTTACCAAAACGACCTTTAGGAGTTTCCAACAACTTGGGTTTATTCATGGAGGGTTTTCCATAGGGCTTGGGAGATATAGGTATCTGTGATAGGCAAAAGGATTGTGTGATGGTATACTCTCCTACACCCTTGTCTTTGAGCTTGAGTTTGAGTTCAGACATCTTGGATGTAGAAGGTAGTGAGGTTGGGTCAACACAGGATGAAGATGAGGCTAATGCACGGTTGGTGGGGATTACAACTTCGGGCTTGGATTGGATGTGTTGGTTCCCAAAAATGCAGGTTGCTAACCCTAAGAGGATGCCAGACTCTATGTTTGGATTTGCAACGTTTTTGGACCAATTGACAGAGCTATTTGCTCCCTACACTTCAGGTCCTGCAAACCTAGGCGGGTGTACCCTTGTAACTAAAGCAGACTTAACCCTATATGATTTGATTGGATTTAGGTATCTACTCACAATGGCATAAAATGTGAAATAGATAAAAGCTTCTGAACTACTCCTACTCCTAGTACTAAGATATGAGTTGTATTTGTTTGAATAGGATTTTATGGAATTCTAAAATGGAAATGGTATGACCAGTGCCTATTTCTATTGGGCTAATGGAGTCAGAGTATATATGATATACGATTTACTTACTGGTTACAATTCTGATTGTTTGGCACTTGTTTTGTTTATAGCTTGTATAAATGTGCAAGAATGTGACTGACAGACTCTACTTAGTGATCCACTTGAATCTTACCAGGTTATTGTGACTTATTGAAAGGATTTTTTAATCCTTGCTTGAAGGAACCGATCAAAAGAATCACACAATGACAGCAAATGTGTATTGACAAATGGAGTTGATGCTCAATTTGAATAACAAGACAATATCGAGTTGGAGACAGTATGGCAATCTTGACAATTATAAGGCTGTTCTTACCTATCCAAATGCTACCTCCAGGTTACTGTAATCAATCAAAAGGATTTTATATCTGTAATGGAAACCAATTAATTTGATTACACGAAAACAGCAAGTGTGTTTCGATGAAACTGAAATATCAACTTGGAAACTCAGGTTCAAATAACAAAGAAATTACAGTATGGAGACAACCAAATAATTGCTCAGCTCAACAAACAATAGACACCAATATTAAATCATTAATTTGTGCATTTTCTCCACTATACAATTTTGAAAGATTTTACAATGTACAACATAATATTTTATTCCGGCAACTGGTCAATCCATCCAGTTATCTAACTGATATTTTTCCTAATCTACTCTTGATCCTAATCTATTGATTCTTCCTTTTGTTGGATTCTTCTTCCCTGATAAATACCCTTTGGATTCTAGGGTTACAACCCTTCATACTCATCCTGTGCGTCTTTTTGCTTACCAAGAGACATTAGTTTGGTTAATAAAAATATTATCTTCCACAAAATTTTAATTTTCACTTTGCATTTAATAAAATATCTTCCAATAATTTCACTCGTGAAGTATTCCTTTGACCGTTACTTAACTCATTGGGAAAATATTTGAGTTATTGAAGTAACACTCCTCCTTAGGGTTTATTCTATTTTATTAAATTTTTCCAACATTAGTCCCCATGTTCTTTACATTTTTGTGAAAACAATAATTATTATTCTTCCATTAATCCCAATGCTCATATTTACCTTCGAATTGGAGACATTTAACCCATAACTGCATTCTTGTATTCCCTTGGGTGAAAATATTTCATATTTGGTTGAAAATATTTTACTACTCCATAAAATATTCATCTCTGGGTTAAAAAACATCTTTTCCTCATAAAAATCTTCTCTTGGGTAAAATAGCGAACCATCTTATATCCATTTTGAGTAAGAAATAATCACTCCCCCATAAAATAATTATATTTGTCAATTAATGGCTCTTGGCAAAAATATCTCACATGGAAATATTTTATATTATTTCATCACGTCCCAAAAAAATATTTATAAATCTGCATTTTGAAATATTTCGGGATGCTCATTTCAATTTATTACTCTCCCCAGTGAAAAATATCTCCCATACTTCCCTTGCGAAAAATGTTCAATCTCCAAGTGAAATTCCAATTAAATCTTTCTTTTTGGCAAATTAATTATATCTTTTGATTACCATCATTTTATCATCGGGCTGAGTTATAAGTCGGGAAGACACAAAGTTTGCTGACCGATAATCCATTTCTTGCCGATGAGTTATATTAGGGTTTCTTATTGTTAATGAAAACCTATTTTCCCTTCTCCAAATAATTTACTCTTTAGGAAAATAATTCTCATGCCTCGATTGATTTTGGAATAATCCTTTACCTTTGGATTTATATAATTTTCGTCATATCAGGGGACTAAAAATACTCACTCCATATTAAAATTTCCTCCCGATAATTATTTTAATATTCTTTCCCTTCATCACCATCGGCATAACCTAGACATTCGTTGTAAGATTAACATGCTATCCCGATGGTTTTGGTCTCTCCGATACGTTTCACCCATCGCTATATTCATTGGCAAGACTCTTCCCGAAATACCTCTTATGTTTTCTTTATCGTGGTGACCCTTGTAATCGGAGAGATTTAAAAAACTTACTCCGATATATTAAGTCTCTCCGATAATGAATTTAGGGTTTCTATTTGATTTTTCAGTGACAATCATCTGTCAAAAGCATATATAACACACCTGCACTGTTCTCTTCCAGCCTACTTCATTTCGCAACATTGCTGAATACATCATTCTTCTAACACGCTCTGTCATTTTTTATCCTCCTGGTTCTTCTTCCTTTCTATCTTTTATTAAAATTTGAAATAGGAAACTTTTCATTTGAGGACATAGAATCACTATCAGAAGCACCAGAGCTCACAATCTTTGCAGCCTGATTGTAGTCATTAATAACAACAGATAGTGGATCACGTACACAGCAAAAATAGTGCCAATTATATCTATTTTGTTTTTTACTCCAGTATTCCTTTCGATGCACTTCTCATAATCCACCTTTTCAAAAATCACAGCAAATCACATCTCCTCCTTGCCCATACCAATAGCAAGAAGATTCTGAACCATTAAGATTTTTGTGTAATAGTCTATGATCATAGCAATGCCTGCAATCCTTGTAATATGATAACTTCAAGCACAGATGTTGATTCACACTAGATGCTTTAAGTAACTTACCACAAGCTATGCATTTAAATTCTTCGAGATGCTTATATGCACCTACTGAAACATCTTTATTCATGTGTGATAGCAGCTGCCTTGGTTACTGTTTATAACTGGCCATGGTGATAATCTTGTGCCCCATTTTCTTTCATGTCCATCACTATCAAAAATCACAGTCCGCATCCCTTTTCTGTGAAGGTCAAAAAATCTTGACTCTCACAAGAGTGTTTCAGAATATTAGATTTTGGCTAACCATGATTCTCAAACAAAAACATTATTGATGCCGCTGATTTCCCAATTAACTTTATTTGTAATTTTATGATCATCGGTTGCCTTCTGAGATTCCTGCACTAATTTGTTTACCATTTGTTGATTGTGCCTATGTTTTATGGCTTCATTGATTGATTTGCCAAGAGTGATTTCTCTCCAATGTCAACAGCATCAAATACAGTAAATTCAAGTCCAAAGTCACAAAACACACTTCCAAACAGCCCATGGATATCTGCTTTGATAAAGGAAATTGCCGGTTTGTGGTTGTGACATAACTCATTATACTCAACAACTTTCCCAAGGCTTATGTTTGCAAAGACAACTACCAATATCAGCTTCTATAAAATAGAGATTACCAGACAAATCCAGGCCTCGAATGTGCTTGAAGCTTCTCTTTGCATCATTCCATCAGTATTACTTATGTGGGCAAGTCGGGTCCCATGTGGGCCCGACTAAATTTTTTTTTCGTTTTGTAACAAGTTTCTTGTCATGAATTGACCTTGGACTGCCTTAACATGCTTCTAGAATGAAGATTTGAAATGGGCCATCATTAGAATCCACCTTTTGATAATTTGCATAATGATCAAAATAGGCCAAGTAGCCTTCGGAATCAGTCTGGAAAGCTGATCAAAACTTCTCCCAGAGACATGAAAACATATAAACTTGTAGATTGTTGACCTGAGAATTCAACACAACAAATGGTTCGGCATAAAGTTATTAAGATAAAAAGCTGCTCGCAATCAAAGTAGCTCATTCTGCTTGTTTTGCACTTGTTTAAACTCAACTGAAACCTGTCATTTTGCCTCTTTGGAAAAATATCAAAGCTTATTTTGAGGAGCTGGCCTTCTGGAGATCATTTCATTTAGCTTAAATGAACATGTTTGCAAAAGGATTTTTCATCATTCCTCTTCCTTCGCAAAATATCAGGTGTCAAAGTTGACCTCTTTGAAGCTGCCTGGGAACGCAGTCACAGAACTGTGTAAAACCCATTTGGATTCGATTTTGAAAAAATATCAAACAAAGTGCTGGGATCTTGAGAGTTTGCATGAAGGTACATTAATATAGGAGGAATTCGAGACACCAATTGGTTTGTCATGAACATGACCCGATTGCCAGATATTAGCCTCCAAATTAACCTTCTTGAAAACTGCCCCTGTCAAAGCCTGATTCGAACTCACCAACTTGCAATTTTAAAAACCCATTAAATCTTTTCCTGGGAAGTTGTAACTAGAAAGTTGAGTTCATTTAGGCTTGATGAGTGTGTGTGCAAGAGGATTCTTTGCCATCCATCTTCTGTCATGAAATGTTAAGGGCCAAAGTTGACCTCTCTGCAACTTTCTGGAAATGCAGATATGGCAACTGAACTTTTTACATTTGCTTTTGATTTTGAAACAATAGCAAACGAGATGTTGAGGTCCCAAAAACTGGTATGAAGGTACATTATTATGAGGGGAATATGGAACACTGATTAGTTTTTCAGGATCATCATTTAGCTGCTATATATCAACTTCCAAAGTTGGCCTCTCGGGCTGATTTCACATTATGCAAGTAGCAAATTTTACTAGAACCCTTTAGCTCGACTTCTCAAAACTCAGTTAAATCGTGTCACAGGAAGCTATAATAAGATATGTGTGTTCACATATGATAAGTAATCATTCTTGCAAAGTGATTTTGCAATAAAATGAACAGGCTTCGAATTACAATACTTCAAAGTAGGCCACTTGAGCACATTGTGCAGGTGCATTTCTGAGTGTTGAAATTGATTTTTTACATATGGGAACCTAAAATTTTGCAAAAATTGGTATGAAATTTTAGGTCCCAACAGGATGGAATTGCAATATTGGAATGGATTAGGATCACCTTGGATAGTGATTTCTTGGCCATTATGAGGAAACTTGATACAGTGATGGTAGGTGGAAGGCATAGCCTTCATCGCATGTATCCAAGGTCTACCAAGGAGAATATTATATGCTAGTTCCATATCAAACAATTGACACACCACATCTTTCACTACCGGTCCCACTCTTATTGGCAACACAACAGTTCCTTTTGATGTCCTTTCTTCTTCATCATAAGCCTTGATGGTGATTTTCTTTTTAGGATCAATGGCATTCTCTGAAAACCCCAATGCAAGGATTAACTTTAAAGTGAAAATATTTAAACCTACCCCTCCATCAATTAGGACCTATTTTATTTTATGCTTATGGATGAAGGTTTCAATATGGAGGGATGCACTGTGTGGTTGGGTGATAGACATGTCATCTTTTTCTATGAAGGATAAGAAATGGGGTGTAGTTAGATGACCTGCCATGGCCTAAAATTGCTCTTTAGATAAATTGGTTGGGATAGTAGTTTCTAAGAGAGCTTGTTCAAGGATGGCTTTGTGAGATGGGGATAGATGCAAAAGCTCCAAAATGGATATGTGTGTAGGTGTTTTATGGAGTTGGTCAAGGACATTGTATTGGTTAGATGTGGAGAATGGTTTGGATGGAGCCCCTTGAAGAGTAACCTTTCCACTGCGAGTGGTCACGTTATAATCGAGGTTTTTATTTATAGTGATCACATTGATATGTGAATCACTTTCAGAGATGTGGTTAACAATATAGTCATATGATACATTTGTATAGTTGGCGTTGTTACCACCACTTTTGTTTTGATTTGAAGAACTTCCTTTTTCATAGTTGGGGAGTGGATTCTTGAATGCCAAATGGTCCTCATTTGATGCATGTCCCTCCACTTTTATCACTTTTTGATCAACCAAGTCTTGAATGGTATTCTTTATCCTTTGGTAATTGTTGGTCTTATCACCCTTGCTCCTATGATATTTGCAAAAGTCTGAGTCTTTCCACCAAGGAGGTTTAAATTTTGGTTCATAATCGTGCACTGTTAGAAGTGTTATGAGATTGTTTGATATGAGTTTCCATAGGGAAGATTCAAATGATTCCCCTAATGGCGCACAAACTTTCGCCAAGGAGGAAACTTTGTGGATTGTGGTTCATTGTTTTGAGGTTTGTTCGATGGTGTGTTGTTTTGTGGGTTTGATAGATTAAAGATCGGCTATTTTGGATTTACTTCTTTTTCATCAACATCACCATCATTTACAATGTTTTTGTTTTTGGTCCAAAACCTTGGTTTGTCCATGTTATTACTTGAACTAGGCGTGTCCTTGTAGATTTTAATTTGCCCCTTTTCTCTCAAGGCTTTCTCGATGAGTAGCCCCATTTCAATGATCTTACTAAAAGTAGTTGGACATTGTTTTTGGATTTGATAGCTTAGTTCCATGGATAGATTGTGAACAAACATTTCTAACATGTTCTTCTCTAGTATGTGGTAGGGACACTTTCTTGCAATTTGTATCCATATTTGTAGGAAAGAGGCGAATGATTCTCCCCCTTTTTTCTTGTTATTACAAAGGTCCAACATGGAGATTTCATGTTCGATATTGTATGAGAAATGTGTGACAAATTTATTCACTAGTTCATCAAAAGTGCAAATGTCAGGAGGTAGACAAGAGAACCACTCCATAGCTTGTCCTCCTAAGCTTCTTGGGAATAGCCACATAAGATATATTTCATTGTGTGCGACTTCTAGACATGAGGCACTAAATTCCATTATATGATCTCTTGGATCACCTTTTCCTCTATATTTGTCAAATTTTGGAACCTCAAACCTTGAGGGAAAAGGTATCATGAGTAAAGACTTATCAAATGGATAAGGTGAGATATCTTCAAGGGAGTAGTGTTTCATCAAGGTTCCAGTTTGAATGTATGCTAGTTGTTGTTGCAAGACTTGGATTTGTTATGTTAATAAGTCTAAAGGGTTTTGTACGTCCTTTGTCTTGTCATTTTTGGGAACCTCTTGTTCATCTTTTGGAATTTCCATTTCGGTTGAAGAGGTTGTGTCTCTCAATTTCGAGATGTCAAAATCAGATGGAAGTTTAGTCCCTTGTTCTGCTAGCATGAGAAAATATTTTTGGGGGTCCATGTTTAGGACCTTGTTCATCATCTTTTGGAATTTCGGATCTTGCAAAGCACCAACAAGTTCTTCATGTGGGACTTCTTCTTCTCCATCACTATGAGATGGAGATGGTATATTTTTGTTCAATAGATCCATGGCTTGTTTTGCTTTGGATTTGGATCTAGTTTCAACAATAAAATCCTTGGATGTGGGTGGATGTTGGATTATGAGAGTTGGTAGATTTGGTTTTGGTGTTTTGGTATGAAATAATTTCAGGGTGAATTTGGTTGGATACATTTTTTATTTTCGCTAAGGTTTTATATTGATCTATGTTGTCCAAACAATGTGCTCTTGAGCTAAAAGGTAGTCAAAATTGGGATAGTTGGTCACCACTATTGATATAGACTATTCTTTTATCAAGATTACACTAGCACAGTTTTGAGGTGAAGGATGATTGATCCTGTTATGAAACTAACTAGATTTTGTTTGAATTTGGTAGAGTCTCAATAACACTAGTTTGGTTTGGTTTGAATATTTTGGATGGCTAGGTATGTTATGGAAAGTGGAAATGTCTTGGAAATGGGTACAAAATGGATTTTTATGGTTTCACCGAGTTCACAAATTGAATCTAAGCAATAATGGGTACCAGGAAATGATTGTGTTTTTCTCTCAATCTATTGGGAAGTGCTCTCTGTTATAGATGCACAACTTTATTTGCACAGAAATAGGGTGTGGATGTGCACTTCTATGGCTTAATTGCATAGTTCTGAATGCGCATATCTATTGCTTGAATGCACAGAATTGTGTATGCACTGAAAGATTTAGCAAATGCACATCAAGAAGGTTTAAATGCATGGTAGAATTTAGATGTACTAAAAGATCTGTTGAATGCACAGGAAAATGTCTCAAAAGCATGGTTCTATTTTTCTATAGTGCTTGAGCAATTTTTCTTGTTTTCAAGGATGTTTTTTGAAGCAAGTTAAGTTTTTGCTAATGATTTGTGTCAATTTGTTGTAAGAAAAACACAACAGACAAGAAGATTCCATGTTATAGTAATTTTTGATGATTTTTTTGTAAACAAGTACAATCCTAAGGATGGAAAGGATAATATTCATTGAATTCCAACTTGGATTTTACTCCAACCACTTACATAAAGGCAGACAATTAGTAACTTGGTAGCACTGGCTACCCCTTACAGTGCACTCACTTCTCACGCATACCAAGTTACAGTTCCTTCGAAGAGTTGAACTTTTTATATCCACACTAGATGAGTGTATGATGTTGGATGGCTTCAGAGGACTTCCTCTTGCATCAACAAATAGGGGTTTTTGGCTTTCTAAAACAATTGGCTTTTAGTTTAGGCATCCATTTGGGTGGTTATACGTGCAGCGATTCACTCTGATAAGGAGGCTTCCCAGCTTGCAGAGCTTACACTCTACAGGGTTTTAGGGGAAACATTTGTCAGTAAAACATAGCAGCACCCATTGTTTGTGACTTTCGTCACAAACACAATTTATTTATAGCAACTAGGATGTGGCTTGGCTTTAGCCTGTTATCACTTGAGGTCATCCCACTTGGAAGAAACACAATCATAAGGGTAGGCCTCTTCTAAAGGTTACACAAATAAAATGATGAGTTTGGCATTTTGGTCACCCAAGAAAGGGGAGAGCATAGTCCTATCATCATTTTCAAGCATAGTAGACATTGTTTCTTTATCCTCCTAGAGTTAAAAACTAAAAACTAGGTGCATTTTAATCTACCAAGCACACTCCATTGACAAGATAGCAAAAACTTGGAAAAGATGGTTAATTTTATCCTCCTAAACAAGTCTATGTGAAGATTGTTATTGAAGAATTAAACAAATTACTTTCCCCAATTTAAGCTAAATGATAGTTTATAGTGCAAGATAGCAATGAAAGATTGTTTATTTTTGTAAAGGGTAAAATTTGGATAGTTGATGTTTGATCAGTTTTGGTGTATGTCTTCTTTTCATCCTTACATTCAAGGACATAGGGTTGAGTTACAATGTACTATCATACCCTAGGTCACTATTGAGATGTAGGGAAACTTGGATTTTTATGATTTGATTGATAATTTCCTTCTATTATGCTCAATTGTACCTTAAAACCCTAATTATGCAAATACAACAGTAAATAGATGAATTATGAAAAATGCTTCTACAGAAAGATGTAAAACAACAAATAACTATGCACCTATTTTCAGGGTCTGGAGATAGAAAATTTAGGGACTAAAGAGCAGATGCCCAAGTCCAAGGCCCTACTTTTTGTTGAGATCTAGAAACAAGGTCTGCAACCTATATTTGTTGTACCAGAGATTTTCCTATTGAGGAAATTCAAGGACTAATGAGTGGGTGCCCTAGTTTAGGTAGTTGATTCTTTCATTGATCTACAATTTTGACACTGTATTGTACCCTCCTACAACTTCACTTTGTCTACAACTCCAGCCCATAACCTGTAATCATGAAAACTTTGGGAGGGGGTTATGGTGTTTAGAGGCTTGCCTCAGTGAAGCCCCGGAGAGGCATTCAAGCCCTCTGAACACTGTTGTCAAATAGAGAGTGTGTGCCCTTGGGAGGTAGAGGTAAAAACCAAATGATGAATGCTCAATAATCACAATAGATGTCACCTTGTAGTGAAGATCTCATGGGAGGAAGAAGCTCTTCATTTCATGAGGAGATGGATGCTCAAATCTAGAAACACAAACACATAGACAACACAAATCTACTCTTGCAAAACAATAAAAGCCTTGAATCACCTTTAGAATACAATAGTTTGCTAGTAATCATCTAGTTTACAAATGAATGCCTAAACATGCTTATATATGCAACTACAAACATTCCCGCCAAGATTTCGTCAATTCAAACTTACCATGTCGGCCTAGGGACCAAATAACGGTCATAAATTGACACTAGAAATTTGGGCCTAACCCAAAATAGGGCAAGACTAGGGTGCAGGTGCCCCAGTCCCCCCTATTTAGTGTAGGGTTAGGTTCAAGGGGTCTCCCTAGGCCCCATTTGTCATGATACCCAGGGTTAATTCCATCAAGATGTTGAATTATGATGCAAGATGTCCTAAATGTACACTAGAGACCCATGAGCTAAACCTTTTGAGGGAAAAGACCCAAAGGGGACATTTTCCAACATTACATTTAGCCCCCACTTTAATGTATGTATAAATGTGAGGTCAATACATGCATTAAAGTATGGTCAACAAGCACAGCAAACACGCCAAGCACAAAGAAGACAATGACAGGCATGCAAAACACAGAGAAGGTAGTTACAGTCACGTAAAACACAGAGAATATAGTAAATGCATGGAAGATACATTAATGCATGGAAGACAGAGATGATTTATTTTCTTTCCTTTTTCTCATTTATATGAAATGTAGGTGCAAGTATAGGAAAGTAAACAAACCTTCCATAATACAGGATGCACTCATCATGTAGGTCTTTAAACTATATATATGGGGCAACACACATGCAAGACATGTAAAACCTCCCAAAATGCAGGATGCACTCATCGCATAGGTCTCTAGACTACATATGGGGTAGCAAACACACCAAACAAAGAAAGCATGCCAAACACACACACTTTGAAGACATAGAGAAAACACAATAGACAAGCGATGGAGTGTCCCTATTTCTAGGTTCAACACAATCTCAAGCACATTACAGGCACACACCAATGATTGGGATTTGCCACAACAATCATCGAAGACATGCTTAAGGGTTGAGTTAGTCACAAAACCCTCCCTACCTCTGTAGAGGACTTTTGAAAATGCAACCCCACTCGCATCACAGAGATGCCTTACAGTGAAAAGGAAACATGGCATACAACCCCACCCACATCACGAAGATGCCTTATAGTGAAAAGGAGGTATGAGCTCAAAAGTATAGAACCCCAACTGCATCACAGAGACGCCTTACAGTGAAAAGGAGGTATACAAAATAGATTTCAAGATTGTTCAAACACACTTCACTAGCATCTAAAACAGACAACTTACCTTATATATGCCCCCACCTTAATGTGGTTGATATCATGCATCGATATCAAGTACGTTAAGGTAGGAAGAAAATACACAAGGGAACACATACTTCCACAAAGTCCATGCCCCTCAGAGGTGACATGTACTTTATGATCACCAAATGTTCCAACAAACACATCCTTGCAAGAAACATGTTAGTGTCTAAATAATCATGATAAACAACAACATCAATACATATGATTAACCACACAAAGAGCCAAGGCTATACTACAAATTTAGAGTTTGAGGATAACCATGGGGCTATATCACGAAGATCTCTGAATTGAGTACCACCAAGGCTAGATTCAAAGACAAACAAAGTGCGCAGAGCATCAGTGTTGTTATGATTTGTAAATGAGATAAAAACATCATCAAAATCACTACGCAGAAAGCACGATTGCCTCCACCAGCCAAGCATTGGATAAGATATACAACCCCATTCTCATATTAGGAACTAAGTCCAATTTTTTATTTCTTGTGAAAGGGACGCTAGGTCCGCATCAGTATAAATTTTTTGCATCATCTTCCCACTAGATAGAAACACTAGAGGAAGGTAAACAATAAATAAGGGAGAGGAAACAAGTGCCTTAGGGATAGTCACGTAGGAGGGTGCCCCCAAGTCACCAACCACAATGCTATGTCCGTAAGACACAACACACAAAAATAAAATTAGAGAGAGACAAATAGAAGAATGATGATACAAATAGAAGAATGTCACAATAGAGGCAATCTCTTGGTATCCCAGATCTTACAAGAGAATCAAGGGTCATCCCAGGAGGCCTAAACAATACGTAACATATCACAGGGGAATCACATCACGAGAGAGATAAAGGGTTAGAGATACTTATCTGTAGGATCTCCTGAGCTAGCAGTCATCAAGTAAATCATTGTCATCTTCCCACTCCTAAATTTTAGAGAAAAGTGGGACATAAGGTACCATAGCCCAACTGTTGTTCTTGTTTTCATGTTGTTTAGTTGTAAGGTCTTCTAGGTTTGATTCAATGTTAGGTTGATTGTTTTCTTGTTGAGTTGTATGCATTATGCTCATGAGAGATGGAAGAAGGAATTTAGTTTGAGTGATTTTAGTATCTATCCAAGAGAGTTTTAATGTAGGAGACCTTTCCTCATCTACTAGTGCTAAATCTTTTGAGAACAGAGCATTAGAATGAGGGGAACATAGGGTGTTGTGAGGATAATTATCAATGTTTGTATCTTTAGTGATGTTCAAAGAGGTAATTGATGTTTTTGAATCCTAATTGATGTCTAAATGACTTGAATATTTGATCAAAGGAGGGACATTAAAGGTCTTCTCTTCCTTAGTGATATCCAAGGTGTGTGAACAATCAACTAAAGGAATAAGGTTGGTAGGATGATCCATAGAGGTTTCATGCATTATGATAGTGTTGTTATTGTTAGATGAAAGCTCATCGTCTACCCATGGAATGTTCTTTGTTGAAGGGAATTATTTATTCACTAATGCTTCCTCTTGGCTAGGGAGAGCATTGGAATGGCAACATGGTGATGGCTCTTTATTTGCTAATTCTTCATCTTGGCTAGAGTGAGCATTAGAATGAAGGTTTGGTGGTATGGTGTTAAGAGATGTGTCAATGAAATCATCTTCTTGCATTAAAGTGTCTGCATGAGGTAGAACAACCTTGGGAGAGGGATCATAATGTAAAACAAAGTTATCATCACATGTTTTAGCAATAGGTGTCATAGTAGAATGTTCTAGAAAGTCGTCTAAGGCTTCATCCAACATTTTGAGGTCATCACTAGTATATGTGTTATTGATCATGAATTTAGTAAGATCGTCTAATATTGAAGGGTATATTCCCATGAAAGTTGTGAAGCTATCAAAATCAGATATATGACAAAGGATTTCATATGTGGAGTACATAGAGAGATCAACATCATGTATGTATGCTATTTGTTCTAGAACTTGAGGATGCTTATCAGTGAATTTAGAGAAATGATCAATGTCTACGATGTATGCAAATAAAGCTTTCTAAGAAGTAGCCATGATATATATTTTCAAATCAATGCCAAATCAGATTTTAAAATCTTTTCCAAATTTATGCAAAAGACAAGTGCAAACTATATGTAAAAATGACCTACAATGCTTTATTTTTTGTGTACTTTTTCAATGTATGTAAGTGAAAGAAAAGGTGTTGTAATGATTTTGATCAGCGACATAAAATTATATGTCTGGTATCCATCCAATACAGCAATAAGATCCTTCACAACACACTCTTGATGCAAATCTAAGATGATGCCAAGTCAAAATATAGTGAAAATACACTAAAACATGCGATTTTTCACCAAATCTCAATGCAAAAGAGCATGACAAAGGGTATTGTGAGAAAATTATAATGGAAAGAAAATTATATCAGTAATAAAAGCCTCTTAATTCCAAAATATCCATCACAACATGATTTTAGTGCCACTCAAGGTCAAACCCTAGTGAAAATATAGCAAAATAGGCAATTTTTCACGATCTTTCAACTCCAAGACCTAGAAAAAGGGGTGTTGTAAATAATTTTAGGAGGTGAATAAAATAATATCCATGATATCATTCACCTCAACCCATAAAATTTGTCACAACACACTTGGAGTGCAAACTAGGCCAAATCCTTGGGCAAAAATAGTAAAAATGTGTAGTTTTTAGCCAAATTTTTAATAAAAGAGGCCAATAACAAGGTGTTGTAAATAATTTTAGGAGGGGAAGCAGATAATACCCCTTATATTATTCAATTAGTTCAAAAATATTCTTTACAACATGCCTATAATGCAAGTTTAGAGAGTCGATAAGGCCAAATCTAGTGAAAATCAATGTTTTTCAAGCCCTAGGTTTGAGATATTGATACAAAATGCTATATGAATGTTTTTAAATATGAATTATGATAAAAATTGAATACAATCAGATCTTAAAATGATTTCCAAACCCTAACATGTAAAATACAAGTGCAAATCTAATGAAAAATCAATGAAAATGCTAGTTTTTGTTGAAATTTTCTATGCAAAAATGCAAATTGTTGAAATCCAAATGCAAAGTTGTTCTCAGATGTGAGACTACAGTCAAATAAAAATTTTAATGAGTCTCTAAAATCAGTATAAAAATTTGAAACAAGATTTTACCTACAAACCCTAGATTTTAGAAAATTTCAACAAAACCCTAGCAATTTTATGATGAAAATGCAATGCAAACTAATGAATTTTGTAATTTTATATAATTTAAATCAGATCTAATGCAAAAATCATAAATTTGATGAAATTCAATTTAATTAATGCAACATGCAAAACCCTAGCATGCAATTTTTTCCATTTTTTAAAAAGTTTTCCAATGCAATAAGATGAATGACTATATGAATGAATGAAATTACTGTAATATGAATTAAAACACTTAGAAAGGTGCAAATAAGTCCAATAACACAGGTTTACCAAAATGTAAAGGGTAAAATTTGGATAGTTGATGTTTGATTAGTTTTGTTGTATATCTTCCTTTCACCCTTACATTCAAGGACCTAGGGTCAAGTTGAAATGTACTATCATACCCTAGGTCACTATTAAGATGTAGGGAAACTTGGATTTTTATTATTTGATTGACAATTTCCTTCTCTTATGCTCAATTGTACCTTAAAACCCTAATTATGCAAATACAACAGTAAATAAATGAATTACAAAAAATGCTTCTATAAAAAGATGTAAGACAACAAATAACTATGCACCTATTTTTGGGGTTTAGAGGTGGAAAAGTTGGGGACTAAAGAGCGGGTGCCCAAGTCCAAGGCCCTACTTTTTGTCAAGATCTGGAAACAATGTCTGCAACCTATATATGTTGTACCAGATATTTTCCCATTACGAAACTTTTAGGACTAATGAGCGGGCACCCTAGTCCAGGTAGTTGTTTATTTCACTGATCTACAATTTTGACACTCTGTTGTACACTCCTGTAGCTTCACTTTGTCTGCAACTCCAATCCATAACCTACAATCATGAAAACTTTGGGAGGGGGTTGTGGTGTTTAGAGGCTTGCCTCAGTCAAGCCCTGGAAAGACATTCAAGCCTTTTGAACATCGTTGTCAGATAGAGAGTGAGTGCCCTTGGGAAGTAGAGGCAAAAACCAAATGATAAATGCTCAATAATCACAAAAGATGTCACCTTGTAGTGAAGATCTCATGGGAGGAAGAAGTTCTTCATTCCATGAGAAGATGGATGGTCAAATCTACAAACACAAACATAGACAACACAAATGCTCTTGCAACACAATGAAAGACTTGAATCACCTTTAGAACACAACAGCTTGCTAGTAATCATTTAGTTTAAAAATGAATGCCTAAACATGCTTATATATGTAACTACAAACATTCTCACCAAGATTTCATAAATTCAAACTTACCGTGTCAGCCTAGGGACCAAATAATGGTCATAAACTGATAATAGAAATTTGGGTCTGACCCAAAATAGGGTAGGACTAGGGCATGGACTCCTAAGTCCTCCCCCTATTTGGGGTAGGGTTAGGTTCAAGGGTCCCCCTAGGCCCCATTTGTCATGATATCTAGGGTTCATTCCATCAAGATGTTGAATTATGATGCAAGATGTTCTAAATGCACACTAGAGACCTGGGAGCTAAACCTTTTGAGGGAAAAGCCCCCAAGGGGACATTTTCTGACATTACAATTTTTATCCACCTAGGTTGGGACTATGTGCGAGTTGTATTCAACAATACAATTTACTTCCTTCTAATTAGATCTAGGTAAAGATTTGCGTGAAGATAGCAGATTACTTCCTCCTAGTTAAGTCTAGATGAAGATATGATGCAACTAAATGACTAAACCAACTTTCTAAAATTGCAAGATCATTCTATCAAAATCCTACATTTGATGATCAAAATACCTACAACAAAAGTTAGTACAAAAGTTTTAGAAATTCCATACAACTCCCTAACAGGAATCAGATGTGCTAAAATAGAGAATGGATGCGCAGGAAGATAGAATACATGCATAGGAATATGAATGCACGAAAAGATCCAACAGATGTGCAAAAATAAGTTTTAAATGTGCAGACATAATGAATGCACCGAAAGAGTTATCAGATGCGTAGAAAGAATCTTTATATGTGTTGGACTGTCATTTTTATCATGGATGTGTAGAACTGGAAAGATGAATGCTCTGGAATGACCTAGCATGACTGTAACTTGACCAAAAACTCAAAATAGAGATTAAAAATGCAGCAGTGGCCCCATGGTGGATGCCAAAATGTTATGGAAATTATGAACAATAGTATTAAATAACTTACTATCCAACAAGTCAATGAAATTGATGCAAACACAATAAACAAAGATATTACATTTGTAGATCGATTCACCTCATAGCTTCCATTGTTTCCTATCTCGTATTGATCTTATGTATGATTTAAGCTCTCAAAAGTTGTACTTCCTTGCTATTAAAGATGACAATAGGAGAATGGCTATGGATGGATTATGCAATCAAGATTAAACTAACAATGTAAGTGTAATGAAGATGTATGGTGGAGATATGGAGACATGGTTGGATGATTGTGATGATAATGAGATTATGCAAATGCAATGAGGATACTTTGCCAAAGGCATGCTAGTAAGATTTTTGCAGAATAAGATTAGTAAAGCTTGAGTGGATATTAAATGAGGTAATGAGGGTTCCTTTTATAGGTTCAAGAGAGGCCAAATCTAAGTGTCAATAGATCCATGACTGGAGGAATTACCTGTGAGGTGTACATTTGAGGAAGCTTGAGAGAATGTGCATGAATAAGAAGAGGACAAGTGTCCAGGCCTCTTTCATGAGTTATGGGAGTTAACATAATAGATTGAGGAGTTAACTGAATAGACTGACCAGTTGAGTGAATTGATTGATTAGATAACTAATTTGATTCATGAGTTAACTAATCTTGATTGGATGATAAATAGGACATGTGGGTGAGGAGATATTAGCTAATTAAATATTAAAGATATTTAATTATGTGTGCAACATGGTGAGGTGGAAGATGAAGTGGAAGAATGACATGGATGAGATGATGTGGAATTATGGAATTTAGGACTTTGGAATAGAGGAGTTTGTGATTAATTAAATAATTTAGGATTATTTAATTAGATGAGACATTTTAGAGGAATTTGGATATTTATTTAAATAAAATGATTTTTATTTAATTTTGGGATAATGAACAAATCAAATAAATTAGAATATTTATTTAATTGATAGAAGAACAAGAATTAAAATAAATATTAAAATATTTATTTAGTTCGACATGAGCCAATTTAGGTGTATACAATATCTACTTTGCATTATCATCCTCCTCTTCATTAGTAGAAGATTCATCTTCTATGACTCTACATGTTTTTCCTTGGATGAATTCATATGCCTGGATAGCCTTTTCTATCTCTGCAATATCCACTACCTCTACTTTCTTAGATGCATGCTCTTGCACCTTTACTCGATCCTATAAAGATATCCACTGGTTTGTCCATCTATCAACTCTTCATTATACTTCACAATTTTAGCCTTCATCCTCATGGCCTTATCAATTGTAGCCTCAGAAAAATGCATGATAGGGTCCTCTGCTACCAGATTGAAATTATCTCTAAATGCCTTAATAGAAAAGTCCTCATCCTAGTTTTCTACCTTTCCTTCTACCTCGCCCTCAAGGGCTTCCAAAACTTCAATTTCATCTGCTAATAGATCATGGATCTTCATACTGATATCTATAGATTTAGAATTACATCTCTTTAAAATATCTACCTCAAATCTTACATCTTCGTACTAGTCATCCAACTGAAGCAATGTCTGAGATGTCAAGATATTTTTTGTTATGAGGACTTTAGGGTTTATTTTCCTCATATTCTTAAGGGTGACCAGATGTTTGTCACTTTTATTTGTCTTTGGCCAAGCTCCTTCTTCACTTTGTCTGCCTTCTCCTTCAAGTTACTTAACAACTCCCAATTGGATAATAAAATCCTTATTGTTTGGTCTCCATCAGCTAAGAATTTATGGAACCAATTGTCCATTATTTGTGCATGGTGTTTTTACACATCTAGGGCTGCTATTTCTTCTTGAGATACAAATGTTAATGCAGTATCGTCTGTTATTTGAATGCTGGTTGGTGCTACTAACCCTTTCACAAAAGCCTATAATTGGGTTACTTGTGCCTTATACATCTTCTTCTTGGCTTTAGACTTATTTATTCTAGCCTCCACTACATCAATGTGATCCCTTAATCATTGGATCTCCTTCAAATCTGTGGCATGGCCCAAATCAATGGTGGTTATTTGAAATTCTTTTGGCCTTAGTTCTCCTTTGGCCTTATCTACCTTTAGTATGGCTATCTGAGCTGTCCTTTTCCCTGTAACTGCATCTCATTTTATTATTGAGATTGTCCTTGCCCTCCTCTTCTATCTAACTAGATCCAATGTAAACAATGATTGGAAATCGAAAGGCTTGGTCTCTTCTTGTGGAGGTGCCACCTCTGATGACATCCATGCAAGTATATGTTGATGATTGTTTTGATGCAATCATAACAATAAGTTAAAATTCACATGAAATGAACTGAAACTATACTTGAAAGATAAGAAGGAATCATTTGAGATTCAACTAATCCCAAGTCTACAATGGTTCGGTTGGTCAAGTTCAGTTGGTCAATGTGAAGCTGTAATGTTCAAGGGGCCTTACGTAGTTTAGGTTTGTTTGGTGGTTTACTAGACTAAGAATATGCAACAAGATCATGAGATATGTCAATACTTTTCATTCCTTTGCATAAAAAGTGTTACTGTGCTGCAAGTTCAGATGGTTTTCTTGATTTATTGCAGCTTTCTTCTTTATCTATTTATGAAAACTGTCTACTTATAGCTCTGTTATGCATGCTTCTTCAAATTTGAGACAATTTCCTTTAGATTTCTACGTTTTCAGCTAAATATTTTAGATGGGTTGGGAAAAGTTAGAAAGATCTAATCTATACTTCATTTAATCTACCGAAGGATCTAATTGTTTCTGTTATGCACTATGTAAATACCACAGTAATTTGATCAAATCCACAGTAAAAAACCTTAAATGTAAGTTCTGAGCATTTTCACAAACATACATTTAAAATTGCAAGCTCTCAAAGAAAATATTTCAAAACACAAAGAAGAGCAGGAGAACACTCAGAAGATAGATGCAGAACTCCAGATTCTATTGTATTAGAAACGAATAGTCATACATGATTTACAATGTAGGAATGACTCTTAGTTTCATTGATCATACTACAGAGAACTTACAAGCTTTACAGATACAGTAAGGCAGCCAGACATTCCACGCGCACCTTACTGCAGACAAACAGGCGACCTCCTTCTTCTACTTCTAAACTATGCTAACTTGCTGTATGATCCTAAAAGAAAATCCTGTTGTAGCCACTGTTGTTTTTCTAAAATCCCTGTTGTAAAGTTTTACAGTGTAGAGAGGCACAATATAAAGACATTCTGATTGTCCTCACTACAGCAAAAACCTAACTGAACCCCTGGTTCAAACCCCTGGTTCAAACCCCTGGTTACAGCAATAAATACAGGTGAACCAGCTCTTTAAAATATCTCTGAGCAGTGTCAAATCTGGGCGAAATATTGCCCCTTCTAAGAAGTTCCGGCAGCTCGGCAATAACTTCTGTTTGTCTGTTGTAGTAATACCTTCAGCTGCAACTCTGTCCTTCACTTGAATGGCCTTGACTTTTTCGCACTTCATCTTTATCTTCCTGCTCCTGAGATCAGATTTTCTTCCTTCATGAGGTCACTGTGTTGACTTTCCAGCTGCTTCCTCAACTGCAAGCCTGCAAGACAAGACAAGCAATAAGTATTTCATTTATCACATAAACAGCAGGAAGTTAAAATAATCATTTAAATCCAGGTGACTGCGCAAAATTGTGGAAATCGGGTCCAAAATGCCCTTAAAACGCGCTCAAAACGCATTCAGACCGCTCACAACCCATTGGGTCAATCATCGCTGACCGGGAAAATGCTACGGGCGCCAAAAAATGTTTTAAAACTCCACCGCTTCATTTCCCGCCCATCGGCGTGTCAAAAAATGTATGGCCAATATTCACTGTTTGGCCGATATTCACTTCATCTGCATGATATTCTGTAAATATGATGCTCTCCCTTCAAATGGTCTAGATGACGTCATCAGGATGTTTCGCTTCTGTATATTGGGGAAAAGAATGACATCATCATCATATTCATGTCAAAGGAAAAATAGGAGGATATGAAATATGATCCTGCTGTTGAGGAATGGAATATGATGGTGACGTCATCGTCATATTCGGGCTTCATTAAAATGCAAAAGATGGCGTCATCGTCATATTCGTTAAGATCAGGGGATAAATGCAATATCGGGTCACCTAAGGAGCATGATCAGGATGATGATTGTAATATGACCCCTTTGCGGCCAAGGTAACCCTCTCGAAAGATCAGGATGATGATGATCATCAGGATATTTGGGGCTTTTGTCGAACTTAGAATAAGACGTCATCATGATATTCGCGAATATCATGTTTTGGAAAATATCCTACCGAAGGGAAATGTGATGATGATGATCATCAGGATATTTGCTTCTTCGTTTATCAGATCGGGATGACGTCATCATGATATCCGGGGCCTTTGTTAAACTTAGAACATGACGTCATCAGGATGTTTCGCTAACCGGATCATGTTTTGGAAAATATCCTGCCGAAGGGAAATGTGATGATGATGATCATCAGGATATTTGCAAAAGGTCATATTTCTCGGCAGGAGGACTTCACGAAATATCGGGTGAACAAACAAGATCATGATGATCTTGACAACAGGACAGGATAAAAAATATGATGAACCTCCTCATCGAATATCATGATGATCTCATCATCATTTTCCATCTTCGAAGCATGAGGATGAGTTGAGGTCATCATCAGGTTAGCGCTAGGGTGATATTTAAAATATGATCATGCTATTGAGGAATGGAATATCACCTTCCCTTAAAAGATAGGGTGATCATCATGATCATGCAAAAGGAGATCAGGAGGATATGAAAACGTCATCATCATCTTAGCGAACTTCAGCAAATATCAGGATGATGACCTTCCGATAGGATTTTAACATGCGCATGCAAATATGCCGATGGTGGATTTTCTAAGTCAGGATGATCTTATAATATCAGCATGATATTATAATATCAGGTAATGTTAAAATATCAGCATGATGCTCGCGATACAAAAGACCGCTCGACGGGGAAAACTTACTATGACTTAAAGTTGACGTCCAGATATTTGAACCTCAGGATATTATCGGGGGGGCATTTTAAATATGATGATGACGTTCTTCATTCAGCAAAACCGAGTTTACAAAATATGACCCTCCTAAAATCATGATGCTCATGCTGCGCATAAGGTCATTTGACGGGTAAAGGGCACTATCACCTAAGATTGACGTTCGGATATTGCGACTGCATGATTTTTATCGGGTGATAGACCAAGATCATGATGACCTTGATAACATGAAAAAAAATGATGATCACTTGCGATTATCAGGTTTGACCAAAACTTTGACTGCTCATAACTCTCTCATATGGACGAATTTTCAAGTGATGTAAAAGGCAAACCTGCATGGAATTTCAAGCTCTTTCTAAATATGAGGTCACAGAAACAAAATATGAACTTTGACAAACTGACCTCATGATGATGACCAACCTCATCCAATATCATGATGATGATGCACCTGACTCATTTTTACGTAACCGCCAGAAAGCAGACAAACACAAGCAGAAGCAAAAAGCAAAACATCAGCAGGGGTCCCCATTTTGCTAAGGAGCATAATGGGGCGTGTTGTGAACATCACAATAGTATAGTTGAATCTAACCATCCTTGGTCTAATTGGTCAATGTGAACATCTTGTAATTCTTTATTTTTGTCCACCTCGTCATCACCCACAGGAATATCTATATCTTCTTGTTGATTCTTCTCCTGATCCTGTTGTGATGGGACGACCTTAAGGTTTTCTATTGGCTGACCTTTATCTTGATCAACTTGACCATCATCTTGAACCTTTTCCTATTCTGGTAAGGATTGATCTGGATGTGAAGTATTCGTTGGATCATCCTAAACCTTATCATCTTTATGCATATCTTGATGCTCTTGTGTTTACTGTAGACACCTAAATTTGTCCATGTCTAGCAACACCTTGTTAAATCATTAAGCCAATTAATTAAATAAATTTTATTTATTTAATTAAAATCCCATTCTTATCCACTTAGCCAATTAATTAAATAAATTTTATTTATTTAATTAATTTCCACATCATATCTTATCCCATTTTATTCATTTATCCTATTAATTAAATAAATTTTATTTATTTAATTAATATCCAACTCATATCCCAATTAATTCAAATATTTTATTTGAATTAAGCCCTCATCATTTATCACATTCCAACACTTGTCCAGTCAATCATGTGTTGTAAGACAACTTTCATTCATATCCTTCACATGCACAATTAATGAAACCTAAATTTAGTAACTTTCAATCCTAGCCATTCACATAGCCTCTGAATCTCCACCATTGATTGATCTTGGCTAAGTCCTATATAAACACCCTCTCACCTCATATGAGATATCCAGCAATCATATAACACCTACATTATCATCTTGAGCATCTGAGCATTCACTTGAGCTTTTATCATCCATCATGGCAGCTTTCAGCATTGCAATTGTTCATTGTTGAAGAAGCAGTCCACATCTCTCAAACAAGGAATCGCACGGTCTAGGTGATGTTATGCTTGAATTGCATTGTTCTTTGATTCCATTTAGATTAGATTCCTTGATGATGGTAGGGTTAGGGTTTCATGACTATGTCTGATCTGCTACACCTGACTTTCACCTATCACATTTTGGCATGCCCGGTGGGACTCACGTCCTTGATTGACTTCATTTTTTCGGAGTTGTTTTCTTTGAAGATCAGATTTTGCAGGTGCTTGCAGTAAATTCCGGTCACTTCTGAATGAACATCCGCCGCTTTCAGATCTCTGCACCGCTTTTACGCTGGAACCGGCCGCATTTACCTCTCTGGATCGCCTTTAAACAAACAGTCATCGCCTATGGTAAAATCGTATCGCTTTAGTTTTTAAAAAGGCTCGCCTGTGATTTTAGCACTGATTGCGGTTGCTTTAGACAGTATTTATCGCTTTTGACCTAACAGTGGCCGCTTTCGCACACATTCGCATCACTTTTGACTTAACAGTGGCCACCTTTGCACACGTTCGCATCGCTTTTGATCTTACAGTACTCACTTTTACACTGATCTGTATCGCTTATGAACTAATAATGATCGCCTGTGCTGGTTAGGGTTTAGACTCTTTTTGCAGATACAGGTCACTTTTTTCTCACCGTCGATCGCTTTTGGGTATAGTTGGATCACCTCTGAGAATTAATTAGAATCGCTTTTGAATTTACAGTGATCACCTGTTAGACTAGGGTTTTTGTCTGTCGACTGTGTTTTGTAGATACTTTTCGCATTTAACCCTCAATTGACCACTTATGGCTAATACGTATCGCTTATGAGATGACAGGTGTCGCATACTGTATTTTCAGCGTCGCATATGATCTACAGTCTTTCGCCTCTGGGAAAATGAAGATCGCCTTTGATCAGCAGTGAATCGCATCTGGTAAGTTTTGTTGTTTTCAAATCTGTTTCAGTTCCAGTTCGATTTTTGGCTATTAATTAGGTATTTGTGCAACATCTTATCGATTTGGCCAAGAAAGGAGGTTATCAAACTACTGACATATCTGTTGCAGGTTTGATCGGTCCAAGATTTGTGTTTTTTTCACTAAATTAGGCATATTTGGGCTTGGTGCTTAAAATGAATCATTGTTTGCTCCGTGCTTGATTTATCTTTTTTGATTGCTTGCATGTGCCTGATTGTAACCCAAATTTAATGACAAAAGTATCCTCTCCCCTTGCCTGTCAAATGGATCTTGGGTGTATGAGAACTTGTCATTATCTTTAGAGGGCCTGCCTTCCCAGTGTGAGAAGGGATACGACCCAAGCGGTAACGGGCTAAAGCCAAGTCCTTCCGAACCGCTAGATAAGAAAAGTGTTTGTGTCGAAAGCCACAAACAACGGGTGCTATTGCGTTATACCGACAGCCAACCTCCCCCAAAACCCTCCAAGGCGCAACCCTTGGAGGCTGGGAGACTCCATAACGGAGAGTAGCGCTGCCGCATGTATAGCCACCCGAATGGATGCCCTTATTAGCAACTTTGTGTAGTAGCCAAAAACCTTCTATCTGTTGACGCAGAGGGAAAAACCCTTGAAGTGGCCCCGATTCATGCGGTTCTTAGCCGAGGTAGCAGGGACAATCTAAAGGTTTGGAGAGGGTCAAGTCTTATAAGAAACCCAGATCTTGGTATGCGTGAGAAGTGTGTGCAAATGTAAGGAGGAGCCGGTGCTACCAAGATCCTGGAGCTACCCGCTTTGAATAGGCGCAGCTAGGGGATTCAACGGATACTGTCCTATCCTAGCCTAGGTTGTATCAGTTTGTGCTTGTTGTGAGTGTGAGTGACTGTTATCACTGTTTTCTTGCTGAAAAACTACAAAATCAGACAACTTTTGGACAAACACAGTCACTTTTGAACCTAAACTACTCGCACAGATTACAGACACCACTTCTGAACTGTAGTACTCCGCTTTTAGTCTGACCTGTGTCACACAACAGCTGCCCGCATATTGCTTGAACCGAGTCACTTTTAAACCACAGTTGATCGCCTTTTGCCTGAACAGAATCACTTTTAAACTACAGCTGATCACCTACTGCCCGAACCAAATCGCATCTGAACCATAACCGATCGCATCTTGTTTGAACCAGGTCGCCTTTACGCTGCAGTTAGTTGTCTTCTGTCTGAACGGGCTCGCCTTTGAACAACATACTGTCACCTTTAGGGATATTTGAGTCGCCTCTGATCAACAGGAAATCGCCTTTGAAACAATAGTCGTCGCCTCTAGCATAGCATTCGCTTCTGGTTAGCACTGTCATTCTCTGTTGAGCCTAAACCAGATCGCATCTGAGCTATCATTGATCGCCTTTAGCATCCTTTGAGTCACATTTGAGCTATCATTAGTCGCCTGTAGACAAAATACCTGCCAACCTCAGTCCATCAGCTAAATTAGCCACAGGTCCAGCTTGCTTGAGTCTTAAACATCAGCTTTCAGACTTCTCTTTGATCAACAGCAAATACCTAGACTTTGTCTCCTATTTTGAGCTTATCAATCAATCACACCTCATGAGCTTTCCATCCTTTTGAGACCCCAACCAGCAAATCAAACATCAACCCAATCATTTCAATCAGCAAACATCCTTCAGTTTTAGCTTCAACCAACATCATCTTTTAGCTTTAGCTTCAGCAAACAACATCCTTTAGCTTTAGCCCCAACAAACATCAACAGCAAACAATCTTTCCCTTGAGTGTTTGAGCTATCCTCTAGGGACAACCAACAACAACTGAACATCAACAACTCAGCCAAAACAAATCAACCAAGCGAACTAGCCAAACCAGCAAACCAAAACAACAACCAATCAACCAACCAGCCAACTATCATCTTTTGGGTCTCAAAACTTTGACAAGCTCAACTTCATCATCAACATCATGCCTCAAACTAGGAGTCAATATCGAGCTGAAATAGAAGCCAAATTGAAAGCTGAAATGGAAGCTAAATTGCAAGCTGAGATGAAACAATTCACAACACCTCTTAAGGACGCAACTCAATTCACAACTGGTATGCCTTCTCATATGTTTATACCTCAAGGATACACTATTGGCGAGTCATCTTCACAACGAATGCAACCTCCACCATCCTTGGAAACTTTCGAAGAACAATCTCAAGACGACTCATCAGAATTCCAAGATACCTATCTATGGGACCAAGTTGAGAAACTCATGATATCTAAGCCTGATCGTTGCTTTCTCCAACTTGCTCACATGGGTGCTAAACTACCTAAGGACTTTGACATATCTGCTATTAGAGAACAAGATCCCAACACTACTGCTGTTGTTGTGAATAGACCATCTACTATAGTCACATCATCTCCTATTACATCGCAAACATCATCCTCATTGCCTATTGTTGCTTCATTTGAGCCACCACGATCAGAGCATACTTTAGAACCATTGATAGTGCCCACCAATGTGCTCCCTCTCATGTCACAAAATCTCAACATTCCACCTTTCCATGTTCCTCAACATATCTCTCCTTCTACCATGACTGTTTCCATGCCACAAGTAACACAAGCTGTCCATGTAACACAAGCGCAAATACTTCGAGCATCACAAGCTATTCCCATGTCTTATAGTGTGCAAACCTCTCAAACCACTCCAACAACACATGTTGTCCATGCTTCACACCCATTACAATCTACTACATCTCATACAAATACCATATCCCATATACCAACTGCTAATACCTCCATGCTATCATATAATCCCAACGTTAGTCTCATTGACATGAGTGATCCCCCTGTTTCTCAAGCCAATTCAAACAATAAGGTCGCTTATGTTGATCAACTTACATCCATGTCGTCATATTCTTCCAATCCTTCACACACCATCAATCCATCCTATGCTACCCAAAGCGTTCCTATTGTCACCCAACCTATGACACATACCCATCCTCATATCGTCCAAAATACAAATCCAAATGTTTCTGTCATATCTACCAATCCCTCTGTCACTTACCATGTCACGAATCAAATCCCAACTTCCCAACCATTTGCTACTATCAATCCACTATCCACTTCCCATGTGATGCACACCCAATTGCCACTTGTGTCTCAAGGACAACAATCCTCCAACGCATACGTATCACATACCAATCCTTTGACATACATTGTGGGTACACAACCGCAACAAACAGTCACAGCTCCATATATCCCACAACCGCAACCACAATATATCTCCTACCATACTCCACCCCCTTTGCAACAACAGCAATTATCTTCAACAGATGTTCAACAGATGATCGATGAAAGGGTAGGACAAGGCAAGAAACCTTTTTCTCTCGAAAACATATTCGCCTGTCCATTTGACAAGTCTCTTAATATGATACCTTTTCCACCACATTTTGAAATCCCACAATTTGATAAATACAAAGGGAAAGGGAATCCGGAAGACCATCTTCGAGCCTTTTTTGTAGCATGTCTTGATGTCTCTTATGACGATACATATCTTTTGAGACTATTTCCTCGAAGCTTAGTAGGACAAGCTCTTGAATGGTTTTCTCATTTACCCCCGGGCATCAAATCTTTTGCGGAATTAGCAAACAAATTTCGATCACACTTTGCCTTCAACATTGAACATGAGGTAAACATGAATGACCTTGTCAATACCAAACAGCGCAACGGTGAACCCTTTTCTGCTTTTACCCAACGATGGTGAAATATGGCTAGCAAATTATCATGGGACATACCTGAGAAACAACAGCTTGACATCTTTGTTCAAAATCTTCATCCTGAGCTGTCATTCCAACTACAATTGCAGAGTGCTAACACCTTTGACGAACTAGTTTCCAAAGGAGTTATTATTGAACGAGCCTTAATTGCCAAGGGCACTATCAAGATCTTTCGCGACAACAAAGATTCTCCCCAAAATTCCAATGATAAGTCTCACTTTTGGAACAAGAAAAAGAATGTTGTAAATGATGGTATTGTAGACGCAAAGAATATTCAAACTATGAGAGCTCCCATCAACATTCAAGCAGCCTCTACACCAAGACAGCCTCTTCCACAACGAAGAAACCAACGTCAAACTTCCAATCCACACCGACAATTTACACCATTAGTGGAACCCATGGAAGTTGTTCTTTAAAAGCTACTTCAAGCAGGAGACATTATTCTACCCGATGCACCACCAAATGGCAAACCACTCTTTCACGCTCCTTGGTACAAAGAAAATGAGTATTGTGATTACCATCAAGTTAAAGGGCACAAAACAAATGGTTGTATGCACTTAAAACATGTTATCCAAGACTGCATTGATCAAGGTTTAATCAACGTCACACCTTCAACAGCTCAACCTACTCAACAATCAACATCAAACTATGATCTAGACACTTTCAAGAATCCACTTCCATCTCATGATCAGACAAATAACCTTCCGGCTGGAAATGCTATTCCGTATAACTATGCATCATCTACCATTGGCCGCATTGACCATTCTCGCATTTCTACCATTACCATCCAAGGGAGAGCACCTGATTGTGCCATAACCACGCGAAGAGGTCGAGTTACTATTCAAGGAGCACCTCCTCACTCTCCTCGATCTCTCTCTGACTATAACCTCTTGGATCATCTTGGTAAAACACCCGCACACATATCTATTCTTGAGCTGCTTCGCATATCCCCCGCACATAAAGCTATCCTTGATAAAGCCTTACAAGAGTCTTCAGTGCCTAACAATATTAATATCACACAATTCCAATCTATGGTCACTAGCATTGCAGCCCCTTGTCATTTGACCTTTTTTGACAAAGATCTTCAGCCCTCCATTCATCTGTCACATAACGAGGCCCTCCATATTGAAGTATTTGTTAAACAACGCCATATCAAACGAGTCTTGATAGATGGGGGAGCTGGTCTTAATATATGTTCTTTGAAACTTATCAAGCAATTGGGATATTCTGAGAAAGATGTTGACACTTCCAAGGTTATTACCATCAGAGCATATGATGACGCTGAAAGAGATACCGAAGGGATTATCTTATTGCCTATTCAAGTTGGGCCGGTCATTACAGAAACTCGCTGTCAAGTCCTTGATATTGATCTTCCTTACAACATCATCCTTGGACACCCTTGGATCCATACCCTTAAAGCAGTTCCCTCTACATACCACCAATGCCTTAAATTTCCACATAAGGGTGTTGAGGTTACCATTCAAGCTGATCCTAATCCATTTGAGTTCTGCCATGCCTTTCAAGCTAAATATCAGAGTCCGAATCGCATTCCTATCAACACCGAGGCATATCCATCTTCATCCTATATAAACCCATCCGATCTTCTCAAGCCCTCATCTAGCAAAGCCGCTTCCAACCTTCATATCAAATATACCGAACATGGCCCTGGTGAATACAAATTACAAGAGTCCTATTGCGTTGGTACCCTTCCATTATCTCCTAAATCCCACGGTAAGCCCTCCACATCCAAGCCAACTTCATCCTCCGCTGTTATCAAAGCTCCCCCTACCATATTCATTAAGGGTGGTTTCTTGGATGATGAAGACATTGAGGACATCAACTCTTGGATATTCTTTGATGAAAATGACCAAGTCCAACTTGAAGTAGAGTGCTACAATAATGGGTTTCGTATCATAAAGAACATGGGCTATAAAGGACATGGCGGCTTGGGATCACAGGAACAAGGACCTACTGAGCCCATTATTGTGTCTAAGAAGTTTGATAAGCAAGGCCTTGGTTACCAACCGGAGGTACCGCGACTCAAAGACATTAAGTGTATTTCTGATATTGATGTTGGACCTTCTTCGGTAGGAGAGACTTCTAATTCGGATACTATCGATGACTCCTCCCTTCATATCACCGACCTTTTTCAAGAACATTCCATATTCATGTTTTCCGCAACCTCTTCTAGTCATCACAATTCCTCCATTAGCCTTTCACTCGTATATCCTGACCTCATCGATTGGGACCAACAGGGGGCACCGATATTAGATACATTTGAAAATGACAAAGCCATTGTAGAATTCATGGGTTTGAGACAAGGTATTCCATTGGGTGATCATAAAGCAGGTTTCATGATGGATTTACCTAAACTAGCATATTTTGGCAGAAGTATCAAATCCTTCAGTCGCAAAAGTGAAATAAACAAAATTCAACAAAATAGGTCACTAGGTGAAAACCGCAAGGCATCTCTTGACCATGAAAAAGTAAAAATAAAGGACGTATCCGAAGGTGAAAACCTCTCTGAGGCGCCTGAGGATGAGGGATTTGATCTTCCTGTTGTCACTGATTACCATGAAAAATCAACTGTGCTAGTTGAAAAATCACAAGACATGAACTTGGGAACAAAACAGAATCCAAAGATTACCTTTTTGGCAGCATCACTATCGGAGCAAGAGCGAAGAAACTTCACATCATTTTTTATGAGAAGAGCTATAAACTTTGCATGGACTTATGCAGATATGCCAGGTCTAGATCCTTCACTTGTGGTACATCATTTAGCAGTATCTCCTGATGCGAAGCATGTCAAACAAAAATTGCGCAAAATGCATCCACAAGTTGCCTTATTGGTCAAAGTAGAAATTCAGAAACTGTTAGAAGCAAAATTTATAAAGCCTATTGATTATCCAGAATGGGTTTCAAATTTGGTACCTGTAGCAAAACCAGATGGACGTGTTCGTTGCTGCACAGACTTTAGAGATCTTAACAAAGCTTGTCCTAAGGATGATTTCCCACTACCAAGCATAGACAACATTGTAGATCTTACAGTAGGACATGAAATGCTATCTTTGATGGATGGATTTTCAGGTTATAATCAAATCTGAATTGCAGAGGAAGATCAAGATAAAACATCCTTTATCTATCCATGGGGTACCTATTGCTGGGTTGTAATGCCTTTTGGTCTTAAAAATGCTGGAGCCACCTATCAACGATCCATGATAGTTATTTTTCATGACCTTTTTCATACTATCATGGAAGACTATGTTGATGACATCCTGGGAAAATCCAAGACAAGAGAAGGACATCTACAAATATTGGCACAAATCTTTGATCGATTAGAAAAATACCAAGTCAGACTAAACCCAAAGAAGTGTGTATTTGGTGTAACATCAGGAAAACTGTTGGGATATATTGTGTCTTGACGAGGGATAGAAGTGGACCCAGCTAAGGTAAAAGCTATCATAGAAATGCCTCCACCAACGAATCTCAAACAGCTCTGCAGTTTACAAGGTAGGCTACAATCTATCCGTAGATTTATCTCACAACTAGCAGATAAATGTCATCCTTTTCAACATCTTCTTCGTAAGGGTGAACCTTTTAAGTGGGATGAAAAGTGTCAACAGGCTTTTGATAAGATAAAGGAATACTTGGCAACACCTCCTGTGTTAGTACCTCCGGTACCTGATCGTCCATTACTGCTCTATATATCATCAACAACCACAGCATTGGGTGCCCTTCTAGCTCAACATGATGACTCAGGAAAAGAACAAGCCATTTACTACATTAGCAGAACCCTTGTGGGATATGAACTCAATTACTCATTCATGGAAAAAGCTTGTTTAGCATTAGTGTTTGCTTCCCAAAAGTTGTGACACTATATGCTGAACCAAACAACGAAGCTCATTTCTAATGTGGATCCCCTCAAGTATCTCCTTTCCAAAGCCCTTCTCATAGGGAGATTAGCCAAATGGGTTATGATCTTAAGTGAATTTGACATACAATATGTGAACCGCAAAGCTATCAAAGGACAAGTTATTGCTGATCAATTAGCTGCAGCACCCATCACAGATATTCAGCCAATATATCCAGAATTCCCTGATGAAGGATTGTTTAATTTGAATTCTCCAGCACGATGACAACTATACTTTGATGGATCATACACACAACATGGTTCTAGAGCAGGTATCTTGTTTGTTACCCCTCAAGGAGATTGCATACCTAAATCCTACATAATAGCATTCCCATGTACCAACAACATAGCAGAGTATGAAGCTTTAATCACAGGCTTGCGCATGGCAGTACAATGGGCTATCAAACAGTTACGAGTCTTTGGTGATTCTCAGCTGGTTATCAAACAGGTCTTAGATGAATATCAAATGAAAGACGAGAAGCTTCTCCCATACAAGCTAATGGTGGATGATTTCAAGAGATATTTTGAGGATATTACCTTTGAGCAAATTCCCAGACTACAAAACAGAGCAGCAGATGCCATGGCTATGATTGGATCTCTTTTAGACATGCCATCTAACACCTATAAATGTGAATTCTTGGTTGAACAGCTTTTGATCCCAGCATTTGAAGTTCTGCAGTCTGAGCTTATATGTGAAATTGTTGGTCCCAACTCGTCATGGTACAAGGATATATACGAGTATCTTCGCCATCAAACCTTTCCACTTCAACTATCTAATACCTAGCGCAAAACCTTTATCCGTCGAGCCTCTCATTACACTATCTTAGGAGACACCCTTTATCACCGGAGTCTTGATGGTATCCTTCTTAGATGTCTTGATTTTGAGGAAGCAAAAACGGCCTTACGTGAAGTACATGAAGGTGTCTGCGGTTCGCATTCCGCTGGCCCTAGCCTTGTTAAGAAACTTCTACGAGTAGGATACTATTGGCCAACTATGGAAAAAGATGCACAACAATTTGCAAAGTGATGCCTACAATGTCAGAAACATGGAGATCTAATACATGCACTAGCACATGAGCTTCAGCCTATTGTCACTCCATGGCCTTTTTCGCAAAGGGGACTTGATCTCGTAGGTAAAATCCATCCTACTTCATCCAACGGTCATAAGTTTATTATTACTGCCACTGAGTATTTCATGAAGTGGGTAGAAGCCATACCAATGACCTATATCACAGGTAAACAAATAGCCAAATTCATCCTACACTACATTATCTGTCGTTATGGAGTTCCTCAAGCTATTGTCACAGACAATGGTCAGCCTTTCAAGAACCAAGAGGTTAGAGATCTTTGTAACAAGTTCCATATTCAACATAGATTCTCTATGCCTTATTATCCTCAGAGCAATGGTCAAGCTGAAGCCTCTAATAAGACAATCATCAAGATCCTTAAAAAGACTGTTAATGAAGCTAGTCGAGATTGGCATCTACAACTACATCCTGCATTATGGGCATATAGAACAAGCATCAGAACTCCCACTGGAGCCACACCCTATGCTCTCGTCTATGGCACTGAAGCTATTTTGCCTATCGAGGTTGAGATCCCCTCTTTGTGCATATCCTTGCAACATACTATCTCAGATGAAGAGTATCGAGTATCCAGACTCCATGATCTTGAGCTATTAGATGAACGCCGCCTTACAGCATTGAACCATCTTCAAGTCTATCAAAACCGGCTACGCCGCAGCTACAACAAAAAGATCAGAGAACGCAGATTTCAAGTTGGCGACCTTGTCCTTAAAGAAAACCAAAGGAATCAACAACATCGAGAGAAACAGGGCAAGTTTGAACCCAATTGGCTTGGTCCTTTCATTATCACAGCAGTCTATGGATCAGGTGCATACACTCTTTCAACACCTGAAGGCGTTCCCTTGGATGAACCAGTCAATAGCGTTCATCTCAAGAAGTTTTATCCATAAATCTCAGCTATCCCAAAAAAATAAAAAAAATAAAAAAAATAAAAAATAAAAAAAATAAAAAAATAAAAAAAAAAGAAGAAAAACAACATAAATAAATACATAAATAAATAAATAATCCATCCTCTGGTGAAAACCTGGTAAACAGGCGCCTTGGATAAGTACCATAGTGAAAACCTGGCAAACAGGCGCTATGTGTAGTGACCAGCTTCCCTCATCTGTTTGGTTCATTTGCTCATATTTCCCCATTTCATCTTGTATAAGCCATAATCATAAGCCATATCGCAATCCCACACATAGCCTTTCGTCTTCATCTTCATCTTTGCCAATGCTAGCTATCATATTTAAGACATTGTCGTGATACCTATATCTTTTGGCACCTTAGCATCTTGGCCACATCTTTTCTGCATTGTCGCTTTTGCATAATAAACCTCATCCCGCACTGGGGGCATTTGTCGAGTCTTATTTGGAAGTGGATCCTATTATCTTTGGCTCATAACACATCAAACAACTCAGCTCACAACACAATAAACCTTATCAACTTCAGCCATGGCATATATCCAACAACAAATGTGACTTAACGACTTGCAACCAGGACCCATATCTTCGCAATCTATCCACATTCATCCAACAATTGCAACAAACGTCACCTGATCAAACATCCAACCACTTAGCGACATCAATAAGAACTACATACAGCTCTACCGTTGATGCCTTGATCCCGTGGATACAGGGTATGTAGGCAATCTGAGATGCGAAGGAAGCACTCTGATTCAGGCTAAGACGATAACCCCTTTCATCATTCATCTTTCATCCTTCTTCTAAACATCCTTCAATCTTTCAGCTCAAATCCTTCTATCTCTCATCACTTACATCATCAATAAAACCCAGAACTACATATTCATCATGTCTCATCTTCATCGTAAATGTGCCTTGATCCCATGGATACAGGGTATGTAGGCAATCTGAGATGCGAAGGAAGCACTCTAATTCAGGCTAAGACGATAGCCCCTTTCATCATTCATCTTTCATCCTTCTTCTAAACATCCTTCAATCTTTCAGCTCAAATCCTTCTATCTCTCATCACTTACATCATCAATAAAACCCAGAACTACATATTCATCATGTCTCATCTTCATCGTAAATGTGCTTTGATCTCGTGGATACAGGGTATGTAGGCAGTCTGGAATACGAAGGAAGTTTCCAGTACTCAAGCACAGATGATCCACCCCATCTTCCTCATCTTCTTTCCTCATCCATCTTCTTCTCTTTGATTAGCTCAAACAAGAAGCAAACCATGTGTATATTGAAAGCTCAAGCACTTTAACCAATCAAAAGTACGCCAGAAGCTATTTGTCCGCATGCCTTAAGCCAACATTTGCTATAACAGTTTATCAACAACTTTAGCCTTCAACAGGATGTAGCTTTCCTCTTAACAAGGCACCAGCTTGATCTATCCAAGAGCACCCAAAATTTGGCAAGAGAACGTGATGACAGTATCTTTTGTTTTATCTTTTGATTTATCTTTTGTCCCCTCTCTATGCCTAATCAAGACTGCCTTGATCTATTTATATCTTGGTATGTTGCGATGAAGTAAGGACTGGGGCATGGTCATATAGCTTTCGTATGTCATGTTTGCGGGATGATCTTATTCTCTTCCTATGCGTATTGGTATCTTGTACGTGTTGGGATTAGCATCTTACATATCAATATCTCTAGCATTTGAGAAGCTAAACAGTCTCTTATGCATTTGAGACTATTCTATGTTAAGACTAACTCCATACATATAACCAGCAAGCTATCATTATGTGTAGTGGAGATAAGCTCAAACCATTGCTTGTAGCGTCAAAGTCCAACACTAGCTGTTATTCATATCTTGTGTATGTTGGCTCAACATCTTGACCTCATGCGTTCAGACAAGATTGTAACACGCTAGTTGCGCATTGGATACCTCGACACCTTGGTCTCTTATACCCTGGTGCATAACATCCATATGCTATATCAAACATAAGGACTGCATTTCTTTTCATTTTGAGCAATTACTTGAAAGCTGCCCATCATCATCCTACCTATCCATTCTATCTATCCATTCCATCATACTCAGCCAAGATCATGTTGGATCTAGGGCATACAACTGAGAGGGGGGGGTGAATCAGTTGTATAAAACTTCTTGTCATTCAAACACTTAACTCACTGTTGTTAGTTAGCAGCACATCAAATAATCATCTATGGAAGCATAATACATAAACACAAGAGCAGATAAGCATCAACATATTGAACACCAAGATTTTGACGTGGAAAACCCGGTTAAGGGAAAAACCATGGGGTGATTAACCCAAGAATTATTCTCTGTTAGAAGAATAAAGAAAAATGAATGGCACATGCCAATAAGGGCTCACTGCCCGAGCACACTGCTCACAAAGAGGCCCACTGCCTACAAGGAGACACACTGTCTACAAAGTGATGAAAATCACAGTCTTGAACTGGAGAATGACATCTCTACCATGTCCGGATCAGTTCCAATTAAGCCCAACAATCTCTGCTCTGCCTTTCGCACCTTTCTTCACTATATCATACTCATCCTCACACCACACCCTGAAATAAACTCACAAATCATTATTTATACAAGACATCGACTTAGGAACAAGCATCTAAGTTGGCAAACAACCATAGGAGTATCCGCAAGATGAATAACACATCCGGTCGGCCATCACAAGAACATTCGCAGGATGAACAACTCATCCGGTCGGCTACACAGAGCAAGAACTTCATCCGGAAGAATAACTTCAATTCTGGGCTCTACCATCAATGCGGACCAACAACACAACCTAAACATGATCCAAGAACCTTCACAAGCCTGTCTGAATGTCCGGATACATCCGCACTTCCTCTGCTTACTGGGATCTCTTGTCTTCCTCATCCGGAACTTTAAGAACACAGTCTGTCGCCACTGTCATAATGCAAGAGGTACTTCCGGACCTCCAAATCATACACAAATCAGGATGATACATCACAAGGACATCCCAAACACTCCTTCCAATCCGCAGATTAGGATAATACAATTCCGGACCTCACCGGACCTTTTTGTGATCCTCTGTCACCTCCGGATACTTGCCGGACCCGGTTATATACCGGTAGCCACAACTCCTTCAGATCTTCATGCGGACCTCTGAAATCTTAACTGTAGCATCTCAAGACTCATATCTACTAACCCTTTAATCCGCATTCTCCGGTTCTCATCCTATACAGTACATTTACCTTCTTCTCATCACTGTTCTTGACTGAGACTAATTTTCTCAATGTCCTCAGCACATGGCTCATCAAATCCTTCTTGTCAATGCAATATGAGTATGTTGACATCAATGACAACACTGGATAACCTCATACTTGCAACAATCTCCCCCTTTGTCATTGATGGCAACATATGATGTGAAAAACCATTAAGACAAGAACTTCAACTTTTCATATGTCTTCTCTTCCTTTGCTGCTCCCCCTTTGATCATCAACCACTTGTTTTTCACATGTTTTCTCTCCCCCTTTGACATCAATGGCAAAGGGCTTATACTTGCAATTGTCATACATCAGAATCATACCAGCTGCTCCCCCTTAGTTGTAGCTCCCCATTCGTCCGGATCACAAGATATGACTGTGATAGCCACCGGACTGATGCACAACAGTGCATCTTAGTTCATTACCGGAGGGGCCATGACCCCTAACTTCTCCCGGAGATATTCAAAAGAGTCCTTGGGAAGAGGTTTTGTAAAGATATCTGCAATCTGATCCTTGGAGGGAACATACTCCAATCTGACTTCTTCCTTGTTTACTTGTTCTCTCAAGAAGTGAAATTTGATAGATATGTGCTTAGTCTTAGAATGCAATACCGGATTCTTGGAAATATTAATTGCACTTGAATTATCACAGAAAATTGTGATAGGCTCCTCATATTCAACTTTGATGTCTCTTAGCATCTGCTTCATCCATAGGATTTGAGTACAACTACCTGCTGCTGCAATGTATTCTGCTTCAGTTGTAGACAGAGATATTGCATCTTGTTTCTTGCTTAGCCAAGAAACCAATCTCTTTCCCAAAAAGAATGCTCCACCACTAGTGCTCTTCCGGTCATCCACATCTCCTGCCCAATCTGCATCTGTGTAAGCATGAAGAGAGAAATCCGGATCTCTAGGATACCAAAGACCATACTCAACTGTTCCTTTCAAGTATCTAAAAATTCTTTTGATTGCCATAACATGAGATTCTCTAGGATCAGCCTGGAATCTTGCCACAAGACCAACAGCCTGCATTATATCAGGTCTAGTTTGAGTGAGATACAACAATCCACCAATCATTGATCTATACTTTGTCTGATCTGCCTTTGGAGAATCATCATCTTTGCTTAACTTACATCCGGTTGCCATAGGAGTGTTCATAGGCTTTGAGTCTTCCATACCAAATTTCTTTAACAATTCTTTCACATATTTGGTCTGAGAAATGAAGATCCCTTCTTTTGTTTGAGTAATTTGCAGACCCAAGAAGAAATTCATTTCACCAAGCATAGACATTTCAAACTCACTTTTCATCTGATTTGCAAAAGTTTTGCACATACTATCTCTTCCTCCAAAAATGATATCATCCACAAATACTTCAACAATCAGAATGTTTTCATGATCAATTTTGAAATATAAGTTACTGTCAGCAGTACCTTTGTTGAATCCAATCTGCACAAGATGCTTATCCAACCTTTCATACCATGCTCTTGGGGCTTGCTTCAATCCATACAAAGCTTTCTTCAACTTGCAGACCATATCATTATTATCAGACAATTGAAATCCATCCGGTTGTTCAATGTAGACTTCTTCTTCCAGATCACCATTTAGGAAGGCAGACTCGACATCCATCTGATATACCTTGAAGTCTTTGAAGGCAGCAAATGCAAGAAGTAATCTGACTGCTTCAATTCTTGCTACCGGAGCAAAAGTCTCTTCAAAGTCAATTCCTTCTATTTGAGAGTAGCCTTTGCAGACCAATCTAGCTTTGTTTCTGATTACTTCACCAGCTTCATTTAGTTTGTTCCGGAAGACCCACTTGGTTCCAATTACATTCCTGTCTCTAGGTCTGGGAACAAGATCCCAAGTATGATTTTTCTCAATTTGCATCAGTTCATCTTCCATTGCTTTGGTCCAGTTTTCATCATTGCAGGCTTCATTTATTGTTTTAGGTTCAATCTTTGAAATCAGACAACATTCATTCTGATCTTGAGCAATATTCCTTCTAGTTTGTACACCTTTGCTTCTGTCACCTATGATCTGATCTTCAGAGTGATTCAGTCTTACATACCTTGGAATTTTGGGAGTATCCAGCACTGCTGTTTCTTGATCAGCCTCATTCAAATCTAACTCTTCTTCCTGATTTACCGGATCAGGCTGACTCTGTCTCACCGGAGAGGATTGAGGTCCTTGAGCACTGTCTTGGTCATCTTCATCAAACTCATAAAATCTTGAAGGCTTCTCAATTCCTTCATCAACCTTCACATTGGTGCTTTCTATCATCTTCCTCAATCTCTTATTGTAACACCGGTATGCTTTGCTTTGAGTGGAGTAGCCCAAGAAAATTCCTTCATCACTTCTAGCATCAAACTTTCCTAGATCTTCATCTCTTTTAATATAACACTTGCTACCAAATACTCTGAAATATTTCACAGTAGGAGTGATGCCAAACCAGAGTTCATAGGGGGTCTTACCGGTGTTGTTTCTGATTTGAACTCGATTGAGAGTGTAGACTGCAGTGCTGATAGCTTCTTTCTAAAACATTTGAGGAACATTTGCTTCCAACATCATTGTCCTAGCAGCTTCCTGGATGGTCCGGTTCTTTCTCTCAACTACTCCATTCTGCTGTGGAGTCTTAGGAGCAGACAACTGTCTCCTTATACCCTGTTTCTCACAAAAGTCAATGAATTCACCAGATGTAAATTCACCACCTCTATCAGACCTTAGACACTTTAGTTTCAATCCGGTTTGATTCTCCACCATAGCTTTGAAGATTTTGAACTTCTCAAAAGCTTCTGATTTTTCTTTTAGAAAGGTAACCCACATCATCCGGGAATGATCATCAATTAACAACATGAAATATCTATCACCTTGCAGACTCTTGATTCTTGTTGGACCACATAGATCAGTATGTACTAATTCCAATAATCCGGTAGAAGACTGATCTTTGCTTTTAAAAGAGACTCTGCATTGTTTGCCTAACTGACATTCTTTACACACACTATTTGTAGGTTTTATCAACTTTGGAAGATCTCTCACAGCCTGAGTATTGCTTATTTTGATGATGTTATCAAAATTTACATGACACATTCTTCTATGCCATAACCAACTCTGATCAATTTGAACAAACAAACAACTTTTATTTGAACCAACCAGATGAAAGATGTTACCTCTTGTCTGAGTACCGGATGCAATTTCAGTTCCGGAGCTTGTAAAGATTCTGCATTTTCCATTCTTGAACCGGAGATCATAGCCTTTGTCCACTAACTGACCAACACTGAGAAGATTGTGCTTCAATCCTTCAACATACAGTACATTTCCTGTTTTGCTCTTACCATCAAAGGAAATAGTTCCCCTACCTCTGATTCTGCCAGCAGAATTGTCACCAAACTTTACCATTCCTCCTTCATATCTTTCCAAGTCTAAGAACTTATTCTTGTCACCAGTCATATGGTGAGAACATCCACTGTCAATAACCCAATCATCCTTTTCTTCCACTTGAGCAGCCAAGGCTTTTTCAACAACTTTGTGATTTACAGATTCAGAGAGCATGGAATCTTCTTCCTTGATGGCTATAAACACCCACTCATT
Organism: Cunninghamia lanceolata; assembly: GCA_027924645.1. NCBI lineage: Eukaryota > Viridiplantae > Streptophyta > Pinopsida > Cupressales > Cupressaceae > Cunninghamia > Cunninghamia lanceolata. Next base: position 9,506,546 of record BSBN01000877.1, on the reverse strand, counting down.
TCCGGATTTGCTTCCTGGTTCTGATTCATCATCTGTTACTCCTTCATTGTCATCTTCTTCATGAACATAATAGCAATTCTTTTGAAACCTTTGTCTGTGAGTATTAGATCTTGCAGATCTCTCCGGACATCTTGAGGCAAAATGACCAATCTTATTGCAGTTGAAACACTTAAAGGGTAGTTTTCCTTCATACTTACCGGATCCTCTTGGCAGTCTCTTTGCAATGAGGGCTTCAAGTTGAGCTGTTTCTGCTTCTTCTTCTTCCATGTCTCTTCTTGCTTGATCATACCATGACATTTTCCTTGATGAGTTTTCACCCGGATCAAATCTCTGTTTGCCTTTCACATAGGCACTGGCTTTGAAAGCAGATTCAGTCTTGGGAGGATCATCTCCAAACTCGGTCATTTCAAATGCAGCTAGTTTGCCAGCCAGTTGTTCTCTTGTGACAGTTGTGTGGGCTCTGAATTCATCAATGGCAGCAACTTTGATTTTGTAGGCAGCAGGAAGGGATCTTAGGATTTTGCAGACAATCTCATTTTCATCTAAAGTTCCACCAGCATTTCTGATTCCACATACCAGCTCATTTACTCTTGGCATAAAGGTAGTGATGTTTTCATCATCTCTCATTTTCAACCTTTCAAATTTCCCTTTCAGACTTTGCAACCTTGCACTTTTGACAAACTCATCTCCTTCATATAGAAGTTCCAATTTAGTTAGGATCTCATATGCAGTGGGTAGGTCAATGACATTCGAGAGATCTGAGTCATTCAATGCACTTAGAAGAGCTTCCTTGGTCCGCAGATTGTTTTCAGCTTCTGTGATTTCATTCAGAGTTGTCGAACCACCTTGTGGAGGTACATATGGTTTTGAAATCATACCCAGGTATGCTTTTCCCATGCATTCCAAGTGACACTTCATGCGACCTTTCCAGAGAGTGAAGTTGGTTCCATCGAACTTCGGACTATCCTTCTTGTATGACGACATCCTGGATCTCCTCAAGCGGTTAAGCTCTTGTCAGAGGAACTTGGCTCTGATACCAATTGTTGGATCTAGGGCATACAACTGAGAGGGGGGGGTGAATCAGTTGTATAAAACTTCTTGTCATTCAAACACTTAACTCACTGTTGTTAGTTAGCAGCACATCAAATAATCATCTATGGAAGCATAATACATAAACACAAGAGCAGATAAGCATCAACATATTGAACACCAAGATTTTGACGTGGAAAACCCGGTTAAGGGAAAAACCACGGGGTGATTAACCCAAGAATTATTCTCTGTTAGAAGAATAAAGAAAAATGAATGGCACATGCCAATAAGGGCTCACTGCCCGAGCACACTGCTCACAAAGAGGCCCACTGCCTACAAGGAGACACACTGTCTACAAAGTGATGAAATCACAGTCTTGAACTGGAGAATGACATCTCTACCATGTCCGGATCAGTTCCAATTAAGCCCAACAATCTCTGCTCTGCCTTTCGCACCTTTCTTCACTATATCATACTCATCCTCACACCACACCCTGAAATGAACTCACAAATCATTATTTATACAAGACATCGACTTAGGAACAAGCATCTAAGTCGGCAAACAACCATAGGAGTATCCGCAAGATGAATAACACATCCGGTCGGCCATCACAAGAACATTCGCAGGATGAACAACTCATCCGGTCGGCTACACAGAGCAAGAACTTCATCCGGAAGAATAACTTCAATTCCGGGCTCTACCATCAATGCGGACCAACAACACAACCTAAACATGATCCAAGAACCTTCACAAGCCTGTCTGAATGTCCGGATACATCCGCACTTCCTCTGCTTACTGGGATCTCTTGTCTTCCTCATCCGGAACTTTAAGAACACAGTCTGTCGCCACTGTCATAATGCAAGAGGTACTTCCGGACCTCCAAATCATACACAAATCAGGATGATACATCACAAGGACATCCCAAACACTCCTTCCAATCCGCAGATTAGGATAATACAATTCCGGACCTCACCGGACCTTTTTGTGATCCTCTGTCACCTCCGGATACTTGCCGGACCCGATTCTATACCGGTAGCCACAACTCCTTCAGATCTTCATGCGGACCTCTGAAATCTTAACTGTAGCATCTCAAGACTCATATCTACTAACCCTTTAATCCGCATTCTCCGGTTCTCATCCTATACAGTACATTTACCTTCTTCTCATCACTGTTCTTGACTGAGACTAATTTTCTCAATGTCCTCAGCACATGGCTCATCAAATCCTTCTTGTCAATGCAATATGAGTATGTTGACATCAATGACAACACTGGATAACCTCATACTTGCAACAGATCAATCATTTCCATCATCCTTTGTCCATGTTCCCGCTCCTGCAAAAACAAGTGTGTTAGCCATACATAAGTCCATCATATATATCTTTCATTACCATCTACCTATATGCATACATCTATCCATATCCTTACCATTTACATATTCATACATTTTTTGTTCATTACCATTTGCATAAACATCCATCCATAATCCATATATAATCCACATAACATGCATAGCCATCATAATATCATCATCACAACCATTACAACATCATATAAATCACCAAAACTGCCATATATATATACATGTGTGTCAAAATACAAGTGTCTACAATACAAGCTGAGCCCTGAAAGAATGAATGTACAACATCGGCTCTAGGCCTCATCATAATACAATGTAAACAAGGTATGTCCTAGTGACTACTGCCAGCTCCCTCGCCCTGACCACCACCGCCACTAGGTCCTGTACCTGGTCCTCCATCTCTCGGTGGCCCCATCACTGAGGCTACTGATCGAGATCCACCTGACCTCCGTGAGCTCGAAGCTCCTGATCTGCTCCTGAAGCTAGGCTATCTCTGCTCTGCCGGCACAGCTCCATAGTATAAGCCTCTGTAATACTCAGCCTCCCCTTGCACTCTCTGCAGCTCTGCCTGTACCGCTATCAACTGTGTGGCCAAGTACATCATAGCTCCATCAGTCCCCAAGGCAGCCACTGCTCTATCTCGCTCACTGGTCATCCCCTGCAGCTGTTGCACTGCCCTATCTCTCTCAGCTCGCAGACCATCTCTCTCTGCTCTCATAGCCTGCTCCTGCTGTATCGCAGTGTCTCACTCAAGTCTCATCATCTGCTCATGCTGTCTTGCTGCATCCCTCTCTCCTGTCACTCTAGCTAGAGCACCATCATCCTATCCATCTCCTCCCTGTGCTCTCAGCTGTAGATGAGCTTGATAGGTCTGTGCCTGTGCTCTCGCATGCCGTAGACTAATCACGGCCTGATGTCTATCCATCTCCACTCTCCTCAACCTCATCTGTGCCCGCTGCCTCCATCTCCTCTCCTCTCTAATCTGTCTCCGCAGCTGCTGAATACCAACATCATCACCTACTCCAATCTGTGCCTGAGGCTGTGCTAATATAGCAGGCTGACCTGGCACCTGCCCTGGCATCTGTATCCCTGGTGCAGCTGGCACAACTGCCTGTACTGGTGGAGCCCGTTGTCGTCTCCTCCGAACTGGCCTCTCCATCCTAATCTCTCCTATCTCCCCATCTCGTGTCAACCTAGTCGGCCTCGCTGTCGCCTAGTATACATCGTACTCTTGTAATGTGCCTGGATCTGCAGGACCCTATCCCCACTGCCATGCTACTGGCTATAGTCCATCTCTCTCTGCCAAAGCTGTGTCAACCACAACCTCTGGACCCCAAACAAATACCTCCTGCCTCATCCTCCCAAAAATGACATCACCTACTGGTACTGCCTGTGCCTCTCCAAACTGTCTCAGGGCTCTCTCTGGCAAATAGTGCTCTATAATATACATGCCACGTCCAAAAATATATCTCGCCTATCTAGCATAGACAAGCTCCGCATCCTCCTCCTCCCACTACTCACATCCTAGCCATGGCCTCCATACAAATCTATCTACCTCATCTAATCTCCGCCGCTAGTATACCACACCTTGGCGCTGTCGATATGTCAAGGCTCCTCTATACATCCATGCAAATGGCTCTCCTGTTGCTCTAGCCACCCATCCCTCTGGTCTCGTCACCGGAATGTGCTCATACACCCATACATGCAAAACTGTCACTCCTACTGACATACTGGCTCCAAACATATACGCGCAATCATGCAGATAATGATAGAGCTGTCCCAACACGCACTCTGCCCATGCATATCTCGTGCCATAGGAAAACATGCCCTCCATAACTGTTCCCCATCCTACGGGAAAACCTCTGGCTCTCCTATCACCCACTAGCCATCTAATGATAGCCACTACCACCCACTGTAATCTGTCACAGAGCTCCTCCATCCTCCCCATCGGAATCTCTGAACCCTCTGCTCCGATGTCTGGTGTCCCAAACAATCTCCTGAATGCAGCTGGACCCATCTCCGGATCATAATCCACACGATCCCCATCTATCGGAATCCTCAAAATCTGGAATACATCTTCTAAGGTGATGTTTGCCTCTCTTGTCGGTAACAAGAAAGAACTATGCTCGCTCATCCATCGCTCCACCATCGTTGTCATCAGTCCTCGATGTGCCTGCACTGGCTCTAATCGTGACACATGCTCCAATCCCAGGATCTCTAACACTAGTAGCTCCTCTGCATCTAACCATCTCACCAGCCGTAAATCTCTCAGATGGGGCTCTCGTGACAATAATGGCGGTAGTACATCCTGCATCATCCATTTACCCTTGTCAGTCTATTCTGTTAGTCATACATATCAAACTTTGCTTCTCTATTTGCTATTTTACCCTACATCTACCATAAGCGGTCCACTTTACCATATGCGCTCACTGTTTTCCTAAAAGTGAGCTACCCCACCATATGCGTTTCTTATTGCTTCATATGCGCGTCATATACCATATGCGATCCTATTTGGCCTAAACGCGAGCCTTCTTCTATATGCGCCTAGTTTTATCCTATAAGCGAGCCAACTAAGCATATGCGACCATTCTAGCCTTAAACGCGCACTCCTTTCCCTATGCGAGCCATTTCTATCTATAAGCGAGCCAACCTACGTGACGCGACCGCTATTTGCTTATAAGTGAGATCTTTCTAGCCATACGCGACGCATATTGCTCTTTCCGCACTTTTTGACGGTGTTTTTCCTGCCGACGGGATGCGACCCATTTTCCCCTATGCGACCTACCTGCGCCCATAAGCGACCCAAACTACCATAAGCGTTCTATCCTCCTACATAAGCGACCTAAATGTGCTATTTCCTAACCTAGTCGCTTTTGGTGCCGTGTGTGACTTAATTACGCTTTTAGGCTATTAATTACATGCTTTTGGGAAAAGTTTTGAAACATACCGGTGCGCCTGCTCCCTCTGGTCGTCCATGTGTCCTCACTCGCTCCGCACGATGATCCCTGCGTGGAATAACCATCCTGCTAGCTCTGCCACTCTCACTCTCAGGAGCTCTGGATTTCTCTAGTTTCTGAGCACAAATGAGCACAAATGAGCCTATTTGCCATTGCAGCACCTACTTATAGCCCTTCTCCAAACCCTAATTCTTCCATACCACACCCTATTTTCTTCCCTGCAACCCCTCTTTCCTTCGCATCTGCCTTCTTTTTCGCCTTTTCTTCTATCGAGAGCCACCCCAGCCCTTCTTGGTTAGCCTGGCTTACCTCTCGAGGGGGCATCACCTGCCAGTTACACTGGGGCATAACTTGTTTATCGAACACATATCGTATCTTCTTTGACACAATGTTCTACCGAACATTGTATCAAAGAGGGGTAAAATGTAGACACCCAAATTTGTCCATGTCTAGCAACACCTTGTTAAATCATTAAGCCAATTAATTAAATAAATTTTATTTATTTAATTAAAATCCCATTCTTATCCACTTAGCCAATTAATTAAATAAATTTTATTTATTTAATTAATTTCCACATCATATCTTATCCCATTTTATTCATTTATCCTATTAATTAAATAAATTTTATTTATTTAATTAATATCCAACTCATATCCCAATTAATTCAAATATTTTATTTGAATTAAGCCCTCATCATTTATCACATTCCAACACTTGTCCAGTCAATCATGTGTTGTAAGACAACTTTCATTCATATCCTTCACATGCACAATTAATGAAACCTAAATTTAGTAACTTTCAATCCTAGCCATTCACATAGCCTCTAAATCTCCATCGTTGATTGATTTTGGCTAAGTCCTATATAAACACCCTCTCACCTCATATGAGACATCCAGCAATCATATCCAGCAATCATATAGCACCTACATTATCATCTTGAGCATTTGAGCATTCACTTGAGCTTTTATCATCCATCATGGCAGCTTTCAGCATTGCAATTGTTCATTGTTGAAGAAGCAGTCCACATCTCTCAAACAAGGAATCGCACGGTCTAGGTGATGTTATGCTTGAATTGCATTGTTCTTTGATTCCATTTAGATTAGATTCCTTGATGATGGTAGGGTTAGGGTTTCATGACTATGTCTGATCTGCTACACCTGACTTTCACCTATCACATTTACCATCTTGACGAGGCTCCTACATTTGTTGTCTTTTATTGCCTTCATCAACTTTATCGTCAGTGTTTACAATTGATCCTAACAGTGGCCCTTGTTCGAGTTCATCCCTAAAGATATCATATTGTGCTCCTTCATTTCGAGCATCCTTATTTGCATCATTTGTATCCATAGGGATATTCTCTTCTAATCCCTAATCCTATTTGTCAATTTCTTCTTCTTTCTCCCCAGCCTTGTACTAATATGTCAAGTCAATTACTACTAGGTTGGTTAGATTTTCAATCAAAGTATTAAGAGGTCCCATATATACCTCTACCTTAGGAGATTCTTCTCTATTAATGTCCTTATCTTTTATTTTTATGTCTTTTCTCCCAGCTGCAAATTCTGAGTGGTGGAGCAGGGTCTCAATTGGATAATTAGTCACATCTATGACTACTTCATCATCAGTCAAATTGACTGTTGCACTCAAAGGAATAAGCTTATTTATTTCTCTATCTAAGGATCTATTGATGGCTTCTTGTGCCATTTTAGATTTTACCTTAATGATCTTAGCTGGTACTTTATGCTAAAACTCCTTCACTACATTCAAAATCAGACTTGGATGTTCTTGTGTTTGGACAGGAGGTGATATTGCACCTCTCATTCTTGGGCTTTGGTATCTTGAATGCTTAGGGATTTTGATCCCTTGTAGCACATCATTCTTCTTCCCAAGTAATGTCTCAATCAGTACATGATCTGTTTCTTCTTCTTCTGCATGATCCTTGTCCTCTTCCCCTACAACACTCCTAACTGGACTTTGCTCTTGATCTTTCAACATCTCCTCCTGTGTAGTTGATACCTATTGAATAAATATTGGGATAACCACTTGTGGTGTAACTATAGGGGGTGAGAGTGGTGCATACACCAGTGAGATTCCCTTAGTTGTAAGTTGTTGTGCAGCTCCTGATGAACTAGGATTTGCTTCTTTGGTCCCAAGGACCTACCTCTTTCATATCAGAAAGTCATCATATCCTGGCTCCTCCCTTTTTTTCATCTTCCTCTTCTTATCATATGTGACTACAATACCTTTCACCTTCAGCTCATTTACCTTTTGAGCTATCCAATGCTTGGTCCTTGCCAAGACTTTGGCCATAAGGACATCAATAGAAGTTTCATTTCTTTGGGTCCAGTCTGGGGGTACCAATGCATCATTATACACCTTGTTATTCTCATACTCAAGATCCATAACATCATCATCATCCTTCTTGAGCTAAGGAGGGACATCTAGCTGCCTAATGGCCCTTATCTGATCTAATGTAAGCCTTTGATATTCTCTTCTCCTCACCTCATGTTCATCATCACAGTCCACCTAGTAATCATCTAGGTGCATGGTGTTTTTGTATTTCTTATTGAACATTTTCTTGATCCTATGTAGGGATCATAATCTCTAGCTAAGGGGAATAATTGTAAATTCAAATTCTTCAGGTTTGCTTCTACCTTCCTAGAATTGTCCATGGATCCTACCAAGAACAAGTTGATCTCTATAGGAAATTTTCTATATGGTCTCCCCTCTTTCTTCTTAGATAATTCAAATATGGGAAGTTGTTGTCTCATCATTTCCATCAAGATTACATTATCTGAATGATACCTTGGTAATATAAATGGGTTTCCACTGAATCCCTCCATTTGGATATAAGAGTAGGTCTTGACATGTATAAACCAAGAACCATATCCACTGATCATCTTTGTAGCTTCTACTAAAAACCTATTGGCTTTGTCTCCTTCCATGAGATTGACTATATGCACAATAAAATAATCATTCACCATCTTGTAATGTTGAACTAATAACCTTCTTTCCAGCTAGGGGTAATGCTCCCAGGGAGTTTTTGCATGGGGCAATTTGCCCATCTTTCCCACTATTTATAGGCCTTCAAATGTGCCTTTTGTTGCATAGGCATACACTAGATAGGAGGTCATCCTGAAGACCATATCCTTCCCATTCTTCCATTTTACCATCTGATCATGCATAGCATCACTAATAATTTTGGCCCATTGGACCAGTGTATCTTTGTTTTCAATGTCCATCCTGATCAATACAAACATCCATGATTCAAAATCTCCACATCTTTCCCTTCCCCTCATTCTACTGAGCAAGAACATCATGTATTGGACCTCTTCATTGAAATCATATGTATATAAATGTTGTGGCATTTTACCCACGGCCTTGGCTCTATTATTTGGATGTCTCCATCCTTGGTAGATTACTTTTCTGTATTTCTTCTGATTAGTGTCAATTCTTTGGCTAGGGCATCCATGTCGGGCACATAGATCCCTTTGGACACTGGAAAATTGAATGCCTTAGTTATTCTATCCATTGATAAATCCATATAAACTCTTCCCTAATCCTCCACCCTCCTGGTGGAAATGTCATAGTTATGTGCACACTCAATCACAAGTTCCAAAGCATCTACAACATAAGGAAAACCTATTGTATAGCACATCCCTAAAGTGGCTATATTTTTTAGAATAGGATGATCCTCTTGGGCATTCATTCAAGCTCAGAATGCCTCAATGTCTATGTTACCCGAATGGGTATCCTCTACAAAACCTAGCTTATTGTATAGACTACATGTCTTAGGAAACATGACCTGTTTAAATTTTGCATCCTATTTGTCCATCCTAGGTTAAGTCATTTTGTCTTTCAAATTAAACATACCAGTCTCAAATGACAACATATATCTATCTAGAGTTAGCACATATCAATTCTCCATACTCCGAAAGAGGTAAAAGCTTTTGAATCCTATGAATTTAACTAGACATTGCATAAGCATAACCAAAATCCATCATTTACCCTTTCTCTATTTGATCATGATATGATTTTATGAAATAACCAAAGGGATAAAGCTTTATAGTACCTATGAACACCTCCTTAACTTGTAATTGGGGTGATAGTGATCGAATGATGCACTAAATAGGGCTTTCCTCTACAATTTCACTCTTTGTTATAACTCTAGTTCACAATTAGCTCTTCACATTAAGATTAGGAGTTATTGAATGTAATTATGTCGATTAAGATAATGAAGTTCTCTTTTAACCTAGTTAAGTTATGATTTAGGGCTTATTAATGGCATAGAGGAGATTTGATAACTTCATTCAGCTAGATTTCATGAGATTGCTATAGGTGTCCATCAACATGAGTTCAAATTTAAATGCTAATGACTTATTACAAAACATTAAATACAAAAAGTGTGGTGGTGTGAAGATGGGTATCTTACAAGGAATATCCCCATGGATATGCGGATGAGAAAATTTGGATGACATCAACATAGGTCAGGATATACATATGGACACATGGCATCATGCCATTGGTTTTGTAGGAGTTGTGGATACTAAATTAAGATCCAGACATTATGAGTGTAAAATATCCATTGGTTGAAATATTTGGATGATGTTAGCAGGAAGAAAGTCCTTCATTGATGTGTAATAAAATGACATCATGGGGATGGGGACATTAAAATATTGTCGTGATAATAAGAGTGTGAAATATCCCTATGGCTTAATATCTTGATGACATAAGAAATGTATACCTTAAGTGTTGTGCTAGGGTAAGATGATGTCATCACGACATAGATCTTAAGATAATGTCTAGATGCTAACTAATATCTGGATGACATAAGGAGATCTAGCATTCTTTGTAAAGCTAGGATGACATGTCATCTAGATTGGGATGTTAAAATAAGATTGGGATATTAGAAAACTTAATATCCATGTGCTTGAATGCCAAGGTGATGTAATCAGGATCGGGGGTCTTCATGAAATAGTAATAACATGACATCATCTAGATTGGCATATTAGCTCTAATATGGATATTGAAATAATATATAGATATTAAGTTAGTATCTAGATGTTAGCTAATGTCCATGTGCATGACGGTTTGATCCACTAAGTACTCTAAAGTTGACGTCTGGATGCTAATGGAGGTCATGATATTGAAATAAGATCTAGATATTAAGTTAGTATCTAGATGTTATAGCTATGTGTGTTGATATGCATTGGACAACTGAGGGGAGGGGTGAATTAGTTGTCACAAAAACTCAAACACTTTCTACAATTTAAACATTCATCACTTATCCACAATTATTATGATTTAACCATGAGCGCATGAAATCAGAAACTTAACCACAGATACAACATCAAACACAAGAGACACTAGATTTACGTGGAAAACCCCAAGGTGGGGAAAAACCATGGAGAGGATTAACTCTCAATATATATTACAATCTTGAAATAATGATGTTCAGGCTTGGTCACTCCATGTGCCTAAACATACTGGCTTACTACCATGAAGAACAACTATGTCTAGCAGACCCACTGCCTCAACCCTAAACCTAGCAAGATTAAAATAAGGGTTGTTAAACCCTAAGGGCTGTTAAACCCTATTGGTGGCTTACTGCCAGACTCACTACCATGATCAACACCTTTCTATATAGTGAACAACAATTCCTCAGCTTAGCTCTTCCTCCCTCATCTCTACTCTTCCTCTACTCTGCTCTTCCTCTTCTTTCCTTTACCTCTTCTCTGCTCTGCCTTTGGACCTTTCTTAATATATTTCCATTTTTTCTCAAGGACACCTTTTCCATGACTCAAATACAAGTATTTATACACTACATCAACCTTGGAATGATCATCAATGTCGGCATCATAATCATCAACCATTGGAACAATCTCCAAGGTCAGTATTACAAACATTTAAAAAATAGGTTCTGACCTATTGCAATATCATGCAAAGGGAATGAAATGTAGATCATGCCACACCTTATATTTGGACTCAAACATAATCTTCTAGGCCACAACACACTTCCACAATCTTCCAGAGATCTCCGCAATCATTGGGATCAATCGGGTTAGCCAAGACTAGTTACCCACTACATTAACTGGGAACAATCTTCACACACCATCACAATTTCTTAATGGAAATGAAAGTCTAGATAGGAACATGATTAGGAGACATGCACAAGCACGCTATAATCATAAGGAGAAACCACATGAACCTTAACAACTTTATCCATAGGAATCTTCTCACCAGAACACATGAGCTTCACTGTCTTCATCTGTCATCTGTCATAAAAGAAAGATAGCTTGTAGACTACCAAACCATGAACCATTGCAACTGTAGGCACTTATCATCATCCCAGAATTCCCTTTAGAACTGCAAAGCAAAATACTTTAGTGTGGAGGAATGCAGAACCAAATACTATCTTCTTGTCTCAACTGATCTTACAGAAAAAGTAGGTTTCATTCTGGTGAATACAACTCACTCAGATCTTCATACGGATGGCTTAGACCTAAAATGTAACATCCTCAGACATACCTCTAACTTACTTCCAATCCATAGACCATGGTCTTCAGGAAGAAATAAATGTGAAGTAGTTGACCAGACTGATATTCAGTATACAACTTATTGTTTGTACTACACTTCTCTGTAACTCACTTGTTTCTTCTAGAGAGGCTAGTTTTCTCAATATCCTCAACATATAAGTCTTATAAATAGGTAATATAATAACATAAAGTTGACACTAATTACAACAAGGTTATGTTGATATCAATGACAACACCGATTAGGCACATACTTGCAATAATCTCCCCCTTTGTCATTGATGGCAACATATGATGTGAAAAATTGCAAAACCATCAAGACAAGATTCTCCCCCTTTCTCTTTACACGTTGTAAAAGGAAAAAATTGGATGGTTGATGTTTGACTTGTTTTGGTGTATATCCTTCTTTCACCCTTACATTCAAGGACCTAGGGTCGAGTTGCAATGTACAATCATACCCTAGGTCACTATTGATATGTAGGGAAACTTGGATTTTTATGATTAGATTGATAATTTCCTTCTCTTATGCTCAATTGTACATTAAAACCCTAATTATGCAAATACGACAGTAAACAGATGAATTATGGAAAATGCTTTTGCAAAAAGATGTAAAATATCAAATAACTGTGCACCTATTTTTGGGGTCTGACGGCAAAAAAGTCAGGGACTAAAGAGTGGGCACCCAAGTTCAAGGCCTCACTTTTTGTTGAGATCTGGAAACAAGGTCTACAACCTGTATCTGTTGTATTAGATATTTTCCCATTGAAGAACTTTGAGGACTAATGAGTGGGCACCCAAGTCCAAGTGGTTGTTTCTTTCATCGATCTACAATTCTGACACTCTGTTGTACCCTCCTACAACTTCACTTTGTTTGCAACTCCCACCTGTAATCTGCAATCATGAAAACTTTGGGAGGGGGTTGTGGTGTTTAGAGTTTTGCCTCAATCAAGCCCCAGAGAGACATTCAAGCCTTCCAAACACCGTTGTCAGATAGAGAGTGCATACCTTGGGAGGCAGATGCAAAAAATAAATGATAAATGCATAATAATCACAATAGATGTCACCTTGTAGTGAAGATCTCATAGGAGGAAGAAGCTCTTCATTCCATGAGGAGATGGATGCTCAAATCTACAAACACAAACACATAGACAACACAAATATGCCCTTGCAACACAATGAAAGCCTTGAATCACCTTTTGAATGCACAAAGTTCACAATAGCCATCTAGTTTACAAATGAATGCCTAAACTTGCTTTTATATGCAACTAGAAACACTTCTGCCAAGATTTCATAAATTCAAACTTAACGTGTCGGCCTAGGGACCAAATAACAGTCATAAATTGACACTAAAAATTTGAAACTGACACTAAAAATTTGGGCCTGACCCAAAATAGGGTAGGACTAGGGCATGGGTACCCAAGTTCTCACCCCCTTTTTTGGGCAGGGTTAGGTTCAAGGGGTCCCCCTAGGTCCCATTTTTCATGATACCTAGGGTTCATTCCTTCGAGATATTGAATTATGAAGTAATATATCCTAAATGCAATTAAAAGACCCAGGAGCTAAACCTTATGAGGGAAAAGCCCCCAAGGGGACATTTTCTAACATTAAATTTAGCCGCCACTTTAATGTATGTATAAATGCAAAGCCAATACATGCATTAAAGTATGGTCAACAAACACAACAAACACACCAAGCACGAAGAAGACATGCTAGACACATTGAAGACAATGATAGGCACACAAAACATGGAGAAGATAGTTACAATCATGCAAAACATGAAGAATACATTGAATGCATAGAAGATACATTAATGCATAGAATACAAGAATGATATCTTTTCTTTTCTTTTTCTCATATGTATGAAATGCAGATGTAAGTACAGGAAAGTAAACAAACCTCCCATAATGCAAGATGTACTCATCACACAAGTCTTTGAACTGCATATATGGGGCAACACACAATGCAAGACACACAAAACCTCCCAAAATGTAGGATGCACTCATTGCACAGGTCTTTAGACTGCATATGGGGCAATAGACATGCCAAATAAAGCAAGCACACCAAAACACACACTTTGAAGATAGAGAAAACACAACAGACAAGTGATGGGTGTCCCTATTTCTAGGTTCAACACCATCTCAGGCACATTACAGGCACACAATGACAATTGTGCTTCTCCACAACAATCACCGAAGACACACTTAAGGGTTGAGTTAGTGATAGAACCGCCCCCCACCTCTGTAGAGGACTTTTGAAAATGATAGGATGATACAATCTGCTCTGAGAAATACACTATCCCTGCCTCCGTAGAGGGACTAAGATAAAAAGGATATACACGATATCCCACCTCTACAGAGGGTTTACATGATTGATTGATTGATTAAAAACAAACTCAGAGTGGAGGATGTACTCATCACACAAGTCTTTAAACTACACCTGAGGACAAACACATTGCTAACATCTACAACAGACAACTTACCTTATATATGCCCCCACCTTAAGGTGGTTGATACCATGTATCGATATCAAGAATGTTAAGGTAGGAAGAAAACACACAAGGGAACATAGGCTTTTGCAAATCCCATGCCCCCCGGAGGTGACATGTACTTTATGATTGCCAAATGTTCCCACAAACACATCCCTGCAAGAAACATGTTAGTGTCTACATAAAAACAACATCAATGCATATGAAATCTGAGGTATGAAAGATTCAAGATAGACAAAGTGCATGGCGTAGGAGTATTGTTATGATTTATAAATGAGATAGAACACCATCAAAATAACTATGCATAAATTATGAGTGCTACCATTAGCCAAGCAAGCGTCGGATAAGATATACAACCCCATCGTCATATTAGGAACTAAGTCCAATTTTTGATTTCTCGTGAAAGGGACACTAGGTCCGCATCAGTATAAATGTTTTTTGTCATCCACCTGCTAGATAGAAACACTATAGAAAGGGAAACAATAAATGAGAGAGGAGAAACAAGTGTCTTAGGGACAATCATGTAGGAGGGTGCCCCCAGGTCACCAACTACAATGCTATGTCCGCAAGACACAACACACAACAATGAAATAAGAGAGGCGATATAGAAGAATGATGATACAAATAGAAGAAGGTCACAACAAAGGCCGTCTCCTAGTATCCTGGACCTTACAAGAGAATCAAGGGTCATCTTAGGAGGCCTAAACAACACATAACACATCATGGGGGAAGCACATCACGAGAGGGATAAAGGGTTAGCGATACTTACCTGTAGGTTCTATGGGCTAAGTCTCATCATCAAGTAATGTTAGGCTCATCTTTGTTTTGTTTAATGTTTGGATCAATGTTTTCTTGTCGAGATTGCAAGTTTATAGTATAAGCTTGTCTTCTTCTTCTTCTTTCTCTTGCTTTTCTATTTCATTTTGTCTTACCACTTATCTCTTCTAAGATAGGGCTTTGTTCTTTTATGGGTTTTTTCATTCTTGAAGAAGAAGCATCAAGATCAAATCTCATTTGTCTAGGTGAAATGTTTTTTTGTCAACAATTACCTCTCGATCCTCGTAAGGATAGTGGGGGAGGAACCTCAACATAGGGAGCTTGTCCTTTCGGTCTATGGTTCTCTTCAAATGTGGGTTGCTTGTCTTTTGTTGTTTCTTGCATAGAGGGACCGGCCATCAAATGTAATAGTTTTTCTATGTAATTTCTATAGCCCAAGGAGTTAAAGTCTATTTGTGGTTCAAGTTTCTCTTCATTTTTGTCACAAAAGTAATCCATCGTGTAGTGTTTTCTTTCAACCAAAGGTTTATATTTATTTTGGGAGATGGTAATCACATGTCCCTCAAAAGGAAATTTAAGACAATTATGAATTGTTGAAGGGATAGCTTCCATAGCCTTTAACCAAGGGTGTCCCAATTTGATGCGAACGTGGTCAGAAATGGGGACAACATCGAACCATTATTCTACATGTTTCTCAAATACAGTTACCAACAATGATATCTTACCCAAACGTTTTATAAAGGTTCCCTTATGTGTTTTAATCATGATGTCTGAAGGGTCCTAAGATCCTTGCATCAAATTATGTAAATAGAGGAAATCTTCTGTGGAAACATTAGTCATGCAATTAGGATCAATAAGTGTTCCATCCACGGGATTTCCCATTATTTTCATAGTGATGTAAAGAGGTCTGTTAGTATCTCCAATTGTTCTATCATGAGGTGTAAACACAATTTTAGGTTCAGGGACCTTTCTCTTCATGTAAGGTCCAAGAGGGAACCTATTGTTGTTATTGCGATTAGAGGCCATGTTTTATATGCTCAAGTCAATGTAAAATTAGATTTTGAAAGCTTGTCAAAATTGATGCAAAAGAAGAGTGCAAAGTTGCTAGTGTAGTTTTTTATTTCCTAGTGGGTTATTTATATTTCCCTATATTCCTAGGTTTTTTCTACACTTCTATTAATCTCGCTTAGGTTAATAAAACATGTCTTATTAGGTGAGAGGGTTATGAGGTGTCACCTTCTTACATGTGAGCATCCATTAGCTATCTTGGGAAGATACTTTGCTATCTTTAGTCTGATAGATGGTTGCTCCTCATTGGTCAGTGTTGCCACCTCCTCCCTCTCCTTGGTCTATATAAGCATGCTACCTGGCTTGTATTTTATAGCTCTTACTTTTGCATCTTATCAATGCTATATTTCTTCTAGCATTTCCATTACTCTCTTAGAGACTAACTCTATGTTACTATTTTGATTTTGTATCATTTGCATTCATAGTTTAATATCTATTCATTTGCACTAGTTTTCTGGGTTATTAATCTTTTCAGATTCTAACATGGTATCAGAGCTAATCTATGTGCAAGAGTAGATTTTAGTTTCCATATTTGAGAGATTCAGGGGGTGCTAATAAATCTTATTACAATTTTTTGAAAAACCTAGTATGCTCTTCTCTTGCATCTTCGGATGATTTTGAGAATCAGAAAAGTTTGATGGGAACTTTTTTAATCTCTAGGGTTTGCACATGTGTTTTATGAAATCTGGGTGATTGCAGCATGTATGGTTATACTGGTAGTATTTCTGGCTATTCCAACACATTCAGGAGGCTTGAGAAAGTTAGATTTGGCTTTCATTTCATCAAAATCAGAGATCATCAGACAGTTGCAGAACTGGGGTTTCAAGCTCAAATCTGACAACCAGCTTGCATATTTTGTTTTTTTAATCAATATTGCAGATTCTAGCATGCCTTTGCTTGTCCTATGTAGCTAATTTATCCTTTACATGTCATTTTTTGGTTGTTGGGGTCACTTTTTGTTGCTAAAGGCATTCTGTGTACACTAGAACTAAATCTTCTGTACATTAGAAAGAAAAATACCTTCTGGGTTTTGTTCGCAACATAGAAAAACCATCTGGGTATGTTTTAGTTTTTGCATGTAGTCTATATATTTTGCAGAAATGTGCTTAGAAATCTACAATAGGACCCCTCTCCGTTAGCAATTGCAGTTTTGAAGGCAGTTTTTAAATGCTCTGTTCTTGCTCATACGGACTTCGTTTCCCACAACTTTTTTATTTTTATTTTAGCTATTTTTTCGTGCTTTATTCACTAGTGTAGATATTTTTTCATTTTGATATAGAGACTTTTTAGAAATTGCAGATTCTCAGTCGTGACACTGCACAGTTCTTATTTTGGGAACTTCTGAGGATCATAACTTTCACATACGACCTCGTATCGAGGTGATTCATTTTTTGAAAGTGCATGATTTTTCAAGTAGATTGCAGTGGTGCTATTTATTTCTCTTGGTATTGTGCCAAAGTTATATTTTTAGCATATGCTCTTCGTGAGGGTTTTGTAATGCATTGAAATCAAAACCACTTAGTATTTCTTGCTAGTGGCTGTTGTAAACACACTAGTATAAAGTGCCAAATCATATTTTATTGGGGGGGTTCTTTGATTAAGTGAAAAGGGGGCAGGGTTGTCTTGGTTGTGTTCTCTTCTTTTTGGCATTTCTTCTCTGCATTTCTTCATCATAGATCAAACAAATGTGCCCATCCTAACTCCATACAATTACTTTGAGTAGAAATCATGCATGAAAATTCACTTAAGGAAAGCTAAATTACATAGGATAACTATGGGACTTGAAACTAAACCTACTAAAGATGAAGATAAGCCTGAGTAGTTTAACAAATGTGATGAGGCATATGGAACATTGTGTTTGTCTATTTCTCCTAATTTTCTCTTTCACATTGAGTCTTTGAATTCACCAAATGAAATCTAGACAAAGCTAGAAACACTATTTGGCACATAAGATTCAATGAGGGGTCATATGTTGGAAAATGAACTAATTAGTTTAAGTTCAGGTAATTTCAACACAATCCAGGATTTCTTCACTAAATTGAAATCACTAAGGCTACAATTAAAACAATGTGGAATTGAAAAGAAAGATGAACAATTGATTCTTAGTATTCTCTCTAAGATAAGTTTAGAATATTCTATGTTTGTTTCTACCTTCTATGCTACTAAGGGTGCACTTGTTACTCAATTCACCATGTTATCTTTAGATGATTTTGATGTCAATCTCACTCAAGAATAGGACAAGCTAATCTAGATGTGCACTCTTAAGTCCTCTAAGTCACATGCCTTGGCTACCAACCAAGGCACAAAAGAACAAAAAGGACAAAGTAGTAACAACAATAGTAAGGATAAGAAATAAAAGAATAGCAAGGAGAAGAAGGATCAGATACTAGTTGCTTCAAAAGTAACTAATGAGACATAATCTTCCAAGTGTGACAAGCCTAAGAAAGAGAGGGTCCAATGTGCCTATTGTAAAAGACCTGGTCATGATGAACATAAATGTCTAAAGAAACAAATTGATCACTTGACACACATTCTTGAGAAGAATAATATCAGTGTTCCTGAGTCTATCAAATAGAGTTCTAATGAGGGGTTTAATAAGGTAACAGAAAACAGCAAGGGGAAAAGAAAGGGCAAGGCCCTTGTTGCAGTTGCTTCTTTACCATCCACTTGGGTTCTTGATTCAGGTGCTTTGCACCACATGGCTTCATTTAAGGAAGAACTTGCATCTTTGGAGCCATGTATTATGCCTTCTATTTTGATGGGTGATGACACTCCTGTTGAGGTGTGTAAGAGATGGTCTATTGATGTGGGGGATGGCACATTCTATGATGTTCTTTGTATTCCCTCATTATCAACTAATCTCCTATCGATATACCAGATCACTCACATAGGTTTAGGCAAGCGGGTTGAGTTCACTCCTGATTCAGTGGAGATTCATGAGTTGCACAGTGGTTCTAGAGTTGTAGTTGGGAGACCAAATCATCAGTCACGGCTCTATCTATTTTCTCACTTTATTCCTGATCCTCCTTTGACTATTTTTCTCACTCATTCTAATTATGTGAGTAGATTATGGCATGAGCGGTTTGGCCATCTTAACTTCCACTATTTGCAGTAGCTCAACAAGCAGAGCATGGTCATAGAGTTGCCTTCAGTTTAATTTTTAGGTGGTGTTTACCAAGGTTGCATTCTTGGTAAGCATCCTAAGGAAAAGTTTGACAAAGGTAGGGCATGGAGAGCTTCACAGATACTGGAGTTAGTTCATAGTGATTTGTCTTGTCTATTTCAGCATCCTTCTTTCAGCAAGGCTAGATATGTCCTCACATTTATTGATGACTTTTCTCGATATACTTGGGTGTACTTTCTCAAACAAAAGTCAGAGGTATTTGATCATTTTCAGGACTTCAAAACTTTTGTAGTGAAGCAATCCAAGAAAGTCATCAAAGTTTTACGCACTGACAATGGTGGTGAGTATGTCAACCATCGGTTTGAGAGGTTTTCCACTTCAGATGGGATTGTTTTGCAGCATTCAGTTCCATACAATCCTCAGCAGAATCAAAAAATAGGTCCTTGAAGGAAATGGTGAACTGCATGATTCATTCTAGATCTCTTGTACCATAATATTGGGTAGAGGCCATTAACTGTTCTTGTTATATCTAGAACTATGTTCCTCACCAAGCCTTGAAGGGAGTCACTCCTTTTGAAGCTTGGAGTGGTCGGAAACCATTAGTTAAGCACTTTCAAGTTTTTGGTTCTCCTGCATGGGCCCACATTCCTGCAGAGAAATGTAAGGCCTTGGATTTGCAGAGCATACCTTACATATTTGTAGGTTATCCTGATGGTGTGAAAGGTTATCAGTTGCTCCACCCTACTACACATGAGTTGTTCATTGAGAGGAGTGTTCAGTTTAAGGAGGGCTCTTCGAGCTCACTTTCTATCACTTCTCCAACTCCTACCTTAACATTGGAGTCACTTGGGATAAATGACAGATCTTCTGATGAGTCAAATTCACTTGAGTAGTCTTCTACCTCCACTTCCGATGCAGAGAGTGATTCAGAGGACTCACCTCCTTCCTCTCCCAGTCATCATTTAGAGGTTGATGATTATCCTCTAGATTCTCCATCTTCCGGTCCACTTTGGGCAAGACAGACCTTGCAGTCTGCAGGTGATTGGGTTGGGGATCCATCTGACACCAGGCGGACTCATTCACAGTTCTAGGATGCTCTGCATGCCTTCATTGCTACTGCCTCAGATCCATAGTCTTTTAATGAGGCTTCTAGTATTCCTGAGTGGGATATAGCTATGCAGGAGTCCTTGATGAGGAACCACACTTGGG
Source organism: Cunninghamia lanceolata (assembly GCA_027924645.1). NCBI lineage: Eukaryota > Viridiplantae > Streptophyta > Pinopsida > Cupressales > Cupressaceae > Cunninghamia > Cunninghamia lanceolata. The sequence goes on along the minus strand of BSBN01000877.1, from coordinate 9,486,009 downwards.
ATCTTGTCCCTCTTCCTAAGGGAAGAAAACTTGTTCGATGTAAGTGGATCTATAAAAAAAAATTGTAGCAAATGGGTCGGTTGACAAGCATAAGGCTCGCTTGGTCACCAAAGGATTCTCCCAGGTTCCTGGGATTGACTACTCTAAGACTTTTATGCCAGTTGCTAGAATGAACTTGATCCAACTTATTCTTGCCATTGTTGCATCTAATCGTTGGGAAGTACACCAGATGGATGTGAAGAGTGTTTTTCTTCTCGGTGACCTTTAGGAGGAGATCTACATGGAGCAGCCATAGGAGTTCATTCAGGATTCTTCACTTGTGTACCATCTTCAGAAGTCTCTCTATGGCCTCAAATAGGCTCCTCAAGCCTCGTATGCCAAGATGGACTCCTTCCTTCTATCAGTTGGGTTCACTTGGTGCCATTCTGATCCCAATGTCTACATTCTGCAGCAAGATGATTCACTCCTATTTCTGGTTTTATATGTTGATGACTTGCTGATCACAGGGAGTTCTTCATCCACCATTGGGGCTATCAAAACTACCCTTCATGACAGGTTTTTGATGACTAACTTGGGCTTGTTACATTGCTTTCTCAGGATTGAGATCTACTAGTCTGCTTCTGGGATCACCATCACATAATCCAATATGCTCTAGATTTTCTCTTGAGGTTTCATATGGCTAACTATAAGCCTGCTCTGACTCCCTTCCTTTCTAGAGTCAAACTTGAGGCTTAGTGTTGTTCTCCACTTGTTGATGGCACTTTGTACCAACATCTTGTTGGGAGTCTCATTTATCTGACTCATACGAGACCTGACATTTCATATGATGTAGGCATGGTCTCTCGATTCATGCAAGAGCCTAAAGAGCTACATTGGGAAGTAGCTAAGTGGATCCTTCACTACATTTAGGGTACTCATAGTTTTGGAATTCACTTCGCAGCGGGCATTGAGCTTGACTTGGTGGGCTATACAGTTTCAGATTGGGCGGGCAATCCTCAGGATCACAAGTCTACTTTAGGTTACAACTTTTCACTTGGTTCAGGTCTTGTTTGTTGGTCAAGTAAGAAGTAGTTTGCCATTTCTCTATCTTCTACTGAGGCCGAGTATCGAGGGCTGTGAATGCCACCATTGAGGCCATTTGGATTCAAAATCTTCTCACTAAGTTTGGTATCCAGATCAGACGGCCATCAATCATATTTTGTGACAACTAGAGTACCATTCAAATCTCATAGAATCTGGTCCATCATGAGCAGACCAAACACATAGAGGTCCACATGCACTACATCTGGGAGCTTATCCATGGCCACATCATCGACCTTCGCTACTATCTGACTTCTGAGTAGGTTGCTGATATACTCACCAAACCCTTCATTGAGAGAAAGTTCCTTCATTTGCGAGCTTTGCTGGGGGTGCGAGATGCTTCATCTTCTAGGGGGGCTTCTTCCTCTCACTCGGAGTCTTGACTCTCTCTACCTTGGGGGGTCTCTTCTCTCTCTATTTTGGGGGAGGCTTTTCTCCCTCTTTGGGGGGGAATTTTGTGTACATGGGTACCTCATCAGGCTTGATTTGCTGAGACCTATTTCTACATCCACCTATGTGTCACTTATGGGGGGTGTTAGTGGAGGTTTTTATTTCCTAGCGGGTTATTTATTTTTCCCTATATTCCTAGGTTTTTCCTACCCTTCTATTAATCTCGCTTAGGTTAATAAAGCATGTCTTATTAGGTGAGAGGATTATGAGGTGTCACCTTCCTACATGTGAGCATCCATTAGCTATCTTGGGAAGATACTTTTCTATCTTTAGTCTGATAGATGGTTGCTCCTCATTGGTCGGTGTTTCCACCTCCTCCCTCTCCTTGGTCTATATAAGCATGCTACCTGGCTTGTATTTTATAGCTCTTACTTTTGCATCCTCTTAATGTTATTTTGCTTCTAGCATTTGAATTACTCTCTTGGAGACTAAATCTATGTTGCTATTTTGATTTCATATCATTTGCATTCATAGTTTAATATCTATTCATTTGCACTATGTTGTTCATGCATGGGAATTGCAGATGATAAGACTTCGGTATGGTGTCACCCTAAGGAGTGAGAAACAAGATTCCTACCCTTGATCCATGGTTCGTATAGGATCCATCAAATTAGAATTTCCATGAGGGTGTTATGATACTGAATAAGGATTCATCTAGAAACTCAAATGTCATTAGTGTGGTATCATGTAATGATGCTTCTGTTAAGTGATGAGAAATGATTTGTCCTTTGATAGCCTTTCTGTCTACATACTCAATGTCATATTCACTTAGGAGCATTACCCACTTGTCTAGGTGACATGTTAGGGCTGCTTTACTTAATAGATATTTTAGTGGATCTATCTTTACAATAAGCTTGACTGGATGTGCTAACATGTAATGTCATAGTTTTTGGGAAGCAAAAACCACAACAAAACATGATCTTTCTATTTGAGAGTATTGTAGTTAATAGCTCACCAATGTGTGACTAATGTAGTAGATAGGTCTTTCTTTACCTTCGTAATCTTGTTGTGATAAGAGGGCTCCAAGAGCTGTTGGCATAGTAGATATGTAAATTAACAGTGGCTTTCCTTAGATAGGAGGCATCAATAAAAGTGGGTTCATAAGATATTCCTTTAGTTTGCAAAATGCCTCTTCACACTTCTCGTCCCACCTAAATGAAATATTCTTATGTAGGAGATGACTGAAAGGTTGGTACTTGTCTACGAGTTGTGATATGAACTGACGGATTGGTTGTAACTTGCCCTGTAGAGACCGCAGTTGAGTAATATTCTTTGGCGGTGGCATTTCCATGGCCTTGACTTTGGCAGGATCCACCTCGATCCCATTTGTTGATATAATGAAGCCTAAGAGCTTGCCGGAGGTGACTCCAAACACACATTTCTTTGGATTCAACCTAACTTTGAATTGTTCTAGTCTCTGAAAGACCTTCTCTAGCACATCCAGGTGAGACTTTCTGTGAGTGACTTTGCAAGGATATCATCTACATAGTCCTCCATTGTGACGTACATCATATCATGGAAGATGGTGGTCATAGCATGTTGATATGTTGCTCCTACATTCTTTATCCCAAATGGCATGACATTCTAGTAGAAAGTGCCCCATGGACAAGTGAAAGCTGTCTTATGTTAGTCTTTTGGTGCTATCTTGATTTGATTGTATCTCGAGAAGCCATCCATGAGGGATAACATGGTATGCCCTACTCTTAGGTCAACTATGATATCTATATTTAGCAACGGAAAGTCATCCTTATGACAAGCTTTATTTAGATCTCAGAAATCATTGCATAATCTGACTCAGTTTGGATACTAGTACTATGTTGGAGACCCACTCTGGCTAGTCTATTGCTCTGATGAACCTGACATCCAGCAATTTCTTAAGGTCTTCTTTCACTAGTAGTGCAATGTGTGGATGCATCTTTCTAAGCTTCTGTTTGACTAGTAGAATCAAATATGGATCTAATCCTAGCATATTTGTGTATGACCAAGCAAAATTGACTTTCTTTTTCTTAAAGAATGGTACAACTTAGTCTTTTCGGTGGAGTTAGAGACTTAGCAAAGTGAATGACCTTAGGTTGTTCCTCTGTTCCAATGTTGACAGGTTCTGTATGTTCCACAACAATCTAAGACTTCTCCTGGTACATGTCATCGGGGAGCGTGTCAAGCCTTCCATTTTCAGGTGCCACAATTAGGTTTTGACCAGCAGATGCATCCTTTCTTTTAACTATTTTGGGATCTGATACTACTGTAGAGTGGTTTTCACCATCAGATCCAGTTTTTATTTTAATATTTTTGTGACTGGAAGGCTTGGCACCCTCTCTGAAATAAGCCATGGTATTAATTTCAATGGAGAAGCCAACTTTATTGTCTCTTGTAGGTAGGTGGTCCCTAAGTTCCATGAAATCAATATAGGGATCATCATTTTGGAACATGTCTAATTGTGGGGTTCCTCGTAAATCCCAGTCGATAAGTTTGGGATGCACAAGGGAGAGGGGGTCAGAGGATAGATCTGATTTGTTGATAGTTTGGATGGATATGCAAGGAGTATTGATAGGGATAGGATCTAAGATGGTACTTTCCTCCAAATTGTTTATTGTGATAGAACTCGAACCTTCCTCAAAAGTTGTACTCTCAAGAATTGACAAATCACACTTTACTAGTCTATGCATTAGCATTTGTCCCTCATGGTAGGGTCTAAAGGTTTGAATGGTGTCAATTTATTTGTCTTCATAGGAGTGCTCTATGAGTTCCTCCCACTCATACTCATTGGAATTTGTGTCACTGTCCTCTTGAAGGGTATGTATCATTTCCACATGACAAGCATTTGCTTTTGCTTCTCCCTTGTCCTTGTATCCTAGACCTTTTGTATTTCTTGCCAATGAGAATGAAGAAGACTGAATGGGTTCTATTATTCCTTCTTTTCTTAGTCTAATGGGACCTTTTCCTTCATAACCCATTCTGTGTAAGATAGACTCACCTCACCCATAGATTTCCATTGGGAGCTTAGGTGGTTCTTGTTGTGTGTTTTCTTCTTCTTCTTCTGTGTAGACCCATTGTAAGATATCTCTTTCCTTTGTTTCATCTGATAGGGTCCCCCATTTGAAAAAGGGAGTTGTGGGAAGTTTGGAAGGAGTGGATGGCTTTGGAAAAGGTTTAGCTCGCCTAAAGGATCTTGGAGATAGAGGCATTTTTACTAGGTTGAGACTGTGCTTGATGGAATATTCCCCTAATCCTGTTTCTTTGATCATGATTTTCTGCTCTTTGGGTTTGGATGAGGAAGCTTCGAAGGTAGAATTATGCTGTGAGATAGGGGATGTAGAAGTTCTATTGTTGGGAATGATGAAATCAGGCTTTGAGCAGATAGAGTTGCAATGTTGAAAGGGATAGGGATCACCCTAGATGGTGATCTGTTTGTTGTTATGAGGAAATTTGATGCATTGGTGATAGGTAGAAGGCACAGCTTTCATGGCATGAATCCAGGGTCTACCTAGGAGGATATTATAGGCTAGATCCTTGTCTAGGACTTGGCAAATAACATCCTTTATCACTGGTCCAACTTGTATTAGTAACATCACTGTTCCTTTAGTAGTCCATTCCTCTTCATCATAGGCTTTGATATTGATCTTTTTCCTTGGATCCACCACATTTTTAGAGAACCCCAATGTAAGGACTAGCTTGAGTGTGTAAATATTTAAACTGACTCCTCCATCAATGAGGACTCTTTTGATGTGGTGCTTATGGATGAAAGAGATGATATGCAAGGGTGTGTTATGAGGCTGAGACACTAAGAGGTCATCATGTTTAGTAAATGATATGGTACTAGAGGAGGTTAGATTTCCTACCATGGCTTGAAACAACAAATATTCATCACAGTCCTAGTCCTATTTCACTAGTATCTTTGATGGTACCTATGGTAACACCTCTAGTATCTCTAGTACCTCCAATACCTCCAACACCCCTTACAATGTCTTTCTTTGTAATTGAATCACCACTGATCTTTGCAGTGTATAATCATTTATCTAAGAATCTACCCAATATTTTTTTGAAGTATCATCCATATCAGGATGTAGACGATCACATTGAAACTTATAAGGAAGCCTATTTCAGAGCTAGAATTCAGTATGAAGATGTTGTGTAGGTTGTTCCTTTATTCACTGGGAGAGGAGGCATACAACTAGTATATTAGTCTCTCTCACTCTTCCATAGCTTCTTGGGATGCTTTAGAAAAGGCTTTCCTAGGAAGATTCATGATACCTATGGATCTAGCTATGACATATCACCTTTTTGCTACCATTAAACAAGCTGAGGGAGAGTTAATCTCCAACTTTAATGCTGGGTTCCAAAAGATGTACTCCAAGCTAGTTGCTCCTTATAATGTAGGTGATGAAGCAACTAGATCAATTTACTATTTAGCCTTAGATCCTTTAACATCCATGTTCATTAGGAGGATAGACCCTACCATCACATCTTTAGCAGGTGCTTTTAAAAAAGCTATCAAACCTAATCAACAGCTAACACTTGGTTCTACCCCTAATTTAGGATATCCTACATATCCTAGTCAAGCACAAGTTAATGGAGTCATGAGACCTCTAGCTATAATGCCCAATCCATTGCAAGTTCCTCCACTTAGCATCATGCCTCCTTAGTGTAATGGTCAAATTATATCTCACCCTGGACATACACCTTAGGATGCTACACAAAACAATAATGGTAGTTCTTTCTTTCAGCCACAACTAGACAATGTAGTAGCCAAAGTGTAGGAAGAAAAGGATGATATTAAGGAAATATCAACTTAGTTGAGGAAACTAACTAATGAGGTTACTCACATGAGGAGTTAGAACTTTTACTCACAGTCAAATTAGAACCAAAATAGAGGATATCCTGATAGAGGATATGGAAACAATAATAGGTCCAGATATCCTAATAGGGAGTATAACAATAATAGAAATTTCAATAACAGTAACAACAACACCCCTACACCACCTAGAGTTTGGAACACCCAGCCAAACAATGGTTCATTACCTTCACCATTAGATAACCAACCTCTTGTTGAACCTAAGTAGATGAATAGAGTAAATTTGGTAGAAGTTGCACTCACTAATTGGTGCAGAATGCACAACATAAACACACATGTTGAGTTGGATTGTCCATAGTTTAAAATAGCAGCCAACATATTCCAAGATGAAGTGTTAAATACTATGGGAGGTCCACCTTTTCTTGAAGGTAATGATATCGTTCCCCTAGGATATGAGTCAACCCTAGTACTTGAGAGTTCCAATAATCATCAGCATCATCAGATGACTACAACACATGAAAAATATACCCTAGCATGTGAGGAATCTTCCTTAGCCTTTGAGTCAAACTACATTTTTCTTTTTGAGGATGAAAATGAGCCTGAACAAGAACTTGAAGAGGTTCATGCTTATCAGCAACAATATTAGGGTAGACATAACTACAACCTTAGGAGCAATGCAAATCATCCTGCTGGTCCTTTGACCGTATCTATTCCTCCTAACAATTTTAACATCTAGATCCCAAGGAAAGAAATAACCCTATACCTCCCAAGGTAAACACTCAATACTTCACACCATAGATTATAGTAGCAAAATCCATCAGCCAACTACCTGAGTTAGATAAACTTGTCACCTATCCAGATGAAGAAATAAAAAAGATAAAGATCAGCCTATCTCTATCAGAACTACGGAAAACTTTGGTTATCAAGAAGACTTTATTGAAGTCATTAGATGAGCCTGCACCTAAGGATGACAATCCTAGTCACAATCTCAGTCATATCCTAACCAGAGACCTTCCTCCTAGAGAGAATAATGCCAAACCAAAAATACAAGCTATCATTCATGTTGATGAAACATCATAGATGACTTTATACAGGGATAAAATAGAATCACCCCCATTCTTGCTCACATTGAGAATTTTTGGTAAGAATTTACACAACTTCCTAGTGGATTTAGGTGCATCAATGAAGGTGATGCGCTTGTCCATTTGCAATGTTTTAGGTTTGCATCTAGTCAAATCCCTTAAGAAAGTGACATGACTTGACAAATCAAAAGTGAGTGTTATAGGAGAGTTAACTCACATACACATGTAGATTACATAAGATCCTAGGATGCAATACTACATAGATATTTAAGTAGTAGACATACATGACACTTATGGAATGCTTCTTAGAAGAGATTGATCCAAGACACTAAATGGCCATAGATTTCAGTCACATCTGGCAACCTTGAAAAGGAGTTCCTAATCAGCTAAGGATAGAAGCCAAGCCATGCATGAAGCATATGATCACAGAGTATAATCACCCCAATGAAATACTATATGTGGATGTTGAGCTAGGGGTGTATGCATTAAGGCCTTAAACCATTAAAATTTAGGAAGTACTAATGTACAATGTGCACATACATGGAGGTAATGTTAGGAATGAAATTGTGAATGAGATAAGATCCATGACTAGATCTATTTATATCTCTACTGATGAAGAGGAAGTGGATTATTTCAATGAATTTGAAAAGTATTTATCTAAAGAAGTTCAGAGATGCCAATTGATTGGAACATCCATAGAGGATATCCTGATATCTGGATAGTGTAGATTACATGATGAAGCACACTCAGAAAAGGATTGTGAGGCATGTTTGGATATGATTGAGTTAGAAAAAATATACTCAGAAGGTGGACCATAATCAGTCAAGGTAAGTGAAATATTTGATATTGATGATACTGATTCTTTGTTGTTTCTTTCAGATATAGAAGAACATGAACATAGAGTGTATCAGGGTAACCTGGTGCTTTCTTTAGTGGAAGTACTAATATGTGATGAGACACTTTCAAATGATAAGAAGAGTATTATTACTCCTAAGAATGATTGTCTCATCAAATCTGATTATGAGTTATCAGATGAAGACAGACAGAGTCATCTGACTCAATTCAAGGATTTATTGTCTAAACAAATTTAGAGACAAATTTTACAAGGAATTCCTCCACATCATGCACTAATTAAAGGATGGTGTAGACTTCATGAGGTGCTACATGCAGAGACAACTTGTGCTTTGTGCCTCCACATGTTGAACAAAGAAGAGCAAAAGTGGTAAGGTAACACGATGCCTAAGATCTGAGATATTCTTGAAGGTAGAAGAAAAGAAATTGCAATATCCCCTAATAACAGAGATGATAACATCAAAATGATGAAAAGTGAATCTATAGACCACATGATGATGTTCGAAAGAATCAGAAAGAGGATGTTCCAAACCCATTAAAACATCTAGATGTGGTGAGAAAGCATCAAGCACATAAGCTGAAACGGATTTATGCAGGTGTGGTAACACATGCTAAGAGAAAGAGAGAATCTCCTGATAATTTTAATAGAAGACAAGCCCTGGACCCTAAGATTTGATGGCTCCAAGTCGAAACAAGGAGCTGTTTGGTGTAGGAGCACCCCTACAAGACAGGATATAGGTTCATTGTCTGCATGACAGGACATTAGTCTATTTTTAGCATGTTTGACTTCATAATGTAATAAGGTCCATTGGACCAATGCATATGTATTAGATCAGCCTAGGAGAGTGTGCAGGCAGTTAGAGCTCGTGATTAGGTTGTCTGAGCTGTCTTCTCCCAGCCGTTTGGAAGCTCCCAGCCGCTGGGAATCGAGTTGGTAGTACTCGTAGGATATTGATATAAATAACTCAGATCAGTTAGGGTTTGGGAGAAGAGAACAGAGAGTAGAAGAGAGTAGTAGTTATGTTATGTTGTACTGGTGATTGAGTGAGATCCAGAGATCAGTCCAGACATTGTGAAACATTGTTGTTCGATAGTATTGTAGAAACAAGACATTTGTGTTTCATCTAAATAAGATCTCATCAATTGCATTATCTGGTTTATCAGCTGTTTATGTTTTGATTTCTATTCTGATTACAGGTTAATGGATTCCTTCAACCCTTCCACCGGTTGATTACTGTGAATCGGTGGAATGGTCATGCATGTTAGTTTAGGTTGTATTTTAGTTTTCTGTTTATGCATTCCATTGTGTGGGAGATCGATTGGTAGCATGCTATGAATCAACCTAGCATCCTCATGTGCTAGGGTTTAGGAAGATAAACTGTTAAGTTTTGATCTGAAGGTGATCCGGCCCGATCATCATGTTTTCTTTGTAAAATTGTGCGGTTCTGTGAGTTTGCATGCAGCTGACGGATATACAGGGATCTGCATGTGCTTTTCCAGACGAAGTGAATCACCTCGACATCTACGAGTATATCGCTATTCGGATCGGGTTACGAAGTTGGCAGAAATTGTATGTTTCAAGTGCATCAAGATGATATAGGTTGGATATATACTCAGTGTGTATATCATCGTCAGGATAATCTTTCGTGTGTATCCATCATCCGCATATCGCTATCGCATGCAGAAGTGAAAGTCCACTTTTTGGCCAAGGACTGGAAAGGTCATCATCAGGATATTGAAAAGATCACCGGATATTCATTATCATGTTGCGGAGGATATAAGTGTCTTATATCCTGTTGACATCATCATCAGGTGCATTGACATCATCATCGGGTGCAAGTGACGTCATCGTCATCAGGATATTGCGAATATCACCCTATGCAAGTTTATCCTGCTATCGCTAAGTGTTTTGGCATCGGCGTAAGTCATCGGCATAAAGTTTGGTTAACATCATCAGGATGTTTCAATATGATCGGATAAGTCATATCCTGATGCTGTTGTTTGAGTAGTTGGATATCGGGGTGACGTAAGCATCAAAGGAAAGGTGCTTGAAGTTGTCGTCATCAGGATATATGGAGGGAACCGGATATTTTATATCCTGCTGATGAAGGTGATGTTGAACATCATGATGATGAAGATAGAGGTTGGCGGTAAGATGAACAGTGAACATCAGGAGGATGTTTGCACTTGCCGAATATCATGATGCTGCTGACAGGCGAAAGGCGAAAGGCGATAAGGAAGTGAACAGTAGTTAGCAGGAGGATATTTCATGCCTCTTCGAAATATGATGATGCTGTTTGTGTTAGCAAGAAATATGATGATGATGATAAGACGATAGGATTTTAACATGCTGGTTGTGTTAATGACTCCTCCTTCCCATTTGTAAGCTTCTGTTGCGTTTCCTCTGCATCATAGTGGTATCAGAGAAAAGGAAGGATCTTCTGGAAAAGATCAGGATATAGCAGGATGTCAGATGAAGAAGGAACATCAGAGATTCCGGCAAGGATGACCAACGTTGAGTTGGCAGTTCTGGTAAAGAAACAGATTGCAGAGAGCAAGGCCGTGAAGGCTCAGAATCAGGAATTGAAGGATGAGTTAGAGAAGTTGAGGAACAGAGTAGGTTCTGGTAGAGAAGAAGATAGGGAAGAAGAAGAGATCCCTAGTTGGAACGAGGAGGTCATTCCTACAGACCAGAGACCACTATTGAACGCCCTCAAGGCCATGGAGAGGAGAACCATGGATGTGAAACTGGATTTGCCAGTGTTTACAGGAAAGATGGAACCTGATTCAGTGATGGAGTGGATAGACTCCTTGAACAATTTCTTTGAAACAGAGGAGATACCAGAACAACAGAGGGTGAAAATAGCCCAGTCAAAAATGAAAGAAGCTGCCTTGACATGGTGGAATTTCGTCCAAGATGATAGAGTACAGGAAGGAAAGCGTAGAGTCACTACATGGAAGAAAATGATGGCATTAGTAAAGGAAGCTTATGTCCCTTTGGATTACAGTATCCAATTACACAAGAGGAAGCAAAACCTGAAGCAGAAGGAGCTAGATGTCAGCTCATATACAGAAGAATTCATGAAACTTTGTATGAAAACAAAGGTAAAGGAAAGTGAAGAAGAGAAGGTAGCTAGATACCTTAATGGATTGAGGTTCAACATTCAGGAAGATTTAAGTCTGCATAATCCAGATACAGTTCAGAAATGCTTTCAGTTGGCATTGAAAGTGGAAGAGAAGTTAAAGAGAAAACAAGAACAACACAATAGAGGAAGAGGAAGACAACAAAGGGGTGGAAGAGGTCCTTTTAGAGGTAGAGGACATGGACATGGATATTAAGGAGAATCCAGTCATGACAATAGTAAGGGAAACAATAGTCAGAACTAGGGGGAAAATTATAGTCAGCAAGGAAACTTCAGAGGTAGAAGACCTTTCAGAGGAAGATCCCAGGGCAGAGGATCCATCAGATGTTATAACTGTAACAAAGAAGGCCATATAGCCAGCAGATGTCCAGAAAATGCCACAAGCTCAATAGGAGAAAGGAGAACAAATCTGGTCCAAGAACCTGATAATCAAAGTATGACAGGCTCTAATGCTTTTTAGAGTGTGAATGCTCCTGATAATTATGGATACCCAGAAAGTGGAGAGTCTCTAATGATGAGAAGAACAGTGACTACCATGAAGGTACCTGACAAAGAATCCCCTCAAAGAAAGTCTCTTTTCAGGACTATTTGCAAAGCAGGAGGTAAGGCATGTAAAGTTTTGATTGATTCTAGTTCTACTGAAAATTTTGTGTCTGAAGAAATGGTGACAAAGCTTAAGCTTAGGAGATTGCCTCACCCATCCCCATATAAAGTCTCATGGCTTACCCAAGGTCAGCAGACAATTGTAGAAGAGCAGGCTTGGGTAGAATTTTAGATTGGAGCATATAAGGATAAGTTGTTGTTTGACATTATCACGATGGATGCTTGCAATCTTTTATTTGGTAGACCATGGCAGTATGATTTGAAGGCACAACATGATGGTATTAGAAATACCTATACAATCAATAAAGATGGTAAGGTTATAATGTTACTACCATTGATGGAGAAGGAGGAGAAATCTAAAGGAAAAGAGGTGAAGGTAATGCTGATGGAAGGTAAACAGTTCATGAAAGAAGTAGCAGCAGAAGGTGCAGTTGCATATGCCCTAATCCCATGTATGAGGGTGAATAAAGAACAACAGCAAGAAGTCAAGGAAGAGAAGAAGCAAAGGTTCATAGACCCAGCTATCCAAAAGCTATTGGATAAGTACAAAGGTATCATCTCAGAGGGAATGCCAAGATCCCTACCACCTGTTAGGGATATTAGTCACTGCATAGACTTAATTCCAGGGTCAACACTTCCAAACAAAGCAGCCTATAAGCTAACTCCAGAACAGAATGCAGAAGTAGCCAGACAAATTGAAGAATTATTGGATTCAGGTCTGATTGGGAAAAGTTTAAGTCCATGTGCAGTACCAGCTGTACTAGCACCAAAGAAGGAAGGTACTTGGAGGCTTTGCACAGATTCCAGAGCTATTAACAAGATCACAATCAGGTATAGGTTTCCAATCCCTAGGATAGAGGATTTACTTGACTGTTTGGGAGGTGCTAAGTATTTTACAAAAATAGATTTGAAGAGTGGATATCATCAGATCAGGATTAGGCCAGGAGATGAATGGAAAACAACATTCAAAACTAATGAAGGGTTATATGAGTGGAAGGTTATGCCTTTTGGTTTATCTAATGCACCTAGTACTTTTATGAGGTTGATGAATGAGGTTTTGAAAGAGTTCATTGGTAAGTTTGTCATAGTATATCTAGATGACATTCTGATTTTCAGCAACACAAAAGAAGAACATCTCAGACACATAGATTTGGTTCTTAAGAGGTTACATGAAGAGCAGCTGATGATAAATTTAGACAAGTGTTTGTTCATGCAAGAGGAGATCACATATTTGGGTTTTGTCATTTCACAAGGAAAGTTACAAATGGATAAGGAGAAGGTAAGTGCCATATTGTCTTGGCCAACCCCAAAGACTATGAATGATGTCAGAAGTTTCCATGGGTTAGCAACCTTCTATAGGAAGTTTATAAGAGGGTTTAGTCATATTTGTGCACCCATGCTTGATACCATCAAAGGAGGACAGAAGTGCAGATTTGTTTGGACTCAAAGAGCAGATGATTCTTTTGAAACGTTGAAGAAGAAGGTGGCACAGCAGCCAGTCCTTGCACTTCCAGACTTTAACAAAATCTTTCAGGTGGAATGTGATGCCAGTCACATGGCCATTGGAGCAGTACTCAGCCAAGAAGGTAGACCTATTGCATTTTTCAGTGAGAAGCTCAATGATGCTAAAAAGAGGTATTCTTCATATGATTTGGAAATGTATGCTTTAGTCCAGTCACTCAAGAAATGGAGGCATTACTTGATGCCAAAGGAATTCATAGTATTCACAGATAACCAGGCTCTGAGTTTCATAAACAGCCAGGAAAAGCTGAACCACAGACACATGAAATGGGTAGAAACCTTACAAGCTTTTACTTTTACATTGAAGCATAAGAAAGGAGTCAAGAATAAAGTTGCAGATGCTTTGAGCAGGAGAGTTCTAATAGTCAACCAGATTCAGTTAGAAAGTGTTGGCATTGATTCACTAAAGACCATGTATGAGACTGATGAAGATTTTGGGGAGATATATCATGTATGTACTTCTTTTGGAGAGAAATATCATGCTGAATTCTCTGAATTTTTTATTCAGGATGGATTGTTGTTCAAAGGTGGACAGTTATGTATTCCAAGGTGTTCTATGAGGTTAAACATCATTAAGGAGAAACATTGTGGAGCTATGGCAGGTCATTTTGGTCTAGATAAGACTCTTGATCTTGTCCGAAGACATTACTTTTGGCCTAAGTTACAATCAGATGTCAGAAAGTTTGTAGAGACATGTGTGATATGTCAGAAAGCTAAAGGCAGGTCGACTAATGCAGGTTTATATCAACCCTTACCCATTCCTTCCAGACCATGGGAAAGCATAAGTATGGATTTTGTCTTGGGTTTACCAAGGACAAGGAAAGGGTTTGACAGTGTTTTTGTTGTAGTGGATAGATTCAGCAAAATGGCACATTTCTTGCCATGCAAAACCACTGCTGATGCTTCATACATTGCAGATTTGTTTTTCAGGGAGATTGTCAGAATCCATGGATTGCCATTGAGTATAGTGTCAGATAGGGATGTGAAGTTTATTGGTCACTTCTGGAGAACTCTTTGGAAGAAACTTGGAACAAATTTGTCTTTTTCCTCTGCATATCATCCTCAAACGGATGGACAGACTGAAGTAGTGAACCGTTCCTTAGGAAATTTGCTTAGATGTTTGACCAAACAACATGGAGAAAAGTGGGATAATATTCTATCTCAAGCTGAATTTTCCTATAATGATACTGTCAATAGGAGCACAGGGAAATCACCTTTTCAAATAGTTATGGTATGCATCCAAGAGGAATTTTGGAATTGAGAGATCTACCTCTAGTAGACCCTGTTAGTGCAGCAGGAGAAGCTTTTGCAGAAGCCATAAAAGAGGTTCATGATCAAGTCAAGACCCAACTACAGCAAACCACCTTGAAGTATAAGGAATATGCTGATAAAAAGAAGAAGGATGTATAGTTTGATATTGGAGATTTGGTATGGGTTCATTTGAAGAAGGACAGACTTCCTAAGGGCAAATATACTAAACTTATGCAGAGAAAAGTTGGACCATGTCAGATCTTGCACAAGCATGGACAGAATGCTTATGAGATACAACTCCCCCCTGATCTTGGTTTGTCCCCTATATTCAATGTATGTGATTTAACTCCATACAAGTCTTATCCAGATGCAGATCAGGAACTCCTACAGGATACAGTCCATGATAACATTCCCAAGCATGATCCTCCACAGTTGCAGAAGGTTTTGGACACCAGAGTGGTCAAATAGACCCGGAACAAACAGTACTTGGAGTATCTAGTCTCTTGGAAGGGAAAACCTAATTCTGAAGCAGTCTGGATGACTGAAGAGCAGATCCAGAAACATGGTGCAGATCTTCATACTCTCATCTCAAGTGGACTTGAGATTTCTTCTTCTGGGGAGTATGGTGCAGGAGCACCCCTACAAGACAGGATATAGGTTCATTGTCTGCATGACAGGACATTAGTCTATTTTTAGCATGTTTGACTTCATAATGTAATAAGGTCCATTGGACCAATGCATATGTATTAGATCAGCCTAGGAGAGTGTGCAGGCAGTTAGAGCTCATGATCAGGTTGTCTGAGCTGTCTTCTCCCAGCCATTTGGAAGCTCCCAGCCGCTGGGAATCGAGTTGGTAGTACTCGTAGGATATTGCTATAAATAACTCAAATCAGTTAGGGTTTGGGAGAAGAGAACAGAGAGTAGAAGAGAGTAGTAGTTATGTTATGTTGTACTGGTGATTGAGTGAGATCCAGAGATCAGTCCAGACATTGTGAAACATTGTTGTTCGATAGTATTGTAGAAACAGGACATTTGTGTTTCATCTAAATAAGATCTCATCAATTGCATTATCTGGTTTATCAGCTGTTTATGTTTTGATTTCTGTTCTGATTACAGGTTAATGGATTCCTTCAACCCTTCCACCGGTTGATTACTGTGAATCGGTGGAATGGTCATGCATGTTAGTTTAGGTTGTATTTTAGTTTTCTGTTTATGCATTCCATTGTGTGGGAGATCGATTGGTAGCATGCTATGAATCAACCTAGCATCCTCATGTGCTAGGGTTTAGGAAGATAAACTGTTAAGTTTTGATCTGAAGGTTATCCGGCCCGATCATCATGTTTTCTTTGTAAAATTGTGCGGTTCTATAAGTTTGCATGCAGCTGACGGATATACAGGGATCTGCATGTGCTTTTCCAGACGAAGTGAATCGCCTCGACATCTACGAGTATATCGCTATCTGGATCGGGTTATGAAGTTGGCAGAAATTGTATGTTTCAAGTGCATCAAGATGATATAGGTTGGATATATACTCAGTGTGTATATCATCGTCAGGATAATCTTTTGTGTGTATCCATCATCCGCATATCGCTATCGCATGCAGAAGTGAAAGTCCACTTTTTGGCCAAGGACCGGAAAGGTCATCATCAGGATATTGAAAAGATCACCGGATATTCATTATCATGTTGCGGAGGATATAAGTGTCTTATATCCTGTTGACATCATCATCAGGTGCATTGACATCATCATCGGGTGCAAGTGACGTCATCGTCATCGGGATATTGCGAATATCACCCTATGCAAGTTTATCCTGCTGTCGCTAAGTGTTTTGGCATCGGCGTACGTCATCGGCATAAAGTTTGGTTAACATCATCAGGATGTTTCAATATGACCGGATAAGTCATATCCTGATGCTGTTGTTTGAGTAGTCGGATATCGGGGTGACGTAAGCATCAAAGGAAAGGTGCTTGAAGTTGTCGTCATCAGGATATATGGAGGGAACTGGATATTTTATATCCTGCTGATGAAGGTGATGTTGAACATCATGATGATGAAGATAGAGGTTGGCGGTAAGATGAACAGTGAACATTAGGAGGATGTTTGCGCTTGCCGAATATCATGATGTTGCTGACAGGCGAAAGGCGAAAGGCGATAAGGAAGTGAACAGTAGTTAGCAGGAGGATATTTCATGCCTCTTCGAAATATGATGATGCTGTTTGTGTTAGCAAGAAATATGATGATGATGATAAGCCGATAGGATTTTAACATGCTGGTTGTGTTAATGACTCCTCCTTCCCATTTGTAAGCTTCTGTTGCGTTTCCTCTGCATCACTGTTGTAGGTGTAGACTTGATAAATCCATCAGGGAAGTCATTTCTTGCAACATATAGATATAGGTCCCCTGCACCAACAATGTGGCTAAGTATGAAGCCCTGATACATGGTTTATTTTTTCCATGAAGAAGCAAGTTAAGATTTTGCATGTCTATGGAGACTATAATTAGTAGTAAAGAAAGTCAAAAATATATATGCATGTATCTATAAGAAGCTGTCAAATTACAGACACAGTGTCTAGGATTTGATAGAAATATTTGATGCTTTCAACATCATACATGTACCAAGAGAACTAAATCATAGAGTAGATGCACTAGCACATGTTGCTAGCATGTTAGAGCCTTTATCCATATCAGGGATAAAGAGGTTCTTAGTTGAACTAGTATCAATGCCATCCATACTGGATAATATCACTAACTTCCAAGTGTTTGATGATGATCGACACATTTGCATTTCATCACAAACAAAGATATATTTGATACCCATATTGTGGACAAAAAGAATCTAGAAAACCATGTATGGGATGAAGAAGACATAGTTGATTTACCCAGCAACAAGATCCCTAAAGACATGATTAAACTAGAAAGATCCTTTGATCTAGAACACATGATAAAATAGAAAGATCTTCCCAAGATAGATGGAGGGGAGCATGCACCTGTCAACATAGGATAGGGGGTGATTGTACAAGGAATGTCCTAATAGGAAAAGTTTGCATAGAAGAAGAAAAAGTAGAGATTGCCCAGGCATTGAAGGATTATATCAATGTCATTTCATGGATATATGATGAATTTAAAACATATGATACATCCATTATCACTCATATTATTCCCTTGCAACCTAATGAAAAATCCTTTAGGCAGAAATAAAGACCTGTTAATGCATTTCTGGAACCGCTCATCTTTGAAGAAGTCAAGAAGCTGATTATTTCTCGGATCATATTCCCAGTTAGGTATTCAACCTGGGTGGATAACCCAGTTCCTCTCATGAAGAAGAATGGAGACATATGCTTATGTGTGGACTTTAGGAATTTAAACAGAGCATTAGAGAAGGATAATTATCCTTTTCCTTCTTTGGATGAGGTGCTCTAGATGGTAAACAGTGCACAGATGATGTCTTTCTAGATGGTTTCTTAGGATATAATCAAGTGATAGTAGACAAGATAAACATATTGCAGACAACATTCACCACCAAGTAGGGTATTTTCACCTACCGGCATATTCTATTCAGCCTTATCAATATTGTAGTTGTATACAAAAAATTTGGATAAATCAAAATGATAAGAGAATACAATGCATTACATAATCCAAATCTTCAATACCTCAGATAGATGTAGATGATTGATGCATGCAAGATGAATTTAACAATTGATTTGATATGTTGATTGCTCAAATTCAACAACATAACATTGAGATGAAGATTTATAGATGGAAGATGATAGACGAGGAGATAAATGATGCAAAGGCTCTAATGATATTTCGACAACATGTAGATACTCAAGACTCAATGCCTATTGCAAATGGCTTGTGAGGGGTTTAATTTATAGGCGAGGACTGATTTGGATGGATAGTTGAGATTGAAAGGCTAATAGGATTGATTAGTTATTCCCACTCTTCAAGAGAGTTGTAGTCATGTGACAAGTGTAATGAGGAGGATAAAGTTGTGTGATCATGTACCAAAAAACAAGTTCATGTGTGATTGTGTACACAAAAAGGATATTAAATGAAAGTTGTACTACCACACATGATTAAATTAAGAGGTGGACAAGTGTTGGAATGTTGTGAGAGGTGAGGACCTGATTCAAATATTTTATTTGAATTAGTTGGGATATGTGAGGGAAATTAATTAAATAAATGGGATTTATTTAATTAATTGGCTAGGTGATTAGGATGGGATTAGGACAAAATGCTACATGATGTCTCTAATAATGTTTTTGACTAGGTGTTACAAGACATGGACAAATTTAGGACAAATTTGGGTGTCTGCATTTTTCCCCTCTTTGAGCTAATGTTTGAGATGGTAAGATTTCTGTCAAGTAACATCATTTCAAAGAAGCTAAGGCATGGATAGAGGAAAAGGATGAGATGATCGGAATATAGGATGATGATGGAAATATAGGATGATGATGCCTCCTCGAGAGGATATGCGGGATCGAAAAACACAGGTAGGCTCTCAAAATGAAATGGATTGGTCAAGAAAGAAAGATAATGGAATGGATAGAGGAAGTGAAAGACACATTTTTTTGCAATGAAAGTGAGCAACCATGATGTTTGATATAGAACTAGACATTATACACCAAGGTATAAAGACTAGGGTGACAATGTGTCTTGTGCCCTAGCATAATACAACCTTGTTTAACGTATGAGGAATAAAACTTAGAGCATTAATGTCCTAATGCACAAAAGGTATGATGTGACCTTAGATGCAAAGGATAATGCAAAAATCTATTCCAACATACACAAGATACGAATATTAGCTAAAATGATACAGATTTGATACGAATACAAGATACAATGATAACACACACAAGAAAGAATGCAAGCATGCACAAATGATTCAAAAACAAACAAGGTATTGCCTTGTCAAGATGTAAACCAATGATTAATTGATTGATGGATTGATTGATGATAGTGTTGTCATTGTGGGGAATGATATATCCCTACATCAACACAAGGATGTGGGAACAATATATCCCATTGATGATGATAATGATTTATGATTTGGTTTATGACAAGATTAGGATCAAGACCAAGGGTGTAATTGGATAATTTGAATTGATTGATTAGCTTGATTGGTATGGATTAAGGATGACTTGTATTTGTATCATTGCTTGGATTGATGTGATTTGGATTGAATTGATTTTATGTATTGATTGAAAGAATTGATTTTGATTGATTGATTATGATTGATTGAATGAATGTGATTGATTAGAATAATTGGATGATTTGAAATGGACATGATTGGTTGGATTTTAGGTGTTTATTGATGATGTGGAAGATAGATGATAGAAGAAATGAGAGATATATGAAGATGATGATTGGTGAAGATTAGAAGAAAGATGAAGGGTGGAAGAGGTGGTATCGCCCGTGCCTGAATCTTGGTATTTCCTTCATATCCCAGATTGCCTACATACCCTATATCCATGGAATCAAGGCACTTAACGATAGAGATGAGATGTAGTTCTTATTGTTTAATTGATGGTGATGATGAAGGTGGATGGATTGATTCGATGTTTGATGATATATGATATTATTGATGGGATGATATGGATTGGATTGATGTGATTTTGATTGATTGATAGATTAGCTTGATTTGATGATTTATTTGGATTTGTTTTGATGGATTTGATGTGATGGATTGGATGAAAGGATTGAATGATTTGGTGGATTGATTGATTTTATTGCTTGGATATTTTGTTGGATATTTAATTTTTTTGTATTTTTGTGAATATTTTTTATATTTTTTTTGGATTTTTTTTTTGCATGTTTTGATTTTTTTATTTACAATTTAGGTATCCTTTGTGCTAGATACCAATGACAAGGGAAAACCAAGTCTAGATGCAAGGATGGAGGTAGGATGGATGGATAAAATGATGGGTGATAGGATGTAAGATGGAAGATGCATGATAGATGGATGGGATGGAAGACTCATGATAGATGGGTAGATAAGAGGATAGGCCATGGAAGGGAAATCTCATGATAAATTGATGGATACAAGGATATGTGATACTGGATAGATGTATCCATCATAAAGAAGATAGGATGTGATCTCCAAAGACTATGTCACATAAGAATAACATGCCTCATTCTTGGTAGTAGACTTAGGATTTTACATGAAAAAAACTTATAACAATAGGGTGATGGGATTTGTTTGGATGAGACAGATAAATGGGTAATGGCAAGAGGGTAATGATAGTATTTGGTTTGAAAGGATAAGGGGTATGTCGAGAGATATTGAAAGCATATTTCAACATTTTGCCCCTATGTCTTCATCAAGATTAAAAGGAGGAAGGGAAGATGGATGGATCCAATAGGATAGGTATGTGGGTGTAATGGATTAGGATAATAAGATAGGATAGGATAGTATGGTAATGATATGATGGGATAGAGAGGAAGGAAATGATAGTGTGGTATGAATGAGGCAATGTGCCCCAAGTGTTAAGTGAAAATAGAATATCAACCTACACAGGACGCATGTTTGCCAGGTTTTTATCATGGTACTTATCCAAAGTGCCTATTTACCAGGTTTTCACCATTGGACGAAGGGATTTCTCTTTACTTTTTAAATTTTTTTCTTTCTTTTTTTTTTCAATTTTTAGATGGGATGACAATTACACATGGTGCCTGCGAGCAGGTTTTCACCATGGTAATGGATAGAGGGGACTCAAGTATCTAGTTCCATGAAAGGTGATAGTATCCTAGTAGAGATGAATATCATCACATGGACAATGTCATTATGCTCATCGATGTTGGTAGGGGATTGAATGAGAGAGAAATGGATTAGGTAGATTTTGGATTATGAAAGGTTCATACAATATTCATGCAAGGATGGATGGATGGGGAATAGTGGATTATGATATGGATTAAGGATGACTTATGCAAAAGTGGATGAAAGGCTTATGCAAAAGAAAGGACTGTAGGGATAGGATGGGTGAAATGTGTAGGATAGTGGATGAAGGATAGGGAGATGGAAGTATGTGGAAATGTTGCGGAATGGAATGGAACCATGACCAATGGTTGCACACACCATGATAAACATTGAAGCTTTTGATGGGAAGACGGTGTAGGAAGAAATAGAGATGTTTGATTAGGAGATGGTTGGAGTAATTTAGGTACCCACATAGACTTAGTATTTTTATGAGTTTTGTTTTGTTTGTGGGATTTTTGAAATTTTTGAAACTTTTGAATGGAATGGGATTTTTGGATGGAAGGGGATGGTTGTGATTTTTGAGATGTGGATGCTTCATTTGACTTGCTTGATTTTTGTTTAGGGACCCAAACCATTTTTCTTTTGGATTTTTCATGTGAAGGTATGGGCTTAAGTAGCTTTTTGGATGGATTTTGCTTCAATTCTTTGCATTGATGCCCTAAGGTATGAGGACCCTTAGGATTTTTGATAGGATTTTTCACTTTATGAAAGGAGGCATCCAAATTTTTATTTTTGAATCCCATGGACATAATGGAAGTGAGGTTGGTCCAGAATGAGTGGTAGCTTCATGTTTAGATAATGTGTGCATTTGTTGGTCATGATTAGGATTTTTATGGAACTTATGGATAAGTGGATAATTAGGCATTGGTAGAAGTGAAGGCAAAGTAGATGGATGAATAGTAGGAGTTGGAAGGAGTGGAGGTAAAGTTGATGGTGGAAGGTGTATGGTGACATGCTTTTGACATTTGTAGGTTGATGGAGGTGGAATTACAACATATGTTTTGGGAATATGATGGGATTCACGATGGAAAGTGGACTTAGGATGCATGGAGGAATTACCAACATCTTTAGATTGTTTACCTTGGGGTGTGTATCCAAGGCCATATGAGCGTGGAAGGACTTTGACATGGATGGGCTCCAAACTTCCTTGTTCATGAAGGCCTAAGCCTTTACCATGATAGTTCATGTTTTGGAGTATGCGATTGAAAATGGACTAGGTATAGTTTGGGAACTAGACTTGAGCTTATTATTGGATGGAGAAGGTGAGGTAGAGGACAAAGGTTGTTGTTGTCTAAAGAGGAACATTCATGGATGAGGGTGGTAATACCAAGGGGATATGATGGACGATCTGAAATGGGATTGATAGTGGATGTGAATGGATCATTAGAATCTTTCTTATGTTCATTAGGATCCAAGTTATTTGTTTGATCTTCTATATTTACTTGGGAGGCATGTGTCTCATCATAACAAGTGGAAGTAGATGTTTTTAGGTCAAGGATGGGGCTATATGGAGGATGGACTGGAGCAATTTGGATATCTTTCTCATGGATAGGAATAGGATTATGGATAGGATCAAGGTTATCATGGATAGGGTCTTCATCATAGATATCATCTTGATCATGGGATGCATAAAGTTTGGCCAAGAGGATCATCATGGTTTTCATGATCATAGATAGAACCTTGATAATAAATGTGAGCATAAATAGGATTAAGTGTGCTATGAATGGGATAAATTTTCTCATGAATAGGGTCATGATCATAAATAATATCTTGATCATATAGGTGCTTTGATATTGATTAGGACTAGGGGTTGATGTTTCCACATGTTTTGGATTATACCCTTGACATAGCTCTTGCTTTTGGATGGAAGTGGAAGGGGATTACTCTTGGATAGGCTTTCCATGTTCTTGAGGGTCAACAACATGAGAACATGATGGCTCTTGACTTGGACTTATGGGCTGTTCTTAAATAGGCTTGATGGATTGTGGGTCACATGATGGGCTTGAAGGGCTAGGCATGTTAATGGAGGACTCATTGGAAGGCTCGAGGATAAATGTTTGATGACATGGTGATGTTTTATTCCTTGCTAGTAGCCATTGGATCACATCCTTTGCAAGGGTATGGTTGAGTGGATAGTGTAGGGGATGGACAATAAGGGTGGATCATGTTGTAGGCTTATGATCATGATTAGATTGAGGGCTAATTGGATTGGATTGATTAGGATTAGGATTGGATGAAGGGATAATGAGATTGAATATATTAGGATTTAGATTAGATGGGGGTGACATATGGGATTGGGATGATTTGGCATGCTTTCCCATTCTATGTTGGTATACCTTGTAAACAATTTAGAAAAATATGGGGCATTCATCTGTGTTATGGCCTTTGGTCCTATGGTATGCACAATAGTCATATTCATTGCAGAAACTTTCCTCACTTGATTTGACTTCCAAAAGTTCAATGAGTTTACTTTTGAGCATGTCTTGTAAAACTATCTCAACCTCATGTTTTGTTGAAGGCTTAGAATGACATGGTGATGAAGATAATGGAGGGTTATGGACCAATGGACCAGGAGTAGGATCACATGAAGGTGTTAGGATAGGAATTGTTGGCTCATATGTTGGCATGTGATTGGATGGTTAAGGTGACTCATAGGATACATGATCTAGATTGGTATCTCCCTTGTCAAAGGTAATTAAGTCTTGCATAGGATAACTTGGACTCACTTGATTTATGTACAAGGGGCCACTTGGAATTGCATGTGCTTCTTGTTGCAAAGGTGGACTTAGGTCTATCAATGGTGCTTGTTGTGGAGTGAAGGGACATGTTGATGTGGCATTGACATGGAAAGGTGTGGGATAAGTTAATGTAGCATTGACTTGGTAGGTGGGTGGATTAGGTTGGTATGAAGTTGAGGGGGATGACACATAGGATTGAGATAGAATTTGTTCAAGTTGGGATGGTATTTGGAATTGTTGTTGTGCTATGACTTGTTTTTGTTGGTGAATGTGTTGATGTGATGGTTGAAATTGTTGAATTGGTTGATGTTGTTGTAGTTGAATGTGTTGATGTGATGATGCTGGAGGGGTTGCATAGGATAATGGTTGTTGATATATGGATTGATATGGATAAGGGTTAACATTGGAATAAATGGGATAAGTTGGTGTAGGGGTAACATGATAGGTGGATGGATAGGGTTGATATGATGATATAGGTGACACATAGGAATGATGTAGAAGTTGTTGATGTGGTGATTGGATTTGATGTTGTGTTTGTTGGGTTTGAAAAGTGGCCACAAGGTGTTGGGCTTGTGCTATGAGATGTTTAATTTGAGGTGATTGACTTGCTTGAGGTTGAAGTTGTTGGATGATTCCTTGGATCCTTTGTATAGTTTGTTGGCCTAAAAGTTATGGTGCTTGATAAAGTGATTGGAGGAGGTCTTGGAAGTTGGGTACTATGTCTTCTAATGTTGGTAGGGTGAAAAATTATGTTGATTGGATTAAAAAGATGATGATGATTAGGATATGATGTGGAATGACAAGATTGGATGAATTGGATGATGTGGCTTGGAATGTGTGTTATGACAAGTAGGTTGAGAATGATGTGGCAAGTGTTTATTTGAAGTTTGACTTGGGCAATATCAAACACAAGATCTCACATGTAAATGCATGAAAACACACACCAAACACATTGATAAATTTGTCTTTCAATATTAAATGTGATGACTAAGAACACACTTGAAGAAACATCAACAAGCCCTAGAACTAGTCAAGTGGCATATGGCCAATTAGGTCTTAATCTAGGTTGCACAAGGTTGACTAGGGATGCAATGAAAGAGAAATCATGCCACACAACTGGGAGAAAGGGGTAACCCACCCTTCACCTTCACTTCCCAAATGTATAAAGTTCTTTAGGGCTTAGCCAAGAGTGACAAGATTTAAACTCCTAAAGGAGGGTGTCTTTTGATTCACACCTTGGTTGAGGTCATCCCTTGGAGTGGTGTGTCTCCAAGTAGGCCTCCTAAGAAGGGTATGACAAAAGCAAACCAAGTGAGGTACACTTGATTTACACTTGCAATTGTTAATTTCCCTTTAGAAAATGAGATGTGTAGGAAAAAGTTCAAGCACTTGTTCTTTTTAGCCCCAAAGCCAAATGTGTAGGAAGACACTTGTTCACTTTAATGCCCAATTTTTCGATGTGTGATTGAAGACAATATTTGTTTTAAGAGAACAAATAGAAATGTGTTTGCAAACAATGATTAAGAGATGAAAAATGGAATGTGTGCACTTGATTATTTTTTGTCCTTAAATATGTTGTAGATGATGATGCCAATGTTGTTCCAATCCCTTAGATACACCTACAAGCCACAAAATCAAGAAAGAAACAAGTAAACTTGCAAAGAAGACTGTTATGTGAAAAAGATGAAATATGAGAAAGTATGATGAAAATGACTTGATGTAGCTAAATAGATAGCATACACAGAAAATTCAAAAGATGTTAAGCAATTTCAAAAAACATTTCATTGAAATCCGATCAATTTTCCTCAAGATATCCTCATTTGAAGTTTAAATGCAAGTTTGACTTTGACTATGAAAAAAAAGATGGAAAATGACATAGTGACTAGATAAAAGTTACACCATTGCAAAATTTGTCCTGTTAGCTTTCCAGTGAGTCCTTGTTTGCATGATTTTGACCTATTTTGACAAAGTTGTGATAAAAAGAAAAAAATGCCTCCTTTAGGCTATGTAGGAAGCAAGAGGTCAAGCTAGCAGTTGACTATCTTATGCTAACCGCTAATGGTTAGGAAAAAATTGATCATATGTCATGGTCAGTCTGGCTGGTCAAGGTTGGTAGTTAATGTTTTAGCTAGGCTCTTGGTCACCCATGTGACCAGGGCTAGGACACATCAAAAAATAAAAAAAGGATTCTTGAAGGCCCATGAGCCTAGTCGCCTATGTGACCATCGGCCAAAGGTGATTATCAGCTACAACACTGGCCCAAACTCTGGACAAAGTATTAAGGGCATGTCTAGGGGTTTTAAGGCAAGCTAGTCATGAACCAAGATGGGTATGAAGTTGGCACTATAGAAGACGTTGACAGGATCTCAAAAGAAATAATGGGAGTAGTCGACACCACCGTTTGAATGTTAGGAATGTGAGGATGGCAAAGTTGTAAGGGAGCAACAATTTATAGAGGGTGTCAACACCAACTGTTGATAGAGGATGAAATGAGGATGACTAGTAACTACACAAATTTCACAGACGGTATTGAAAGTTTAGGGGACTATGACCAAAGATTTATAGGCTACGACAATGATTTTGATGGAAATTAAGATGAAGGCTAGGTCAACAGGAAGATGTTAGATGGGAGCGGTGATTGTTGAAGGTAGTTGGGAGCTTATAGTGGTGATAGTAAAGGTTCTTTAGGAGTTTAGCGGCACAAATGGGAGGCAATGGAAGTCTTCAATGGTGAAGCTGCGACAAGAAAGTGAAATGGGGGTTAAGGGTTTGAACTACTGGTGGCGACCAAGAGTAAGTTGTGGTGGCAGATGTTGAAAAAGTGATTGATGAGGCTTGGTGCTAAAGAAAAGATCAGGAGATATGATTAGGTGGATATGAATGTGACAGGCAGTGACTGTATATTGAGTGTGGCAACAAGACTTAGGTTTGAGCAGTGATTGTGGTGCAGGGGCACCTTCATGCCATATGGTCAAATTTAGTCAAATTTTGGTTTTAAGATTTGTTTTGATGTGTCTGGTCTAATAAGGTCATTTATGACCATTTGGGATCATTTTTATCCATATTTGGAATGTTATAGGTCCATTGGTCAAAAGTTGTAAACATTTGAAAAAAGATGTAAAAGTTGTCATTGTGAAAGTTGTCAACAAGTGCATTAAAGTTGCAACTTCAATTAGGAAGTTAGTTGTGGGTGGTTAGTAGTTTAAAATGATTGGGAAAGAATAAATACATGTTGTAAACACAAATCCCAAGGTTGAAGAAGGTTGGAAGAGGTGGAAGTGAACATTTTAGTGAAGATTGTGAATAATTTTGGAGCAATTTATTTGCATTTTTTTGTAATAGCTCTTTTATTTTGCTTGGTATGGATTTGTAAGGCTTGTTTAATAATCTGAAACTAGTTTTAAAGTGTGGGCATGTGAATCTACTTCAATTTCCTTTTTTTGGCATCAATTTTCATGGAGATTTGAATAAGTTATGGCTTTTTTATTGAGGGTAGGTCTATAAAGTTTAATTTTCTAAAATTGCATTCTAAAAACATGCATGGTACAGCCTGGTATAGCCTCATATTGAGGAATATAATAGATGGGTGGAATGCTACTTGTTTCTAGTTTACAATTCTTTTGGTTTCATGTGATTTCATTATGTTTTGAGTGACTTATACCATTTTTGGTGAAAGCAGTTCTGTAATAGTCCTAGGGTTTGCACAGGGACAATCTTTTTTTTGCCCTAGTCTGTACTATTGGGATAGGAAAATTTATGGCAAAATTTTAGGTACCCATGATGAAAATTGGAATCAACATAAAAAATGAGTTGGGGTTGCCTTTTGAAATTTCTAAAGATTCCCTATTTTTTGCAAGATATGCGTGTTTTGGTAAAAATGCATAAGGAAAAGGTTTGTATGTTCCATATACAAAGGTGTTTGTACGTGGTGTCGTTGTATGAATAAGTAAAGGGTTATTAGGTTTATTACATCATTATGCTTGTATGCATACAAGTCAGACCCGACAGAGTTCAGAGCTTAGATGAATAATCGGTTAAGTCTGTAGGATGTATTAGGTGTTTGTATGTTTGGCAATGGGAAACATACAAAGGGATATACAACTGTAATATACACCTCAGAACTGAAAGGGATATGAAATACAGTTTTATTGTTGTATGTTTTGGACTTTGTATGTGCATGTTTTGGATACATACATTGCAGTGTGCATACAACACAGAACTCAAAGGAAGTTAAATTTTAATATAAAGGATGCATCACACTTTAAGGGTAAGTGCAGGAAGATGGGGGGCCAAAAAGGGGTCTTAAGTGGCCACTTTTTTTCTGAAATCAGGAAATACTGGCCTTGGATGAGAAATTGAGCATAGTTACACTCAAAATTTGGAGATGCAACCAAAACAATGTTCGTAGTGCTCTGAGTCTACTTTCTAAACTACTATTATTTTTTGAAAATGGCATAGATTAAGGGGTTCAAAAGAGGGAGCCACAGAAATTGGTGTTGTTTCTGTCAAAAAAACATAACATAGCATGTTTTGTGGCTCCCTCAAAAGGTCAACTTTTTTTTGGTATTTTAAAAATCGCTTCGCTGAGAAATTAGCTAATAGCATGTAGTTTATGCCCGATTTTTCTGATAATTATTTGATGAATATTTGATTTTTTACTAATTTTCAAAGTGGACACATCCTAAAAAACAGAATTTTGGCCGTGCTACCCCTATAAATTTTGAAAACTAATCAAAAATTATTTTTTTCTTTTTTTAATATTTGTAGAATGGAGTCTAGTTTCTAAATATGTAATTTTTTTGAAATTTCAATGAATAGTTAATTTACAATGAAAAAAAGACCAAACAGTGGTTTTTGCCCAAAAACAGACACACAAACAAAAAAAATTAAAGATGAAAGGCTTAACATTGTTAAAATGTGAAAAAAATTACATCATCAAATAGCTAAGAGAAAGCCTAACATTACCCAGGTGTTTGATTTGTTTGACCTTGAAACACGTGTAAATCTGAGGGTTAGCACGAACAAAATTATCTAAAATCTTGAAGAATATGGAAAAACACGTCTGTTACTGTTCATAAGGCACTCCAAGCCTTTGGGTTGGAAATCCAAAGCAAATCCCAAGCCCGAGGCTTGGGATTCCCAAAGCAAGACATAACGTGCTCTTGTTATAACGCGCTCGCGTTATTATTTTCTTTGCATTTTTCCTTTACAACAAAAGTTTGTGCTGTTTTTCATGTTTTAAATAACACGAGCGCGTTATGTTAAACTTAAATTTTTTTATGTTTAAGGCTTTTAATCATGTATGTAGGTATGCATGTATGTATGTATGTATGTATGTATGTATGTATGTATGTATGCCTATATGTATGTAGGTATCTATGTATGCCTATATGTATGTATGTATCTAAGTATGCCTATATGTATGTATGTATAGTGTTGACGGTAGAGGAGGGTAGAGATGGGAGTGAGCCAGATAGGGGAGGAGAGGGGTGGATAAGGATTGAGTGATTAAGGTTTAAGGTTAAGGGTTGAGCATTTAGGGATAGGATTTGGAGCTTAGGGATAAGGGATTAGAGTTTAGGACCTTGAGGGATTAGGGTTTAGGGTTGAGGCTTTAGGGATAGCATTTAGGGTTAAGGGCCGAGGGATTAGAGTTAAGGTAGACTGTTGAGGGTAGAGGGATTAGGGATAGGGTTTAGGGTTGAAAGTTTAGGGTTGAGGGATTAGGGTTTAAGGTATAGTTTAGTAGTTCTTGTGGATAGAGCCAGTAAACAATGGGAGATTATTTGCTTGTTTCATAACAATATACCTCCCCTAAGTGCGGGGTGCACAGCAAGAAACATAGATGTACCCCAATGCAAAGCTTTTCTCATAATGATCATCCTTCTGATTTCAACTGTTCATTACTCACTGTGGATGTACCATATGCAAAGCTTTTCTCATAGTGTGTACACCTATTGGCATAATGAACCCCAAATGGGCCAGAAAAACATGCCATATAACATTACTAACATTAAAAAAGTTCATAGCCATTTTTCTGACATATTCTTGCAACTCAAATATCTTTAAGAGAAGAGTGTCAAAAATGATGGGTTTAACAACCTAACATAAGGCAAAGTAGTTTTGTTGGGTTTAGGGATAGGGTTTAGGGTTTAGGGTTGAGGGATTAGGGTTTAGGGTTGACGGATTAGGGTTTAGGGTTGACGGATTAGGGTTTAATGTTGAGAGTTGAGGGTTGAGGGTTGAGGGTTTAGGGATAGGGTTGATGGTCAAGGGATTAGGGTTAAAGTAGAGTGTTGAGGGTAGAGGGATTAGGGATAGGGTTTAGGGTTGAAGGTTTAACGATTGAGGGTTGACGCTTTAGGGCTGAGGGTTAAGGGATTGGGGTTTAAAATATATTGTTGAGCGTCGAGGGTTTATGGATAGGTTTTAGGGTTTAATTTTTAAGGGTTAAGGGTTGAGGGATAGTGTTTAGGGTTTAGGGATAAGGGATTAGGGTTTAAGGTATAGTGTCGAGGGTTGAGGGTTTAGGAATAGGGATAGAGTTTAGGGTTTAGGGATGAGGGATTAGGGTTGAGGGTTGAGGTATTAAGGTTGAGGGTTGAGGGATTAGGGTTTAAGGTATAGTTTCAAGGGTTGAGGGTTTATTAATAGTGTTTAGGGTTGAGGGTTGATGGATTAGGTTTTAGGGTTGATGGATTAGGGTTTAAGGTATAGTGTTGAGTGTTGAGGGTTTAGGGTTGACAGATTAGGGTTTAGGGTTGGCGGATTAGTGTTTAATGTCAAGGTTAGGGTTAGAGTGTCGAGGGTAAAGGGATTAGGGATAGGGTTTAGGGTTGAAGGTTTAAGAATTGAGGGTTGAGGCTTTAGGGATGAGGTTTTAAGGCTTAAGATATAGTGTCAAGTGTTGAGGGTATAGGGATAGGGTTTAAGTTTTAAGGATTAAGGGATAGGGACTAGGATTTAAGGTATAGTGTTGAGGGTTGATGATTTAGGGATAGGGTTTAGGTTTGAGGGATTAGGGTTTACGGTTGATGAATTAGGGTTTAATGTTTAGAGTTGAGTGTTGAGGGTTGACAGTTGACGGTTGAGGGTTGAGGTTGAGGGATAGGGTTAATGGTCAAGGGATTAGGGTTAAATAAGAGTGTCGAGGGTAGAGGGATTAGGGTTTAAGGTATAGTATTGAGCCTATTGAGGGTCTAGGAATAGGGATAGCATTTAGGGTTTAGGGATGAGGGATTCAAGTTGAGGGATGACAGATGACGGATTAGGGTAGAGGGTTGAGGGATTAGGGTTTAGGGACAAGGTTTAGGGTTAGGGTTGAGGGATTAGGGTTTAAGGTATAGTGTTGAGGGTTTAGGGATAGGGTTTAGGGTTGAGGGTTTAGGGTTTAGGGTTGAGGGATTATGGTTTAAGGTATAGTGTTGAGGGTTGAGGGTTTAGGGATAGGATTTAGGGTTGAGGGATTAGGGTTTAGGGTTGACAGATTAAGGTTTAGGGTTGACAGATTAGGGTTTAATGTTGAGAGTTGAGGGTTGAGGGTTGAGGGTTTAGGGATAGGGTTGATGGTCAAGGGATTAGGGTTAAAGTAGAGTGTTGAGGGTAGAGGGATTAGGGATAGGGTTTAGGGTTGAAGGTTTAACGATTGAGGGTTGAGGCTTTAGGGCTGAGGGTTAAGGGATTGGGGTTTAAAATATAGTGTTGAGCGTCAAGGGTTTATGGATAGGTTTTAGGGTTTAATTTTTAAGGGTTAAGGGTTGAGGGATAGTGTTTATGGTTTAGGGATAAGGGATTAGGGTTTAAGGTATAGTGTCGAGGGTTAAGGGTTTAGGAATAGGGATAGAGTTTAGGGTTTAGGGATGAGGGATTAGGGTTGAGGGTTGAGGTATTAGGGTTTAGGGTTGAGGGATTAGGGTTTAAAGTATAGTGTCAAGGGTTGAGGGTTGATGGATTCGGTTTTAGGGTTGATGGATTAGGGTTTAAGGTATAGTGTTGAGGGTTGAGGGTTTAGGGTTGACAGATTAGTGTTTAATGTCAAGGTTAGCGTTAGAGTGTCGAGGGTAGAGGGATTAGGGATAGGGTTTAGGGTTGAAGGTTTAAGAATTGAGGGTTGAGGCTTTAGGGATGAGGGTTTAGGGTTTAAGGTATAGTGTCAAGTGTTGAGGGTATAGGGATAGGGTTTAGGTTTGAGGGATTAGGGTTTACGGTTGATGAATTAGGGTTTAATGTTTAGAGTTGAGTGTTGAGGGTTGACAGTTGAGGGTTGAGGGTTGAGGTTGAGGGATAGGGTTAATGGTCAAGGTATTAGGGTTAAACAAGAGTGTCGAGGGTAGAGGGATTAGGGTTTAAGGTATAGTATCAAGCCTGTTGAGGGTCTAGGAATAGGGATAGCATTTAGGGTTTAGGGATGAGGGATTAGAGTTGAGGGATGACAGATGACGGATTAGGGTTGAGGGTTGAGGGATTAGGGTTTAGGGACAAGGTTTAGGGTTAGGGTTGAGGGATTAGGGTTTAAGGTATAGTGTTGAGGGTTTAGGGATAGGGTTTAGGGTTTAGGGTTGAGGGATTATGGTTTAAGGTATAGTGTTGAGGGTTTAGGGTTTAGGGATATGATTTAGGGTTGAGGGATTAGGGTTTAGGGTTGACGGATTAGGGTTTAGGGTTGACAGATTAGGGTTTAATGTTGAGAGTTGAGGGTTGAGGGTTGAGGGTTTAGGGATAGGGTTGTTGGTCAAGGGATTAGGGTTAAAGTAGAGTGTTGAGGGTAGAGGGATTAGGGATAGGGTTTATGGTTGAAGGTTTAATGATTGAGGGTTGAGGTTTTATGGCTAAGGGTTAAGGGATTGGGGTTTAAAATATAGGGTTGAGCATCGAGGGTTTATGGATAGGTTTTAGGGTTTAATTATTAAGGGTTAAGGGTTGAGGGATAGTGTTTAGGGTTTAGGGATAAGGGATTAGGGTTTAAGGTATAGTATCGAGGGTTGAGGGTTTAGGAATAGGGATAGAGTTTAGGGTTTGGGGATGAGGGATTAGGGTTGAGGGTTGAGGTATTAGGGTTGAGGGTTGAGGGATTAGGGTTTAAGGTATAGTGTCAAGGGTTGAGGGTTTATTAATAGTGTTTAGGGTTGAGGGTTGATGGATTAGGGTTTAAGGTATAGTGTTGAGGGTTGAGGGTTTAGGGTTAACAGATTAGGGTTTAGGGTTGACAGATTAGTGTTTAATGTCAAGGTTAGGGTTAGAGTGTCGAGGGTAGAGGGATTAGGGATAGGGTTTAAGGTTGAAGGTTTAAGAATTGAGGGTTGAGGCTTTAGGGATGAGGGTTTAAGGCTTAAGATATAGTGTCAAGTGTTGAGGGTATAGGGATAGGGTTTATGTTTTAAGGGTTAAGGGATAGGGATTAGGGTTTAAGGTATAGTGTTGAGGGTTGATGATTTAGGGATAGGGTTTAGGTTTGAGGGATTAGGGTTTACGGTTGATGAATTAGGGTTTAATGTTTAGAGTTGAGTGTTGAGGGTTGAGGGTTGATAGTTGAGGGTTGAGGTTGAAGGATAGGGTTAATGGTCAAGGGATTAGGGTTAAATAAGAGTGTCAAGGGTAGAGGGATTAGGGTTTAAGGTATATTATCGAGCCTGTTGAGGGTCTAGGAATAGGGATAGCATTAGGGTTTAGGGATGAGGGATTAGAGTTGAGGGATGACGGATGATAGATTAGGGTTGAGGGTTGAGGGATTAGGGTTTAGGGATAAGGTTTAGGGTTCGAGTTGAGGGATTAGGGTTTAAGGTATAGTGTTGAGGGTTTAGGGATAGGGTTTAGGGTTGAGGGATTAGAGTGAAGGGTTGAGGGATTAGGATTTGATGTTGAGGGTTGAGGGTTTAGGGATAAGGGTTAGGGTTTAGGGTTGAGGGATTATGGTTTAAGGTATAGTGTTGAGGGTTTAGGGATAGGATTTAGGGTTGAGGGATTAGGGTTTAGGGTTGACAGATTAGGGTTTAGGGTTGACAGATTAGGGTTTAATGTTGAGAGTTGAGGGTTGAGGGTTGAGGGTTTAGGGATAGGGTTGATGGTCAAGGAATTAGGGTTAAAGTAGAATGTTGAGGGTAGAGGGATTAGGGATAGGGTTTAGGGTTGAAGGTTTAACGACTGAGGGTTGAGGCTTTATGGCTGAGGGTTAAGGGATTGGGTTTTAAAATATAGTGTTGAGCATCGAGGGTTTATGGATAGGTTTTAGGGTTTAATTTTTAAGGGTTAAGGGTTGAGGGATAGTGTTTAGGGTTTAGGGATAAGGGATTAGGGTTTAAGGTATAGTATCGAGGGTTGAGGGTTTAGGAATAGGGATAGAGTTTAGGGTTTGGGGATGAGGGATTAGGGTTGAGGGTTGAGGTATTAGGGTTGAGGGTTGAGGGATTAGGGTTTAAGGTATAGTGTCAAGGGTTGAGGGTTTATTAATAGTGTTTAGGGTTGAGGGTTGATGGATTAGGTTTTAGGGTTGATGGATTAGGGTTTAAGGTATAGTGTTGAGGGTTGAGGGTTTAGGGTTGACAGATTAGTGTTTAATGTCAAGGTTAGGGTTAGAGTGTCGAGGGTAGAGGGATTAAGGATAGGGTTTAGGGTTGAAGGTTTAAGAATTGAGGGTTGAGGCTTTAGGGATGAGGGTTTAAGGCTTAAGATATAGTGTCAAGTGTTGAGGGTATAGGGATAGGGTTTAAGTTTTAAGGGTTAAGGGATAGGGATTAGGATTTAAGGTATAGTGTTGAGGGTTGATGATTTAGGGATAGGGTTTAGGTTTGAGGGATTAGGGTTTACGGTTGATGAATTAGGGTTTAATGTTTAGAGTTGAGTGTTGAGGGTTGAGGGTTGACGGTTGAGGGTTGAGGTTGAGGGATAGGGTTAATGGTCAAGGGATTAGGGTTAAATAAGAGTGTCGAGGGTAGAGGGATTAGGGTTTAAGGTATAGTATTGAGCCTGTTGAGGGTCTAGGAATAGGGATAGTATTTAGGGTTTAGGGATGAGGGATTAGAGTTGAGGGATGACGGATGACGGATTAGGGTTGAGGGTTGAGGGATTAGGGTTTAGGGACAAGGTTTAGGGTTCAGGTTGAGGGATTAGGGTTTAAAGTATAGTGTTGAGGGTTTAGGGATAGGGTTTAGGGTTGAGGGATTAGAGTGAAGGGTTGAGGGATTAGGATTTGATTTTGAGGGTTGAGGGTTTAGGGTTTAGGGTTTAGAGTTAGGGTTGAGAGTTGAGGGATCAGAGTTAAGGGTTGAGGGATTAGGGTTTGACGTCGAGGGTTGAGGGTTGAGGTTTGAGGGTCAAGGGTTTAGGGATAGGGTTGAGGTTCAAGGGATTAGGGTTAAAGTAGAGTGTGGAGGGTGTAAGGATTAGGGATAGGGTTGGAGGGTTTAGGGATAAGGGATTAGGGTTTAAGGTATAGTATCGAGTCTGTTGAGGGTTTAGGAATAGGGATAGCATTTAGGGTTTAGGGATGAGGGATTAGAGTTGAGGGATGATGGATTAGGGTTGAGGGTTGAGGGATTAGGGTTTAAGGTATAGTTTTGAGGGTTGAGGGTTTAGGATTAGAGTTTAGGGTTGACAGATTAGCATTTAATGTCAAGGTTAGGGTTAGAGTGTCAAGGGTAGAGGGACTAGGGATAGGGTTTAGGGTTGAAGGTTTAAGGATTAAGGGTTGAGGCTTTAAGGATGAGGGTTTAAGGCTTAAGATATAGTGTCAAGTGTTGAGGGTGTAGGGATAGGGTTTAAGTTTTAAGGGTTAAGGGTTGAGGGATAGGGATTAGGGTTTAAGGTATAGTGTTGAGGGTTGATGGTTTAGGGATAGGGTTTAGGTTTGAGGGATTAGGGTTTAGGGTTGATGAATTAGGGTTTAATGTTGAGAGTTGAGGGTTGAGGGTTAAGGGTTGAGGTTGAGGGATAGGGTTAATGGTCAACGGATTAGGGTTAACTAAGAGTGTCAAGGGTAGAGGGATTAGGGTTTAAGGTATAGTATCGAGCCTATTGAGGGTCTAGGAATAGGGATAGCATTTAGGGTTTAGGGATGAGGGATTAGAGTTAAGGGATGATGGATGATGGATTAGGGTTGAGGGTTGACGGATTAGGGTTTAGGGACAAGGTTTAGGGTTAGGGTTGAGGGATTAGGGTTTAAGGTATAGTGTTGAGGGTTTAGGGATAGGGTTTAGGGTTGAGGGATTAGAGTGAAGGGTTGAGGGATTAGGATTTGATGTTGAGGGTTGAGGTTTAGTGTTTAGGGTTTAGGGTTAGGGTTGAGAGTTGAGGGATCAGAGTTAAGGGTTGAGGGATTAGGGTTTGACGTCGAGGGTTGAGGGTTGAGGTTCGAGGGTCAAGGGTTTAGGGATAGGGTTGAGGTTCAAGGGATTAGGGTTAAAGTAGAGTGTGGAGGGTGTAAGGATTAGGGATAGGGTTGGAGGGTTTAGGGATAAGGGATTAGGGTTTAAGGTATAGTATCGAGTCTGTTGAGGGTTTAGGAATAGGGATAGCATTTAGGGTTTAGGGATGAGGGATTAGAGTTGAGGGATGATGGATTAGGGTTGAGGGTTGAGGGATTAGGGTTCAGGGTTTAAGGGGGAGGTATATTGTTATGAAATAGGCAAATAATCTCCCATTGTTTACTGGCTCTATCCACAAGAACTACTAAACTATACCTTAAACCCTAATCCCTCAACCCTAAACTTTCAACCCTAAACCCTATCCCTAATCCCTGTACCCTCAACACTCTACCTTAACCCTAATCCCTCGACCCTTAACCCTAAACGCTATCCCTAAAGCCTCAACCCTAAACCCTAATCCCTCAAGGTCCTAAACTCTAATCCCTTATCCCTAAACTCTAAATCCTATCCCTAAATGCTCAACCCTTAACCTTAAACCTTAATCACTCAATCCTTATCCACCCCTCTCCTCCCCTATCTGGCTCACTCCCATCTCTACCCTACTCTACCCTCGACACTATACATACATACATATAGGCATACATAGATACATACATACATATAGGCATACATACATACATACATACATACATATAGGCATACATACATACATGATTAATAGCCTTAAACATAAAAAATTTAAGTTTAACATAACGCGCTCGCGTTATTTAAAACATGAAAAACAACACAAACTTTTGTGGAGAAGGAAAAATGCAAAGAAAAGAATAACGCGAGCGCGTTATAACGCGATCGCGTTATGGCTTGTTTTTGACGAGCCTAAGGCTCGTCATTACCAAGCCATAACGCGAGCGCATTATAACGTGCTCACGTTTTGACCTTTTTTTTTTTAAAATTAATTTGGCCACTTTTTGGCCCCCCATCTTCTTGCACTTACCCTTAATGTATATCAAAAGATGCATTTCACTTTATATACATGGTGGAGTCAAAAATAAATGAACTATGGTTCATAAAAACAAGAAGTCCAGAAAGGAGATACAATTGAGTTTATATGTATCGAGCATTGTATATGAAGGTTGGATACAAGTAGTGTTGTAACATGGAATACGAGTGAGGAATAAGGTGGGTCCCACCGCTTGCACATTGGGCTTGTATAATAACAATGTATATCTTCGATATACAAGCTGATATACAAGCAAAGATACAAGTTAAAGATACAATCTAGATGCCAAAAGAAGTTCAATATAGAAAAGTCTTTGTATGTTTAAATGCTTGCATGTTTATGATATACATATTTGAGATACAAAGGAATAAGAACCATCGGCAAAGCTAAATAAGTCGAAACAAAGTTTATATGTCTTACTGAACCAATGGTCACAGCGATAAAATGTCGATGACATATCGTGAAGATCTCTCCGATGAAAAGTGTAAAGGAAGGCTATTAGGGAGATAACCATGATTAGGTGGCTTGAAATAAGTTACTCTGATCACATATCTTACTCCGACAGAATTACACTTGTCGACGAGGCTCTCCCTGATAATTATATTGGTAACACCTGATAGATCGAGGAAGAATATTAATCACATAGCGATGAAGAAAGTCATGCCAATGGTAACCATGCCCACTTGTACATCGGGTAGATCTTAAGGATTTTTGGCCGATACAAATTTACGAATGAAACATGTTGAGAAGACCAAAAGGCTTTGGAACCATATGATAATCTCACATTGTGGTTCAAGTCAAGCCGATGGTAATATAAATGATTATTCCCGCATCGGGTGAACTTTGTGGTACCTCCTCAAAAACATAAGAAATATCTTGAGGGACTTCAAAAAGATTACCATTAAAATTGATTACAAAAATGAAGTCTAATTAAAATATTTAATTTGCCAATGACAACTAATTAAATATTTTATTTTGCTGAAGACAATTGAATGAAGAGCTGTACCAAAGGATGCACCAGAATGTAAAGGGTCATAACCCTAATATTGCAAGATATGTATGGAGGCAAACCAAGCAATGAGGTAGATCAGTAGATTAGGGAAAAAGCATCATGATGAGAAGTAGGAGTTAGACAACTAGATGGATTGATCAGTTGCCAAAATAAAATATTATACTGTATATTGTAAAATCTTTTGAAATTATATAATGGAGAAGAATGTATAAATTGGTGATTTAATACTGGTGTCTATTATTTGTTAAGCTAAACAATTATTTGGTTGTCTCCACATTGTTATTTCTTTGTTATTTGAACCTAAGTTTCCAAGTTGATATTTCAGTTTCATCGAGACACTTGTTGTTTTCATGTAATCGAATTACTTGGTTTCCATTAAAGAATTAAAATCTTTTTGATTGATTACAGTAACTTGAAAGTAACATTTGGATCAGTAAGAAGAGCCGTATAATTGACAAGATTGCCACACTGTCTCCAACTCAATGTTGTCTTGTTATACAAATTAAGGATCTACTCCATTTGTCAATACACATTTGTTGGCATTGTGTGATTCTTTTGATTGGTTCCTTCAAGCAAGGATTAAAAATCCTTTCAATAAGTCACAGTAACCTGGTAGGATTGAGTGGATCAATAAGTAGAGTCTGTCAATCACATTCTTGCATGTTTATACAAGCTATAAACAAACACAAGTGCCTTACAATTAGAATTGTAACCAGTAAATGAATCATATATCATATACACCTTGACTCCATTAGCCCAATAGAAATAGGCATTGGTCATACCAATTCCACTCTAGGATTCCATAAAATCTCATTCAAACAATTACATTTGAGATCTTAGTATTAGGAGTAGAAGTAGTTTGCAAGATTTATCTATTCCACACTATGCCATTGTGGGTAGATCCCTAAATTCATTTCAGTCATACATTCCTTTTATCTGCTTCAGCTTTCAAGGTTCACCCACCTAGGTTTAGCAAAGCCTAAAGTGCAGGGAGTCATCAACCATTTAGGTTAACTCCGTTAGTTGGTTCAAAAATGTCGTAAGTCTGATCATAGAGCTTGGCATCCTCTTAGGGCTTACAACCTGCATTTTTGATACCTAACACGTACAAAGAAACCCTAGCCCATTTTGACATATGTTTAACAAGGTCCAAAAGGGTATTCCAACAGATCTTAAATTTTGAATATCAAGTCTGTATTAAAAGTTATAGTAAAAAAGATCTAAATTTCTACTCCATGTTTTAGGGTTTAAGAGAAAGTTGCCAAGAATGAACAAGAATACACATTTGCATCATTTGTATTTAAGCCCTATTTGGAATGTGTCAAGTTATTCTTGTTTTAGTCCTTTGCATCAAATTACTATTAGAGCCCACAAGATCTAGGCAGGAGATATTAATTATGTTGATTGGCATTTGGTTAAGTATGTGTGCTGCAGATTGACAGGTTGATGAGAAGAGCCTGGATACCAAAGACTTGGCAAGGAAGAAAAGAAAAGAAATCCCTAGGTGAAGTATCATGAGAAGAATACAAGAAGAGAGAGGATAGAAATATGTAGCAACAAACTCACAAGGAAAGCATTAAGAAGAAAGATGGGCAAGGGGCATCATCATTATTAAATAAATTGTTCAAAGTGGCAAAGAAGCTATGGGAGGAAGGAATGGAAAAGATGATACAGGAAGAAGAAATTGCAGCCAAGATAAAAAGAAAGATGGAAAAGGAAAGCTTATTCTAGACTACCTGCAAGTCCAAAGGTAAATGATGTCAAGTTGTGATTGCAAATATCTGCATGGATAATATTGTTTCTGAACACATGGTAGATAAATTGGGTTTGAAAAGAATACCATACCCCACACCCTATTCAGTGAGTTGGTTTGAAATAGGTACCTAGGTAACCATAAGTGAACAATGCAAAGTTGAGTTTCACATAGGCAATTATAAGGATGCAATAGTTTGTGATATTATGCATTTGGATGATGTATGTCACATTGTGTTTGGAAGGTTGTGGCATTATAGCAGGGCAACAAAGTATAACAGGGAAAACAACACATATGAGTTGGACAAAGATGGGATGAAATATGCATTAATAGCCTTGAAGGGTGAGTGCATAGGAATTGAAAGTTTTTTATTAGGTGAGAAGACAGACGTATGAAAGTGTGAAGTAGAGACAAATGAGGTAATGGAAGAGCTAATTAGTTTTGATAACATGTTGTTTGAAAACTAGTTGAACAAGAAATGGAAGAAATTTCTTTTGAATTTTTTAAAACTAATGAAAATAATGGTGACATTGATGTTGAAGTGAGTGATATTCAGGAAGAAGAAGAAACAACAAAAGAGGCTGTAGAGGACTCAAGGATAGTCCAAAGAGAGAAGATAGTCATGGAGGATAAGGAGATAGAATGGTTCTCAAGAGAAGAATCGAGAGATAAGAATGTTGATGTCAAGGAGAACAATAGAATGAATCAGCAATTCAAAACTAAAAATGAATGGCTAAGTAAGGTTGAAGTGAAGCCAAATATTTTGGAGCATAATGAAGAGAAAATGATGTATGGCAAACAACATGAGGTGGATGAAGAAGTGAAGTATGAAGAAGAAGAATATGATTTCTTTAATATGTTTGTTTCATGTGCAGGTAACAAAGACAAAGTGGATGAAAGAGACAATAAATTTACAATTGCAGTCCAAGGTCAAGCTAGAACAAGAAAAAAACAAAAGCACATGACTACATTGTACCAAGTTGGCCTTGGCTCAAGAAGCATGTTATTGGACTGAAAAGCATAGGTGGACTAGTTGAAACACATGTAGCTGAGATCCAACAAATGGAAACCATTGCATAAATTTAAAGGAACTGGAAGACAAGAAAGAAGATTCCTATTTGAGGTGGACCTCAATTTTTCTCTTCCCTGGGAGTATGGTGCAGGGGCACCTTCAGGCCATATGGTCAAATTTAGTCAAATTTTGGTTTTATGTTTTGTTTTGATGTGTTTGGTCTAATAAAGCCATTTATGACCATTTGGGATCATTTTGATCCATTTTTGGAATGTTATAGGTCCATTGGTCAAATGTTGTAAACATTTGCAAAAAAAATGTAAAAATTGTCATTGTGAAAGTTGTCAACAAGTGCATTAAAGTTGCAACTTTGATTAGGAAGTTAGTTGTGGGTGGTTAGTAGTTGCAAAATGATTGGGAAAGAATAAATACATGTTATAAACATGAATCCCAAGTTTGGAGAAGGTTGGAAAAAGTGGGAGTGAACATTTGAATAAAGATTGTGAATCATTTTAGAGCAATTTATTTGCATTTTTCTATAACAATTATGTTCTTTTCCTTGGTATGGATTTGTAAGGCCCATTTAATGATTTGAAACTATTTGGAAAGCATGGGCATGTGAATCTACTTCATTTTTCTTTTATTTGCATCAATTTTCATGGAGATTTGAATAAGTTATGTCATTTTTATTGAGGGTAGGTTTGTAAAGTTTAATTTTCTAAAATTGCAGTTTGAAAACATGCATGGTACAGCCTGGTATGACCTCATGAGGAATATAATAGATAGATGGAAATATATTTGTTTCTAGTTTACAATTCTTTTGGTTTCATGTGATTTCATTATGTTTATTAGTAAGTTATGCCATTTTTGGCGAAAACAATTTTGTAATAGTCCTAGGGTTTGCACAGGAACAATCTTTTTTTTCCCTAGTTTGTACAAAGAAACCCTAGCCCTTTTCGACATATGTTTAATAAGGGCTAAATGGTATTCCAAACAAGTCTTAGATTTTGAATATCAGGTATATATTAAAAGTTATGGTCAAAAATATCTAAATTTTTGCTCCATGTTTTAGGGTTTAAGAACAAGTTGCCAAGAATGAACAAGAATACATATTTGCATCATTTTTATTGAAACCCTATTTGATATTTGTCAAGTTAGTCTTGTTTGAGTCCTTCTTCCTCTGCATTAGATTGGAAGGAATAATGGTTATCTGAAGAGATTCAAATGAAAGCTCAAGGAAATATGAGTGGAGGCCAAACTCAAATGATATGCGACAAAAAGCTTCTGTGATGGTGATATAAATACAAGTGATGAAAGTAGGGTTTAAAATTACAGGCATTAGGGTTTTCATAGAGTAGTAGCCACACCTGCAAACAAACAAATTTTTAACCTGCAATAAACCAATCTTAATCTGTAATCACAAATTTACCCTATAAACCAAGATTGACCTGCGAGCAAGTGTTAGCATAAAACCTGCAATCCAAATAGAAATCAAACAAGCATAATCAATGCCAAAAGATTCCCTATGCAAGCCATATGAAACCATACAGATCTGTACGGTACGACCTACCAACTCAAAAATTTGATTTTTTTTAAAAACTTTCATAGTCATGAAAGGTAGGCAAGTTTATAGTCAAAATTTATGGAAATGACCTCCTGGATGCGATGGTACAGTCAGTTTCAGCCTAGGAGATCACCTGCAATAATTCATTCCCAAAGCTTGACAAACTAGTGTTAGAAAAATGCAAATTTTTGCAACAAAAACCTGCAAAAACTAATGATTAGATCCAATTGGTTATGCTCATATCGGGTTCACCAAAAATGTATATGAAAAATTTGGATAAATCAAAATGATAAAACAATACAATGCATTACCTAATCCAAATCTTGAATACCTCAGATAGATGTGGATGATAGATGCATGCAAGATGAATTGATCAATTGATTTGATATGTTGATTGCTCAAATTCAGCATCATAACATTGAGATGAAGATTGATAGATGGAAGATGATAGAAGAGGAGATAAATGATTCAAAGTCTCTACTGATATTTTGATAGCATGAAGATACTCAAGACTCAATGCCTATTGTAAATGGCTTGTGAGGGGGTTTGATTTATAGACAAATATTGATTTGGATGGATGGTTGAAATTGAAAGTGTAGTTAGGGTAAAAATTGCAAATCAAGATAAATGTATAAACAATGATAAAAACCTAACAATGTACAATGAAACACAAGACAATATGAAAATCAAAATAATAAACAAAAATGCAAACTAATCTCCATATTATGCTTAGTTTATCTCCATTGCTCTTCTCCACCTCGCATGAGAATGCAAGATTTTGAAGGTTTGATTGTTGGAGGAATGTTGGGTGCTCACTAATTCAGCATCATAACATTAAGATGAAGATGATAGAAGAAGATAGATAGATGGATATATGAGAAGATTGGAAGAATTTTGACAGAGTGAGGATAATGGAGGAAGATAGATGACAAATGGCTTGTGTGAGGCTAGATTTGTAGGCAAGAGTTGATGGGATGTGTATGGCCAAGATTAAAAGTCAATTGTGTGATGTGTATGGCTAGGATTAAAAGTCAATTCCATGCTTATGACACACATTAACTGGATTATAAAATGAGGCTAAAATTAGGATGTGAGGGAATAAGTGGGATTCTTTTATCTATTTTGGAGGAAAAGATGCCTATGACATACAAATGAGTGGGGCTAAAATAGGATGTGAGTGGGAATCAAATAATTTAAACAATAAAATTATTTAAATTATTTGTGCATGTGAAGAGTTGTAGTCATGTGACACATGTCACAATGTCACAATAAGTAAGGGATTAATTCAAATATTTAATTTGAATTATTTTGAGACATGTGAAGGGGAATTAACTAAATAAAGGG
The DNA here is from genome assembly GCA_027924645.1 of Cunninghamia lanceolata. Taxonomy (NCBI): domain Eukaryota; kingdom Viridiplantae; phylum Streptophyta; class Pinopsida; order Cupressales; family Cupressaceae; genus Cunninghamia; species Cunninghamia lanceolata. Next base: position 9,441,696 of record BSBN01000877.1, on the reverse strand, counting down.
GTTTATTTAATTAATTAGGAAGGTGATTAAGTGGGATTTATAAGTGGGATAAGTGTGATAATGTAATGACCTAAGGTAAAATATTACAAGATGTCTTACAAGGTCATGTATGACTAGGTAATGTTATGACATGGACAATTATGGGTGTCTACATTTTGCCCCTCTTTGAGATTATGTTTGAGATGATGAGATTTATGTTAAGTAGCATCATTTCAAAGAAGCTAAGTTATGGATAGAGTAATAGGATGGGATGGTGTAAAGATAGGATGATGATGGAAAGATAGGAAGAAATGGGATGATGATAGGATATGATAATGATGATGTAAAAGATATGATGATGATGATGCACCCTCGAGAGGATGAGCGGGTTGGACAAACATGGGTAGGCTCTCTAAATGAAATAGATTGGTCAAGAAAGAAAGATAAGTGAATGAATAGAAGAAATGAATGATGTGTTATGCTGCAATGAAAGTGAGCAACCTTAATGTTTGATATAGCACTAGACATTATGCACCAAGGTATAACAAGCAAGGTGATGATGTGTCTCATGCCCTAGCCTAATACAACCTTGTCTAGATACAAGATATGAACATTAGCTAGGAGTGATGTTGAAATTAGCATAGACAACTGAGACGGGGGGTGAATCAGTTGTCACAAAATTTCTATCTTTTGTTGTATTTAATCTTCTTTACCACTTATTAACATATTAATGATATAACCATGAAAGCATGAATCAACAACACATGAGTAGAAACATAATCAACACACAAAACACTAGGATTTTTACATGGAAACCCAGTTAAGGGAAAAACCATGGTGGGGGTTAACCCACAAGATTTATTCTCTATTAAAAGAATAGAAAAATGGGAAGGCTCTTGCCTTTGGCCGCACTTCCTAGAGCACACTACTCAAAGGAGGCTCACTGCCTACAAAAATATTCACATGATTAGCACTGAAAGGTTGAACTAAGAAACAACTTCTCCATGCTAAGGTTCAGTTCCATTGAAGCTCACAACACCTTTGCTCTGCCCCCAAATGCTTCCTCACTATATCTGCATCTTCCCACACATCGAAACAATTACATGACTTCATTACACTTATTTATACATGACATCTACTTTGGAATGAACATCAAAGTCATCCTTGCAATCATCTATCTGGAACATTCTCTAAGATAGGCATTACAAAGAATTACAATTACAAGAATTGACTTAATACAAAATGCTACATGCAAACCACTACACTATCGGCCAAACATAGTTGGGACTCAAATCTTCCTTGAACAATATGCCATGCTCTATAGAACTTCTCTTAGATCATCCGCAACATGCACCAAGCATCCGGTCAGCCAAGACTGGAAAGAACAACAACACCCTAGGAGAAATCTTCAACTATGAGCTCAATCCTTAATGCGGACCACCAACACAATAGGCACACAATCTAGAGACCTCCACAAGTACAATGAAATCAACAAGAACAACTGCACCACCTCAAATCACCAGAATCACTTGCATCTTCATATGGGAACTTAAGAACACTAACTATCATGACTCACACTAGAAAGATTGCTTGCAGACCTCCAAACCATGAACCACTTGAGTTGAGGATACACACCAACATCCCAAACATACCTCTAGAACCGTATACCATAATATTTCAATGCGAAGCAATCCAAACCAAATTCCTATCACTCTATTACCTTTGAACAACTGCAAAACCTGGTTATACTTAGATGGCCATAACTTCACCAATCCTCCATGTGGACCTCTCAAATCTTAACTAGAACAACTTTAGACAATCCTATACAAACCCTTTAATCTACAGACTCTGATCTTCATCTTCCTGGAAATGTGAAGCAATCTACTTTGTTGAACTGTATTGTCTTCACTGTCTCTGACAAAGAGATATGTTGACATCAATGACAACACATCATAGGCACATATTTGCAACAATCTCCCCTTTTGTCATTGATGGCAACATATGATGTGAAAAATTGATTCAATCATCAAGATAAGAACTTCTCCCCCTTTCTCTTATCACACCTACAACCACTTTCTTCACTGCTCCCTCTTTCACCAGCAACTACTCACTTCCATCCAAGTTTTTCACATGACTTCTCTCCCCCTTTTTGTTTCTTAGATAAAACCAAACTAAACTCCAAACTTAACATACTAACTACTCCCCCTAAGTAGCATCCCCTTAACATCAATTTGAATCACAAGATATGACTGTGAGTTTCACCAGACTAATGCACACTAGTGCACCTTAGTTCTAGATAGGAGGGGTAATAACCCCTAGCTTCACTCTAAGATACTCAAAAGTATCCTTAGATAGAGGCTTAGTGAAGATATCCATAGTCTGATCCTTAGAAGAAATAAACTCCAATCTAACTTCATTCTCATTTACCTTCTCTCTCAAAAAGTGAAACTTGATGGATATGTGCTTTGTCTTTGAATGCAACACCAAATTCTTTGAGATGTTTATCGCACTTGAATTACATAGAAGATTGTAACAAGCTCTTCAAACACAATTTTGATATCCTTCAACATTTACTTCATCCACAAAACTTGAGTACAATTACTTGTTGCTGCTATATACTCTACCTCTGCAGTAGATAGAGGCATTGCCTCCTACTTTCTGCTCAACCAAGAAACCAATCTCTTTCCCAAGAAAAATGCACCACCACTAGTACTCTTCCTGTCATCCACATCTCCTACCCAATCAACATCTGTATATGCATTAAGAGTGAAATCATCATCCTTAGGATACCATAAGCCATAATCAGATGTTCCCTTCAGATATCTAAAAATTCTTTTGACTGCTACAACATGAGATTTTCTAGGATCAGCTTCAAATCTAGCAATAAGGCCAATTGCATTCATAATATTAGGTTTGGTATGAGTGAGATAAAGCATTCCTCCAATCATTGATCTATACCTTTTATGATCTACCTTAGGGGAATCATCATCTTTACTCAACTTGCATCCAGTTATCATAGGAGTATTCACTAGTTTTGAATCCTCCATTCTAAACTTTTTCAACAACTCTTTTACATACTTAGCCTGAGATATGAAGATGCCCTTATCTGACTGAATGATTTGCAGACCCAAGAAGAAATTTATTTCACCAAGCATGGACATCTCAAATTCACTTTGCATCTGATCAACAATTTTTTTACACATGCTCCCATTTCCACCAGAGATGATATCATCAACAAATACCTCAACAATCAAGATGTGTTCATGATCTATTTTGAAATAATGATTACTGTCAGATGTGCCTTTGCTAAAACCTAACTTTAGCAGATACTTATCTAATCTTGCATACCAGGCTCTTAGGGCTTGTTTAAATCTATACAATGCTTTCCTCAACCTGCAGATCATATCTCCTTGATTAGACAACTAGAATCCTTCTGGTTGCTCAATGTAGACTTCTTTGAAATCTCCATTTAGGAATGTTGACTTGACATCCATCTGGTAAACATTGAAATCTTTGTAAGCAACAAAGGCAAGAAATAATCTAACTTCTTTGATTCTTGCCACCAGAGAAAAAGTTTCTTCAAAATCAATTCCCTCTACCTAAGAATATCCTTTGCACACAAATCTTGCTTTGTTTCTCAGAACTTCACCATTTTCATTCAATTTATTTTGGAAGACCCATTTAGTTCTAATTACATTTTTATTGTAAGGTCTAGGAACAAGATCCCAAGTATGATTCTTTTCAATTTGCATTAATTCTTCTTCCATTACTTTTACCCAACTTTCATCATTACAAGCTTCATTCACTGATTTTGGTTCAATCTTTGAAATCAAACAATACTCTTCTTGTTCTTCAGCAATTTTTCTTCTAGTTTGAACACTTTTATTTCTATCTCCTATAATCTAATCTTCAGAATGATTCAACCTTACATACCTGGGAGTTTTGGGATTTTCTTGAACTTCTAATTCTTGAAGTTGTTCCTCAACATTTGCACTAGCTTCTTGAGTCACTGGATTCTCCAGAGCAATCTGAATCTAAGTTTGAGTTTGAACTTGTTTTCCTTTACTTGGACTTTCACTTTGATCATCTAACTCATATCCACAAGACTTGGAAGGTCTCTCCTTGCTCTCATTAGCCTTGACATTACCACTTTCAATGATCCTTTTCAATCTCTTGTTAAAGCATTGGTATGCATTTCTTTGGTTAGAATAACCCACAAATATTCTTTCATCACATATTGCATCAAACTTGCCTAGATCTTCATCTCTTTTGATATAGAATTTACTACCAAAAACTTTGAAGTATTTCACAGTAGGAGCATTACTAAACCACAGTTCATAAGGTGTTTTACTAGTATTACCTTTGATCTACACCCGGTTAAGAGTGTAGACAGCAGTACTCATAGCCTCTCTCCAATTGACATGTAGAACATTTTCTTTCATCATCATGGTTCTAGCAACCTCTTGAATAGTCCAGTTCTTCCTTTCCACAACTTCATTCTATTGAGGAGTCCTAGGAGCAGATAATTGTCTTCTTATTCCATGTTTTTCACAAAATGCATTAAACTAACTAGAGGTAAACTCTCCACCTCTATTAGATCTCCAACACTTTATCTTCACACCAATCTCATTCTCCACCCTAGCCTTGAACACCTTGAATCTATCAAGAGCCTTTGATTTCTCTCTCAAGAAATTGACCCACATCATCTAGGAGTAATCATCAATCAACAACATAAAGTATCTATCTCCTTGTAAATTCCTAACTCTGGCAGGACCACACAAATTAGTGTGCACAAGTTCCAACGATCCACTTGAAAAATGTTCTTTACTTTTGAATGTGGTTCTGCTCTATTTGCCCAACTGGTATTCCTTACACATGCTATTAGTAGGTTTCACGAGCTTTGGAAGATCTCTCATAGCCTGAGTAGTACTTATCTTGACAATATTATCAAAGTTTACATGACACATTCTCCTATGCCATAACCAACTCTGAGCAATCAAACAACTTTTACTAGTACCACTTAAATGAAAGATATTACCTCTAGTCTATGTACCAGATGCAATCTCAATTTTGGAGCTACCCAAAATTTTGCATCTTCCATCCTTGAATCGGAGATCATACCCTTTGTCAACCAACTATCCAACACTGAGAAGATTATGCTTCAACCCTTCTACATACAAAACATCATTAGTGTTATTCTTACCATTAAGAGAGATGGATCCTCTGCCATGGATTCTACCAATTAAATTGTCTCCAAACTTCACAATTCCACCATCATATCTTTCCAAACTTACAAACTTACTTTTATCACTAGTCATATGATGAGAACATCCACTGTCAATAACCCATTCATCCTTTTCTTCAACCTGAGTAGCCAAGGAACTTTTTGTTGATAACTGAGAGGGGGAGTGAATTAGTTATCCTAATTATTTATGCTTTCTGAACTTTATTAATAATCAATGTAATATTAATTCACATAAGCAAACATAACCATGAAAAGGAAGTACACATGACACAATATTTTTGACATGGAAACCCTGTTAAGGGAGAAAACCACGGGGTGATTAACCCAAGATTGTATTCTTTGTTAGAAGAATGGAAATACAAAAATGGCACTTGCCAGTTAGGGCTCACTGCCTGAGCACACTACTCACAAGAGGCACACTGCTCACAAGAGGCACACTGCCTACAAGAGACCCACTGTCTATAGAAAGAGTGTTATACAATACTTGAACTGATTGGGAGCATCTACATATGCTGGAGTTCAGTTCTGGTTAGGCTTAGTATACTGATCTGCTACACTTCATCTTTCCTTTTCTTTTATGTTGCTTTCCTTTCACATACCGGACCTTCCTTACTACTTTCACTCTGCTCTTCTGCTTTTATTCGCACATCACCAACAACCATGACACGTCTCACAACTAAATCCATCTTGTATATATATCCGCACAAGTGATTTCATCACCTTTCAAGTCGGCAACCAGAATAGTCAATCTTTTCACAAACTCTGATCTATCGGCTGAATCCTTGCACATCAAGTAATGCAAATCAAGCATATACTTGTAGAAGTCATAAATCATGTCGGTCAAACAAGACTTATGCCTTAAGAACCTCTTCCATCATCAATAACACATCCGGAATAATGTTTGATGTTCTGTCAGTCAGTTCTTCCTCTATCACACTGCTAATCAGAATCCCGTTATTCAAGTGATCATATCTTTTTCTTCATCTATCACCGGAGGCTAAATCCTTGGAGTCTATCACTCAAGGTAGTCCTCTTGACTTCCCCAAATTTGCACTTCACCAAGATACTCCCTCTGAGAGATCCAGACCTATCTATCAGACCTCGCCACATGTTCTATTCTTGTTTACCGGACCACAACATTCTTCACTCTGACTTCCCGTAGAGACATACCATGTCCTGCGAATGTGTGGGATGAACTTTGTTGCCATCAATGACAACAATCATGAATCCATATAGTGTCTCTTGCCAACAATCTCCCCCTTTGGCATTGATGGCAACACTTAGTGAAAAATGACTAAGTGTTTACACTATGCTCCCCCTTGGCTGATGCTCTATTTTTATATACATTTTCCAGAGCTCCTCCTTAGTTAGATTCCTCATTTTTCACTGCTCCTCACTCCCCCTTTGACATCAATGGCAAAGGGTAGGGTCTGCATACCAAAATTTTCAAAAATAGTCTATACATATCCGCATAAGTATAAATACAAGTTGTACTTACATATACTTGAGTATATCTGCAAAAGTATTCTTCAACTGTACAACTTCTATCGCCCAACTCTGTTTCATCTTGTCCAAAATTGAGATGTGACCACTCAACAGGAATGCAAAAGCTTCTGCCTTCTTAAGATCTATCGGATCATTGGTCCGAGCTATAGTCTAAGCATCACTTATGGCCTCATGCATGGCCTCTAACTTAGGGATAATGATCCTTCTAAGTTCACCCATCCGGCTAATTATGTTCTTCCTTTCCTTCTCAAAATTCTTTATTGCATTTGTGATTGCAATAGTCTGACACTCTTGATTTACTATGGAGGATGAGAGAGGATCAAAACTTTGAGACAGACTCAGTAGTTTATCCTCTTGATCTTTTACTTTCTTCTCAATATCTTTGGTCACTGTGGGCCAAGATAAGCAAAATTTGTACATGTTTCCGCCATCTTTAAGAGCATTTTCCAAGCTCTTTATCCCAATATCCATAACTCTCCTATCATTTGTTATCAGACCCTATACTTCAGAGAATCTCTTATCCAAAAACTCCTTCTGAACCTTTTCTTCAGCTGATTTCTCTAGAGAATCAAAATGTGTACTAACACTGCTGACTAGAGTTTTGAGATTACCAGAAGAGGAGGCTGTGGGATCCTTCTAAAATGATGGCATAATCTTTTCTAGCACTCTGGAAGTAGCTTCTATCAACGCACAGTCTTCCATGTGAGACTTTAGGAGTTTTTCTTTAGCCTTTGCATTGGCAAATGAAGCTATCTTCATTGTCTGTACCGGAGAAAGAGAATCAAAATTGAATGGTCCTTGTAGAAGCTCCGGTTCATCAATCTCCATTATTTCTTTGTTCAGGAATTCTTGGACAGTTTTTGTAGTGTCTCTTGCCAGAGACAAATGTTTCTTCTCTTTTGCATTATTAGAGCTTTCTCTTGGAGTTTTCTCTCCTTCTACATTCTTACCACTGGCAGTTGTGGTCTTCTCTCCCTCTGCAACCTTGGTGCTGGCATCTTCCTTTTCCTTAACCTCTGCTTCTTTCTCCTGTGTTCTTACTTCTCCTTTAGATTCAGAGATTGTAGTGGAAGCCAGAGGAGAGATATTTGATTGTTCATGAGCCACTTCTTCTAGAGTAGAAGATTCCAAGTCCTTATCCTTTTCTGCACTGGTGTCCATGACTTGCTCAGTGGATTCTTTTTCAACACTTGTGGTTGAAGGGTCAGTACCCAAGTCCTCTATAATTGGAATGTTGAATTTCTTAAAAGCATTCTAGAGGATCTCTTCGATCTCTCTTGCCACTTTGTCAGTTTCACCAAGCATTAGCTGATTCATCCTGGCTTTGCTCCGGAACTCATCCTTGCAATCTTTGAATACCATATTCATTGTCTTGGGATCGATTGAAGGATATATCTGAATTGCTATCTGTTCTCAGATCTTGAGATCTTTTGCTTGAGCATTATTCTTCCTCATTTCAAGCCTTTTCTCTAAGCTTTTGGGAATTTGAGAGATAATTTCAATAAAAGCTTTGTTGTAAGTGTTCAAAAACTGAACTGTGGCTTCCTCCAGAATCTTTTTATCTGCTTCATTATATTCATCATAGTATTCTGTTAAGGGTTGCAGGTTCCCATCCACAGTGACTGCTTTCACTACAACATCTAAGGATAGAGTGGGTTTTTCAACAAATTCCTCTTCCTTCTCTTCTTCTCCTTGATCAGTAGAGTGTTCACCGGATGATTTCTTCTTCTTCTTCAGTTTCTTTATCTCCTCATCTGATTCGGTTTCCTCATCATCTTTTAGGATAACATAGGACCTTGTTGCCTTTTTCTTTGTTCTCTTTTCTCCTTTTCCAGATGCCTAGACTTCCAGTTTTGATGTTCTTGAGCTTTTGGTCGTGACAAGTGCTGATCTCTTTGATGATCTTGTTCGGGTGGAAGATTCTACCAGAGCACTTTCCTTACTTCTCTTTTCTGCCTCTTTCACCTCTTTCTCTGCCCTTTGCCTCTTTTCCCTGTTGGCATCAATTGCCTCTTTTGAGATGCCTAAGCCTTTGGCAATTTCTTCAACTTCTTTTCTTACTTTCCTCTTCATTTCCGGTTGTCTGAGTTCCACATGAACTTTTATACTGAGCTCTTCAAAGGTTCCAAACCTTTCTACCTTTGGATCCTTTGGCTGACTTAGCATGTGTTGAACATGTAGCTCCACAATTTGTTCATCAACTTCATACCCCATAGGCATGATCCATACAGTTCTTGGTTCTATTGCCTCCATTAGGCACTAATCAGTCTCTACCATAAAACAAACTATGTCTTTGTATTTCTCAACAAGAGACTAGGGAATCCTTTCTCTTGCTTGCATCATGTTCTGAAAATTCTTGAAATATCCCCACAGAGTTGTATTTTGTGCTTTTTTATCACCGAGTTCATGCAAATAATCTCTGATTTGGACAGCTACTGGTCTATCATTCTCCCATACCCAGCCACTAGATCCGAGAAGCTCATTCATAAAGTAGAAGAATAAGCACAATATTAATCCACCATACTTGAATGAATTCTTTTTATCTTTCTTTATTTTCTGTAGATTCTCCAAGAGTTGGTTCAAGAGAATTTGACAAATATCGTAGTCTGCATCCTTTCTTAGCATTTCATAAGCTGTGTAGATGGCAGTTCCAGGTACTCAATTTTCCCTGCTAGAATGATATATTTTATATCCAATGATCATGGAGGCAAACTTGACATCCGGATCAGAGATGTCATCTATTGTCATTGCTCTTTTGTCAAACTTGGATCCAGTAGCCTCACTCACAGTTTGATTCTTTACGGATTTAAGAATAGGAATCCCACCGGATGAGTGTAATCCGGTAACTACCCTGATGGCATCTTTTGTGATTTTGAATGGTCCATTTAACCACATGAAGTTGTCGTGTATTCTGCTCAAAATGTACCTGACCCATTCATCCTTAGTAAAATAGGGGAAATGTATGTATTGTGCAAAGTGCTTATTCCGGATGCCCTTGTATTGGGGTTTGAGCTCAAATAAATCATCTAACAGTTGTTTGTGATAGATATCTCTTAGTTTGAATTCCCCAAACTCTTCAACATTTGCGTGTATGTAAACCCTAATATCTTTGGTGTGCAAAACACCATGCGGAACACTAGAGAAGGCTCATAGGGGATCTACCTACAAGGATTTGTATGGATTCTTCTTAAAAATGGGGTGAGGTCTATCAGAAATCTTTACTATCTTCAGAGTAGCCATCATCAAGGAATTTTACTGTAAGATATCAAGAACGAAGAATACCTTTTACACTAATTAGGGCACACACGATGAAATCTGGATTGAGCTGTATGAAGAATTGTCTTGATCTTTGGGGGAAGTAGTTGCAGAGCTCCTTTTCTTTCTTCTTCGCATGTGAGTGTACAAATGATGAGCGAATGAACTCCTTTATTTCTGAGAAGCCCTAATTTTCATTCGACAATAAATGCGCAACCTAATTCATTCCGGTTTGCCTTGTTTGTCTTATTCAGAGACAAAACCCTTCTGGATCACTGAGATAGACTTTGAAATTATTCTAGGGGAGTAGTGATAATCTATCTTCCTTTCATTAGTCATTTGATCAATTTGCAGATCAAGACACCATAGTTTGAATCATACCAGACAAAACTTGTCAGGAATTTGTTTTTACCAGAAGACTGTTTTACCAGATTAATTATGGTAGGATTAGACTCTTCAAAACTTCTTGCTAATCTCTCAAATCTTTACCATACCCCTTTTAGATGTTTCTTGTATGACCCCTTTTAATCTGCAGCTCTCCTTGTGCCAGTTTTGGCACCAATTGACTGGCTAGGGGAACAAGGTTTTCTTTGTGTCTCCCCCTGAGCCAGAGCTCACCTTTTAATTTTTGGAAGGAATATCAACACCAGAGTCTGGTGCGGATCCATCCTCTATATTCTCTGTACTTTTCTTCACCCAAATCTTGTTCATCTCACTTTTAACTTCATCCACATTCACTTTTTGTTTACCCTTATCTTGATTCTAATTATGATATACTAGACCTCTTTTGTCCTGATTCTTGCTTCTATAGAATTTTGCATTATGACCAGATCTATTGCAGATTTGGCAAACAACATTTCTTTGCATATTTGACTGATATCCTCTTGATCTACATTGATTAGCCATATGACCTATTCTATTGCATGCAAAGCATCTACCATTGAATGATTTGTTCATTTGCATATTTCTGCATTCATGAGATTTGTGACCATACCTTTTGCAGTTAAAGCACTATCCGGAGAAGCATGAATTAGTCTGACTCATTCTGTTTCTACACTGATTAGCTTTATGACCAAAGTTATTGCAGTTGTGGCAGTATCCATTGAAGGATGGATATCTTTGAGCATTAGGCTGTCTTACCGGAGGTCTTCTAGGCCTGTTCCTTAGATTTTTTGATCCAAAAATCTTCTGACCGGATCCGGAGCTTTCTCCTTTCTCATATCCCAAACCACACTTGTCATCTACCTTCTTTTGACTTCCAAGAAGAACTTCAAGTTGAGCAGAACTTATCTTGAATTTCTCTTTATATTCATTTGTTGTTTGAAGATCCCTTTTGAGAGAGACAATTTGATCCTCAAGTTTTTCTTCATTATTTTTAGCATCTTCAAGATCAGATTCAATATGTCTGATAATTCTATCCATCTAGTGGCAATCTTCTGATTTCTCCTTGAGAGATTGTCTTAGATTATCTTCAGTTTTTCTTTTCTCTTCAATTTCTTGGGTAAACTTCATAACTCCTGATTCCATTTCATGTCTTACCATAATGATTTCTTTTGATAACTTTTCACATAACTTGGTTTTCTCATTCAGCTCTTCATTTGCATCATTTTCTTCACCTTGTCTTGCCAATTGCTGAAGTAGCTCCTTTCTCTTTTTCATAGAGAGACTTAATTTGTCTTTTAGTTCTGTCATGAAATCATCAGCCTGCTTGAGTCTTTCCTTTAATTCATTGACTTCAGAGTTTGATTGTTCAAGATCATCAAGGGTAGTCTTGAGTTGCTCCCTTAAACCATATGCATCTATTTGGATTCTCAGATCTTCCTCAAGCTATTAGACTCTGATAGGAGGAACTTGGCTCTGATACCAATTGTCGATAACTGAGAGGGGGGGTGAATCAGTTATCCTAATTATTTATGCTTTCTAAACTTTATTAATAATCAATGTAATATTAATTCACATAAGCAAACATAACCATGAAAAGGAAGTACACAACACAATATTTTTGACGTGGAAACCCTGTTAAGGGAGAAAACCACGGGGTGATTAAACCAAGATTGTATTCTTTGTTAGAAGAATGGAAATACAAAAATAGCACTTGCCAATTAGAGCTCATTACCCAAGCACACTACTCACAAGAGGCACACTGCCTACAAGAGACCCACTGTCTATAGAAAGAGTGTTATACAATACTTGAACTAATTGGGAGCATCTACATATGCTAGATTTCAATTCCGGTTAGGCTCAATATACTGATCTACTGCACTTCATCTTTCCTCTTCTTTTATGTTGCTTTCCTTTCACATACCGGACCTTCCTTACTACTTTCACTTTGCTCTTCTGCTTTTATTCATACATCACCAACAACCATGACACTGTTGATAACTGAGAGGGGGGGTGAATCAGTTATCCTAATTATTTCCCTTATTGAACTTTTCTTTTAATTGATGTAGCATAAAATCAAACACAAAAACATTAACCATGAAATAAGAAACACATGACACAGTATTTTTGACGTGGAAACCCTGTTAAGGGAGAAAACCACGGGGTGATTAACCCAAGAATTATTCTCTGTTAGAAGAATAGGAAATTACAAAAATGGCACTTGCCAATTAGGGCTCACTGCCCGAGCACACTGCTCACAAGAGGCCCACTGCCTACAAAAAGACACACTGTCTACAAAGTGATGAGAATCACAGTCTTGAACTGATTGGAAGCATCTGCATATGCTGGAGTTCAGTTCCGGTTAGGCTCAGTACACTGATCTGCTGCACTTCATCTTTCCTCTGTTCTTTATTCTGCTATCTTTCACATACCGGATCCTTTTTGCTACCTCTGCTCTTTCTCTGGACTTATTCGCATATCTCTCTACATCACAACTCACTTCACAACTAAATCCATCCTCTATATATATCCGCACAAGTAATTTCATCACCTTTCTAGTCGGCATCCGGAACAGTCTAGTTTCTTATAAACTCTCATTCTGTCGGCTGAATCCTTCCTCACCAAGCAATGCGGATCAAGCATATACTTGTAGATATCATTAATCATGTCGGCCAAACATGATTCATGCCTTCACAACCTCTGTCATCAACAGTAACCCATCCGGAAAGCAGTCTGATACTCTGCCAGTCAGTTCTTCCTCTGTTTTCACTGTCTCTCAGGAATCCGGTACTCAACCATTCATATCTTTTTCCTTGTCCATCACCGGAGGCTAAATCCTTGGAATATACCACTCAAGGTAGTCCTCTTGACTTCCCCAAATCCGCACTGCACCAAGACACTTCCACTGAGAGGTTCGGACCAATCTGTCGGACCTTGCCACATGCTCTGTTCTTCTTCACCGGACCACAACATTCTTTATTCTGACTTCCGGTAGAGACACATCATGACTTGCGGATATGTGGGATGACCTTTGTTGCCATCAATGACAACAACCATGAATCCATATAGTGTCTCTTGCCAACAATCTCCCCCTTTGGCATTGATGGCAACACTTAGTGAAAAATGACTAAGTGTTTTCACTATGCTCCCCCTTTGCTGATGCTCTGTCTTTATATACAATTTCCGGAACTCCCCCTTAGTTGGATCCCTCATTTTTCACTGCTCCTCACTCCCCCTTTGACATCAATGGCAAAGGGTAGGGTCCGCATATCAAAATTTTCAAAAATTTCTTATACTTAGCCGCATATTTACATACTCACATATATTGAAGAATGTCTGCAAAGGATGTCTGTAATTGAATCATTTCGGTAGCCCAACTTTGCTTCATTCTGTCCAAAATTGAAATGTGACCACTTAACAAAAATGCAAACGCTTCTGCCCGCTTGAGATCTGTCGGATCTTTTGTTTGGGCGGTGGTCCTAGCATCACTGATGGCCTCATGCATGGTTTCCAACTTAGGGATTATAATCCTTCTAAGTTCTCCCATCCGGTTGGTGATGTTCTTCCTTTCCTTCTCAAGATTCTTTATTTCGTTCAAGACTGCAATAGTCTGACATTCTTGATTTATTATAGAGGAAGAGAGAGGATCAAAAATTTGAGATAAGCTTTGTAGCTTATCCTGTTCCTCTTTTATTTTCTTGTCAAATGCTGCTGTTGCCTTTGACCAGGATATACAAAATTTATAGATATCACTGCCATCCTTAAGAGCATTCTCTAAGCTCTTTATTCCAATGCTTACAATCTTCCTATCTTTAGAAATTAATTCTAATATCTCTGAAAATCTCTTATCCAAAAATTCCTTCCGGACCTTTTCTTCAGCTGATTTTTCTAGAGAATCAAAATGTGTATCAACACTGCTGACTAAGGTTTTTAGATTACCGGAAGTGGAGGCTGTCGGATCTATTTGGATTGATGGCATGATCTTCACAAGTACTCCGGAGGCAGCCTCTATCAACTCACAGTCTTCCATATGAGACTTCAGGAGCTTTTCATTTGCCTTGGCATTTGCAAATGAAGCTATCTTCATTGTTTGTACCGGAGAGAGAGAGTCAAAATCAAATGGGCCTTTTAGAAGCTCCGGTTCATCAATCTCTAAAGTTTCTTTACTCAAAAATTGTTGAACAGTTTGTGCAGTGTCTCTTGCCGGAGACAGATGTTTCTTTTCTTCTGCAGTCTTAGAACTGTCAACCTCTTTGTCTTTCACCACTGCTTCCTTCTCCTGTAATTGCTCTTCTTCTTTGGATCTGGAGACTGTAGGGGAAACCGGAGGAGAGATGCTAACTTGTTCATGGGCCACTTCTTCTGGAGCAGAGGGTCCCAAGTCCTCACTTGTCTGTTCAGGGCTCACTTCTTCCGGAACAGAAGATTCCAAATCAGCAGTTGTTTCTGCACCTGAGTCCTCTACAACAGGAAGATTGAACCTTTTGAAGGCCTTCCGGAGGATCTCTTCTGTTTCTTGGGCCACTTTGTCAGTCTCACCAAGCATGAGTTGATTCATCCTGGCTTTGCTTCTGAACTCATCTTTGCAGTCCTTGAAGATAATGTTCATTGTCTTGGGATCAATTTGAGGATATAGCTGAATAGCTATCTGCTCTCGGATCTCAAGATCTTTGGCATGAGCATTATTCTTTCTTACTTCCATTTCCTTCTCTAGGCTTTTAGGAATGAGAGATATGATCTCAATGAAAGCCTTATTGTATATGTTCAGATATTTAACTGTGGCTTCCTGCAGAGTCTTTTGGTCTGCCTCACTGAAGTCATCATAGGATTCAGTCATTGGTTGAAGGTTTCCATCCACCGTGACCGACTTGATTATGCTCTCTAGTGACAGAGTGGGCTTTTCAACAGTTACCTCTGCCATTTCATCCTTGTCTTGGCCTGTGGAGGGCTTACCGGATCCTTTCTTCTTCTGTTTCTTTACTTCTCTTACTCCCTCATCTGATTCTGTTTCCTCTTCATCCTTTTGGCTTCCATAAGCCCTTGTGGCTTTTGTCTTGGATCTCTTACCGGATGCCTGGACTTTCAGTTTTGAACTTTTGGTTGAGGGAGGTGCAGATCTCTTTGTTGATCTGGTCCGGGTGGGAGCTCCAACCGGAGCACTTTCTTTGCTTTTCTCTTCTTCCTCGGCCTTCCTCCTCTTTTCCCGGCTGGCATCAAGTGCCTCCTTTGAGATACCTAGGCCTTGAGCAATGTGCTCTACTTCTTTTCTTACCTTTCTTTTAATCTCAGGTTCCCTGAGTTCTACATGTATTTTTACACTCAGCTCCTCAAAGGTTCCAAACCTTTCTGCCTTAGGATCTTTGGGATGACTTAGCATGTGTTGAACATGCAGCTCCACTATCTGTTCATCAACTTCATACCCCATGGGCATGATCCAGACAGTCCTTGGCTCCACTGCCTCCATTAGGCACTGATCAGTGTCAACCATAAAGCACACTGAGTCCTTGTATTTCTCAATGAGAGACTGGGGAATTCTCTCTCTTGCTTGCATCATGCTCTGAAAGTTTTTGAAGTATCCCCATAGAGCTGAATTTCTCGCTTTTGCATCCCCAAGTCCATGCAAGTAGTCTCTTATCTGGACTGCAACAGGTTTGTCATTCTGCCATACCCATCCACTTGTTCCGGGTAGCTCATTCATGAAATAGAAGAATAGACATACAATAAGAGTACCATACTTAAAGGAATTCTTCTTATCCTTCTTGATTTTTTGTATGTTTTCCATTAATTGGCTTAGTAGTAGTTCGCAGAGATCATATTCTGCATTCTTTCTTAACATTTCATAAGCAGTGTATATTGCAGTTCCGGATACAGAATTCTCCCTGCTGGAGTGATAGATCTTGTATCCTATTATCATTGATGCATATTTGATATCCGGATCCGAAATATCTTCAATGGTCATTGCCCTCTTGTCAAATTTTGATCCGGTGGCCTCAGTTACAATGTTGTTCTTGACAGATTTGAGGATAGGTACTCCTCCGGAAGAGTATAGGCCAGTTACTGCTCTAATTGCCTCTTTTGTGATCTTGCAGGGTCTATCTAGCCATAGAAAGTTGTCATGCATCCTGCTCAGTACATACCGGACCCATTCATTCTCTTCAAAGCAGGGGAAATGAATAAATTGCTCAAATTGTTTCTTCTGAATATCCTTATACTCTGGTTTAAGCTCAAAAGCATTGTCAATCAGCTGCTTGTGATAGAGGTCTCTTAATTTGAATTCCCCAAATTCCTCAATGTTTGCATGTATGTAAACCCTAATGTCTTCGGTGTGTAAAACTCCGTGAGGAACACTAGAGAAGGCTCCTAGTGGGTCTACCTCCAATGATTTGTAGGGATGTTTCTTGAATGAGGGGCGAGGTCTATCAGAGATCTTAACTATGTTTGGAGTAGCCATTCTTCAAAGATTTGCAGTGAGGTAATGAAAAACGGAGAATACCTTATGCGCCTTCGGTTTGCACGGAGTGGTTGGATTGATTTCTTTATCCAATAGCTTCGGCAGGAGATCCTTGGTGTGCTTGAAGAACCTTGTTGCAGAGCTCCACTTTTCGCTTCTTCTCGAGTGCAGAATGAGCAAATGACCTTTGAGAAATCCCTTAAATTGCTCCGCGAACCCTAATACCTGTCTGCAATAAATGCTTCACCTACATCATTCCGGTTTGCCTTGTCTGGATAGCTTGGAGTATCCCGGATTAGTCCTGATCTGAGGATATCATCCGGATCTTTCAATCATGAATAAATCGAGGTAACATATTACAAGAGCATCCCAAACACTCTGTCCAATCCGCAGAACAAGATAGTGCATTTCCGGATCTTTCCGGACCTTTTTGTAATTCTTTATCATACCGGAGCATCTCCCTGAACAGATCTTATTTGATCGATCACAGCTTCTTCATAACTCCATGCGGACCTCTGAAAACTTGACTGAAGTATCTCAAGACTCATATCTACAAACCCTTTGATCCGCATCTTGTGCCACATCCGGCACCACTTGTTTGGCTGGGGGAACAAGATTTTCTTTGAGTCTCCCCCTGAGCCTGAGCTCACTTTTTAATTTCCGGAAGAAATATCAGCACCAGAGTCTGGTGCGGATCCAACCTCTACATTCTCTGAACTTTTCTTCACCCAAATCTTGCTCATCTGATTCCTAACCTCATCCGCATTCATCTTTTGTTTACCCTTGTCTTGATTCTGATTATACACCAGACCTCTTTTGTCCTGATTCTTGTTTCTGCAAACTTTAGCATTATGACCGGACCTATTGCAGATTTGGCAAATAACATTTCTTTGCATATTTGACTGATATCCTCTTGATCTGCATTGATTAGCCATATGACCTACTCTATTGCATGTGAAGCATCTACCTTTGAATGATTTGTTTACTTGCATACTTCTGCATTCATGGGATTTGTGTCCATACCTTTTGCAATTGAAGCATTGTCCGGAGAAGGATGGATTAATCTGATTCATTCTCATTCTGCACTGATTAGCTTTGTGACCAAAGTGGTTGCAGCTGTGGCAGTATCCATTGAAGGATGGATATCTTTGAGCATTTGGCTGTCTTACCGGAGGTCTTCTAGGCCTGCTTCTTGGATTTTCTGATCCAAGATTCTTCTGACCGGATCCGGAGCTTTCTCCTTTCTCATATCCCAAACCATACTTGTCATCTGTCCTCTTTTGACTTCCAAGAAGAACTTCAAGTTGAGCAGAACTTATCTTGAATTTTTCTTTATATTCATTTGCTGTTTGAAGGTCTCTTTTGAGAGAGGCAATTTGATCCTCAAGTTTTCCTTCATTATCTTTGGCATCTTCAAGATCAGATTCAAGGTGTCTGATAATCCTGTCCATCTGGTGGCATTCTTCTGATTTTTCTTTAAGAGATTGTCTTAGATTGTCTTTAGCCTTTCTTTTTTCTTCAATCTCTTGAGTAAACTTTATAGTTCCTGATTCCATTTCATGTCTTAACATAATGACTTCTTTTGATAACTTTTCACATAACTTGGTTTGCTCAGTCAATTCCTCATTTGTATTGCTTTCTTCACTTTGTCTTGCCAACTGTTGAAGCAGCTCCTTTCTCTTTTTCATAGAGAAACTTAATTTGTCTTTTAATTCTCTCATGAATTCATCAGCCTATTTGAGTCTTTCCTTTAATTCACTGACTTCAGAATTTGACTGTTCAAGATCCTCAAGGGCAGTCTTGAGTTGCTCCCTTAAACCATATGCATCCATTTGAAATCCCAGATCTTCCTCAAGCTGTTAGGCTCTATTAGGAGGAACTTAGCTCTGATACCAATTGTTGATAACTGAGAGGGGGGGGTGAATCAGTTATCCTAATTATTTCCCTTATTGAACTTTTCTTTTAATTGATGTAGCATAAAATCAAACACAAAAACATTAACCATGAAATAAGAAACACATGACACAGTATTTTTGACGTGGAAACCCTGTTAAGGGAGAAAACCACGGGGTGATTAACCCAAGAATTATTCTCTGTTAGAAGAATAGGAAATTACAAAAATGGCACTTGCCAATTAGGGCTCACTGCCCGAGCACACTGCTCACAAGAGGCCCACTGCCTACAAAAAGACACACTGTCTACAAAGTGATGAGAATCACAGTCTTGAACTGATTGGAAGCATCTGCATATGCTGGAGTTCAGTTCCGGTTAGGCTCAGTACACTGATCTGCTGCACTTCATCTTTCCTCTGTTCTTTATTCTGCTATCTTTCACATACCGGATCCTTTTTGCTACCTCTGCTCTTTCTCTGGACTTATTCGCATATCTCTCTACATCACAACTCACTTCACAACTAAATCCATCCTCTATATATATCCGCACAAGTAATTTCATCACCTTTCTAGTCGGCATCCGGAACAGTCTAGTTTCTTATAAACTCTCATTCTGTCGGCTGAATCCTTCCTCACCAAGCAATGCGGATCAAGCATATACTTGTAGATATCATTAATCATGTCGGCCAAACATGATTCATGCCTTCACAACCTCTGTCATCAACAGTAACCCATCCGGAAAGCAGTCTGATACTCTGCCAGTCAGTTCTTCCTCTGTTTTCACTGTCTCTCAGGAATCCGGTACTCAACCATTCATATCTTTTTCCTTGTCCATCACCGGAGGCTAAATCCTTGGAATATACCACTCAAGGTAGTCCTCTTGACTTCCCCAAATCCGCACTGCACCAAGACACTTCCACTGAGAGGTCCGGACCAATCTGTCGGACCTTGCCACATGCTCTGTTCTTCTTCACCGGACCACAACATTCTTTATTCTGACTTCCGGTAGAGACACATCATGACTTGCGGATATGTGGGATGACCTTTGTTGCCATCAATGACAACAACCATGAATCCATATAGTGTCTCTTGCCAACAGACACATCTCACAACTAAATCCATCTTGTATATATATATCTGTATAAGTGATTTCATCACCTTTCAAGTCAGCAACCAGAATAGTCAATCTTTTCACAAACTCTGATCTGTCAGCTAAATCCTTGCACATCAAGTAATGCGGATCAAGTATATACTTGTAGAAGTCATAAATCATGTAGGTCAAACAAGACTTATGTCTTAAGAACCTCTTCCATCATCAGTAACACATCCAGAATAATGTCTGATGTTCTGCCAATCAGTTCTTCCTCTGTCACACTGCCAATCAGGAACCCATTATTCAAGTGATCATATCTTTTTCTTCATCTATCACCGGAGGCTAAATCCTTGGAATCTATCACTCAAGGTAGTCCTCTTGACTTCCCCAAATCTACACTTCACTAAGATACTCCCTCTGAGAGATTCAGACCTGTCTGTCGGACCTTGCCACATGCTATGTTCTTGTTTACCGGACCACAACATTCTTCACTCTGACTTCCGGTAGAGACATACCATGTCCTGCGGATGTGTGGGATGAACTTTGTTGCCATCAATGACAACAATCGTGAATCCATATAGTGTCTCTTGCCAACACTTTTGACATTCTCACAACTAGTAGATTTAGTAGGCATCGGATCTTCTTCTTTGATAGTAATAAACGCCCATTCATTTCCAGAGGTACTTCCCATATTAGATTCATCATCTATGACTCATTAATTAGTATCTTCTTGGATATAGTCACGCTTCTTCAGAACCCTAGGTCTGTTAGGGTTTGGCTTTGAAACCCTCTCCAGACATCTTGAAGCAAAATGACCAATCTTATTGTAAGTAAAACATTTGAAAGGCAACTTTCCTTCATACTTACCGGATCCTCTTGGTAATCTTTTGGCAATAAGGGCTTCAAGTTCTTCAAGCTCAGATTCATCTTCTTTAAGTTCTTTCCTTGCCTTCTCATATCTGGTTAGTCTTCTTGAAGAGATTTCACCTGGATCAAATCTTTGCTTCCCAAAAACACTAGCCTTAAATGTAGATTCTGATTTAGGAAGAGAATCACCAAACTCACTCGTTTCAAATGTTGAAAGCTTGCCAACCAATTGATCCCTTGTAACATTTGTCACGGTCCTAATCTCCTCAATAGAAGCAACTATGTGCTTGTATGAAGTAGGTAAGGATCTAAGCACCTTGCCAACAATCTCTGATTCTTCTAGTTTTCAACCAATACACCTGATACTACACACAAGTTCATTTACCTTCTACATGTAGGAAGTGATGTTTTCATCTTCACTCATCCTCAAACTTTTGTATCTACCCTTCAAGATCTGTAACTTAGCACATTTGACATATGCATCACCTTCATATAGACTTTCCAACTTCTCCCAAATTTCATGAGCATTTTGCAATTCCAAGACTTTTGTCATTTCTGTATTAGTCAAGGCACTCAACAATGTTTCTTTAGCCCAAATGTTGTTTTTAGCATCTTTGATTTGATCTAGAGTTGTAGGACCATTTTGCAGAGGAGTATACTTATTCTTGGTTATCAACCAATAAGGATCACCCATTCATTGCAAATGACATTCCATGCGATTCTTCCAAAGAGAGTAATTTGTTCCATCAAATCTCAGATTGTCCTTCTTGTATGTCAACATCCTGGATCTCCTCAAGTGGTCAAGCTTCTTTTAGAGGAAATGGTTTTGATACCAATTGTTAAAATTAGGGCAGACAACTGAGAGGGGTGATGAATCAATTGTCACAAAATTTTTATCTTTTACTGCATTTATTCTTATTTACCACTTATTAACAGATGAATGATATAACCATGAAAGTATGAATCAACAACACATAAGAAAAAACATAATCAACACACATAACACTAGGATTTTTATGTGGAAACCTAGTTAAGGGAAAAACCATGGTGGGGGTTAACCCACAAAATTTATTCTCTATTAAAAGAATAGAAAAATGGGAAGGCACTTGCCTTCAGGCACACTGCTCAGAGCTCACTGCTCAAAAGAGGATCACTACCTACAAAAATATTCACATGATTAACATTGAATGGTTGAAATGAGAAACAACATCTTCTCCATGCTAAGGTTCAATTCCATTGAAGCTCACAACACCTCTGCTCTGCCCTGAAATGCTTCTTTCTTATATCTGCATCTTCCCACACATCAACACAATTACCCAACTTCATTACACTTATTTATACATGACATCAATGTTGGAATAAACATCAAAGTCAACCTTACAATCATCTATCTGGAACATTCTCCAAGATAGGCATTACAAGAAATTACAATTACAATACTTGACTTAATACAAAATGCTACATGCGAACCACTACACTGTCAGCCAAATATAGTTAGGACTCAAATATTCCTCGAACAACATGCCACGCTCTATAGAACTTCTCTTAGATCATCTGCAACACATACCAAGCATCCAGTCAGCCAAGACTAGAAAGAATAGTAACACCCAAGGAGAAATCTTCAACTACAAGCTTAATCCTCAATGTGGACCACCAACACAATAGACACAATCTAGAGACCTCCACAAGTACAATGAAATCAACAAGTACAACCACACCACCTCAAATCACCAGAATCACTTGCATCTTCATACAAGAACTTAAGAACACTAATTGTCATGATTGTCACACTAGAAAGATTGCTTGTAGACCTCCAAACCATGAACCAATTAAGTTGGGGATACACAGACCATAATATTTCAATACAAAGCAATCCGGACCAAATTCCTATCACTCTGTTACCTCTAAACAACTACAAAACCTAGTTCTACTTAGATGGCCATAACTTCACCAATCCTCCATGTAGACCTCTCAAATCGTAACTAGAACAAATTTAGACAATCCTCTACAAACCTTTTAATCCACAGACTCTGATCTCCATCTCACTAGAAATGCGGAGCAATCTACTTTGCTGAATTGCACTATCTCTGACAAAGAGATATGTTGACATCAATGACAACACATCATAGGACATATTTGTAACAAGTGATTTGGATTTGATGCAAATACAAGATAAAAATGATAACACACACAAGCAAGAAAGCAAACATGCACAAATGATACAAAAACAAACAAGGTGTTGCCCCTATCAAGCTTTAAACTATTGATTAATTGATTGAATGATGATGATGATAGTTTTGTCATCATGGGGAATGATATATCCCTAGATCAACACAAGGATGATGGTGATTGATTGATTGATTTGGTTTACAACAAGGCTGGGATCAAGACCGTTGATGCAATTGGATAATTTGGCAAGATTGATTAACTTGGTTGGTATGGATTAAAGATTGACTTGCATTTGAGTTCATTGCTTGGAATGTTTCAATTTATTGTGATGATTAGATTGATTGGAAGAAGTGATGGATTGATGATTTGAGGAAGTGATATGATTGGAATGAAGTGATGGTTGATGATTTGAGGAAGTGATTTGATTGGAATGAAGTTATGATTGATTGGATTTTTGGATTTTAGGTGTTTATTGATGATGTGGGAGATAGATGATATAAGAAATGAGATGGATAAAAATGATGATTGGTGAAGATTAGAAGAAAGATGGAAGATGGAAATGGTCTATCGCCTATGCCTAAATTTGGGTAGCTCCTTCGTATCCCAAATTGCCTACATACCCTGTACCCACGAGATCAAGGCGTTTAACTATAGAGGTGAGATGTAGTTCTAATTTGTGTTTTATTGGTGGTGATGATGAATGTGGATGGATTGATTAGGTTATAGATTGATTGAGATTGATGTGATGTTTGATGATATATGATGTTATTTATGGGATGATATGGATTTGATTGATGTGATTTTAATTGATTAATAGATTGGCTTGATTTGATTTGATGATTTGATTGGATTTGATGTGATGGACTGTTTGATGATGTGATTGATCTTGTGTATATGGAAAAATAGATTAAATCTAAACTAAATAAAACCAAAGAACCCAATAACATAAAGGAAACGAATCTAAGTAAAAGCCATAAATCACAAATCGAAGACAAATGAAAGCTCTTACCAAAACCTGTATTGTTCCCTTTTGGAGATATGTGGATTGCTCAATGTAGTTGCAAAGCCATGGCTGCAACAAGCAAGTATGTGCTCAAGAGATCAATGTCAAAAGATCGTTATAGTGCTCAATCGACGCGTTGTGTATGCTTGAAGCGCTGTTAAGTATGCCTGAGAATATGATCAAAGAGAGAGGCTCAATGAAGGAGATGAGGGGGGTTTATATAGATTTCATCAAAGATCGATCAACGGTCCAGATAATTCAGAAGAATCAATGGAGGAGATAAGTTGAGGAATGTGCAACGAATGAAAAACAGACATGTGTCTTGCTTGCTTTTGCATGAGAGGAGTTATCAAGAATAGAAGAATGAGTTAACTGAAGAAATAAATCAATTAAAAGAATAAAGCAATCAGTTAAGTGATTTAAAACAAGAAGAAGAGATTTGCATGAGAAAAGAAGATATTTTGCTTTATTAAATATAGAAAGTTTGAGTGATGAGCAAAAAAGCTTGAGTTATATTAGAGATAACTCAAATTAGAAGAAAAAACAATTTAAATAAATAATTGATTTATTTAAATTTAGAGAAGATATTTTGGAAGAAATAATTAAATAATTAGAATTATTTAATTTAGAAGATTTAAAAGCAAATTAAATAAATAAATTTATTTAATTGTTGTGCATGATTTTGGGAGAATGATTTTTGATTTAATTAAATAATTTAAGAATTATTTAATTTTAGATAAGAGGGAATTTGTTGAATTAATTAAATAATTGGATATATTTAATTAATGTGGAATTGAAATTTGGAAAAAGAATAATGATCTAATCAAATAATTAAAATTATTTAATTGTGGAAGAATATAGAGGAATTTAATTTAATTAATTAAATAACGAGGATTTATTTAATTAATGTCGCAATTTAGGAGAGTTAGAAGAATTTGATGAAAATTAATTAAATAATTAGATTATTTAATTAACGTTTGCAATGCAAGTGATTAGACAGATAACGGAATGCAAGTGGCATGACAAGTTGGTAATTTTAGGGTGTCTACATTTTGCCCCTCTTTGATGCAATGCAGCATGTAGCGTTGCGTCAAAGAAAATGATTGTCGAAGACGTGATACAATTTTTATGCCCCAGTGTAGGTAGTTGCCCCAGCGTAGCTGGCGTAGGGTACCCCCTCGAGAGGAAAGATAGGGAAGCGACAGAAGAACTATGTTGACGCTCGACTAGAAGATTTGTTGGAGATAGGCGAGGTTGGGTTGATGATAGATAGAAGAAAGGAGATAGGAGAGAACATAAGAGAAAGACTGTTGATCGATCCTTGCTGGAAAACTATATAAGGCCATGGATGAATGGATGGGTAGATGGATGAGCTTGTTGCAATGGTTTCACATTTGTTTATAAAGAGCAATCCTTATTTTGATATAGCACGTGGATAGTTTGCCACCAAGGTATAAAAGACCAACGTGTTGTAATATCTGAGTGCGTGGACGTTGACTCTGCAAGCAAGTGGTTTGAACTTAGATCCCCTTAGACATAATATAACCTTGTTGGAACATGCGAATAAGCCATAGTCTTGAACATAAAATAAACTTCAATACATGTAAATGCAAGAAGAATTATTAATATGTAAGATGCTAGGTCCTAACACACACAAGATAAATAGAATGCCAAGAAAGATACTAAAGATCATTCCTCAAACACAGCACACAGAAAGCAATGACTATGCCCCCAATCCGTACTGCATCGCAACATACCAAGATTATAGATAAATCAAGGTAGCCTTGAATAGGTATTGGAATAGGGAAACAAAAGATAAACCATAACACAAATTGACTGACTTACAAAGTAAACATACAACCAACATATTCTCTTGCCAAAGAGGTTTGCTCAGGATAGATTGGATAGGAAAGATAACAGCCTTATCGTAGGAGCTCTATGTCCGTTAAAGGGGGCTATCTACCTAAGAAGACAATGTCTCACTTGCAGGAAATGCCACATGTTGCAAGAGACGCGTGTGTTGGTCTCGATAATGGAACACTTCGAAGAAGACAAGCTTGTGGATCTAGGGCTTGGTTAAGTGGTACTTAGCTGATGTTGGCAATAGGTATGCAGGACAGTAGATGACTCTGGAAGAAAGCCTCTTTGCTTCAAGTTTGTTAAGGACTTTTGCTTTGAAAGGATGCGCTAGCTTGCTGCTTGAGTTAGTCAAGTCGAGGCGAATGGATTTTGACAAACGGAAGACTAGAAGGGTGACAGTGCTAATGGATTGAAACGGGTGGAGAATGGTGGATCGTGTGTGCCTGCGTACTGGATACATCCTTCGTATTCCAGACTGCCTACATACCCTGTATCCACGGGATCAAGGCACACGACGATGGAAGGTGAATGTGATAAATATGTAGTTCTGGATAGAGTGATGAATGGATCAAGGTGAAAGGAGGGGATCTTATGTACCTGAGTACTGGATACTTCCTTCGTATTCCAGACTACCTACATACCCATATCCATGGGATCAAGGTACCTTAAGATTGAGAAGAGATGATATGTAGTTCTGGTTAGTGTGATGATGTGGGAAAAGAGCGGAGAAGAGGTGATCTTATGTACCTGAGTACTGGAAACGTCCTTCGTATTCCAGACTGCCTACATACCCATATCCATGGGATCAAGGTACTTTAAGATTGCGAAGATGAAAGTATGTAGTTCTAGTTAGTGTGATGATGGGGGAAAAGCGTTGAAAAGATAACAGCCTTATCGTAGGAACTCTGTGTCTGTTAAAGGATGTTACCTGTGGAAATGAGACAAGATTGAAGTATGCGTTGTGAACCACGAACAAGGAACCAATCCTAGACCAAAGCGAAGGAAAGAGTTGCCCCCATTCTGGTAGAGGAAACTGTAGGGGTGACTATCGAAGAAGACACAGAAAGACTTGACCTAGGACCAGACAGTGTTAACTGTAGACACAGATCAAGACGTGGGATGACGATGATGGACACTGACAAATTTCCAAGCTATACTAGGTAGGGAGATGGAAATGCAAACAAAGTCAATGGTTTTATTATGGATGGATGGATGAGGAACATTGTGAACTGGACAAGGAGTGGACAGGACTCGATAGATGATGGATGCTGACTCTACGCATAGCGCCTGTTTGCCAGTTTTTCACTATGGTACTTATCCAAGGCACCTGTTTGCCAGGTTTTCACCAGAGGATGAATGTTTTTGTATGTTTGTATTTTTGATTTTTTTGATTTTTGTGATTTTTTTTGATTTTTTGTTTTTTGTTTTTTTTTTTGGAATACTCTGAGGATCAAGCATAGAACTTCTTGAGATGGACACTGTTAAGTGGCTCATCTAGAGGAATGCCGTCAGGTGTAGCTAAAGTATAAGCTCCCGATCCATATGCTGCTGTGACAATGAAGGGACCTAACCAGTTAGGCTCAAACTTGCCCTTCTTCTCTCGATCTGCTTGATTTCTCTGATTCTCCTTAAGTACAAGATCACCAACTTGAAACCGTCTTTCTTTGATCTTTTTGTTGTAATTACGCCGGAGGCGGTTTTGATAGACATGGAGATGATTAAGTGCGGCAAGGCGCCTCTCATCTAGTAGTTCAAGCTCAGCTAATCTGGAAGTGCGATACTCATCTCCGCCGATCAGGTCCTGCATGGATACTCTGAGGGATGGGATCTCGACCTCTATAGGTAGGATGGCTTCAGAGCCAAAGACCAAGGCATATGGTGTGGCACCAGTTGGTGTTCTGATACTAGTGCGGTAGGCCCATAGGGCGGGATTGAGTTGCAAGTGCCAATCACGATCAGCTTCATTGACTGTTTTCTTGAGGATTTTGAGAATGGTTTTGTTGGAAGCCTCAGCTTGGCCATTACTCTAAGAATAGTAGGGAGTTGAAAAGCGATGTTGGATATTGTATTGTATGCATAAGGCACGGACATCTTGGTTCTTGAATGGTCTCCCATTATCAGTGACAATGGCTTGGGGAATACCATACCGACATATGAGGTAGTTTAGAATAAACTTGGCTATTTGCTTACCGGTGATATAGGTCATAGGAATGGCCTCCACCCACTTCGTGAAATACTCAGTGGCGGTAATGATAAACTTGTGGCCATTTGAGGAGGAAGGGTGGATTTGTCCTACGAGGTCGAGACCCCATTGAGAAAAAGGCCATGGAGTTGTCACAGGTTGTAATTCATGAGCTGGTGCGTGAATCAAATCTCCATACTGCTGACATTGTAGACACTTCTTAGCAAACTGTGCAGCATCTTGCTCTATGGTAGGCCAGTAATAACCTATTCTGAGTATCTTCTTAGCAAGATTAGGACCGGTAGAATGTGCGCCGCAGACACCTTCGTGTATGTCTCGTAAGGTAGTTTCAGCTTCTTCCGCGTTAAGACATCGTAAGAGGATACCATCGAGACTCCGGCGATATAGTGTATCACCCAGAATGATGTAATGAGAGGATCGACGGATAAAGGTTTTGCGTTGGGTGGATGATAGGTCAGGGGGAAAGGTATTGTTCTTGAGGTATTCATAGATATCTTCGTACCATGGGGAATTGGGACCAACAAGTTCGCAGATGATTTCAATAACAGGAACATCGACGGCTGGTATCAACAATTGCTCGATCAAGAATTCACACTTCTGTGTATTTGCAGGCATGTCAATCAGTGACCCTACAGAAGCCATAGAATCTGCAGCTTTGTTATGTTCTCTTGGGATTTGCTCAAAGGTGATGCTAGAAAAGTGTGGTTTGTAGGCATCCACTAGTTGCTTGTATGGGACCAACTTTTCATCCTTTGTTTGGTATTCATCTGTGACTTGGCGAATGACTAGCTGTGAGTCTCCATATACTTGTAATTCTGTGATGTCCCATTGAACTGTTGTATTGAGACCTATAAGGAGTGCTTCATACTTGGCTATGTTGTTGGTGCAAGGGAATGCTAGCCGATATGACTTTGGAATGTAGTCATTCTGAGGTGTAACAAATAAGATGCCCGCTCCTGATCCATGCTGTGTGTAAGAATCGTCAAAGTACAACTTCCACATTATGGAGGTAGCAAGAGTGAAGAGATTTTCATCAGGAAAGTCTGCTACCATAGGATGTGTATCTTTCATAGGTGCTTCTGCTAGTTGATCCGCGAGGGCTTGTCCTTTAATTGCTTTACGATCTGTATACTCAATGTCGAACTCACTAAGGATCATAACCCATTTAGCTAGTCTGCCTGTGAGAGCTGCTTTTGCTAGTAGATACTTCAAGGGATCAATCTTGGCTATCAGATTTGTGTGTTGGTTCAGCATGTAATGTCGCAACTTTTGGGAGGCGAACACTACTGCTAAACAAGCCCTTTCCATTGGTGAATAATTGAGCTCGTATCCCACGAAGGTTCTACTGATGTAATATATTGCATGCTCCTTTCCTGTGTCATCATTCTGTGCTAGCAGAGCCCCTAGGGCTGAGTTTGTAGTGGAGATGTACAATATCAAGGGTTTGTCCACAACTGGTGGAACCAACACAGGAGGTGTAGCTAGATACTCTTTAAGTTGATCAAACGCTGCCTGACACTTGTTGTCCCATCGAAATGAGACATCCTTTCGGAGCAAGTGTTGAAAAGGTTGACATTTATCTGCTAGCTGTGAGATAAAATGCCTGATGGACTGTAACCTTCCTTGTAGGCTCCTTAATGCTTTTAGGTTCTTTGGTGGAGGCATCTCCACTATAGCCTTTACTTTTGCTGGATCTACTTCGATGCCTCTACGAGATACAATGTATCCCAATAGTTTCCCTGATGTGACACCGAATACACACTTCTTTGGATTGAGTCTTACTTGGTATTTTTCCAGCCTGTCAAAGATCTGTCCTAGGACCTGTATGTGATCCGTGTGTATATGGAAAATCGATCTATTCTAAACTAATAAAAACTAAAAATCCAATAACATAAAGAAAACGAATTTAAATAAAAGCCATGACAAATAATCAATGCAATAAAGACTTTTACCAAACTTTATGTTGTTTCCTTTGGATTGAATGTAGAATTGCTCAATGAAATTGCAAAGCCATAGCTGCAACAAGCAAGTGGTGTGCTCAATGTGCTCAAAGATCAATGTCAAAAGATCGTAAGTGTGCTCAATCGACGCGTTTTGTATGCTCGAAGCTCTGTTAAGTATGCCTGAGAATACGATCGAAGAGAGAGGCCCAATGAAGGATATGAGGGGGGTTTATATAGATTTCAAGGAAAATCGATCAACGGTCCAAATCACTCAGAAGAATCAATGGAGGAGATAAGTTGAGGAATGTGCAACGAATGAAAAGCAGACATGTGTCTTGCTTGCTTTTGCATGAGAGGAGTTATCAAGAATATAAGAATGAGTTAACTGAAGAGATAAATCAATTAAAAGAATAAAGCAATCAGTTAAGTGATTTAAAACAAGAAGAATAGATTTGCATGAGAAAAGAAGATATTTTGCTTTATTAAATATAGAAATATTTAATTGATGAGCAAGAAAGCTTGAGTTATTTTAGAGATAACTCAAATTAGAAGAAAAAACAATTTAAATAAATAATTGATTTATTTAAATTTAGAGAAGATATTTTGGAAGAAACAATTAAATAATTAGAATTATTTAATTTAGAAGATTTGAAAAGCAAATTAAATAAATAAATTTATTTAATTGTTGTGCATGATTTTGGAAGAATGATTTTTGATTTAATTAAATAATTAAGAATTATTTAATTTTAGATAAGAGGGAATTTGTTGAATTAATTAAATAATGGGATTTAATTAATGTGGATTTGATTTTCGAAAAGCGAATAATGATCTAATTAAATAATTAAAAATTATTTAATTGTAGAAGAATATAGAGGAATTTAATTTAATTAATTAAATAAAGAGGATTTATTTAATTAATGTTGAATTTAGGAGATTTAGAAGAATTTGATGATAATTAATTAAATAATTAGATTATTTAATTAATGTTTGCAATGCAGGTGATTAGACAGATTATGAAATGCAAGTAGCATGACAAGTTGGTCATTTTAGGGTGTCTACATTTTGCCCCTCTTTGATGCAATGCAGCATGTAGCGTTGCGTCAAAGAAATTAATTGTCGAAGATGTGATACAATTTTTTGATGCCCCAGTGTAGGTAGTTGCCCCAGCGTATGCCCCCTCGAGCGGGAAGACAGGGAGGCGACAGAGGAAAGGTGTTGACGCTCGACTAGAAAGGTGCGCGACCAGTAGGAAGAAAAAGCAGAAACAGGGGGGGAAGAAAAACTGAAGGGTGGGGACACTATAAATAGGTCCCATGGGGACCACAATCCTCATTTGCACCCATTGAGATTCTAATTTTAGAGAGAAGAGCTTCTAAGCTTAGTTGAGAGAGAGTTGAGCAGCCAGCGGAGAGATGTCGATTCCTGTGCACAGACATCGGGTGGAGCTGGTGCGGACCTACGGGAGGCCAGCAGGAGCTCCGGCAGCGGTAAGTGATCGAAAACCCCCTTTTAATTTGTCGATTAGGGGTAGATTAGGGCTAGATTTAGGTAGGTTTTGCAATTTGAGCCAAAAGCGCTATAGTATTGTGCAGCGCGGGTGGTAGTTGAGCGTCGCACTTTTGGCACGCTGTAGCACGGCTGGTAGTCGCGGGCAGCGCGGTTGGTGAAATCGCGTCGCATCTGGTCAAGTATGCTAGCGCTGCAGCGCATGTGGGAAATACCGCAGCGCGTTTGGCTAGTCGGAACAGCGCGTCTGGTAAAGCAGGTTAGCGCAATAGGTGGGGGTGGAAAAAATCGAAGCGCACTTGGTAGTGCAGAATAGCGCTTTCGGAATGGGATAAAGCGTAGTTGAAAACAAAGCGCAGTTGGGGTAGAAATCAGATCGCGGTTGGGGGATAGGACAGCGCCAGTGGTATGGAAATACAACGCTTTTGTAGAAACATAGCGCCTCTGGTGGAGAAATAGAAAAGTTAGGATTGCGGAGAATGGGGGGGCGTAGAAGAAAAACACCTAGCCTAGCGGACAAAAGGGAAAAAGGGATAGCTGGGGGTTTGCATAGCATAGCCCATGGGTAGGTAGGATTGGAGGGATTTGGTTATGAAACTGACAAGTGATATGTTTATGGATGCAGAGGATACTACCACTGTTGATGTCGCGGGAGCGACACCACGCGATCGCGCACGAGGTTGTACAGCTGACCTGGGAGGAGGATGCATTTTTAGAGCATGCAGGGCTATGGCATGTGGCACACTTGACGCACATTAGGGTGAATCTCACCCTATTGACAGCAGTCGTGGAGAGGTATCACAGCGAGACCTCATCATTTCATTTCCCGACAGGGGAGGCTACAGTGACACTGGAGGATGTATATCACATCCTGCGGATCTGGATAGATGGGGAGATAGTGGACTTCGACCCGGCACGAGGCCAGGCAGGCTTGGAGGAGTTCTTTTGCACAGACGACCTATGGATAGACGATGGGGAGATCAGGTGGGCAGACGTCCCGAGACTCTGCGATAGGATCCGCTGGATAGTGGCATCATTGATCGGCGGCTTCCTGTGCCCAGATAGGAGATCCAGAGGCTTATCAGTTGGTTGGGGGACAGTGTTATCCGGGATGTTTACACATGGCCGACAGTATGCGTGGGGACCCTGTGTCCTAGGACAGTTATACCATGATATGCATTATTGCGTATACAGGAGAGGCAGGAGCCTCTCAGCAGGGGTGACCTTACTACAGGTGTGGGCGTGGGAGCACATTCCAGTTATCCGGCCCATGGCACAGCGCCACCGAGACAGAGGGGAGCCGTATGCATTTCTGTATGGATCGGGAGCTTATACTTTAGCTACACCTGACGGCATTCCTCTAGATGAGCCACTTAACAGTGTCCATCTCAAGAAGTTCTATGCCTAATCCTTAGAGTATTCCCACAAAAAAATCAAAAAAACTCAAAAAATAAAAAAAAATAAAAACAAAAAATAAAAAAAAAATCAAAAAATCAAAAAAATAAAAAAAAAAAATCAAAAAATACAAAAAATCAAAAAAATAAAAAATACAAAAATACAAAAAACATTCATCCTCTGGTGAAAACCTGGTAAACAGGCACCTTGGATAAGTACCCTAGTGAAAACCTGGCAAACAGGCGCTATGCGTAGAGTCAACATCCATCGTCTATCAAGTCCTATCCACTCCTTGTCCAGTTCGCAACCTGCTTCATCCATCCATCCATAATAAAACCATTGACTTTGTTTGCATTTCCATCTCCCTACCTAGTATAGCTTGGAAATTTGTCAGTGTCCCTCATCGTCATCCCACGTCTTGATCTGTGTCTACAGTTAACACTGTCTTGTCCTAGGTCAAGTCTTTCTGTGTCTTCTTCGGCAGTCACCCCTACAGTTTCCTCTACTAGAATGGGGGCAACTCTTTCCTTAGCTTCGGTCTAGGATAGGTTCCTTGTTCGTGGTTCGCAGCGCATACTTCAATCTTGTCTCATTTCCACAGGTAACACCCTTTAACGGACACATCGCTCCTACGATAAGGCTGTTATCTTCTCAACACTCTTTCTACATCATCACATCTAACCAGAACTACATATCATCTCTTCTCAGTCTTAAAGTACCTTGATCCCATGGATATGGGTATGTAGGCAGTCTGGAATACGAAGCATGTTTCCAGTACTCAGGTACATAAGATCACCTCTTCTCCGCTCTTCTTCTACATCATCACAATAACCAGAACTACATATTATCTCTTCTCAATCTTAAGGTACCTTGATCCCATGGATATGGGTATGTAGGCAGTCTGGAATATGAAGGACATTTCCAGTACTCAGGTACATAAGATCTCCCCCTTCCATCTTGACCCATTTCATCACTCTATCCAGAACTACATATTTATCACGTTCATCTTCCATCGTAAGTATGCCTTGATCCCGTGGATACAGGGTATGTAGGCAGTCTGGAATACGAAGGATGTTTCCAGTACTCAGGCACACACGATCCATCATTCTCCACCCGTTTCAATCCATTAGCACTTCCATCCTTCTAGTCTTCCGTTTGTCAAAATCCATTCGCCTCGACTTGACTAACTCAAGCAGCAAGCTAGCGCATCCTTTCAAAGCAAAAGTCCTTAACAAACTTGAAGCAAAGAGGCCTACTTCTAGAGTCATCTACTGTCCTGCATACCGATTGCCAACATCCGCTAAGTATCGCTTAACCAAAGCCCTAGATCCACAGGCTTTTCTTCTGCGAAGTGTTCCATTGTTGAGACCAACACACGCGTCTCCTGCAACATGTGGCATTTCCTGCAAGTGAGACATTGTCTTTTTAGGTAGATAGCCCCCTTTAACGGACACAGAGTTCCTACGATAAGGCTGTTATCTTTCCTATCCAATCTATCCTAAGCAAACCTCTTTGGCAAGAGAATATGTTGGTTGTATGTCTACTTTGTAAGTCAGTCAATTTGTGTTATGGTTTATCTTTTGTTCCCTATTCCCATACCTATTCAAAGCTACCTTGATTTATCTGTAATCTTGGTATGTTGCGATGCAGTACGGATTGGGGGCATAGTCATTGCTTTCTGTGTGCCGTGTTTGAGGAATGATCTTTAGTATCTTTCTTAGCATCATATCTATCTTGTGTGTGTTACGACCTAGCATCTTACATATTAATATTTCTTCTTGCATTTACATGTATTGAAGTTTATTTTATGTTCAAGACTATGTCTTATTCACATGTCCCAACAAGGTTATATGCTGTCTAAAGAGATCTAAGTTCAAACCGCTTGCTTGTAGAGTCAACGTCCGCGCACTCGGATATTACTGCACCTTGGTCTTTTTATACCTTGGTGGCGAACTATCCACGTGCTATATCAAACTAAGGATTGCTATTTATATACAAATGTGAAGCCATTGCAACAAGCTCATTCATCCATTCCCACACCCTTTATATCATTTTCATTGTAGTAATCGATCAACAGTCTGTGTCCTCCATCTCCTCCTGTTCTCCTCTCTGGTGCATATCTGCAAAACCCACATGTCAGATATCACTAGTCATCACATCTATATCATCATACATCTCTATCATCATACATCTATAAGCATCATATAAGCAACATATGTCATCACATGAATCCATAATCATACATACATATCATCACATCCATGACATCAGATAATGCATACACAAAAGCATGAACGACAGTGAATCGAACAGATCATCATATATATATATCATGTAATGGTCATCATAATACAAAGTGTCTATGTCTACATCAATAATACAAAATATGTATACATCCAAATATACATCAATATAGTACATCAAGGCTATCAAGAGCCCTCAAAATATACATCAGAATGCACGCAGGCATCTATCCAAAATAATACAATATGATACAATATACATGAGTATGCCCTAGTGAGTAGAGCTACCCTCCTGCTGTGGCCCCTGGCCTCCCCCTGTGCTTGGTGGAGGTCCCCCTGATGGTCCTCCTCCTCCCCCTGGCGGCAAAAGTGGCCCTCTGACCGAGGACGCTGACTGCCCTGTCCTCCGAGATCTGGATGCCCCAGATCTGCTCCTGTCTCTGTAGCTCGGTGCCTGCTGAGCTGCTGGCACCACACCCACATATAGGCCCCTGTAGTACTCTGCCTCCTGGCCAGCTGATACCAGCTCACCCTGCACTCGGACGAGCTCACTATATAGTGTCCTCTGGTCTGCACCCAGTGCGCGGCATGCCTCCTCTCTCTCCCGCCTCACTCTAAAGAGTGTGGCCTCTGCTGTCAGCCGTAGCTGTACCTCGGCATCTCTCTCTCGTCTGGCCTGTGCTACCGCCTCGGTGTCGGCTGCGGGTGTGGCCGGTGGCTGCATCTGTGCCTGTGCCTGTGCATGCACCTAGGCCTGTAGCTGTCTGTAGGCCTGCACCTGTGCCTGTAACTGTGCCTGTACCTGTGCCAGGGCTGTCTTTGCGGCTGTGGCTGCCTGTGTCTGTGCCTGGGCTGTGGCCTCTGCCTGTCTCGCCTCTACCCACGCTGTATCCCTATCTCTCCTCAGTCTAACCATCCAGAGCTCTAGTCGAGTCCTCCGGGCTATCTCCTCCTGCAGCAGTCGCTCGGCCCTCTGCAGATCAGTCTCTACGACTGGGCCCAATGCCTCTGCCATCTCAACATCCTCCTGCTGGCCGCCTGCTTGCTGTACACCTGCCTGCTGTCCAGCTGCCCTGGCCTGCCGCCTCATCCTGGCCTCTCCGCCAAGTACTAACACCTCTCCCACTGCCCCTACTACACCTGGTGTAGTCAATCTCATCGCCCTGTGAGTCTGCCAGTACTGGTCATAGTCTGGCAGCGTCCCTGGGTCTGCTAGCCCAGAGTCCCAATCCCATCTCACGGGGATAAGTCCCTGCACCTCTGCTAATGCTGTCGCCACCGGGATCACTGGGTCCCAGTCTCCTGTCTCTCTCCGCGTCCTGGCATGTGTGGCCTCCCCCACTGGTAGCCCTTGTGGTAGTCCAAACTGTCTCAGTACCCGCTCCGGAAGATATCTCTCTATCATATCTGTCCGTCTACCGAACAGATAGCGAGCCTGTCTGCAGTACATGAGCTGCTCGTGCTCATCCAGCCACTCCTCGCACAATAACCACGGCCTCTAGATGAATATGTCCATCTCGTCAATCTGTCGCCACCAGTAGCTGACAGATCCCATCCTCCTATGTGTCATCACCCCATCATACAGAAATGCATATGGCTCCCCTCTGTCTCGGTGGCGCTGTGCCATGGGCCGGATAACTGGAATGTGCTCCCACGCCCACACCTGTAGTAAGGTCACCCCTGTTGAGAGGCTCCTGCCTCTCCTGTATACGCAATAATGCATATCATGGTATAACTGTCCTAGGAGACAGGGTCCCCACGCATACTGTCGGCCATGTGTAAACATCCCGAATAACACTGTCCCCCAACCAACTGATAAGCCTCTGGATCTCCTATCTGGGCACAGGAAGCCACCGATCAATGATGCCACTATCCAGCAGATCCTATCACAGAGTCTCGGGACGTCTGCCCACCTGATCTCTGTTGGCAAGAGACACTATATGGATTCATGGTTGTTGTCATTGATGGCAACAAAGGTCATCCCACATATCCGCAAGACATGATGTGTCTCTACCGGAAGTCAGAATAAAGAATGTTGTGGTCCGGTGAAGAAGAACAGAGCATGTGGCAAGGTCCGACAGATTGATCCGGACCTCTCAGAGTAAGTGTCTTGGTGCAGTGCGGATTTGGGGAAGTCAAGAGGACTACCTTGAGTAGTATATTCCAAGGATTTAGCCTCCGGTGATGGACAAGGAAAAAGATATGAATGGTTGAGTACCGGATTCCTGAGAGACAGTGAAAACAGAGGAAGAACTGACTGGCAGAGTATCAGACTGCTTTCCGGATGGGTTACTATTGATGACAGAGGTTGTGAAGGCATGAATCATGTTTGGCCGACATGATTAATGATATCTACAAGTATATGCTTGATCCGCATTGCTTGGTGAGGAAGGATTCAGCCGACAGAATGAAAGTTTATAAGAAACTAGACTGTTCCGAATGTCGACTAGAAAGGTGATGAAATTACTTGTGCGGATATATATAGAGGATGGATTTAGTTGTGAAGTGTTGTGGTGTTGTAGAGATATATGCGAATAAGTCCAGATAAGAGCAGAGGTAGCAAAAAGGATCCGGTATGTGAAAGATAGCAGAATAAAGAACAGAGGAAAGATGAAGTGCAGCAGATCAGTGTACTGAGCCTAACCGGAACTGAACTCCAGCATATGCAGATGCTTCCAATCAGTTCAAGACTGTGATTCTCATCACTTTGTAGACAGTGTGTCTTCTTGTAGGTAGTGGGCCTCTTGTGAGCAGTGTGCTCGGGCAGTGAGCCCTAATTGGCAAGTGCCATTTTTGTAATTTCCTATTCTTCTAACAGAGAATAATTTTGGGTTAATCACCCCGTGGTTTTCTCCCTTAACAGGGTTTCCACGTCAAAAATACTGTGTCATGTGTTTCTTATTTCATGGTTAATGTTTTGTGTTTGATTTTATGCTGCATCAATTAAAAGGAAAGTTCAATAAAAGAAATAATTAGGATAACTGATTCACCCCCCCCTCTCAGTTATCAACAATTGGTATCAGAGCTAAGTTCCTCCTAATAGAGCCTAACAGCTTGAGGAAGATCTGGGATTTCAAATGGATGCATATGGTTTAAGGGAGCAACTCAAGACTGCTCTTGAGGATCTTGAACAGTCGAATTCTGAAGTTAGTGAATTAAAGGAAAGACTCAAACAGGCTGATGAATTCATGAGAGAATTAAAAGACAAATTAAGTCTCTCCATGAAAAAGAGAAAGGAGCTGCTTCAACAGTTGGCAAGACAAAGTGAAGAAAGCAATACAAATGAAGAATTGACTGAGCAAACCAAGTTATGTGAAAAGTTATCAAAAGAAGTCATTATGTTAAGACATGAAATGGAATCAGGAACTATAAAGTTTACTCAAGAGATTGAAGAAAAAAGAAAGGCTGAAGATAATCTAAGACAATCTCTTAAAGAAAAATCAGAAGAATGCCACCAGATGGACAGGATTATCAGACATCTTGAATCTGATCTTGAAGATGCCAAAGATAATGAAGGAAAACTTGAGGATCAAATTGTCTCTCTCAAAAGAGACCTTCAAACAGCAAATGAATATAAAGAGAAATTCAAGATAAGTTCTGCTCAACTTGAAGTTCTTCTTGGAAGTCAAAAGAGGACAGATGACAAGTATGGTTTGGGATATGAGAAAGGAGAAAGCTCCGGATCCGGTCAGAAGAATCTTGGATCAGAAAATCCAAGGAGCAGGCCTAGAAGACCTCCGGTAAGACAGCCAAATGCTCAAAGATATCCATCCTTCAATGGATACTGCCACAGCTGCAACCACTTTGGTCACAAAGCTAATCAGTGCAGAATGAGAATGAATCAGATTAATTCATCCTTCTCCGGACAGTGCTTCAACTGCAAAAGGTATGGACACAAATCCCATGAATGCAGAAGTATGCAAGTAAACAAATCATTCAAAGGTAGATGCTTCACATGCAATAGAGTAGGTCATATGGCTAATCAATGCAGATCAAGAGGATATCAGTCAAACATGCAAAGAAATGTTATTTGCCAAATCTGCAATAGGTTCGGTCATAATGCTAAAGTGTGCAGAAACAAGAATCAAGACAAAAGAGGTCCGGTGTATAATCAGAATCAAGATAAGGGTAAACAAAAGATGAATGCGGATGAGGTTAGGAATCAGATGAGCAAGATTTGGGTGAAGAAAAGTTCAGAGAATGTAGAGGTTGGATCCGCACCAGACTCTGGTGCTGATATTTCTTCCAGAAATTAAAAAGTGAGCTCAGGCTCAGGGGGAGACTCAAAGAAAATCTTGTTCCCCCAGCCAAACAAGTGGTGCCGGATGTGGCACAAGATGCGGATCAAAGGGTTTGTAGATATGAGTCTTGAGATACTTTAGTCAAGTTTTCAGAGGTCCGCATGGAGTTATGAAGAAGCTGTGATCGATCAAATAAGACCTGTTCAGGGAGATGCTCCGGTATGATAAAGGATTACAAAAAGGTCCGGAAAGATCCGGAAATGGACTATCTTGTTCTGCGGATTGGACAGAGTGTTTGGGATGTTCTTGTAATATGTTACCTCGATTTATTCATGATTGAAAGATCTGGATGATATCCACAGATCAGGACTAATCCGGGATACTCCAAGCTATCCAGACAAGGCAAACCGGAATGATGTAGGTGAAGCATTTATTGCAGACAGATATTAGGGTTCGCGGAGCAATTTAAGGGATTTCTCAAAGGTCATTTGCTCATTCTGCACTCGAGAAGAAGTGAAAAGTGGAGCTCTGCAACAAGGTTCATCAAGCACACCAAGGATCTCCTGCCGAAGCTATTGCATAAAGAAATCAATCCAACCACTCCGTGCAAACCGAAGGCGCATAAGGTATTCTCCGTTTTTCATTACCTCACTGCAAATCTTTGAAGAATGGCTACTCCAAACATAGTTAAGATCTCTGATAGACCTCGCCCCTCATTCAAGAAACATCCCTACAAA
This sequence comes from Cunninghamia lanceolata, assembly GCA_027924645.1. NCBI lineage: Eukaryota > Viridiplantae > Streptophyta > Pinopsida > Cupressales > Cupressaceae > Cunninghamia > Cunninghamia lanceolata. The sequence continues at coordinate 9,401,727 of BSBN01000877.1, read as the reverse complement.
TCATTGGAGGTAGACCCACTAGGAGCCTTCTCTAGTGTTCCTCACGGAGTTTTACATACCGAAGACATTAGGGTTTACATACATGCAAACATTGAGGAATTTGGGGAATTCAAATTAAGAGACCTCTATCACAAGCAACTGATAGACAATGCTTTTGAGCTTAAACCAGAGTATAAGGATATTCAGAAGAAACAATTTGAGCAATTTATTCATTTCCCCTGTTTTGAAGAGGATGAATGGGTCCGGTATGTACTGAGCAGGATGCATGACAACTTTCTATGGCTAGATAGACCCTGCAAGATCACAAAAGAGGCAATTAGAGCAGTAACTGGTCTATACTCTTTCGGAGGGGTACCTATCCTCAAATCTGTCAAGAACAACATTGTAACTGAGGCCACCGGATCAAAATTTGACAAGAGGGCAATGACCATTGAAGATATTTCGGATCCGGATATCAAATATGCATCAATGATAATAGGATACAAGATCTATCACTCCAGCAGGGAGAATTCTGTATCCGGAACTGCAATATACACTGCCTATGAAATGCTAAGAAAGAATGCAGAATATGATCTCTGCGAACTACTGCTAAGCCAATTAATGGAAAACATACAGAAAATCAAGAAGGATAAGAAGAATTCCTTTAAGTATGGTACTCTTATTGTATGTCTATTCTTCTACTTCATGAATGAGCTACCCGGAACAAGTGGATGGGTATGGCAGAATGACAAACCTATTGCAGTCCAGATAAGAGACTATTTGCATGGACTTGGGGATGCAAAAGCGAGAAATACAGCTCTATGGGGATACTTCAAAAACTTTCAGAGCATGATGCAAGCAAGAGAGAGAATTCCCCAGTCTCTCATTGAGAAATACAAGGACTCAGTGTGCTTTATGGTTGACACTGATCAGTGCCTGATGGAGGCAGTGGAGCCAAGGACTGTCTGGATCATGCCCATGGGGTATGAAGTAGATGAACAGATAGTGGAGCTGCATGTTCAACACATGCTAAGTCAGCCCAAAGATCCTAAGGCAGAAAGGTTTGGAACCTTTGAGGAGCTGAGTGTAAAAATACATGTAGAACTCAGGGAACCTGAGATTAAAAGAAAGGTGAGAAAAGAAGTAGAGCACATTGCTCAAGGCCTAGGCATCTCAAAGGAGGCACTTGATGCCAGCCGGGAAAAGAGGAGGAAGGCCGAGGAAGAAGAGAAAAGTAAAGAAAGTGCTCCGGTTGAAGCTCCCACCCGGACCAGATCAACAAAGAGATCTGCACCTCCCACAACCAAAAGTTCAAAACCGGAAGTTCAGGCATCCGGTAAGAGATCCAAGACAAAAGCCACAAGGGCTTATGGAAGCCAAAAGGATGAAGAGGAAACAGAATCAGATGAGGGAGTAAGAGAAGTAAAGAAACAGAAGAAGAAAGGATCCGGTAAGCCCTCCACAGGCCAAGACAAGGATGAAATGGCAGAGGTAACTGTTGAAAAGCCCACTCTGTCACTAGAGAGCATAATCAAGTCGGTCACGGTGGATGGAAACCTTCAACCAATGACTGAATCATATGATGACTTCAGTGAGGCCGACCAAAAGACTCTGCAAGAGGCCACAGTAAAATATCTTAACATATATAATAAGGCTTTCATTGAAATAATATCTCTTATTCCTAAAAGCCTAGAAAAGGAAATGGAAGTAAGAAAGAATAATGCTCATGCTAAAGATCTTGAGATCCGGGAGCAGATAGCTATTCAGCTATATCCTCAAATTGATCCCAAGACAATGAACATTATCTTCAAAGACTGCAAAGATGAGTTCAGAAGCAAAGCCAGGATGAATCAACTCATGCTTGGCGAGACTGACAAAGTGGCCCAAGAAACAGAAGAGATCCTCCGGAAGGCCTTCAAAAGGTTCAATCTTCCTGTTGTAGAGGATTTGGGTACAGAAACAGCTGAGGACTTGGGACCCTCTGCTCCAGAAGAAGTGGCCCATGAACAAACTAGCATCTCTCCTCCGGTTTCCCCTACAGTCTCCGGATCCAAAGAAGAAGAGCAATTACAGGAGAAGGAAGCAGTGGTGAAAGACAAAGAGGTTGACAGTTCTAAGACTGCAGAAGAAAAGAAACATCTGTCTCCGGCAAGAGACACTGCACAAACTGTTCAACAATTTTTGAGCAAAGAAACTCTAGAGATTGATGAACCGGAGCTTCTAAAAGGCCCATTTGATTTTGACTCTCTCTCTCCGGTACAAACAATGAAGATAGCTTCATTTGCAAATGCCAAGGCAAATGAAAAGCTCCTGAAGTCTCATATGGAAGACTGTGAGTTGATAGAGGCTGCTTCCGGAGTACTTGTAAAGATCATGCCATCAATCCAGATAGATCCGACAGCCTCCACTTCCGGTAATCTAAAAACCTTAGTCAGCAGTGTTGATACACATTTTGATTCTTTAGAAAAATCAGCTGAAGAAAAGGTCCGGAAGGAATTTTTGGATAAAAGATTTTCAGAAATATTAGAATTAATCTCTAAGCATAGGAAGATTGTAAGCATTGGAATAAAGAGCTTAGAGAATGCTCTTAAGGATGGCGGTGACATCTATAAATTTTGTATATCCTGGTCAAAGGCAACAGCAGCATTTGACAAGAAAATAAAAGAGGAACAGGATAAGCTACAAAGCTTATCTCAAAGTTTTGATCCTCTCTCTTCCTCTATAATAAATCAAGAATGTCAGACTATTGCAGTCTTGAATGAAATAAAGAATCTTGAGAAGGAAAGGAAGAACATCACCAACCGGATGTGAGAACTTAGAAGGATTATAATCCCTAAGTTGGAAACCATGCACGAGGCCATCAGTGATGCTCAGACCACCGCCCAAACAAAAGATCCGACAGATCTCAAGCGGGCAGAAGCGTTTGCATTTTTGCTAAGTGGTCACATTTCAATTTTGGATAGAATGAAGCAAAGTTGGGCCACAGAAATGATCCAATTGCAGACATCCTTTGCAGACATTCTTCAATATATGTGAGTATGTAAATATGCGGCTAAGTATAAGAAATTTTTGAAAATTTTGATATGCGGACCCTACCCTTTGCCATTGATGTCAAAGGGGGAGTGAGGAGCAGTGAAAAATGAGGAATCCAACTAAGGGGGAGTTCCGGAAATTGTATATAAAGACAGAGCATCAGCAAAGGGGGAGCATAGTGAAAACACTTAGTCATTTTTCACTAAGTGTTGCCATCAATGCCAAAGGGGGAGATTGTTGGCAAGAGACACTATATGGATTCATGGTTGTTGTCATTGATGGCAACAAAGGTCATCCCACATATCCGCAAGACATGATGTGTCTCTACCGGAAGTCAGAATAAAGAATGTTGTGGTCCGGTGAAGAAGAACAGAGCATGTGGCAAGGTCCGACAGATTGATCCGGACCTCTCAGAGTAAGTGTCTTGGTGCAGTACGGATTTGGGGAAGTCAAGAGGACTACCTTGAGTAGTATATTCCAAGGATTTAGCCTCCGGTGATGGACAAGGAAAAAGATATGAATGGTTGAGTACCGGATTCCTGAGAGACAGTGAAAAGAGAGGAAGAATTGACTGGCAGAGTATCAGACTGCTTTCCGGATGGGTTACTATTGATGACAGAGGTTGTGAAGGCATGAATCATGTTTGGCCGACATGATTAATGATATCTACAAGTATATGCTTGATCCGCATTGCTTGGTGAGGAAGGATTCAGCCGACAGAATGAAAGTTTATAAGAAACTAGACTGTTCCGGATGCCGACTAGAAAGGTGATGAAATTACTTGTGCGGATATATATAGAGGATGGATTTAGTTGTGAAGTGTTGTGGTGTTGTAGAGATATATGCGAATAAGTCCAGATAAGAGCAGAGGTAGCAAAAAGGATCCGGTATGTGAAAGATAGCAGAATAAAGAACAGAGGAAAGATGAAGTGCAGCAGATCAGTGTACTGAGCCTAACCGGAACTGAACTCCAGCATATGCAGATGCTTCCAATCAGTTCAAGACTGTGATTCTCATCACTTTGTAGACAGTGTGTCTTCTTGTAGGCAGTGGGCCTCTTGTGAGCAGTGTGCTCGGGCAGTGAGCCCTAATTGGCAAGTGCCATTTTTGTAATTTCCTATTCTTCTAACAGAGAATAATTTTGGGTTAATCACCCCATGGTTTTCTCCCTTAACAGGGTTTCCACGTCAAAAATACTGTGTCATGTGTTTCTTATTTCATGGTTAATGTTTTGTGTTTGATTTTATGCTGCATCAATTAAAAGGAAAGTTCAATAAAAGAAATAATTAGGATAACTGATTCACCCCCCCCTCTCAGTTATCAACAATCTCCCCATTGTCTATCCATAGGTCGTCTGTGTAGAAGACCTCCTCCAATCCTACCTGGCCTCGTGCCGGGTCGAAGTCCACTATCTCCCCATCTATCTGGATCCGCAGGATGCGATATACATCCTCCAGTGTCACTGTAGCCTCCCCTGTCGGGAAATGAAATGACGAGGTCTCGCTGTGATACCTCTCCACGACTGCTGTCAATAGGGCGAGATTCACCCTAATGTGCGTCAAGTGTGCCACATGCCATAGCCCTGCATGCTCTAAAAATGCATCCTCCTCCCAGGTGAGCTATACAACCTCGTGCGCGATCACGTGGTGTCGCTCCCGCGACATCAACGGTGGTAGTATCCTCTGCATCCATAAACATATCACTTGTCAGTTTCATAACCAAATCCCTCCAATCCTACCTACCCATGGGCTATGCTATGCAAACCCCCAGCTATCCCTTTTTCCCTTTTGTCCGCTAGGCTAGGTGTTTTTCTTCTGCGCCCCCCCATTCTCCGCAATCCTAACTTTTCTATTTCTCCACCAGAGGCGCTATGTTTCTACAAAAGCGTTGTATTTTCCATACCACTGGCGCTGTCCTGTCCCCCAACCGTGATCTGATTTCTACCCCAACTGCGCTTTATCCCATTCCGAAAGCGCTATTCTGCACTACCAAGTGCGCTTCGATTTTTTTTGTGGGAATACTCTGAGGATCAGGCATAGAACTTCTTGAGATGGACACTGTTAAGTGGCTCATCTAGAGGAATGCCGTCAGGTGTAGCTAAAGTATAAGCTCCCGATCCATATGCTGCTGTGACAATGAAGGGACTTAACCAGTTAGGCTCAAACTTGCCCTTCTTCTCTCGATCTGCTTGATTTCTCTGATTCTCCTTAAGTACAAGATCACCAACTTGAAACTGTCTTTCTTTGATCTTTTTGTTGTAATTACGCCGGAGGCGGTTTTGATAGACATGGAGATGATTGAGTGCGGCAAGGCGCCTCTCATCTAGTAGTTCAAGCTTAGCTAATCTGGAAGTGCGATACTCATCTCCGCCGATCAGGTCCTGCATGGATACTCTGAGGGATGGGATCTCGACCTCTATAGGTAGGATGGCTTCAGAGCCAAAGACCAAGGCATATGGTGTGGCACCAGTTGGTGTTCTGATACTAGTGCGGTAGGCCCATAGGGCGGGATTAAGTTGCAAGTGCCAATCACGACCAGCTTCATTGACTGTTTTCTTGAGGATTTTGAGAATGGTTTTATTGGAAGCCTCAGCTTGGCCGTTACTCTGCGGATAGTAGGGAGTTGAAAAGCGATGTTGGATATTGTATTGTATGCATAAGGCACGGACATCTTGGTTCTTGAATGGTCTCCCATTATCAGTGACAATGGCTTGGGGAATACCATACCGGCATATGAGGTAGTTTAGGATAAACTTGGCTATTTGCTTACCGGTGATATAGGTCATAGGAATGGCTTCCACCCACTTCGTGAAATACTCAGTGGCGGTAATGATAAACTTGTGGCCATTTGAGGAGGAAGGGTGGATTTGTCCTACGAGGTCGAGACCCCATTGAGAAAAGGGCCATGGAGTTGTCACAGGTTGTAACTCATGAGCTGGTGCGTGAATCAGATCTCCATGCTGCTGACATTGTAGACACTTCTTAGCAAACTGTGCGGCATCTTGCTCTATTGTAGGCCAGTAATAACCTATTCTGAGTATCTTCTTAGCAAGATTAGGACCGGTAGAATGTGCGCCGCAGACACCTTCGTGTATGTCTCGTAAGGTAGCTTCAGCTTCTTCCGCGTTAAGACATCGTAAGAGGATACCATCGAGACTCTGGCGATATAGTGTATCACCCAGAATGATGTAATGAGAGGATCGACGGATAAAGGTTTTGCGTTGAGTGGATGATAGGTCAGGGGGAAAGGTTTTGTTCTTGAGGTATTCATAGATATCTTCGTACCATGGGGAATTGGGACCAACAAGTTCACAGATGATTTCAGTAACAGGAACATCGACGGCTGGTATCAACAATTGTTCGATCAAGAATTCACACTTCCGTGTATTTGCAGGCATGTCAATCAGTGACCCTACAGAAGCCATAGAATCTGCAGCTTTGTTATGCTCTCTTGGAATTTGCTCAAATGTGATGCTAGAAAAATGTGGTTTGTAGGCATCCACTAGTTGTTTGTAGGGGACCAACTTTTCATCCTTGGTTTGGTATTCATCTGTGACTTGGCGAATGACTAGCTGTGAGTCTCCATATACTTGTAATTCTGTGATGTCCCATTGAACTGCTGTATTGAGACCTATGAGGAGTGCTTCATACTCGGCTATGTTGTTGGTGCAAGGGAATGCTAGCCGATATGACTTTGGAATGTAGTCATTCTGAGGTGTAACAAATAAGATGCCAGCTCCTGATCCATGCTGCATGTAAGAACCATCAAAGTATAACTTCCACATTATGGAGGTAGCAAGAGTGAAGAGATTCTCATCAGGAAAGTCTGCGACCATGGGATGTGTATCTTTCATAGGTGCTTCTACTAGTTGATCCGCGAGGGCTTGTCCTTTGATTGCCTTACAATCCATGTACTCAATATCAAACTCACTAAGGATCATGACCCATTTAGCTAGTCTGCCTGTGAGAGCTGCTTTTGCTAGTAGATACTTCAAGGGATCAATCTTAGCTATCAGATTTGTGTGTTGGTTTAGCATGTAATGCCGCAACTTTTGGGAGGCGAACACTACTGCTAAACAAGCCCTTTCCATTGGTGAATAATTGAGCTCATATCCCACCAAGGTTCTACTAATGTAATATATTGCATGCTCCTTTCCTGTGTCATCATTCTGTGCTAGCAGGGCCCCTAGGGCCGAATTTGTAGTGGAGATGTACAATATCAAGGGTTTGTCCGCAACTGGTGGAACCAATATAGGAGGTGTAGCTAGATACTCCTTAAGTTGATCAAACGCTGACTGACACTTGTTGTCCCATCAAAACGAGACATCCTTTCGGAGCAAGTGCTGAAAGGGTTGACATTTATCTGCTAGCTGTGATATAAAACGCCTGATGGACTGCAACCTTCCTTGAAGGCTCCTTAATGCTTTTAGGTTCTTTGGTGGAGGCATCTCCACTATAGCTTTTACTTTCGCTGGATCTACTTCGATGCCTCTGCGAGATACGATGTATCCCAATAGCTTCCCTGATGTGACACCGAAGACACACTTCTTAGGATTAAGTCTTACTTGGTATTTTTCAAGCCTGTCGAAGATCTGTCCTAGGACCTGTATATGTTCTGCTCTAGAAGATTTAGCCAATATATCATCCACATAGTCTTCCATGATGTGATGAAATAGATCGTGGAAGATCACTGTCATAGCTCGCTGATAGGTTGCTCCTGCATTCTTCAGACCAAACGGCATAACATACCAACAGTAATTGCCCCAAGGACATGTAAAGGTTGTTTTGTGTTGATCCTCCTTAGCTATCCTTATCTGATTATAACCCGAGAATCCGTCCATGAGAGAAAGCATCTCGTGACTTGCTGTCAAGTCCACTATAATGTCAATGTTTGGTAATGGAAAGTCGTCCTTAGGACATGCCTTATTGAGATCTCTGAAATCATTACACATGCGGATGCGCCCATTAGGTTTAGACACAGGTACAATGTTTGAGACCCAATCTGAATAGTCAATGGGTCGTATAAACTTTGCGTCTAACAGCTTCTGTATTTCTACTTTCACTAGGAGAGCGATCTGTGGGTGCATCTTTCTCAACTTCTGTTTGACTGGTTTCACTTTGGGATCAACTGTGAGATAATGAACTACCAGCTTAGGGTCGAGCCCTGGCATATCCGCATAGGTCCATGCAAAGTTGATGGTTCGTTGTAAGAAGAAGTTGTTAAGGTTTCTGTGCTTTGTATCAGATAATGATGCTACTAGAAATGTTGTCTTTGGATTCTGTTCTGTACCTAGGTTGATCTCTGTAGAATCTTCCACTAGTAGAGCTGATTTCTCGTGATACTTAGAAGGTAAGGGAAGGTCAAATCCTCCATCCTCAGGTGCCACAGTTGGGTTTTCACCTTTGGATACGTCCTTTATTTTTACTATTTTATGATCAGGAGGTGCCACAGTGTGGTTTTCACCTAGAGATCTTTCTTTATTTGTAATTTTGCGACTAGAGGATTTGGCATTCTCACCAAAATAAGCCGTGGGCTCTAATTCCATTACAAAACCCACCTTGTGATCGCCAAGAGGGATACCTTCCCGAAGTCCCATGAACTCAGCTAGAGCTTCGTCATTCTGAAACACATCTATAACGGGGGTCCCTTGTTGGTCCCAATCGATAAGTTCAGGGTAGTCAAGCGTGACATTCTAGGTGCTAGTGGTGGAAGTTAAGGATACGAAGGATAGTGTAAAAATGGAGGATTCTGCGAATAGATTGGTCATGTGGAGGGAAGAGTCATCGGTGATATCCTCTGCCGACGTCGTATCAGCGGGAAAAGTGTCAGCTACCTCGTCGAGGATATACTCGATGTCCGAGGTGCGTGGTACCTTCTTACCAAATCCTAATCCTTTCTTGTCTAGCTTCTTTGTTACCACAATGGGCTCCATAGTGCCTTGATTCTATTTCCCAAGGCCACCTTTGCCTTTATAGCCCATGTTTTTCACTATCCTTAAGCCATTGCCATATTGCTTGACTGGTATTGTGATTGGTTCTTTCTCCTTGTAGAGCCAAGAAGAGATGTCCTCAATAGTTTCCTCTTCCAATAGCCGTCCATGTTGGAATTGGCTTAGGAATGTTGGGGGAGGAATAGTTGCTTTTTTGGTAACTTTAGCAATGGGTGGTTTGCCGTAAGATTTTGGAGATAAAGGCATCCGCCCTACACAACAAGATTCAGAGATATCATAAGTGCCAAAGCCTATATCCCGAAAGCGAGCTGTGATTTTGGGGAGGGGTGTAGGCTCACTTGTAGAGGCTTGCGTGAGAGTTTCAGGGTCAACATAGAGAGGGGACTCAAGGGCTTTGTCATTTTTAGGCACTTGGTTGCAATTCTTATAGCTTCCTTGCAAGACACGGCAAAATTCAAAAGGATTAGGGTCTCTTGGGATGGTGATCTCCGTACCATTGTATGGGAACTTGAGGGACTGATGGTACGTGGAGGGAACAGGTTTCATTGCATGGATCCATGGGCGGCCTAGAATAATGTTGTAAGGCAGCTCAATATCAAGGACTTGACACTTGGTTTCAAGCATAATAGGTCCTACCTGTATAGGCAAGTGAATAACACCTTGTGAACGGCGTTCTGCATCATCATACCCCTTGATTGTAATACTATGATCAGTGTTGACGTGATCCTCAGAGTATCCCAATTGCTTTAGTAACTTTAAAGAACAGATGTTGAGACCAGCACCACCATCTATGAGGATGCGTTTGATTTTGCGCTTATGTATGAGAACTTCAATATGCAGGGCATTGTTGTGACAAGGATCATGGGAGGGGAGGTCTTTCTCAGAGAAGACCACATTGTAAGGCGAAGCAATATTACCCACTATAGCTTGGAAATCTACGACTGCTATGTTGTTAGGAACGGACGACTCTTGGAGGGCTTTTTCTAACACCACTCTATGTGCAGGTGATGACCGTAGAAGGTCCAAAATAGAGATCTGTGCTGGTGTTCTCCCTAGATGTTCGACAAGATTATAATCAGACTAAACCGGAAGCCTAGGTGTAGGTGCACGAATGGTGACATGACCTCGACGAGTAGTAATAGCACAATCCGTAGATTTGCTTTTAATGGTGAGGGTAGACACTCGACTCTCTTCAAAACGACCTACAATGGAATCGAAGGACGTGGAAGCGTGATTGATACCTTTACCTCTATCCTGAGGAGGAGGTGGACCATGATGAGGGAATGGTTCCTTGTACATATCGAGATCCTTGTTCGTGTGTTGCGCTAGTGATTCATTCTCAAAAGTGATTTGATTACCGTCGATGAGGTTTTGGATGAGGTGCTTAAGCTTCATGCAAGATGCAGTTCGATGACCTTTGCTCCTATGGAACTCACAATACTCATTGTCTCTGTAACGTGCAGTTTTGTAGACAGGTTCTCCATATGGGGGAGCATCAGGTAAGGTTATGAGCCCTTTTAGTAAAGCTTGCTGTAAGACCGATTCGATGGGCACTCCCAAAGGAGTAAATTGACGTCGCGGAGGGTAATCTTGTTGGGGCCGCTCTTGTTGTCGTTGTTGATTTTGATAAGGCTGCCTTTGTTGCTATTGTTGTTGAGGTGGAGCTTGACTTGGTTTGGAGAGTTGCAGCGGTGTTTGCAATGTCTGGACATGCTTAGTATCGACCACCCCATCATTGACCACGTTTTTGTTCTTGTTCCAATATTTGGGTTTATCGTTCGACTGTTGATGCAAATTGCTATCTTTCGTCTCCTTAAAGATTTTGACCACACCTTTAGCAATGAGGGCCTTCTCAATGTTGATACCCTTGTATGTGATTTCATCGAAGGTTGTAGCACTAAGAATTTGCAAATGGAAACCTAACTCTTGGTTGAGGTTTTGTACAAATATGCTAACAAGCTATTTCTCTGGAATCTTGAAAGGGAATTTACTAGCCATTTGTCTCCATCGTTGAAGGAAAGAAATGAAAGTCTCGCCATTTTTTTGTTTATTGTTGCATAGATCCGTCATGGAAATCTCATGCTCCGCGTTGTAAGAAAAATGGGTGGCAAACTTTTCTGCTAGCTCGTTGAAAGACTTGATACCCGTCGGTAAGTGTGAGAACCATTCTATTGCTTGTCCTCCAAGACTGCGAGGAAAAAGACGCATAAGATATGTGTCGTTGTGAGAGACCTCGAAGCAAGCAAGATAGAATTCCCTAAGATGGTCTTTTGGGTCACCTTTTCCTTTGTACTTATCGAACTTGGGAATAGTGAAATTTTGAGGAAAAGGGATCATTGGTAACGACTGATCAAAAGGATAAGGGCACACTTCCTCTAAGGAGAAGGTCTTTTTGGTGTGGCCAAACGTAAGATCAGATAGCTGTTGTTGCACCTCCGCAATCTTTAGTTCCATAGTCGTGGGAGGGGTCGGTAACATCTCCTGTTGTCCAAAAAGTGGTTGGTGTTGCCCGTATGGAAGATTATAGTGTGAGCCATGCGTAGTGGTATTGTAAGGGTCGTAAGATTGATTGGGATTGTATGGATTGTATGATTGGTTCAGATTGGGTTGGAATTGGAGGCCTTGATTAGGCAGAGGTGGAGGTGGCGCTAGGTAAGAATGTTGGCTCTGCGATGGTTGAAGAAACGTATTGGGGGGAGGAAAGTTAAAGTGCGTTTGATTAGGTTGTGAAGGTGGCACATAGCTTTGGGAAACCTGATGTTGGGAATGTTGCGAGTGGCTAGGCAATGTACGAAAGAAGTTGAGCGTGGATGAACGTTGTGGAGGAGGAACATAGGTAGAAGTGTTTTGCGACGGTGGGGGTTGATTGAAGATGAAAGTAGAAGAATGTTGTGGTGGAGGAACATAGGTAGAAGTGATTTGCGACGGTTGGGGTTGCTTGATGATGAGAGTAGAAGAATGTTGTGGTTGGGGCTGCGTGACTCCAATTGGTTGAGAGACATGCAGGTGTGATGATATAGGAGGTGGCATATGTTGAGACCCTTGTTGCATGGCTACATAAGTGTTCCCCAGATTGTAATTAGGTGGGAAACCTACGCATGATGGGGTAACCAAGATTCCGCTTGCACTTGGGATGGACACTTTAGGAGGTGGTTGCACATTGGATCGAGCTTAGGTGGCTTGCTTAGCTAACTCTGCTTGTCGTTGGAGAGTTTCTTGTTGGTTTTGATAGATCTCCATAGGAGTCAAAAGTGGTGATACGGACCTCTCCTCTGTTGGATTTTGAACAAGGGGATTCCTATACTGCGAGCCTTGAGTAGGTAAGGGCGTAGTGACCGTGGACATGGTTTGCACCGCTTGTATGGTTTCTTGGGTGTTGTTGCTCTCCTTGAGAGTGGACACATCAAAATCTGGAGGTAACTTGGCACCTTGCTTTGCAAGCAAGCGAAAGAAATGATCCTGGTTCTCACTAAGGATCTTATCAAAGGCAGCTATAGCTCTAGGATCTTGTATAAATTCATCAAGATCTTGCCCATATTCTTGAGAGGATTGACCTATTTCAAAGTGTCGCTCTTCTTGAGATGGGGTTTGATCTACGATATAACCTTGTGGGACAAAATCCGGAGGCAAGCCTGTGGTATACTGCGGTGCATTTAGCAAAGGGGTTCTATCCTCATGAGGATTGCTTGGTTTATCTATGTGCGGCATGTTTGGAGAGCTGATTGGTTTTGCCGCGGGTGTACTAGGAGTCACTTTGGGAGTAATGTTGAGACGACCTGATTGTGGTGTGCGAGGGGGTGACTTGTGCTTCTTAGGGACAACTTGTCTAGACTTCATGGTTTGCTGTAGCCTGGTGGTGACCATGGGATTCACTTAGGCACAATGTAATGCTGGGAATCTGTGAGATGCTTTGAAGAAACGGACAAACTCTGATGCACAAAGTACTGGACCAAAAGCGCTATACTGTTTGACCAGAGGCGCAGGACTGTGCTACCAAAAGCGTGCTACTGTGGGCCAGAGGCGACGGACTGAGCTGCCAATAGCGAGTTACTGCTATGCCAAAGGCGAGCTACAGTGACCAAAAGCGAGCTACTGTTATACCGAGGGCGCTGAAGTAGAGTTTTTCCAGAGGCGGGTTACTGCTGACCAAAGGCGATCTACTGTATTACCAAAGGCGAGCTGCTGTAGTACCAGGGGCGCTGAAGTAGTGTCTGATGTTTTTCAAAGGCAAGATTTTTCTATTTTTGATTGGATTGGTTTGGCAAGAGAAAACACAGCAAACAAGTGGTCAAAAAAGGCACAAGGACTGACACAACAGATAGTGTATGTTCAAGGCTCCAAACAAGCCCAATGTTTCCACAGGTCTAATACAGTTGCAATCAATAACAAGCACTTTTTATCCCTAGAGACAAGGTTTCATTGCAGTAGATCAGCTCACAGCTTAATACTCCGTCGATAAAAATATCATTCCATAAAGGTGTCAGATATTTAGTATCTTTGCGAGAGACGATAGGTAGGGATATCTCACCCTCCCCTTGGAAAGCTCAAGTAGGTCACAAGAGCTTTATGTCTGAGGGAATACTATCTCTTCTCAAGGGAGCCAATGGTGAGTGTCTTAAGGGTTTAAATCGATTTCCCTTGCACTGATGATTACCGCAATGTTCGGAGGTAGGTCGGGTAGTCTCTATCTAAATTGGTTCTTAGTGACTTTGAGGGACCAATGCCTTACGAGCAATGCGACAAGCTACTAAAAGCTTTAACCAATCCTACTAAGAGTTTCAAACACTTCGCTCAATGTGAAAATCATTTCCACAAAGGGCTAGTACACCTCTTTTCAGTTTGGCATCACAAGGTAAGGCTGACGTCGGTTAGGACTTGGCTTTCGCCTTATCCCTTTTATATAGCGGTTCAAAGAAAAACTCCGCTTAGGGTCGTCCCTTTTGGATGAATCGCAATCCAAAAGAAGGCCCTTCTAAAGGAAGTACAAAAAAATGTAAAATCAAGCACGTCAAACAATGGTTCAATTGTCCCGTTATAAGAAAAATAAGGTGCAACTAAGCTATGCACACACACGATTGTAGTTGTAAATTGTCTCTTATGAAATGAAGTGTTTGGCATTCATGTCCATTGTCCCTTAGAAAATTGAGGTGTTTGTCCATACATGTCCATTGTCCCTTAAGAAAATCAGTATGTTCCTAAGACTTAGATTTGCAAAAAAGATTTGTTCAATTACTCCTTTTAAGCATGCAATGTGTTTCTAAGACTTAGTAAGGTAAAACAAAAGGGTCTTCAACGCTCGTCCTGCATAAATATGTTAAAAACACCTATTGGCTCTGTGTGAGTAATAAGAAGCTGCAGCAATTCCGTTAGTTCCACCAAAAATTCACAAGTTAGCAAAAATAAATCAACTTTGACCAAAAGCGCTGAACAACATTACCAGAAGCGACATACTGTGTTCCAGGAGCGCTGTAATGCAGACCAGAAGCGTCAGAGAATATAGCCAGCAGCGTTGAACAATAACCAGAAGCGCTTCACTGTCGTTCCAAAAGCGCTGCGATAAATACCAAAAGCGTGTAACGATAGTAACAAAAGCGCTGTAAAATATCCAGGAGCGCTTCACTGTGTAACCGAGAGCGTGATACTATGTGGCCAAACGCGCTGTTCTGTCTCAGATACAGAAAATATTAGTTTTGTTAACAATAACCAGGTCAAAAATAACTTTTCATGGTGGACCTATTATCTGAAGGATGATATCTGATAGATCTGGGTTGTGTAATCTGGAAACTCAAAAAAATGGATCAGACCAATAGATTAGCACCAGAAACAAGGATATTCCTAAATAAATCAACTTAGGAGATATCAAAAATCAGGTTCTAAAAGACAAATATAACAGCTTGTCCGACAAGACGACAGATCTGAAATGAGAAATCACTGCAAAACCCGAATGAAGTCAAAAACCTAATTTTAACCAAAAGTGCCTAATAACACTGCCAGTAGCGCTTCTCTGTGCTACCGATAGCACTTTTCTGTGCTACCAGAAGCGCGGCCGCGCTGCCAAGGGCGCTGAACTGTTCCTGTAAAAGCGCTGTAATATGCTGCCAGAAGCGCTGTGAAGTGCCGTAAGCGCCGTGCCGTACTGTGTCTTCAAAAAAACAAATTTCTCCAAGAAACCAAGGGATTAGTGGGTCCCACTGGGCGTGCCAGAATGTGTATATGGAAAATTGATCTATTCTAAACTAATAAAAACCAAAAATCCAATAACATAAAGAAAACGAATTTAAATAAAAGCCATGACAAATAATCAATGCAATAAAGACTTTTACCGAACTTTGTGTTGTTTCCTTTGGATTGAACGTAGAATTGCTCAATGAAATTGCAAAGCCATAGCTGCAACAAGCAAGTGGTGTGCTCAATGTGCTCAAAGATCAATGTCAAAAGATCGTAAGTGTGCTCAATCAACGCGTTTTGTATGCTCGAAGCTCTGTTAAGTATGCCTGAGAATACGATCGAAGAGAGAGGCCCAATGAAGGAGATGAGGGGGGTTTATATAGATTTCAAGGAAAATCGATCAACGGTCCAAATAATTCAGAAGAATCAATGGAAGAGATAAGTTGAGGAATGTGCAACGAATGAAAAGCAGACATGTGTCTTGCTTGATTTTGTATGAGAGGAGTTATCAAGAATAGAAGAATGAGTTAACTGAAGAGATAAATCAATTAAAAGAATAAAGCAATCAGTTAAGTGATTTAAAACAAGAAGAATAGATTTGCATGAGAAAAGAAGATATTTTGCTTTATTAAATATAGAAATATTTAATTGATGAGCAAGAAAGCTTGAGTTATTTTAGAGATAACTCAAATTAGAAGAAAAAGCAATTTAAATAAATAATTGATTTATTTAAATTTAGAGAAGATATTTTGGAAGAAACAATTAAATAATTAGAATTATTTAATTTAGAAGATTTGAAAAGCAAATTAAATAAATAAATTTATTTAATTGTTGTGCATGATTTTGGAAGAATGATTTTTGATTTAATTAAATAATTAAGAATTATTTAATTTTAGATAAGAGGGAATTTGTTGAATTAATTAAATAATGGGATTTAATTAATGTGGATTTGATTTTCGAAAAGCGAATAATGATCTAATTAAATAATTAAAAATTATTTAATTGTAGAAGAATATAGAGGAATTTAATTTAATTAATTAAATAAAGAGGATTTATTTAATTAATGTTGAATTTAGGAGATTTAGAAGAATTTGATGATAATTAATTAAATAATTAGATTATTTAATTAATGTTTGCAATGCAGGTGATTAGACAGATTATGAAATGCAAGTAGCATGACAAGTTGGTCATTTTAGGGTGTCTACAATCCACTCTAGAAGATTTAGCCAATATATCATCAACATAGTCTTCCATAATGTGATGAAAGAGGTCGTGGAAGATCACTGTCATTGCTTGCTGATAGGTTGCTCCTGCATTCTTTAGACCAAACGGCATGACGCACCAACAATAATTGCCCCAAGGACAAGTAAAGGTTGTTTTATGTTGGTCTTCTTCAGCTATCTTTATCTGATTGTAACCCGAGAATCTGTCCATGAGAGAAAGCATCTCGTGACCTGCTGTCAAGTCCACTATAATGTCAATGTTTGGTAGTGGAAAGTCGTCTTTAGGACATGCCTTATTGAGATCTCTGAAATCATTACACATGCGGATGCGCCCATTTGGCTTAGACACAGGTACAATGTTTGAGACCCAATCTAAATAGTCGATAGGTCGTATGAACTTTGCATCTAATAGCTTTTGTACCTCCACCTTCACCAAGAGAGCTATCTGTGGGTGCATTTTTCTCAATTTCTGCTTGACTGGTTTCACCTTGGGATCAACTGTGAGATAATGAACTACCAACTTAGGGTCTAGCCCTGGCATATCTGCGTAGGTCCATGCAAAGTTGATGGTTCGTTGCAAGAAGAAGTTGTTAAGATTTCTGTGCTCTATGTCAGATAAGGATGCCGCTAGGAATGTTGTCTTTGGATTATGTTCTGTACCCAGGTTGATCTCTGTAGAATCTTCCACTAGTAGAGCTGATTTCTCCTGGTACTTAGATGGTAAGGGAAGGTCAAATCCTCCATCCTCAGGTGCCACAGTTGGGTTTTCACCTTTGGATACGTCCTTTATTTTTACTATTTTATGATTAGTAGGTGCCACAGTGTGGTTTTCACCTAGAGATCTTTCTTTATTTGCACTTTTGCGACTAGAGGATTTGGCATTCTCACCAAAATAAGCCGTGGGCTCTAATTCCATTACAAAACCTGCCTTGTGATCGCCAAGAGGGATACCTTCCCGAAGTCCCATGAACTCAGCTAGAGCTTCGTCATTCTGAAATACATCTATAACGGGGGCCCCTTGTTGGTCCCAATTGATAAGTTCGGGGTAGACAAGCGTGACATTCTAGGTGCTGGTGGTGGAAGTTAAGGATACGGAGGATAGTGTAAAAATGGAGGATTCTGCGAATAGATTGGTGATGTGGAGGGAAGAGTCATCGATGATATCCTCTGTAGACATCGAATCGGCAGGAAAAGTGTCAGCTACCTCGTCGAGGATATACTCAATGTCTGAGGCGCGTGGTACCTTCTTACCAAATCCTAATCCTTTCTTGTCTAGCTTCTTTGTTACCACAATGGGCTCCATAGTGCCTTGATTCTGTTTCCCAAGGCCACCTTTGCCTTTATAGCCCATGTTTTTCACTATCCTTAAGCCATTGCCATATTGCTTGACTGGTATCGTGACTGGTTCTTTCTCCTTGTAGAGCCAAGAAGAGATGTCCTCAATAGTTTCCTCTTCCAATAACCGTCCATGTTGGAATTGGGTTAGGAATGTTGGGGGAGGAATAGTTGCTTTTTTGGTAACTTTGGCAATGGGTGGTTTGCCGTAAGATTTTGGAGATAAAGGCATCCGCCCTACACAACAAGATTCAGAGATATCATAAGTGCCAAAGCCTATATCTCAGATGCGAGCTGTGATTTTGGGGAGGGGTGTAGGCTCACTTGTAGAGGCTTGCGTGAGAGTTTCAGGGTCAACATAAAGAGGGGATTCAAGGGCTTTGTCATTTTTAGGCACTTGGTTGCAATTCTTATAGCTTCCTTGCAAGACACGGCAAAATTCAAAAGGATTAGGATCTCCTGGGATGGTGATCTCCGTTCCATTGTATGGGAACTTGAGGGACTGATGGTACGTGGAGGGGACAACTTTCATTGCGTGGATCCATGGGCGGCCTAGGATAATGTTGTAAGGCAGCTCAATATCAAGAACTTGACACCTGGTTTCAAGCATAACGGGGCCCAGCTGTATAGGCAAGTGAATAACACCTTCTGAATGACGTTCTACATCATCATACCCCTTGATTGTAATACTATGATCAGTGTTGACATGATCCTCAGAGTATCCCAATTGCTTTAGTAAGTTTAAAGAACATATGTTGAGACCAGCACCACCATATATGAGTATGCATTTGATTTTGCGCTTATGGATGAGAACTTCAATATGAAGGGCGTTATTGTGACATGGATCATGGGAGGGGAGGTCCTTCTCAGAGAAGACCACGTTGTAAGGTGAAGCAATATTACCCACTATAGCTTGGAAATCTACGACTGCTATGTTGTTAGGAACGGACGACTCTTGGAGGGCTTTTTCTAGCACCACTCTATGTGCAGGTGATGACCGTAGAAGGTCCAAAATAGAGATCTGTGCTGGTGTTCTCCCTAGATGTTCGACAAGATTGTAATCAGACTGATCCGGAAGTCTAGGTGTAGGTGCACGGATGGTGACATGACCTCGATGAGTAGTAATAGCACAATCCGTAGATTTGCCTTTGATGGTGAGGGTAGACACTCGACTCTCTTCAAAACGACCTACAATGGAATCGAAAGACGTGGAAGCATGATTGATACCTTTACCTCTATCCTGAGGAGGAGGTGGACCGTGATGAGGGAATGGTTCCTTGTACATATCGAGATCCTTGTTCGTGTGTTGCGGTGGTGATTCATTCTCAAAAGTGATTTGATTACCGTCGATGAGGTTTTGGATGAGGTGCTTAAGCTTCATGCAAGATGCAGTTCGATGACCTTTGCTCCTATGGAACTCACAATACTCATTGTCTCTGTAATGTGCAGTTTTGTAGACAGGTTCTCCATAAGGAGAAGCATCAGGTAAGGTGATGAGCCCTTTCTGCAAAGCTTGCTGTAAGACCGATTCGATGGGCACTCCCAAGGGAGTGAATTGACGTCGTGGAGGGTAATCTTGTTGGGGCCGCTCTTGTTGCCGTTGCTGTTGGTTGGGATAAGGCTGCCTTTGTTGCTGCTGTTGTTGGGGTGGAGCTTGACTAGGTTTGGAGAGTTGCAGCAGTGTTTGCAACGTCTGGACATGCTTAGTATCGACCACCCCATCGTTGACCACGTTTTTGTTCTTGTTCCAATATTTGGGTTTGTCATTCGACTGTTGATGCGAATTGCTATCTTTCGTCTCTTTAAAGATTTTGACCACACCCTTAGCAATGAGGGCCTTCTCAATGTTGATACCCTTGTATGTGATTTCATCAAAGGTTGTAGCACTAAGAATTTGCAAATGGAAACCTAACTCTTGGTTGAGGTTCTGCACAAAGATGCTAACACGCTGTTTCTCTGGAATCTTGAAAGGGAATTTACTAGCCATTTGTCTCCATCGTTGGAGGAAAGAAATGAAAGTTTCACCATTTTTCTGTTTATTGTTGCATAGGTCCGTCATGGAAATCTCATGCTCTGCGTTGTAAGAAAAATGGGTGGCAAACTTTTCTACTAGCTCGTTGAAAGACTTGATACCCGTAGGTAAGTGTGAGAACCAGTCTATTGCTTGACCTCCAAGACTGCGAGGAAAGAGACGCATAAGATATGTGTCGTTGTGAGAGACCTCGAAGCAAGCAAGATAGAATTCCCTAAGATGGTCTTTTGGGTCACCTTTTCCTTTGTACTTATTGAACTTTGGAATAGTGAAATTTTGAGGAAAAGGGATCATTGGTAATGACCGATCAAAAGGATAAGGGCACACTTCCTCCAAAGAGAAGGTCTTTTTGGTGTGGCCAAACGTAAGATCAGATAGCTGTTGTTGCACCTCTACAATCTTTAGTTCCATAGTCATGGGAGGGGTTGGTAACATCTCCTGTTGTCCAAAAAGTGGTTGGTGTTGCCCATATGGAAGATTATAATGTGAGCCATGTGCAGTGGTATTGTAAGGGTCGTAAGATTGATTGGGATTGTATGGATTGTATGATTGGTTCAGATTGGGTTGGAATTGGAGGCCTTGATTAGGCAGAGGTGGAGGTGGCGCTAGGTAAGAATGTTGGCTTTGTGATGGTTGAAGAAAAGTATTAGGGGGAGGAAAGGTAAAGTGCGTTTGATTAGGTTGTGATGGTGGCACATAGCTTTGGGAAACCTGATGTTGGGAATGTTGAGAGTGGTTAGGCAATGTATGAAAGAAGTTGAGCGTGGATGAACGTTGTGGAGGAGGAACATAGGTAGAAGTGATTTGCGACGGTGGGGGTTGATTGTAGATGAGAGTAGAAGAATGTTGTGGTGGAGGAACATAGGTAGAAGTGATTTGCGACGGTTGGGGTTGCTTGAGGATGAGAGTAGAAGAATGTTGTGGTTGGGGTTGTGTGACTCCAATTGGTTGAGAGACATGCAGGTGTGATGATATAGGAGGTGGCATTTGTTGATACCCTTGTTGCATGGCTACATACGTGTTCCCCGGATTGTAATTGGGTGGGAAACCTACGCGTGATGGGGTAACCAAGATTCCACTTGTGCTTGGGGTGGACACTTTAGGAGGTGGTTGCACATTGGATCGAGCTAAGGTGGCTTGCTTAGCTAACTCTGCTTGATGTTGGAGAGTTTCTTGTTGGTTTTGATAGATCTCCATAGGAGTCAACAGTGGTGATACGGGCCTCTCCTCTGTGAGCTTTGAGTAGGTAAGGGCGTAGTGACCGTGGACATAGTTTGCACCGCTTGTATGGTTTCTTGGGTGTTGTTTCTCTCCTTGAGAGTGGACACATCAAAATCTGGAGGTAACTTGGCACCTTGCTTTGGAAGCAAGCGAAAGAAATGATCCTGGTTCTCACTAAGGATTTTATCAAAGGCAGCTATAGCTCTAGGATCTTGTGTAAATTCATCAAGATCTTGCCCATCTTCTTGAGAGGATTGACCTATTTCAAAGTGTCGCTCTTCTTGAGATGGGGTTTGATCTACGATATAACCTTGTGGGACAAAATCCGGAGGCAAGCCTGTGGTATACTGCGGTGCATTTAGCAAAGGGGTTCTATCCTCATGAGGATTGCTTGGTTCCTCTATGTGTGGCATGTTCGGAGAGATGTTTGGTTTTGCCGCGGGTGTACTAGGAGTCACTTTGGGAGTAATGTTGAGACGACCTGATTGTGGTGTGTGAGGGGGTGACTTGTGCTTCTTAGGGACAACTTGCCTAGACTTCATGGTTTGCTGTAGCCTAGTGGTGACCATGGGATTCACTTAGACACAATGTAATGCTGGGAATTTGTGAGATGCTTTGAAGAAACGGACAAACTCTGATGCACAAAGTACTGGGCCAAAAGCGCTATACTGTTTGACCAGAGGCGCAGGACTGTGCTACCAAAAGCGTGCTACTGTGGGCCGGAGGCGACGGACTGAGCTACCAATAGCGAGTTACTGCTATGTCAAAGGCAAGCTATAGTGACCAAAAGCGAGCTACTATTATACCGAGGGCGCTGAAGTAGAGTTTTGCCAGAGGCGGGTTACTACTTGACCAAAGGCGATCTACTATATTACCAAAGGCGAGCTGCTGTAATACCAGGGGCGCTGAAGTAGTGTCAGATGTTTTTCAAAGGCAAGATTTTTCTATTTATGATTGGATTGGTTTGGCAAGAGAAAACATAGCAAACAAGTGGTCAAAAAAGGCACAAGGACTGACACAACAGATAGTGTATGTTCAAGGCTCCAAACAAGCCCAATGTTTCCACAGGTCAAATACAGTTGCAATCAATAACAAGCACTTTTTATCCCTAGAGACAAGGTTTCATTGCAGTAGATCAGCTCACAGCTTAATACTCCGTCAATAAAAATATCATTCCATAAAGGTGTCGGATATTTAGTATCTTTGCGAGAGACGATAGGTAGGGATATCTCACCCTCCCCTTGGAAAGCTCAAGTAGGTCACAAGAGCTTTATGTCCAAGGGAATACTATCTCTTCTCAAGGGAGCCAATGGTGAGTGTCTTAAGGGTTTAAATCGATTTCCCTTGCACTGATGATTAC
Source organism: Cunninghamia lanceolata (assembly GCA_027924645.1). NCBI lineage: Eukaryota > Viridiplantae > Streptophyta > Pinopsida > Cupressales > Cupressaceae > Cunninghamia > Cunninghamia lanceolata. The sequence continues at coordinate 9,379,426 of BSBN01000877.1, read as the reverse complement.
CGCAATGTTCAGAGGTAGGTCGGGTAGTCTCTATCTAAATTGGTTCTTAGTGACTTTGAGGGACCAACGCCTTACGAGCAATGCGACAAGCTACTAAAAGCTTTAACCAATCCTACTAAGAGTTTCAAACACTTCGCTTAATGTGAAAATTGTTTCCACAAAGAGCTAGTACACCTCTTTTCAGTTTGGCACCACAAGGTAAGGTTGATGTCGGTTAGGACTTGGCTTTCGCCTTATCCCTCTTATATAGCGGTTCAAAGGAAAACTCCGCTTAGGGTCGTCCCTTTTGGATGAATCGCAATCCAAAAGCAGGCCCTTCTAAAGGAAGTACAAAAAAAGTAAAAGCAAGCACGTCACACAAAGGTTCAATTGTCCCGTTATAAGAAAAATAAGGTGCAACTAAGCTATGCACACACACGATTGTAGTTGTAAATTGTCCCTTATGAAATGAAGTGTTTGGCATTCATGTCCATTGTCCTTTAGAAAATTGAGGTGTTTGTTCATACATGTCCATTGTCCCTTAAGAAAAGCAGTATGTTCCTAAGACTTAGATTGCGAGAAAAGATTTGTTCAATTATCCTTTTAAGCATGCAATGTGTTTCTAAGACTTAGTGAGATAGATCAAGAGGTCTTCAATGCTCGTCCTGCATGAACATATTAAAAACACCTATTTGCTCTGTGTGAGTAATAAGAAGCTGCAACAAATGATATTAGGTCCACACAAACTCAAAAGTTAGTAAGTGCTTGAAGTCAGAGATTGAGAATAGGCCAATGAGTGGTCTTAAAAAATAAATCTTAGAAAATCTTTAAAAAAATATTACCACTGTGTAGAGGACAGAAAAATACCAACTTTCAAAAAAAACATCACCTGAATCCGAGTCCGTTTGTGAAAGTTATGAAGCTTGAAAAGTCAAAAAACTGTGACGAGACAAAGACAGCAGTGAGAAAATCAATTTTCTGAAAAATCAGAGAATCTTGAGAAAAAACCAATTTCACCACGATGTAGATCACGAAATTCTAGCCTATTTCAAAAAAAAAAGCACTGAAATACGTGTCCGTATGACCAAGATAATGAGGTTTGAAAATCGCCTATTGAATCAAAATGCTCAATGAAGAGGGGCCTGTTTTAGCCCCCTCTAACTGGCTCTTGGTCACTGATGTGACCTGCTGCTAAGGGCTAAATAAAGTTTGTTTTTTTATTTAAAAAAAAAAAAAAACTAAAAATATACTTCCCCTTTACTTTTTTGAGACAAAAATCAAAAATGCAAATTTTGTTTTATTTTTAAAAAAACTTTTTATAAAAAAGCTGCACTTTTTCATGGAAGAAAAGTACGGTCCTTTTTTTAAGAGGACAGTAGTACTCCAGCTGGTACGTACCTTGCTTTTGATGCTTTATTTTTTCTTTTTTACTTTTGATTTTTTTTTTTTTTTTTGGATTTTGCCTAGTTTTTTTTTGTTTTTTTTATTTTTGGATTTGCTTTTTCTATTTGCTTTTTTTTTAATTTTTTCTATTTTTAAAAAAAAAAAACTTTTTTTTTAAAAAAAAAAATAATTTTTTTTTTGACTGTACCTCACAGTGATTGTACGGCCTCGGGTTGCGTGCCAGAGGTGAAAAAATTTTACCTTCACCGAAATAGGCCAAATTTTATATTTTTCTTCGTCCCTCGACCCTTCCGAACGCAACCGTGACCTCCGTTTTTGCCCAGCAAGCTTCCTTTAAAATTCCTTTTTCAGATCTCTCCAAAAAAAGAGTTAAAAAACCTGTGAAATCAAACTAAAAATTCCACAAATTTGATATTAAATCAGGACCAATGGGTCCCACCGGGCGTGCCAGAATGTGTATATGGAAAAATGGATTAAATCTAAACTAAATAAAACTAAAGAACCCAATAACATAAAGGAAACGAATCTAAGTAAAAGCCATAAATCACAAATCGAAGACAAATGAAAGCTCTTACCAAAACCTGTATTGTTCCCTTTTGGAGATATGTGGATTGCTCAATGTAGTTGCAAAGCCATGGCTGCAACAAGCAAGTATGTGCTCAAGAGATTAATGTCAAAAGATCGTTATAGTGCTCAATCGACGCGTTGTGTATGCTCGAAGCGCTGTTAAGTATGCCTGAGAATACGATCGAAGAGAGAGGCTCAATGAAGGAGATGAGGGGGGTTTATATAGATTTCATCAAAGATCGATCAACGGTCTAGATAATTCAGAAGAATCAATGGAGGAGATAAGTTGAGGAATGTGCAACGAATGAAAAACAGACATGTGTCTTGCTTGCTTTTGCATGAGAGGAGTTATCAAGAATAGAAGAATGAGTTAACTGAAGAAATAAATCAATTAAAAGAATAAAGCAATCAGTTAAGTGATTTAAAACAAGAAGAAGAGATTTGCATGAGAAAAGAAGATATTTTGCTTTATTAAATATAGAAAGTTTGAGTGATGAGCAAAAAAGCTTGAGTTATATTAGAGATAACTCAAATTAGAAGAAAAAACAATTTAAATAAATAATTGATTTATTTAAATTTAGAGAAGATATTTTGGAAGAAATAATTAAATAATTAGAATTATTTAATTTAGAAGATTTAAAAGCAAATTAAATAAATAAATTTATTTAATTGTTGTGCATGATTTTGGGAGAATGATTTTTGATTTAATTAAATAATTTAAGAATTATTTAATTTTAGATAAGAGGGAATTTGTTGAATTAATTAAATAATTGGATATATTTAATTAATGTGGAATTGAAATTTGGAAAAAGAATAATGATCTAATCAAATAATTAAAATTATTTAATTGTGGAAGAATATAGAGGAATTTAATTTAATTAATTAAATAACGAGGATTTATTTAATTAATGTCACAATTTAGGAGAGTTAGAAGAATTTGATGAAAATTAATTAAATAATTAGATTATTTAATTAACGTTTGCAATGCAAGTGATTAGACAGATAACGGAATGCAAGTGGCATGACAAGTTGGTCATTTTAGGGTGTCTATAGATCTTATTACTTGGATTTTTTGTGTTGGATATATTTTTTTGGATTTTAGAAATATTTGATTTTTTTGGATTTTTGGAATGTTTGATTTTTTTGGTCTTTGGAAATATTTAATTTTTTTGGATTTTGGAAATATTTGATTTTTTTGGGTTTTGAAATGTTTTGATTTTTTTGGATGTTTTGGAATGTTTTGATTTTTTTTGGATTTTGAAATGTTTTAATTTTTTTGGATTTTGAAATATTTTGATTTTTTTGTATTTTTGTAATGTTTTGGTTTTCTTGGATTTTTGAAATGTTTTGAGATGGTATTGGATGACAATTTGGGTAGCCTTTATGCTAGATACCAGCAACAAGGGAAAAACCAAGTCTAGGTGCAAGAAAGGATATAGGATGGATAAATTGATGAAATGGATGTATGTGATAGGATGTAAGATGGAAGACTCATGACAAAAAGGATGGATAAAAGGATAGGTGATAGTAAATGAAATGGATGTGTGCATCATAAGGGGGGAGTATGTGATCTCCAAAGACTATGTTGCATAGGAATAACATGCCCCATTTTAGGTACAATATTTAATAATTTTTTTATTTTTTTAGATTTTGAAATGTTTTGATTTTTTTGGATTTTGAAATATTTTGATTTTTTTGTATTTTTGTAATGTTTTGGTTTTCTTGGATTTTTGAAATGTTTTGACATGGTATTGGATGACAATTTGGGTAGCCTTTGTGCTAGATACCAGCAACAAGGGAAAAACCAAGTCTACATGCAAGAAAGGATATAGGATGGATAAATGGATGAAATGGATGTATGTGATAGGATGTAAGTGGAAGACTCATGACAAAAGGATGGATAAAAGGATAGGTGATAGTAAATGAAATGGATGTGTGCATCATAAGGGGGGAGGATGTGATCTCCAAAGACTATGTCGCATAGGAATAACATGCCCCATTCTAGGTACAATATTTAATGATTTTTCATGACACAGCCTATAACAATAAGATGGTGATAAGATTGTATTGGAAAAGATGAGGTATGTCAAGAGATGCCCAAAAACATGTTTCAACATTTTGCCCCTTTGTCTTCATCAAGATCAAAAGGAGAAGGGTGGATGAGTGGACTCAATATGATAGGTATGTGTATGGATAAGGATGGTAAGGTAGGATATGGTAGAAAATGATAGAAAGTGATATGATATGATAGATAGATGAGACATTGTGCCCCCAAGTGTAAAAGACATAGAAGATCAATCTACACATGATCCCTGTTTGCCAGGTTTTCAACATGGTACTTATCCAGGGTGCATGTTTACTAGGTTTTCACTGTTGAACGAAGGGATTTCTCTTTACTATGATAATGGATATTAGGAGTTGGAAGAAATGGTGGTAGAGTGGATGGTGGAAGGTGTACACTCACATGATTTTAACATTTATAAGATGATGGAGGTGGAATAGAAACATATGTCTTAGGAGTATGATGGAACTTATGGTGGAAAGAGGTGGACATAGGATGCATGGAGGAAGTACCAACATTTCTAGAATGTTTACCTTGGGGTGTGTATCTAAGGCCATATGAGCATGGAAGGATTTTGACATGGATTGGCTCCAAAATGCCTTGTTCATAAAGGTCTAATCCTTTACCTTGGTAGTTCATGTTTTGGAGTGTGTGATGGACTATGGGACTAGGTGTGCTTTGGGAACTAGACACGAGCTCCTTATTGGATGGAGAAAGTGAAGTGGTGGATAATGGTTGCTACTTTACTAAGGAAGAATATACATGGATGAAGGTGGAAAGGCCAATAGAATATGGTGGCTTTGAAATGGAGTTGATGGTGGATGTGGAAGGATCATTAGGATCTTGATCATGCTCATTAGGATCTAAGGTATTTGTTTGATCTTCTATGCTTATGTGTTCTTGGGAGGCATGTGTCTCATCATGACAAGTGGATGTTTATGCATTATGGATAGGGCTAGATGGAGGAGGCATAGGAGCAATTTGGACATCTTTCTCACAGATAGGTATAGGATTATGGATAAGATCAAGGTGCTCATGGATAGCTTCTTCATAGGTAATATCATCTTATTCATGGAAAAGGTATATGTTATGGATAGGTCACATGGAAAGGATTTGATCTTGACTTAGAAAAGAGGTTGATGTTTCCATATGCTTAGAATTATGTCCTTGACATACCTCTTGGGTTGCTTGAATGGAAGTGAAAATATGATACTCTTGGATAAGTTTGATGGGTTCTTTATATTCATCAATAAGGGAGTATGATGGACTTTTACTTGGGCTCATGATAGAAGGCTCACGGCTCAATAGCTTGTAGGTCACATGATGGGCTTGAAGGGCTAATCATGTTAATTGGGAGCTCATTGGGAGAGTCAAGGATAGATGTTTGATGACATGGAGATGTTTTATTCCTTTCTAGTAGCCATTAGATCACATCCTTTGCAAGAGTATAGGTAGATGGATAATATAGTGGATGGATGATAAGGGTAGATGGTGTGGTAGGCTTAGAATTAGGATTAGGTGGAGAGATAATGGGATGGGATGGATCAAGGTTTGGATTAGATGCTGGGATAATGAGATTGGATGGATTAGGGTTTGGATTAGATGGGGGTGACACATAGGATTAAGATGATTTGGCATAATTTCCCTTTATATTTTCACACCTCTTATAAACAAATGGGATAAATATGGGGCATTCATTTGTATTATGGCCATTGGTTCTATGGTATGCACAATAGTCATATTCATCATATGGACTTTCTTCACATGGTTTGACTTCTGAAAGTTCAATGATTTTTCTTTTGACCATCCTTTGTAAAATTCTCTCAGCCACATGTTTTGGTGAAGGATTTGAATAACATGGTTATGAAGGTAATGAATGGCTTAATGGATTAGAAGGTTGGTGGATCAATGGACTAGGAATAGTATCGCATGGTGGTGTTAGGTTAGGACTAGTAGGCTCATGAATTAGCATTTGGGTGGATGGTGGAGGCCACTCTATATTGGTATCTTCCTTGTCAAAGGTATCATGAGTATCAGAGGATATTATGTCTTGTTGCAAAGGTGGACTTAGGTCTATCAACGGTGCTTGATAGTCTTGTTGTGGAGACCATTGATAGGCTTGGTGGTTGGTATTGGAAGAAGTGGGGTATGATGATGTGGCATTGACATGGAAAGGTGTGGGATAAGATGATATGGTATTGATTTGATAGGTGGGTGGATTAGGTTGATATGAAGTAGGATAAGTTTATATATAATTGATTTGACATGTGGATTGACTAGGTTGATATGAAATGGAAGGTGACACATAGGATTGATGTGAAGGTTGTTGATGTTGGTATTGTAGTTAACTTTGTTGAATTTGGGATTGTTGATATTGTCTTATGACTTGATATTGTGGGTATTGTTGATGTTGTGGTGGCGTAGAGACTTGTTCCTTTCTATATAACTATTGGTTAATAGATTTGTCACTTCAGTTTTATACTCCCTCACCCACACCAATGATAAATGAACCAACAGTTGAGTCACTTGCAATGGTATTTGTAAGTGCTCTCTACTTATTTTACAAGGCACATCTACCTTCAAATTTAATGTGTAATGAATGAAAACACAAGGTATGCTTTTAACCAAAAAGTAGAAAAGGCAACTAATGAGGCAAAGTCCACTTATCCCACACCCACAAATGATAATAGATTGATAAAGGAATAGTTATATTTCCCTCAACACATATCAAACATAGGCAAAATATGAATATGAAATACAGATACAACTATATGTAACAGAAATACATTGAGGATTGACTACAAATTAACATAAGAAAAATTGTAGTCAAAGAAGACATATATAGACACAAAATTTTGGAAATAGCTCTTCGTTTCTCCAATAAAACAAAGCTCCAAGTCTTTGCCTGTTTCCCCTATACACAAACTGAGTTGATCAAAACAACAACTAATTACAAGCTAACAGAAAATTAAAAATTTGCTCCCCTTCCCCTGTTCCCAGCCAGTTGGAAAAAGATCCCCTTTTTAGTCTACAGATTACATATTTATAAAGTTTTCCCAGGAACCTTTACGTTCCCATAACCATTTCTTGGGAAGGAATAAGAATTCCCTTTTCTCTGTTTGTAACTCATTCTTGAAATACAAATTAAAACCTTTTCATCTTCCCTAAAACATGAAGTCTTGATTAAAAATTACTGATGAGTGAAAGTCATTAATTTATCAAACACTTCTCATGTGTCAAGATCATTGCGGTCCCAACAGTCCATTTGATTCTACGTTATCAATAAAATGGAGAGTACCTTGCCATCCTCTATACTCTAGGAGTAGTCATCCACCTTAACTTGACTTAGAAATTTCATCATTTAGGATAAAATTCTTCTTTTTCAACCCTGCCTTTGTATTATCCTTTCTAATTTAACAAATATGAATCTTCTTACAGTGTCATGTATTGTCAACACAGGAATGGTTTGCAAATTCATTAGGTGATTATTAAACATTGTAGCTATTAGATTTATTATCCAGCAAGTGCAACCATCTTCCCTCTTTTGCGTACTCATAACCAAGATTTTTACTTTGATACCATGCATCAACCTTTTTGTATTTGGTGTGTTTTTACAACTAGTGATAGTTATTATTACAACATCACCATGCTTGAGCTTAGTAGACATTCTATTGTATGTGAGATTTGCAATCTTACCTTAGGCATCTTTAGGGATGGAAAAATGCTTAAATCTAACCTTGCTATCTAGGTAAGCATACCGATCTACCTTCATTTCCTTCAAAGTAACTTGATCATGTGGTCATTTTGGACCTGAGTTACAAGGTTTGGCAGATGAGATATCCAGCTCAAGGTAGGATGAATAAATTTTGTCTACCTGTGGCTCATTATAGTCCACAAACATTTTATTTGTATGAAGATAGGCCTCAATCATACTTATCATCTCATCACTATGACTAGTCAATTTCAAGTACTCCAGAGTAACATTTTCTACAAGAAAGAATCCCATGGTTGCTTCATATTCAGGAGACATGTTTGCAATAGTTGCTCGATTAGTGAGTGACAATTTGCCAATTAATTTGATCCCCACAACATCTGAAAGTACCTTACTCATTGGATGGCCAAGCATAGCAACTTCTGCTTCAATCTCTTCAACTATAACACTTGATAATGGTTCATTTCCACTTACCATGAATGAGGGCATTATGCATGTCATTTACATTTAATAGGAAGTTCTAAAACTTTTCAAACAAATCCATTTATGCATATCTTGCAATCATTGCATTCTCTTAACTACTTCTTTGATGCTCTAGTTGTTTACATTTATATCTACAGGAGCATTTCCATATGTAATATCTCCAATTGCATTTGCTTGAAAGTTTCTATAGTTTTATCAAAAAATCCATATTGTGAATATCCCTCAATCATCATAGTTCACCATTAAGCACAGGCCATGAAATTAAGCTTCGTATTTTGCCCAGTGCATTTGTTTTAAAACATGGGGAATTCTAAACTATAATAGTTGATAAAATCTCAGTCTAGTCATGCTTTGATGGGTGTCTACACACTGTTAGGATTTGACAAATTTCATTGGATATAAAGTACGAAGATGCCCATCAGGCTGCAACATGGCTTCTTAAAACTCTCCTTATTTCATTTTGTGTTTTCTTCCATAGCAATCTCATATTTGCCACCAAGACATCTAAACATTTACACTAATAAACCTTCAATTTGAGCTTTAGAGCCAATCTAATCCAAATTAAAACCCTCAATGCCATGGTCATGGACTTTGTAATAAGATAAAACAACTTGTCTGGACCTAGAGAAGAGTACATTCAACCAAACCCTAAATATTCCTGGGAGATATGTTTGTCATGTTGTCGGCCATTTTCAAAACCTTGGAACCAATAATTAAGAGTTCAAAATTTTAGAGAACTTTTGATAATAAATAGTGTCAGGGTGGTAAGACAATTTAGGAAATTTAGAACCAGCTATTGCAAAGGAGTTGGATGTTCATTTATTTCAAGAACCTCATAATGGTCCAACTAGGAGTGCTTGCAAAGGTTCCAAAATAATAAAAACTCTGGACCACATTATTCAATGAACTTTTAGAGAAGTCAAGGATCAAGAATTTTTATGAACTTTGACATTGGTGCATATGAAGTTTAAAAACTAATCAAACTCCCAACAATGCTTTTTAATAAAGTTCCCCACTTTATACCAAGCTTTTGAAATTGTTACAAACTTATGACTTTATGAATTTTCTCCTTCTCTTATTAATTTTTCCAACCTTGACAAACTTATCAAAGGAAATATTTTGTACCTCTTAACATCTGAAATCTACTTGAGACTAATCACATGATGCAAAATAATACCTCAATAAGAATGCCCTTAATTATTTATCCTAAAATCATGCTTTGGCTGAAAGATGAAAACCTTCATATATTCCATACAGTAGCATTGTTTTGCATGAAATTAGGATAGTAAGAGGATTGGATTCTTCTAAGAAAAACCCAAAAATCTTTTAAGCTCTAGCAACTTGAAATTCAAATTTTGATCTCATTTGCAAATTAATGTCAAGAAAATGTAAGATTAAAATTTTTACAAAAGGTGAAGTATTTTGGCATGAAAACTGGCCAGATTGGGCTCAATGAGGTTAGTATCAAACCTATAAAAGGATTTTATACCAGCTCATACAGATTTGTGAAATTAATTATTTTTGTGATTTTGCAGGTTGAAGGTGTAATGGAGGCTCAGGAAATTTGAAATTTCCCTAGTTCAAATTTCTGGGAAACAATAACCACTCAAGTGTATCAAGCATTCTTTTGGTGCCATCAAGATAATTCTCATAGGTCTTTTTGGGAAATGTCATGTCCATGTTTGCAAGTGGTAGGTTAGGATGTGATTGTTTGAATGACTAGGCTGATTTTCCTTGGAAAGATTGGATGATGTGGCAAATGTTTATTGATAGGTTGACTTGGGCAATATCAAACACAAAATTTCACATGTAAAATGCATGAACACACACACCAAACACAATGTTTAATTTTCCTTTCAAGATTAAATCTTATGATTAAGCAAACACCTGAAGACACAACAACAATCCCTAATGATTAGTCAAATAGGGTATGGCCAATTAGGTCTTAAGCTAGGTTGCACAAGGTTGACTAGGAAATAGATTGAAAGTGAAATCCTACCACACAGCTAAGAGAAAGGGGTAACCCACCCTTCACCTTCACTTCCCAAAGGTATAAAGTTCTTTGGGGCTTAGCCAAGAGTGACAAGATTTACAACTCATAGTGAGGGTGTCTTTCAATTCAACCTCAGTTGAGGTCATCCCTTGGAGTGGTGTGTCTTCAAGCATGCCTCCTAGATAGGGTAAACAAAAGAAAACCAAGTGAGCTGTCACTTCATTCACACTCGCAGTTTTTAATTGACCCTTAGAAATGAAATTTGTGTCAAGCAGTTCAAGCACTTGTTCTTTTTATCCCAAAGACAAATGTGTAGGAAGACACTAGTTAATTTTAGACCTAATTTTTGATACGTGATTGAAGATAGGATTCGTTTTAAGCCCCAAATTCAAGTGTTTTGACACACATAGAGATGAAAGATGGAATGTGTGCACCTGATTGGTTTCAATTTCTAAGTTGCTATTTTGACTGATCCAAACACTGCTCCAGCACCTTTGATTCACTTACAAGTCACAAAATCAAAAAAGAAACAAGTAAACTTGCATGGAAGAAAGCTATGTGAAAAATGAATAATTTGATAAAATCTGATTAAGATGACCTGATACAGCAGAATAGATGGCATAAATAGAAAGTACACAAAAATCTATGCATAACTGGATTAATTTTGCTCAAATTATGCTTGTTTGAAGTTTAAATGTAAGTTTGACTTTGACTACGAAAAAAGGATGGAAATTGACACATTCACCTAATAAAAGTTATACCATTGTGAATTTCATCCTATCATCTTTCTAGTTAGTCCTTGTTGGGGTGATTTCAATACCGTATGCTCCTGTTATCGAAAAAATAAAAAGACACCCCCTATGACATGTAGAATAAAGAAGGTTGACCTGGTTAACCAAAGATTAGTTGGTGACTATTTTGTAAAACTCTTTTTGGTACATGTGTTGTGTGGGAAATAGTTTTAGGTTGACAGTCAAAGCCTAAAACTCTTTACCAAATACCAAACCTAAATGTTGACCCTGAATACTAGATGACAAATACCAAACCCTAAATGCCAAAGTCAAAACATAATAAATATACAAATGTTATGTTTTGTAGGTCGATGTGAATATGGTTTTAAACAGGGACTAAACAATGACTAAAAACAACTAAGAGTGGCCAAGAAACAACGTGGAGAAACCCTAATTAGCGATCTAAGGATAGTCGACCCAAGGCAGTCGATAGTCTTAAAAGAGGCAATGACTGTGGGTTGCAAATTGCCGGCTGAAAGGTCGAAGTGATAGATGGATGTCGATGAATTCCTAAGTGTAGGTGATTGTGTATTAGTAGTAACAATGGAGTGATTTAGAGAAGTCACAAATTTAACAAAGCATGGCCAATAGAAAACTATTAACAGTCGGTAGAGGCTACAAAATGCTTAAGGCTTTGACTCAATAATGACTGATGAGCATATTCTAGTAAGACAATGAGGAAGGTCGATGGGTGGTGAAACTGCAATGAAGACAGCGACAGGAAGACTTCAACTGTGATTTCAACTATGGAAGACTTCGACTATGGTCGACAAATATAGGATTTAGAGTTGAGGACTCAGGGTCTTCTGAGTGGAGTCTTGGAGGTGCTCGTCGCTTAGGATGGTAGTGACCGATGGAGACTATGATAAAGAATGAGTTTAGACAAGACTACTGGTAAAACCAGAGACATCAATAGTAAATAGAATACAAGGGAATGATGCTAGGAGCTCATCGGTGGATAGTGGCTTAGGGGCTGCAATTGAACCTTTGTGGAGGTGACTTAAAACTGTTTAACAGTGGCAACAGGACCTACAACGCAGAGGTCGACAGGAATCCCAGGAGGTGACTAGGGTTTGAACACTACAATCAACAAACAAAACTTGAAATAGAAACTTACAAGGCACCATATATGTTACCTTGAAGACTTAAATGCTCATAGAGACCTTAATGGAGGATCTATACTGTATGGATCCATACAAATTCGTACAGTATGGATGCCAAATAAAATTTTTCAAAAATTTACAAAAAAAATTCTTGTGAGCAAACCCTGGCAAATTTATAGTTAAAATTCATGGAAATGGCCTCTTGGATGTGATGGTGTAATCAGGTTGAGCTCAGAAGGTCATATGTAATAGATCACATGCAAAAATTTCCAAAGGAAGGTTAGAAAAGATGTAAATTTTTACAACAAAAACCTGCAAAAATGATCAAGATAAGTGCATCCCACCAGGCGTGACAAATGTAGTAAGGATAAAAGTTGCAAATCAAGGTAAATGTATAAATAATGATAAAACCCTAACAATGCACAATGAAGCACAAGACAATATGAAAATCAAAATAATAAACACAAATCAAACTGATCTCCATATTATGCTCAATTTATCTCCATTGCTCTTCTCCACCTCACATGAGAATGCAATATTTTGAATGTTTGATTGTTGGAGGAATGTTGGATGCTCACTAATTCATCAACATAATACTAAGATGAAGATGATAGTAGAAGATGGATTGATAGTAGAAGATGGATTGATAGATAGATGATAAAATTGGAAGAATTTTGATAGAGTGAGGATACTGGAAGAAGATGGATGTCAAATGGCTTGTGTGAGGCTAGATTTATAGGCAAGAGATGATGGGATTTGATGGTAAGATTAAAATTCAATTGTGTGATATGTATGGCTAGGATTAAAAGGCAATTTCATGCTTATGATGTACATTAAGTGGATTACGACATGAGGCTAAAATTAGGATGTAAGGGAATAAGTGGGATTCTTTTATTTATTTTGGAGGAAAAGATGCCTATGATGCACAAATGAGTTGAGCTAAAAATAGGATGCATGAGTGGGAATCAAATAATTTAAATAATAAAAGTATTTAAATTATTTGTACATGTGAAGAGTTGTAGTCATGTGACACATGTTGCAATGTGACAATAAGTAAGGGATTAATTCAAATATTTAATTTAAATTATTTTGAGACGTGTGAAGGGGAATTAATTAAATAAAGGGATTTATTTAATTAGTTGGGAAGGTGATTAAGTGGGATTTATAAGTGGGATAAGTGGGATAATTTAATGACCTAGGATAAAATATTACAAGATGTCTTACAAGGTCATGTATGACTAGGTAATGTTATGACAGACAATTTTGGGTGTCTATAGAAAGGCTAAATGATTGATGTGGATGGCTAGGATTGATTAGTTATTCCCACTCTTCAAGGGATTTGTAGTCATGTGACATGTATAATGAGGATAAAGTTGTGTGATCCTGTACACAAAAACAAGTTCATGTGTGATTGTGTACACAAAAAGGATATTAAATGAAAGTTGTACTACCACACATGATTAAATTGAGAGGTGGACAAGTGTTGGAATGTCGTGAGAGGTGAGGACCTAATTCAAATATATTTTTTGAATTAGTTGGTATATGTGAGGGAAATTAATTAAAGAAATAGGATTAATTTAATTAATTAGCTAGGTGATTAGGATGGGATTAAGACAAAATTCTACATGATGTCTCTAATAATGTTTTTATCTAGGTGTTGCAAGAAATGGACAAATTTGGGACAATTTTAGGTGTCTACAAGAGCCAGATTCCAACATGCTATGGATATAGAATTTAGGGGATTAGTAGGCCAATGCATAGTCATATACATGGATCACCTGATAGCTTTCTCAAAAAAGAGAGGTGACCATATAGAAGACCTCAGGAAGGTGCTCAAGAAATGTGAGCAGTATGGTATTTCTTTGAACCCAAAGAAATGCATATTTGGGGTGACCACTGGCAAGTTGCTTGGCCACATCATATTTGAAAATAGGATAACCATTGAACATGCAAGAGTTGATTCAATAATGAAGTTGCAACTTGCAGGAAGTAAAAAGGAGTTAAAATCTTACTTTGGTAAGACCGATTTTGTTAGGAAGTTTATTACTGGGTTTGCAGAAATAGTAAGACCTCTTAATGCCATGCTAAAAAAAATGCTAAAATTGAATGGAACCCTAAAGCTAGGATAGCATTCGAAGATATCAAGAAGGCTATTGCAGGTGCCCCAGTCCTCATCAATTTGGATTATACTAGATATTTTTATATCTACTCATTTGCATCTGAACATACATGTGCAACAGTCTTGACACAAAGGAGTGAAGAAAAAGAAGAGAAACCCATTGCATTCATGAGCTCTTCATTTAGAGACGTAGAGTTCAGGTACATGGATGTGGAAAGGCAAGCCCTTGCCCTAGTGAGAGCCGTGAAGAAATTTAGATATTATATTCTCAGAAGCAAACTAATTGTTATTGTGTTAGATTCAGTTGTTAAGATGTTCCTTATGCAGAATGAATCAAGAGAAAAGAGACCAAAGTGGATAAATGTGCTTCAAGAATATGACATGGATATAACTCCAATGAAGCTAGTCAAGGGACAAGCCCTTAGCCAAATGATTGTTGAAATAGATCCAAATCTGATAAGTTAGCAGTATACAGTGGATACAAATGAAAACAATGATTGGTACTCTGATATCAAGCATAGCCTAATCACTAGGAGGTGTCCACCTAACATGCATGCATCCTAGAGAAGAGCTTTGAGGATTAGATCATAGAAATATATGATGAAAGGAGGAGGAGTCCTCTTCAAAAGAAATTATGAAGGGATATACCTTAGGTGTTTAGATAAGCTAGAAGATGATAAGGTTGTGCTAGAATTACATGATAAATTTGGCATAGCTCATGGATCACACTTGGCTACCACTCATGCCATCCTAAGAGTGGGATATTATTGGCCAACCATTTTCAAAGACACTACCAATCACATCAAATTATGTCATACATGTCAAATTGCATCAAATAAGGAAAGATATGTATCTCAGCCACTTCAACCTGTTATGGTGATGCATCCATTCACACAATGGGGCATGGAATTCATCGGTCCCATCAATCCTCCATCTTCCTTAGGACACAGGTATATACTGACAATTACATATTACTACACTAGATGGATTCAAGCCATCCATAGAAAGACTTGTACTTTAGAGGATTTGATCAAGTTCTTTGAGAGCAACATCATTACAAGGTATGGAGTCCCTTATGCTCTTGTTTGTGATAATGGACCCGCTTTTGCATTTCTCAAGCTTTCTAGTTGGGCATTTGACCATGGGGTGATTTTAAAGTTTTCATTAAATTACTATCCCCAAGGTAATGGCTTAGCTGAATCAACCAATAAGAACTTATTGAATAGCATAAAAAAACTCATTGAAAAGAATCCCAGAGAATTGAACACCCTCCTTAAATATGCCCTATGGGTAGATAGAACTAGAATGAAGACTACACTGGGAAATTCTCCCTATCAGTTAGTTTATGGGGTGGATCCCATCCTCTCTATTAACCTAAAAATCCCTACCCTACAATTCCCATAAGAATACTTACACATTGATAATAAACAAGAGGTCAGGTTACTTTAATTGATGCACCTAGAAGAAAAATGGGATAGAGCAATTGACCAATTCTCCAAACATCAGGCTATAATCAAGCATTGGTTTGACAAAAGAGCCAAAGTGAAAGCATTCAAAATCTCAGACTTAGTCTTATCATGGGGTAAAACCCATGAAAAGAAAGGTGACCATGAGAAATTTGACAAACTCTGGGTTGACCCTTTCCAAATATAAAAAATTCTAGGTGATAGCACCTACAGGCTCAAAACTTTAATAGGTGAGGATGTTCCATTACCAGTTAATAGACAATTCCTCAAACACTATTTTCAGGCCTAGGTAGGTCATATTAGGACAATGTAGCATATTGTACATTTTTGTATAGTTATTTGTATAGTTTGTTTTTGTGTGTTCATTTTGCTTTGTGTGTGTTGAGTCCCTATTTTGGTTAGGCAAGATGATGCATCTTTTCACATTAGAAAACTACTAAAATTGTCAAAATTCAAGAAATGGATACAAATTCTCACATAGGTTGTAACTCATGTCAGTTTAAGTACCTCTTGATCAGGTCTGTGATATCCTATTCATCAGTGATAACTTTTCTTGTTTAGGGAGATCCTAACAGAATACACCTAACAACCTTCGATTTGTTGAACATGCTAGTGTAGTGTTAAGTGACAAATCTAAAGGTTTTCCCTTGCTACCATGTTGCAATTCTCAACCTAAACAACAAGTGTCCACACCTTACAAAATGTGCTTACATGATCATATCTTATGAAAATTACAAAAAACCAAAAGAGAAAAGAAATATTGAATATCTAAAGGAATAATTAGGCTATCCATGTAACTCTACCAGGGCTATGGATGTTTCTCTGGCAGTGGGGCTGTACTTTGGAGAATTGCAACGATAACCTTGTCGGGCCTATGGATGCCTACTGGCAGCAAGACTCTATCCAGGTTGGCTATGAGGGCTAAACCAAACTATATATCTTAACACCTATCACTAGTGGTTTCAACTGATCTTCAAGATGGAGGATATGAATCACCTGCAAACACCTAATTCCTTCTCAACATTGTTATATTGATGAACATGATATCATTAAGAAACATCATGATGCTTATATCTGGTAAGAGTTGGAATATTATGTGCTAATTTGTCTCCATATCTTGAATTTTTTGAATTTTAGTTGTTTCCTTTGGCAGCAAGTTGTTGTGTGGTTATACAACACGCACCATTTTGCCTCAGCAAAAGAGGGACCCAACTTTTTGCTTCTCTTGCTTGTCCTTTTCTTTCGGGTGTGGATACTTAAAAATGTCTCAAGCCTGCGAACAATATTTTCATACACATTTTACTTAAAATCCCACATTCTTCTATTAATTAAATAATTTTTCATTATTTAGTTAATTCATCATCTTTGGTACTTCTTAATTAAATAAGCTTCACTTATTTAATTATTAAGGCCTCTTTCTTCTAAATTCTTTTATAATTAAATAATTTAATTATTATTTACTTATTCACTCATCGCACACCAATATTCCCTTTAATTTAAATAAATACTCATTTATGTAAATTATTACCATGGCCCAAGGTTAAATATGTTTACTTATTTAATCTTATCCCATCATAATCCCACTCCTCTCACAAAAATTAAATAAATTCCACAAATTATTTCATTTTAAAAACATTGACTTTCACCCCATTTTCCACCATTTTAAAAATAAAATTTGTCCTCTTGTGAGAGTAAACCCTAATCATTATGAGCCATTGATTACCCCTCCAAGGCAACTTCTAATCTGATCCCTCCATTCACCTTTCACTCTCTATAAAAACCCTTTTACCTCCCCATTTCAACCATCTCATGAGCATTTTGACTTGTGCCTTTGACAAATAGCTTCCATTTTCCCATTTGCATCTCTACAAGTCTGAGTACACAACCATAGCTAGGTCAGATGAGAGTAATGGAGGAAATGCATTAGAAGATTTAGAATTATAGGCTTGCTTGCTTGTTTCTAGGTTGTCTAAGGTCTCCATTGCATAGGTAGGGTTTCAAATTAGTTGTTTAGGACTATTAACGTCTTTTTTACCCTCCCACATTGGTGAACCTGATGTGAAATGTATGTACATGCCACGACTTTAGGGTTTTTGAATTTGTAGGTTCTATGTGATGCATCCATTGATCAGTGCACCACATGCACTCCTCTGTGTGATGCTTCGGCTATACAATGCTACGCTTGTGGTGGCTCTACAATACTTAAGAGGGATTATGCACTGCATACGCTTCTATTAGGGTGAAAATCTTTTGTTTCATTTCAAGATAATCCTAACCTAGTTTGTTTTGCAGGATTTTTACTTGTTTGGCATGATTATAACTTTGTGTTGCAGGTTCTCTTCACTTAGTTAGTCACTAGGGTTTTCTTTTAAAAAAATAGTATTTAGGGTTTTTTTATATCACAAAGCTTCTTGACTAGGGTCTGTACTTAGTTATTTTGCAAATGTGGGTAGGTTCTACTTATACTTGAGAGTCTTCCATCTTTCTGGTATTTAGAAATTCACCTTACAACCCTAGGGTTTAACAAGAATTTGCATAAAAATGTCCTTTTGTTTTGTTGGTTAGGGATTTCTATTGAAAACTAGTTGCAAGATTTATCTGATGCCTGTGCAAGTTTTTGTGATGCATAAGCTACTCAGTGCACTACCTGCACTTAGCTAAATCACATGTGCATGATAGCGCACCACATACCCTAGTTCCTGAATTGTATACACTTGATAGTGCACTGCTCCCGCTTTCTATGCAACGCATACGACTGGTATAAATCAAAAAATTCAAAATTTTCCTACATTTGGGTTTATTTTTATTTTTAACAGTAGAAATAGGGTTTTCTGTTACTGACTTTTGGGTTTGCAGCTTGTGGCTAGAGAAACCTTTCCATTCTACAAAATATATTTTGTGTGTGTGGTTTAATCTAGAAACACATTTTGATATATGGGTTAAAAAGAACAATACAATTTTTGTTTGCAACCAACACACTCATTTTGGATTAAAATGAACTTCACTCATATTGGTTAAAAAGAACAAAACAACCCTTGCATTTTTCACTCATGAGGTAAAAAGAACACAACTTTGCATTATAATGCATTGGGTTAAAAATGAACCACAATCTTTGTATTTTCACACTCATTGGGACTTAAAATTAACTTGCATCCTCACTCATTTAAAAAGATAAAAAGGATTGCATTTTGTTTTCTGTGTTTGGTGGTTTGTGTTAGAGTAGTGGAAAGGTACATACCCTCCACTTCACTTACATAAAATCACACCACACCTAAGAAAAGATAAAATCAAAAGAACCCCCATGTGAATGTGAAGCAAACTCACATGTGTATGCTCTCCCCTTGTGACTTAGTGTGAGCCTGGGGATCAAAAGCATGTTAGTTTGTTTCTATTTTGTTAAGTCTTAGAGTGGGCTTGCTCTTAATACACATCTAAAAGGAGAACTCACTTGCGACCCCAAGCGGGACTTTCATCCAGCTCGCTATATAAATTGAGGATAAGGCAAAAGCCAAGTCTAATCAGTATGAGCACTCACCATACAGTTCTAGCTCAAAAGGAGGCATATCTTAGTGTATATTAAACTCCTAGTAGGGTTAGTTAGAGCTTTAAGTGGCTTGTTGGATGCTCGTCAGGTGTCAATCCCCCTGATATTCACTAGAACCCTTTTGTATAGTGGCCAAAAACCCTCTATTTGTTGACGTAGAAGGGTAACCTTTGAAGCCCCCTTGATTCTTGCGGTTCTTAGCTGAGATAGCAAGGACAATCCTAAGATTTAGTGGGGGACGAGCCTTGGGAAACCTAGAACTTGGTATGCATGAGAAGTGAGTGATGTGGAGGAGAGCTGGTGCTACCAAGATCCTAGAGCTATCTGCTTTGAATAAGCGTAGCTAGGGGATTCAACAAATATAGTCCTTGCCTAGCCCTAGGATCGTGCTTGTCTTCTAAGTGCTTTTCAAAAAACTTTGTCATAAAAAAAAACAAAAAAATGTCAAACAAACAAGAGACAGCCACAAAGAAACTATTTGTTGAGTGCTTTTTCCACTGATGTGCTTTCTGATTTTTCATAAAACCATCAAACAAACCTAGGAAAAAATTGCTTTTGAGAAGCCTACTATACTGCAATGCATATGCTAAACAATAAACCACATGAATGACATTCTATAATGCATGAGAAAAACTGTAACACATCTACAAAATAGTAAACTACATACGCTCAATAGTAAACTGCATAAGCTTGATAGTGAAATGCATAAGAATTAGTGAAATGCACCTACATGATCCTAAAATGCATAAGTTGAATAGTCAAATGTATACACCTGAGAAAACTTTTGAGCCATAGGGAAAGTTTTTAAACTCTTTCCTCCCAATCTGGTTCAATTGCAACTGTGTTAATAAACCTATAGGTCTCATCGCTTAGGATTCACTTGCATTCCACCTTCATTGTCTTAGGTTTTAGGTCTCACATTTACCATAGAAAATCTTATAACCTTAGGATTTGAGCCTTAGACTTCAATAGGAATTCAAAACATTAATCTTCCTAAGTTGAAACATAAGGAGAAATCATCGAAATATGACTACCTCATAAGTGTAAAATTGGACTAAGAGACCTTGGCATTATTCCCACTCAATCCATTCCAACGAGGGCCTCATACTCATTCGGCTAAGTGTAAAGCCCACTTTCCAAAAATACCTATAAGCACCCCTCTCGTACCAAAAATCCAAGGTCTTGACAAACCTAATTTGTACTTTGAAAGTCATTAGTAGATAATAGTACCCTATTAGAGCTAGAATTTGTGAAGATTAAAATCATTGTCCCCACACTTTGGTCTTAGGTGCTTTTCATTAATTGTATCCCATAAACATAACAACCAAAGACATACACCCATTTGCATAAGACACTTAGGTCATTTCCATCTCCATCTTTAGGAACCTTTAAAAAACCACCCTCATTCATTTACGTAGAAAGTTTACATTGTCATCCTCCTGCCTTCCATCTAGGTCTTTTATGGTTGTAACATGGTTGTAAAGGAAAAGAAAGGGAGAAGAGAACCTAGAATATCAACAAGATTCTCACATAGAAACCATGCGATTTGGCACCAACCCCAACGAACAACCTAACCAAAACATGGGAAACCCCTTTGACAATCTATTCTTGCAAGATGACAAACCCGGGGTGACACCTGAAGTCCTTGAAGCCGTGGGACAAGACCCTAGAGTATTGAGAATCCTAGATGAAATGATTATTGTGAACCCACAAAGTTACCTTTTGTGCCTTATACAAAATGGAACTAAACTTTTCGAAGGCATAGACATAACCACCCTCATACCAAAGTCCACTAATACCGCCACAACAAGCCAAAGTTACACCTCATCTTCCAATTACCATGAAAATCAAACTCAAGAACATGTCAACATACCCCAAGGGTAAACCTCACATGAGTCCGTCACGATAAACATACCTCCTCCTTTTGGGGAAAACAACACAAATGTCATGACTCACACATCAAATCCTTTTGTTTTCTCAACAAATCCTCAAGGTCATGCTAAAAGGACACTACGGATACATATTGTGACCTCATAAAACCAAACCCAAGGGGTTAGTACCACAACAAACACAAACACAAACTTAGGGTCCAACTCCAATGCCAACACAAGTAACCCCAACACCAACCCCATCAACCAACATACCAAAGAAACTAGCCAAGGCTTGGGTATATCCTATATCAACTTGAACCCCATAAATCCATTTAGAGCCAATGCAACTAATGCCTCATACATTGATCACAACCAACAAATGAATTCTCATGTCTCATCTGAAAACACCACAAGCATACCATACCATTATCGATACATTAACCCTAACGTATCCTTTTCCACCAATAGCCAAAGCAAAAACACAACACCATTACACACTCACTATGATGCAAATGCTATCACCCCACTTGTTGGTAACATGGGAACCTATAACATGAGGAATCCATACGTAGACATAGTCGCAAACACTGCCAACACACCCGTCGAGAGCCTCACCCCAGAGTTGGACAAGCTAAAGCAACAATTCACAAACTTGCAAGTCTCAAGGACCAAGAAATCATATTCCATGGAGGACTTATGTCTGTATCCATTTGACAAAAGCATTTATATGTCTCCTTTTCCCCTAAATTTCACCTCACTAGACTTTAACAAATATAGGGCAAAGGGGAGTCTTGTTGGACATGTATGCGAGTTCCACATTGCCTATCTAGAGCTTGCTTATGATCACACCTACATAATGAGACTCTACCCTAGGAGTCTCATGGGCCAAGCTCTTGAATGGTTTGCACATCTCCCCATGGGGATACATACATGGATAGAACTCGTAGACAAGTTCATTTCACACCTCTCCTATTACATAGAGACAGATGTGTAAATAGCCACCTTGTGCCAAACAAGACAAGAAGATAGAGAGACATTTATCTCTTTCTTTCAAAGGTGGCAAGGCCTAGCAAGAAAATGCCCTTGTTATATTCCTAAGAATTAGCTAGTGCCCATCTTCATGGAAAACTTAAACAAAGAGCTTATGCATCAATTGTAAATCCATTGCTGCACCTCCTTCAGTGAAGTAGTTGAGAAGGGGGTAGCCATTGAAAAGGCTCTCATCACTAAAGGCATGATAAAAATCTTCAACAAGAATCAAAACACCCAAAATATGCCCTACGACAAGAATAAGACTTGGGCATGAAACAAGAATATTGCCAACAACAGGATGGTAGACACTAAAGCATTTAGGGATGGACTTGCCCTCACACTTAAAGCACCCCCCATAATAAATAATCATCCACACATTCAACAACAACCACAACAACAACTACAGCAATAGACACAACCTCAACAAAAATTAGGAAACATGATCTAAAATAACCAAAGGAGGCCACCTCCTAGAAATAATGCCCCTAGACGCAACTATACCCCTTTGACAGAATCAACTTAAATAATTCTGTAGAAGTTATTTCAAAACAACCTCATTCAACTACTAGAGATCTGACAATATGACCCGGCCTTCAAACCCCCTTCATGGAACGACAATGACTTCTGTAAGTATCATCAAATCAAAGGACATAAGATGTCAAATTACTTTAAACTAAAAAATATCATTCAAGACTTCATTGATAGGGGTATTGTAGGGGTAGAGGAAACAACCGGTTCCTCCAACACTGACCATAACATCTTCACCAATCTAATACAAAACCATGGATTGGGACAACCCTCTTCATCAAAAACCAAGCCACACAACAATATCAGCTATAATAGTGTCGCCTATGATTACACCATTAATAGCATCTAGGTGTCTGACAACAATATCTCCATGATCACCATAAAAGCCCATCCCAAATGTGCTGTCACCACTCATAAAGCCAAAGTTACATTATAGGGTGCACCCACCAACACCTCCAATACATCCACTCTATAAGCCAAAGGTCAATATAACCTTTTAGATCAGCTAAAGAAGACCCCAACACAGATATCCATCTTTGAGTTGCTTTGTCTTTCACCTGAACACAAAGCCATTCTAGATAAGGCACTCCTAGAATCTTCTATTCCTACCAATCTAAATGTTAGCCAATTCCATGCCATGGTGGGACACTTAGCCACTATCAGTAGCATCACCTTCATGGAACAAGACATACCCCCACACTGCACTAATCATAATGATCCACTACACCTCGAAGTCTACATTAATAAACATAAAATTTGATGAGTCATGGTAGACGATGGAATAGGATTAAACTTATGTCCTTTGGAATTGGTGTTAATACTAGGATACTCTCAGGCTTGCGTGGATCCTACCAAGAGAATTATTATCAAGGCCTATGACGATGTTGAATGCTCCTCCAAGGGAGTTATCATTTTACCCATGAGAGTTGGGCCAGCCATTCAAGATACTATATTCCATGTCTTGGACAATAAATTACCATATAACCTCATCTTGGATAGACCATGGATCCATTCCATGAAGGTCATCCCTTCCACCTATCACCAAGGCATCAAGTTTCCCTATAATGGCTTGGAAGTCACCGTTGCAGTTGATCCCAATGCCTTCCAATACTGCAGCGACCTAAGAGAAGTACCCCAACATTAGGTGCCTATAAATTAGGGAATCTCACCATTCACCTCCTCCTCCAATTATGTTGACCCATCCACATTATCCAAATCCAACTCCACTTTCATTCCATCACTCAAATCCCAGGTTCAAATCCAAGACAGGGGATGTGGTGAATACAAGATTAAATGGTCCTATTGCATCAGAAAGTTGCTAGTATCACCCAAGTCACAAGGAAAGCCCAGCCTTGTTCCACTGAAGCAAACCCTCTCAGCTAGTCCCACCACATTCACAAAGTGGGGAGAACTCAATAAAGAAGATGTCAGTGAAGACATATCCAGTTGGCTCTATAAAGAAGAAGAAGAGGAACAAGAGGTCAAACACATCAAATTGCCAGTAGAACAACATGGTAAAGGATATGAGTTCATCAAGGAATAAGGATATGATGGGCATAGTGGACTAGGACCACATGGGAATGGACAAACTGAACCTCTTCAGTGAACTAGGAGGCCACACAATGAAGGGTTGGGATATACCACAAAGAGATAGGGCTCCACGTACTAAGTTACTTATCTACAAGGAGACTAGTGCTTCCAAGGAAGTTGGGACATCAAGGGATCCACCCGAGCCTAAACCTAAATCATCCACATCTAACTCACCTGAATCATCCACACCCAACCTCCCCGAAGGGGCCACATGGATAAATATCTTTTGGGACCCTGATAACACCTCTATTTGCACCTTGACTCCTGTAAGAATGAGTTTTCTAAACACTGATGATGGCTTACCCTTAGTCCATCCTGAGCTAATTGACTGGGACCAACAAGATCCACCTAACTTAAGACTTATTCAAGAATGATGAAGTGATAGTTGAGTTCATGGGACTTTGTGAAGGATTACCTCTTGGAGACCATAAAGTTGGGTACATCATGGACTTGGATAGTTCTACTTACTTCAGAGAATCCACTCCATCCTCTAGTCATAAAAGTGAAAATAAAAAAGAAAAAAATAGGTCTCTAGGTGAAAACCAAAGGCACCCTTAGATCATGCAAAAATAAAAATAAAGGACATATCTGAAGGGGAAAACCTCCCTGAGGTGCCTGAGGATGGAGGGCTGGAAGTATTGCCCATCATAGAAGAAAAATCACCACTACTAGTAGAAACAACTGTTGAAGCCAACCTCGGCACCAAAGAAGCACCCAAGGTTATCCACTTCGCCGAGTCACTTATAGAACAAGAAAAGCATAAATTTTGACACTTCTTGTTGTCTCTCATATTTGTGCCCTTGCTGAGTTGTAAAACTTGGCAATCTGGAGAAACATGGAATCTTTCCAGGTCTATGGGTCACCTGTGATGGAAAGAACCTCTAGAGAAGGATGGCTTCCTATTGATACTCCACCTACACTGCTTGTACTAAAGTCTTTACAGAGAAAAGGGTAAGAGGGATTGTATGAAAATGAAACCTATTGTCTAAGGTGATGCACCAAAAGATCATCTAAGACTACATAGAACTAACACACTATAGAACTAGTAATAATAAGGCTCTCTTACACAACCGAACAAATCATAATCTTTGTGTCATCAATTTGTAAGGAGGCTAAATAACAACATTTCTGTAAAGGAGAAAGATGTTTTATCACAACTCAAAACTGATTGTTATTCCTTGCACATCTCACAACCTGCAAAAATATATGTGTCCTTGCATAAAGGCACCAACATGAAATATAGCTCCAAGGAGAAGAATATCACGAAGATCTGTACTAACACTAAGGACACACAATATCAGAAGAAATGAGAAGGTATAAATTGCTTATTATTGCTAAAAAGGGTGTTATAATGCTGTATATCTCTAAAAATAGGTTACAAGACTGTTCACTTCTACAAAAGAACTTAGAAAATTACAATATATAGTGTAGTGAATAGCAAGAACTCCTCATTAATGAACAAGGAAAAAGACTATATACTTTTCAAATAGCTTGTAACAAGATAAGCATGAGCCACCTCCATTTTCGTGCATCTCATAAATGCCCCCAAAATATTTGCCTAAAGTCCTCCAAAATGGGTTTCCAATGCAGAAATAATCAAGACATGTCATCACCCACCATAAAAGTTCTAGAAAATGCCCTTAAATGCCTTTAAATGATCTTTAAAGCCACTAAAAATAAGTCAAATCTGTGCAATAACTCTTCAACCTGTTTGTCAACCTCCCCTGTAGCATCATAAATGTCTGATATTTTGCACAATAAATGACATAAATACACATTATTTCTACATTTAATTAACATTGACTAAGAGGCTTATAATTACACCACTTAGTTAATGTTTTACAATCCAAATTTATTACAAACCTATGTAGAAAATAATGGCATTTAGGACACAAATATTTAATTTCCTGATTTTGCATGATTTAGGAACAAATTAAATTTTGTGAAGGAATGACAAAGTAATCGACGAGACTTACTTTTCCATGTGTGATAAATCTGTCTAATGTTGCCTCTTTGCATTTTTATTACAAATGATAAAGTAATTCATAATTCATTACTTTATCATTCATTTACAACGTTTAATCTATTTCTAGATTCTACAAAAATGACACAACAGTATCTTCATAGCTCCTAAGCAAAAAATAACATGACTCTCCATACATGAAAAAGATTGCCTCCCCATGCATTTGCGTCATCACAATGCATTACATGGCTATGTCGACACACCTTATAACTCCATACAATTCGTGCATTTCACAATATGCAACATCATGTCTTTACAAAGTCTAATACAATACATTTTAAACTGACCCTTATGCCTCCCTATACACACTACAATGTCCTTCATATGAGATTTCACCCACCTTATGAATATACTATGACATGCCTTAGCAAAATAAGGCTCTTGACCTTATGTTTCTCATAATGACTTTGGAAAAGACAAAAGGCAGAATCATGCTCTCACGACCACATGTGGACTATCATTAGGTTTTAAATACTTTTGTAAGTCTTTACCATGGGCTTTGAATGGATAGCCATAATTTGAGTTTACAAGTTAAAAAAATGACCAAAATCACTCATTCGATCATAACAAAATAGTGTTCGAAACCCTAACTTAAATCATTTTGACTTTGCCATTTCCTTGTGAGCTCTGTCAAGTTGCTGCCATACCTACAAGGGTTCGATGCTTCTCCATTATCCTCTACCATTTCAATGGCCTTCTCAGGCATTTCTCTTTGGATTTATGACAGGGAAATCAAGGTAAGTAATTTGTATGTTCGACTGAGCTATCTTTTTGCCTCTTTTCACTGGTTTATGAGCATTATGGCCGTGGCCTGTCATTTTTTTGATGTATTTCTTCTATCTTATGGGTAGACTCACCCTTGCATTGATTTTGATGGTGTTTGAGGTCAGTTTGGAAGGTTGACTAAGGGAAAACTATGTGATTTTCTACACTAGCATCCGACAGAAAGAAGGTAAGTCAATTATAATGGCGATCCCTTTTCATTTCCTGAGTTTTACTTTGTATTTTGATGCAGAGGCTATGACCTAATATCATTCTGAGCATCTTGTTTTTTTGCAATGAGCTTGAAAGTCTTTAATTTACTTCCATATTTTCCATTCTTCTGGCTCAAAACGAGCCCCCAGCTTATGACAAAACTTGTAAAAATGCAATTTTGTACACTGTGCTAAAAACATAGTAAAAAATCTACATTCTCTGAGTGTTACAATAGCATGAGGCTCAATTTTAAGGCATTTCGAGGTATTCCGTTCTTGAAAAGAGTTGAAAAACTTTAAATTTTTTCCTTTACACTGATGATCTCTTCCTTTTTTCTGAGATTATCTGTTCTATTTGCTGCCCGGGGCTGCGATTTTGATGGTTTTGAGCATATTTTTGTGAAATGAGTTTGAGAAAACCTCATTTTCCTCTATATCTATACCTTTTCTTCATTTGACGAGGGTTTCAAAAACTATATATGTTTTTATACTATTTTGAAAAAGCCTATTTTCAGGATACAACCACACTCTTTTTGCATATGTAGCACTTGTATCTATTTCTACCCTGCAATCACATTGCTCTTCTTTTGCATTCGTGGCTTTTACATATAAAAATGGCAAATCTATATGGGTTTTCTCCATTCTTGAACTAGGTTTTGGTTAAATCTGGTCTATTTCTAAATATTTCTACTTGAAATGAATTAGCAAACTTCACTTTCTCTGCTCTGTATACATTTTGAATGCAAAAACCATTCATTGCAAACCTTGAGCATATCATGTAGCATTCAAAACTGTGGATCCACTTTTCATTTAGCATATCCTGTATATATCATGAAATATTGAATACACCAGATCTCTAAAAAGTTTGAACACATTATGTAACTAATAATGAAAACACAAAGCTATCTTTATTTTATCTCATAAGGGTTTACAAAACAAAACCCTTCATTATATATTTGAACCATATATCATGACTCCTGTAGCTACAGATCTTGTATTTTTGTTCTAGAGTAGCATAGATATATATTCATAAACTGTGGCTCTCCATTTGATTTGCATTGTTATTTACATCTAAGGCACCAATTATAGCAGTAACTCTTCATGAGGTCTCATGAAGTTGTATCTTCTAATGAATAACTCTGATCAGTCTTAGTAGCATCAAACCTATGGATGTTCATTTTGCTTCTCATGACTTGTGTATATATATTGTGAAATGTTTATAATCTAGGGTTTTGTAAAGCAAACCCTACTGTATGGAAAACACTGCCACTCATATCATTTGGTCTACTGTATATATACCTCATGCTTTTCAATAACCTGCATATAGCTCCTTTGAAATGCTCCTGTCATTGCTTATGACATGACTTTTATAGGCCACTAGTATCCTTGATGACTCATGGCGAATGTTGGATAAGCTACATCCTATAGCTGTAGCATAACATGATATGGCTACCCCCTAATTTTTTAGACTGTTGTAGCATCTTCTTGAACTTTTGATGATGATTTTGTCGATGAAAAAACACAAAAACCAAACTGGGTATCCCTTTTTGGGCAAAATGAAAACCATGCTATAAGTACTAGATATATAGGCTCGAGGCCATACTTTCTTTTGTTTTGCATGAAGCTATCCACTATATCTATCACTTGTCCATTATTTAGACCTGAGTATGCATGCTTCCTCTTCATTGCCTTCATGGGTGACTGCATTGTATATCTTCATGTCTTGGATTTGCATAACCTTGTCTTGAAGGACTTAACCTAAGGATGTAGCTTTAACTTACCACTGCATCATTTTCCATACATGGTAACAATACCTTGGCTGCTTGGACAATAGTCAATATAACTATCATGTCATATTTGAATGCAATATTCACTGTAATAGTCCCATGTGCTTGTCAAAAGTCTCTTTATGCATATGATGTTGCATCCTTTATGTTGGACAGTAGATGAATAACTGAGCTCCTCTCTGCCATTTGTAACTTGAGGATTTCATATCCCCACATAAGCAATGTACCTCTGAACTCTTTACTGCACTATAACCTCCTAGCTCTTATTCTCTTTTAAAACAGCAATGAGATTCATGTCTCTTAATTATTAGGTTGTTCATTGCTTGTTATATGCTTATTCATGGCAGGGACATGTTTGTTTCTGATCAAGCATTCCGTGAACATTGTATATGCTTCATATTTAAATGTTAATGATTCATTTAATTGTTTCCCTCTACATGTTTTATATTCTATCTTATTTTCTCTAAATCATACATGTAGGTGTAAGGAATTATTTGAATGCTCCCTGCTCACTGCTATTCTCCCTATGTATGAATACACTACATTCCATTTGGCATGGCTATACTTTGCTTGTTGCTGTCCATTTCCATATCACTGTCCTTTTTTACTTGAATTTGAACAAAGGCTATGATATGTGGTACCCAATGACAAATTGTTCTTATGCTGCTCCATCATACTGTATATTCTATCTTCAAGGTATATTTGTCAAGGTATTTCCTGCCATGGCATTCTAAATTCTTCCTCTTGACACATGATAGTGATGATATTACATTGCTTCCTCATGGTCTTTTTGATGATACAATGGATTCACTATGGCTGTACCACATGGAATTTTATGAAATAGCCATTCTCTTCATCTGTACTTGTTCATATAAGGGATATGGTAGCAAACAGATAGTCATCTTCACATGCCTTAGCTTCTTTTTTATAACATGATGTTCTATTTGTTGTTCCATTATATGCTATGACAACACTTATCTACTTTTTGAATATGCTCCTTGAGATGTGCTTTTGCATTTGTTATTTGTCGCCCCTTCACTATAATAGAACTGTTGTTAATATTCTTTCATTGAGGACTGTAGCACTCATGACTGTTCGCTATCCCTTATTAGTGACTTTGAAGACTGACTTGCATTTGTATATTGCATATGAAATGTTTTGTAAGGACTATGAGTTGGGCTCAACCCTTGTGGGAGCCACATTTTATCCACTCATAACATAATCTAATGAATCAAAAAAAAACATAATTACACCTGTATCTACACATGAAGCAAACTTGTTAGAAAATAAATGCATATTTTGGATTTGTTTGATGACTTGATTGTTCTCTAGGACATTCAAGGTATACATTTCTTGTTTAATACATTTGAGGATTAGTTTATACATGCATGGTATCTTGTTCATGTATGGTTTGGGACCATTCATTTCTTAGAGCATTGCTCTAATGCCACTGTTTTTGCCAGATGCAGGAACCAAGGATGACATGAAGCTAGGAAGGATAAAGACAACTTGGGGTGAAAGGACAACACACCAGAACTAGATCCAGTCATTCTCAGGCAATGACTGGCCTCTAACCTTACATGTACATTACTTATATTTATTTATTCATGTATAGATTGTTCTTCTATTTCATTGAATAAGATAGTTAACCTCACGGCTTGTGTGAGATAATGAACATTTTACATTCAATAAAGATTATATATTTTTTGGAAAAGATTTTGGATAAACCCTTCCTATGTTACATGCACTTGGATAAATGCAATAAACTAATAAACATAATCTCCTAAATTATTTGATTTATGCACTTGAATGTAATGTATGAAGGACTAGTTGAAATGTACTTTATAAATTTCAAATCAAAGCTCTACATGAATGAGCCACAGTGAAATTTAGGTAACATCTTTGGCGACATCTTCTATATGTTTGCCTGCTAAACATCAGACTAGTTGCCTGAAGCATAACCTTTGGGCATAGATTCACTCATACTTGACAAAAACTTGAAAAACACTTCTTTCCATTACTGCAAGTCACTTTAGACTGCCATCTCTTCTAATCCATCAAGTGCATGGGTATGGTTGGTGACAGTGAACCAACAAAAATCAATGTTACTAATGATATGCATCTACTTGATGGGTTAGAAGGGGATAATCAACAAGAACACCTCCTTAGCAAACTGCTACAATTTATTACAACTCTATGAGGAGGACAGGTATGATGTGTGATAGTGAATACATGTATTCATTGTTTCATATGATGGTTATCCATACATACATCTATAGTACATTACAGCAGTTTCATCCTTACACATAACCAAACCCAGGAATAACAAACAACTGTGTAGAAATGCACTTAGGGAAATGAAATCTGCATCTAATCTACTATGCAATAGCACTTATTTAACAATAGAAACCTCATGAAATATGTACAAACATGAAAGATCCTACCTCAGAAGCAATGTTTGAGGTGAATCCCATTGACTGGGATCAACTTGATGTCATCATCTAGCTTAGACAGCTAGAAAGCATTATGCTATTTGCATTTTGAAACAATATAGGGTCCACTCCAAAAAGTATCAAACTTAGAGTGCTTTCTCGGTTTGCTTTTCAGCACATCCCATTTCAGCACTATCACCCTCCTGGAATGTTCTTGGATATGCTCTTTTGTCAAAAGACCTCTTCATTTGAGCTTGATGATGCTCTATATTTCTCATTGCATCATTTCTAGTTTCTTCAAGCTCAACTAGTTGAGCTAGCCTTACTATCATAGGGCCTTCTTCTAGCATGTCCAGCTAATTCACTTAATCAAGTATGGTAACTCAAGTGTGATAGGAAGCCTTACTTCCCTGCCATACACCAACATGAAAGGTGAATGCCCTGTTGACCATTTTGTAGTAATTATGTCAACCCATAATGTTGACTTTAACTGTGTATGCCAAGCTCTCAGGTCACCCTCCATGGTCTTCTTGATAATTCTGATCAATTTCTTATTGGTGGATTCCGCTTGGCCATTGCCTTGTGGATAGTAATTGGAGGATGTATTGAGGTAAATTACATTCTTTACAGCCCAATTAGAGATTCTGGAACCAACAAAGGTGAGGGCATTGTCTGAAATAATGGAGTCAGGCACTCCAAATCTAATAACCAGCTCTTCATAAAAAATTAGAATAGCAAACTCATTGGCCTCTTTTAGTGTGACTGCTTCAGTCCACTTAGTGAAATAATCAATGGTTGTAAGAGCCCATTGATGGCCAGCACTGGATGAAGGGTTTATAACCCCAATAAAGTCTAATCCCCATTTCATAAAGGGTTGTTCAACTTGAACTGGCTGTAAAGGTAAGGCTACTAACTTCTCTTTTCTGGCAAATAGAGCACATTCCTTGCATTTTTTGACCCATAAGTGTTCATCCTTAAACAAATTGGGCCAATAATAGCCACCTTTCATCACCTTAAGAGATGTTCCTCTAGGTGAAAAATGGCCTCCAGCTAACCCCTCATGAAATTCATGCAACACTTTTCAACTTGGTTAGGTCCAATACATCTCAGCAATACTCCATTGAGATCTTTCCAAAAAAGCAAGCCATTAATGAGCATATAAGGTATGGACTACAATCTGAAATACCTTCATTTGGCTCTATCCAAGCCCTAAGGACACTCATCGGTCTGCAAGAAGTGAACCATTTCTTCCACCTAATCAGCGACAGGAACTAAAATAGTTGCTTGCTCTTGATCTTGTAATGATAGAACAGCCTCCTATTCATGTTTTTCTTTGCTGATAACACTATCAGCAAGCTGTTCGCACAACCATTTTCCCCTGATGAGCTTGGTAACCTTAATGTCCACGTCATATTCCATTACCTTAGTCACCCAACTAGCTCTCTTATTACTAAGATCCTTACTTAGTAGAAATTCTTTCACGCTCGGATGAGCAACCATTAGATTAATCTTCTTATTTGACAACATGTGTTTAAACTTCTTCAAACTCCTTATAACAGCAAGTACATGTTTCTCAATGAAAGTGTACCTTAGCTCATAATCCTTCAATGCTTGACTGAAAAGAGCTAAAGGCTGCTCCATTTCTAGCTCATTTTTTTGTACCAACATAGCAGAAATAGAATCAACATTACCATAATCATACAAAGTGAAATCCTTAGAAAAATTAGGATTTAGAAGTGTAGGTGCAACATCCAGAGCCTCTTTAATAAGCTCAAAACCTCATTTTCCTTCTCTAGTCTAGCTGAAAGACACGTTCTTTCTTAACATAGCAGTTAGTGGATTTAACAAATCAGCAATATGAGGGATAAATCTCCTGACAAATTTGATCCTACCAATGAAACTTTGCAGGCCTTTCTTGTGTGCTAGTAAGGGGAGAGCCAAAATTACACTTATTCTTTCGAGGTCAATGATGATACCTTGTTTTGACACCACGTAACCAAGCAATCTACCCTCATGGACAACAAACACACACTTTTTGGGACTAAGTGATATCCCAAACTCCCTACATCTCTCAAAAATCTGCCTTAAATGATTTAGATGATCTTTGGCTTCTTTGGAGAAAACAGTAATGTCGTCAAGGTAGACTAGGATGGTTTTGTACATTAGACCTTGAAAGGCCATATCCATAGCCTTTTGAAAGGTTGCTCCAGCATTGGACAAACTGAAAGGCATCTTCTTGTAAACCATAGTCCCCCATTTTGTGGTGAAGGTTGTTTTATACTAGTCTTCCTGTCTTACTAATATCGGCTTGTAATCGAAATAACTATCTAGTAAGGAAAACCTCTTTGATCCTGAAACTACTTGGAGTATCTACTCCATGGAAGGCAAAGGATGACGGTCTTTCAAGAAAGCTCTATTCAAGTCATGGAAGTCTACACACAACCTTATCTCCCCGTTTTTCTTCCTAACAGGCACAAGGTTGGAAACCCATGAGGTGTGCTTAATAGGAAATATTATGCTACTCTCAATCAACTTTTTCAGTTCTTTTTTCATGAGAGGCTCTAATTTAGGATTCAAGGGCCTCTATTTCTACCTGACAGGCTTGGCATCAGGCTCAAGTTCAATAGTATGTTGAGCAAGATGGGGATCAAACCCTTTTAAGTCACCATACTCCCATGCAAAAATGTCACTAAATTCTTGAAAAAGTTGAATAAATGCATGTTTTTCTTTTGTTGTACATACCTTGCCTAGTTTAAGGAGCTTACCCTTGAAGAGCTCAAAGTCTTCATAGTGATCTTGCTAAACTTGTAGGCTCGACTTGGGTTTTGTAGCTTCATCATCAATGTTAAAAATGGACTCTAAGGTGACCAAACCCTTTGGCATCTTGTTATTCTTGAGCTAGATGATTTGGTCACCATACTGGTGATGTAGTTTCTCTTGGTTAGTATGAGAGAATTCAGCTTCATCTCTCAAGCAGTTTACAATCTATTGATCACTATCAAACACCTACCAATGAGTGTTATTATCTAGCCCAGTAGGCCTAACAACAATCTTAATATGCTGATTAGTCATATCACTACTAATTTCCTTAGGAATGTCATATTCAGCCCCTACAGCAGCTAGCCTATTAGCATGTTTATTCTAATTTCTAGGTATGGATATCAAATTGAATGCATAAATCCCTCCAAGAGATCCCATACTCTATGCTTGTAAGACTTAAGTAGATCATTTTTTGTAATATTAAGTTTTCTCACCTGATTTACAACCAATTCGTTGTCCCCATAAACATTTAGACAACCAATACCCTTTTGTCTTGCCTAATCCAAACCTTGAATAAGAGCTTCGTATTCAGCCACGTTGTTGGTACAGCTGAAACAAAATCTAAAAGTTGAATAGCACCTCTCAGCCTTTGGGGAAACAAGCATGCATCCACCACTGACACCCATTCTACTCCTTGAGCCATCAAAAAATAGCTCCCAGACCTCATTATCTTGTTGCCCATGCTACTGTTCTACATTTTTTTCAATGTTAGGTAGAAATGAATCAGCCTCATGCATCATATACACACCCAAACCAACCTCTTCTAGGTGCTCACATGAATCTACCACTTGAGTTTGATCTTCCCTTTCATCAAGAAGGACTTCCGGTATACCTTCAATCTACGTACTGCCTTCTTGGAAAGTGGGCTGCTCCATTTCTAACTCACTTGCAACCAAGTTGGCATTGATGGGGCATGTAGTGTAAGGCTTAATATGGTCTTTGGCAATGGGTTCTGACTTGATAGTCACCTTAGTGTCATATCTCATTCTTAAAAACATATGAGACCAATTTGAGGACAAGTAACCTCCTATCTTTGTGGTAAAAGCCCTTGACAAACAAGTGGCAAAATAAGGAGGTAATTTAATGACATATATGTCCTGCGGGATAGAGAAATTTGGATAGGCATGCAGAATTAAACTTAGCCCCTTTATGACACCCAATGTATTAACAACAGTTCCATCCAGCTGAACAACTCCCTTCTCTAATGGCTCATATTCAATACCTAACTTGTCAACGATCTGTTTGAGCATGATGAAACTGCTAGCACCTGAGTCAATCATGCAGTTATGGACTAAATGATCACCTATGATCAAGGACATGTAAAATGGTGGGGGTTTGACCTCTAAAGCTTGTTGTTCTACATTTTTTCCAATGTTATTTGTCAAAACAGCCTTAGACTTATCTATATCAGACTCTTGAGATAGTTTTAAATTTGATAAGGCTGATTGAAGCAAGTCTTTTTGGCCAGGGATACTTAGGGAATCCCACATAGACATGGAAAATTCATTTTTTTCATATGCTCAAGGATATTGAAAGTAGATGTACCTAATTGAAGTTGGCTTTTGGGGGCAGCCACATGACCTTGAGTACAAGTTGGCAGAACAGGTGGATTAAGCTGCTCCTTGCCTATCAAAGGTTGGCCTTTTGATAAAACTTGCATTTTCTCAGCATTTCATGTGTTAGAAACACCTTGACCCACGTTTGGCACTTGATGCTCATGTGTTTGAACCTTACTAGACTATTGCCCTTCATTAATAGCCCTTTTCTTGCTACGTGTATTGGCTGCAAATGAAGAACCAACTTGGTTGATACCACAAAATTCCTCTCCTTGCCAGTTTAAGAGTGTTGTCTCATGTACCTGTTCTTCTTGTTGCTAAACAAGAGGTTTTACAAGCACATTAGCCTGCACTGTCGAACTATTTTGAACCATGAAAGCTTGGTTAATCACCCCATTGGCACATGTATTTTGGTTATGAGGCTCGTCACAAGGAAAGCACTAGTCATAGTCCTGAGCCAACTTGTTTTACGTGGGTACAATTTCCTTCAAGGAACTAGCAGCATTTTGATTGTAGGCCTAATAAGGCCTAGAGTTAAAGGCTTGCCTTGGACCTTGATTATTGGGCTGATAAGGTGGCCTATTTGTCTGATTTTACTGGTAATTAGACTAAAATGGGGGCTGATAAGGTCTAAAATTTTGACCTTGCTATCTTTTAAGGTTCATTATCTCATTACCAAAAGATTGTAACCATCCTTTAATCTCCTGTAACTCAAAAGATTGAGTTTGAACAACATTTTCTTAGTTATTGGGTTGAGTATTATGTACTGGTAACATTGGTACAGTGGGTATAATAGCTATAGGAGGCACATGCATTGGAATTGGTGGTTGAATAGCAGGGAATATTGGCAAAGGAGGCCTAGGGGCAATTTTACTAGCCTGTATGATGTTGTTCTTAGCTCTTATGGCTATAGCATAAGCTTGTGGTAAGGAATCTCCTCCCATAGATTGAATCATAATAGAAATATCACTATTCAAAGCTCTCAAATAATATAAGAAAGCATGATCAATAGTAGGCCTTACCGTACATGGGATTCTATACCACCTCTTCTGGAAATGGTGGTTGAAGTTTGACATAAATTCATGTGGAGCCCTCTTAATCATAGACAGTTGTTCCACCAATGACAGATGGTTTGATTTGTCTTCAAAGAAGCTGCACAACTCCTCTCCCAAATGATCCCATGAATCAATGGAGTTCACTGGCAGGCTTCTGAACCACTGTAAAGCCTTCCCTTTGAGGGAAGCTGCTAATAACCTGATTGCAACATTCTCTTGTGTCACATGATGGACAACACATAGGTTTGCAACATCTTTTATGTGTCAGTCGGAGTAGTCTGATCTTAACAATTAAAATATGGTCAAATTTTCAAGGTAGCTATAGGAATATCATCATGCTGAGCTAAATTCAATGGACTGCCTTGGTTGAATGCAACAAATGGCTAATTTCTGGCTTTATGAATCATTGTAACTGGGATTCTTGGGACAGTATGAGATCCAAAAGCAGGGGGAGTAGACTTGGCTCTCCCAGAATAGACATGAGTTTCCTTGGGTTTCTCAGCTATTATTCCTCTTCTCCTAGGTGGGGATAATTGTAAATACTCAAAAGATGAAGAACTGCTTCTAGTTTGTATTCTTTTCATAAGTAGAAATACACTGATTTTGCTAAACCAAAAGCTTAGAGTCGCCAGATATGTAGATTTTAACCTTTCACAGGTTTGAAAATCACTAGATGTACATCAAAACCAGTAATAAAAAAGTAATATTTGAACTGTTTCTAATTCCACTATCCCACCGAGCATGCCAAAAATTGTTGTCTCTCAGATTTGTACCCTTCCCGAGTTGTAAAACTTGGCAATCTGGAGAAACATGGGATCTTTCCAAGTCTGTGGGTCACCTGTGATGGAAAGAACCTCTGGAGAAGGATAGCTTCCTATTGATACTCCACCTACATTGCTTGTACTAAAGTCTTTGCAGAGAAAAGGGTAAGAGGGATTGCATGAAAATGAAACCTACTATCTAAGGTTATGCACCAAAAGATCATCTGAGACTACACAGAACTGACACACTATAGAACCAATTATAATAAGGCTCTCTTACACAACCCAACAAATCATAATCTTTGCATCATCAATTTGTAAGGAGGCTAAATAACAATAGTTCTATAAAGGAGAAAGATGTTTCTCACCACTCAAAACTGATTGTTATTCCTTGCACATCTCACAACCTGCAAAAATATATGTATCCCTGCATAAAGGCACCAACATGAAATACAACTCCAAGGACAAAGAACATCACAAAGATCTATACTAACACTAAGGAGACACAATATCAGAAGAAATGGGAAGGTATAAACTGCATATTACTACCAAAAATTGTGTTATAATGTTGTATATCTCTGAAAATGGGTTACAAGGCTATTCAATTCTGTAAAAGAGCTCAAAAAATTACAATATATAGTGCAGTGAATAGTAAGAACTCCTCAATAATGAACAAGGAAGAAGACTATATACTTTTCAAATAGCTTGTAACAAGATAAGCATGAGCCACCTCCCTTTTTGTGCATCTCATAAATGCCCCCAAAATATTTTTCTAAAGTCCTCCAAAATGGGTTTCCAATGCAGAAATAGTCAAGGCATGTCATCACCCACCATAAAAGTTCTAGAAAATGCCCTTAAATGCCTTTAAATGATCTTTAAAGCCACTGAAAATAAGTCAAATCTGTGTAATAACTCTTCAACCTGTTTGTCAACCTCCCCTGTAGCATCATAAATGTCTGATATTTTGAACAATAAATGACATAAATACACATTATTTCTGCATTTAATTAACATTGACTAAGAGGCTTATAATTACACCACTTAGTTAATGTTTTACAATCCAAATTTATTACAAACTTATGTAGAAAATAATGGCATTTAGGACACAAATATTTAATTTCCCGATTTTGCATGATTTAGGAACAAATTAAATTTTGTGAAGGAATGACAAAGTAATCGATGAGACTTACTTTTCCATGTGTGATAAATTTGTCTAATGTTACCTCTTTGCATTTTTATTACAAATGATAAAGTAATTCATAATTCATTACTTTATCGTTCATTTACAATGTTTAATCTATTTCTAGATTACAGAAAAATGACACAACATTATCTTCATAGCTCCAAGGCAAAAATAACACGACTCTCCATACATGAAAAAGATCGCCTCCCCATGCATTTGCATCATCACAATGCATTACATGGCTATGTCGACACACCTTATAACTCCATACAATTCATGCATTTCACAATATGCAACATCATGTCTTTACAAAGTCTAATGCAATACATTTTAAACTGACCCTTATGCCTCCCTATACACACTACCATGTCCTTCATATGATATTTCATCCACCTTATGAATATACTATGACATGCCTTAGTGAAATAAGGCTCTCGACCTTGTGTTTCTCATAATGCATTTTTGACTTTGGAAAAGACAAAAGGCAGAATCATGCTCTCACGACCACATGTGGACTATCATTAGGTTTTAAAGACTTTTGTAAGTCTTTACCATGGGCTTCAAATGGATAGCCATAATCTGAGTTTACAAGTCAAAAAAATGACCAAAATTGCTCATTCGATCATAACAAAATAGTGTTCGAAACCCTAACTCAAATCATTTTGACTTTGCCATTTTGCTATGAGCTCTGTCGAGCTGCTGCCATACCTACAAGGGTTTGATTGTTAGGGTTAGCCGGCAGAAGATTCAATTAAATGCAAATAAAGATTAAACAGAGAAATGGAAATACACAGAATTAATAATAGCGAGAGACAAGATTTAACGTGGTTCACCCAAACTCGGGCTACATCCACCAAACAGAGAGTCCAATATTATTATCTAGTAAATCAAACTGATTACAATCAGCAATCCCTGCAACTCAATACCGCTGCAAATGCTACAATACAATTTTTTCAAACCCTAACCCTTGGCCGCCTTTTATCAAGCCTTTTTGTCAGTTACAAAAATTAGGGTTTTCTTATGTCGGTCATAAAAATAGGATTTTTTAGGTCGGCCCTAAAAAAAAATTTCTCAGGGGCTACCACCCCCAAACCCCCGTTTCTCGAGGGTTGCCACCGCCGAACCCCAGCGAGGATACATGTCTAGTGTACAGTACTTTTTTGATCAGTCGCCACCTACCAACAATCTCCCACTTGGAGACTGATCAGGCTCCACACCAAACAATCTCCCACTTGGAGACTGACCCTGGACAACACCGCTGCGCATGCAGCTCCCACTGGAAATAAGCACCCTGGACTCTACTGTTCTATTTTTGTTGTCATCAGTCGAGAAGACCAACCGAAGCTGAAGAGGAGCTCAGCTTCTCCCTTGTCATTGCCTTTGTAAACATATCCGCTGGATTTTCATCTGTATGTATCTTTGCCAGCCTTAACTGTCCATTATCCAACACCGACCGAATAAAGTGATACCTCAACTGTATGTGTTTGGTCTTTGAATGCAAGGCAAAATTCTTTGCAAGATGTATGGCACTCTGACTGTCTGTATACAAAGAACTGTTAGCTTGTTGTTTACCCAATTCTTCCATGAAAGATTGCAGCCATATCATCTCCTTGCTTGCCTCTGTTGCAGCTACATATTCTGCCTCGGTGGTGGATAAAGCAACCACCTTTTGCAACCTGGAAATCCAACTCACCGATGTTCCTCCTACAGTAAAGACATAACCTGTAGTACTCCGCCTGGTGTCAATATCCCCTACCAAATCTGAGTCGACATAACCTGCTAAATCAGTATTAGAGCCCCCAAAACATAAGTGTTTATTAGATGTACCTCTCAAATAACTGAGAATCCATTTTACTGCATTCCAATGCTCAAATCCGGGATGACTCATATACCTGCTAACGACTCCGACAACATGTGCAATATCCAGTCTCGTGCATACCATGGCATACATTAAACTTCCTACAGCTGAAGCATATGGGACCTTGGACATTTTTTCTTCCTCCTCTGGTGTCTTTGGACACATCTCCTTACTCAATTTCAAATGACTAGGCAAAGGTGTGCTGACAGCTTTTGCATTTGCCATATGGAATCTCTGCAACACCTTTTCAACATAAGCAGCCTGAGATAGAGTCAATTTTCTATTCTTCCTATCTCTGCAAATTTTCATACCAAGGATTTGTTTTGCTGCCCCCAAATCCTTCATATCAAATGACTGGGCTAACTGATGTTTTAACTCACTAATGTGATCCATGTTAGACCCAGCTACAAGCATGTCATCAACATATAAACATAAAATAATGTAGCTGTCATTATCCAACCTCTTAAAATAAACACAATGGTCAGAATTACACCTGTTGTAGCCTTGCTCAGCCATAAAACTATCAAATTTCAAATACCATTGCCGAGGTGCTTGTTTCAGGCCATACAAACTCTTCTTCAATCTGCACACTTGTTTCTCCTTACCTTTGACCTCAAATCCTTGTGGTTGTGCCATGTATATCTCCTCCTCCAAATCACCATGGAGAAAGGCAGTTTTCACATCTAGCTGTTCCAAATGCAAATCTTCAGCAGCCATAATACTTAAAACAGTACGAATAGAAGTCATCTTGACAACCGGAGAAAATATCTCATCAAAATCAATGCCCTGTTTCTGTGCAAATCCTTTTACAACTAACCTGGCCTTAAATCATTTCTTACCTCCATCTTCCTCTTTCAGCCTGTAAACCCATTTGTTTGGTAAAGCCTTTTTACCTGCAGGTAACTTACATAATTCCCAAGTCTGATTTTTCAGCAAGGAGTCCATTTCTTCTTTCATTGCAAGCTCCCACTGAACCTGTGTATCCACCTGCATAGCTTCATCATACCCTTCTGGTTCACCAGCATTTGTTAACAAAATAGAATACAAAGAGGGAGAAAACCTTTCAGGAGGTCTACTTATCCTTGTTGACCATCTAACATTCACTGGAGTTTGTGGTATTTCTGGTTGCTGTTGCAGAGCATGAGGAACCACTGGAACATCACTATTTGGAGTATCGTCCAGCACCACATAATCCTTTTCTTTTTTCTCATGTTGCTGCAACTGATCTTTGTACAACACCTTCTCATTGAATATAACATCCCTGCTTCTCACAATTTTTTGATTTTCAAAATCCCAAAGCCTATAACCAAATTCATCAATGCCATATCCAACGAAGGTACATTTTTTTGATTTCGCATCCAGCTTGGTTCTATTTTCAGAATCTATATGTGCAAATGCTTCATAGCCGAAGGTTTTCAGAAAAGAATAACTCACCTTCTTACCTGTCCATGCTTCCTCTGGAATACCACAGTCCAAAGGAACTGAAGGACCTCTATTAATTAAATATACAGCAGTGTTGACAGCCTCTGCCCACATGTTTAAAGGCAGCACAGCATGCAATCTCATGGTCCTTGCACGCTCCATTATTGTCCTATTCATGCGTTCAGCCACTCCATTTTCCTGTGGAGTCCCTGGAACCGTTTTCTGCCTACGAATTCCATTAAAGGAACAATAATCTTCAAATTCTTTGC
Organism: Cunninghamia lanceolata; assembly: GCA_027924645.1. NCBI lineage: Eukaryota > Viridiplantae > Streptophyta > Pinopsida > Cupressales > Cupressaceae > Cunninghamia > Cunninghamia lanceolata. The sequence continues at coordinate 9,337,042 of BSBN01000877.1, read as the reverse complement.
TGCAATACTCACCACCATTATCAGATCTGAGACATTTTAAACTTTTACCTATCTCATTTTCAACCAAGCTTCTCCATTTCTTAAATGTTTCAAATACATCAGATTTTTGTCTAAGGAAATAAATCTAGACCTTCCTAGTTGCATCATCTATGAATGTAACATAATACCGAGAGCCACCAAAAGAAGATACCTAAGCTAGTCCCCATACATCTGTATGCACAAGCTCCAACTTTTCATTTTTCTTTTGCTTCCCATCTCTGAGAAAACTGACTCTCTTTTGTTTTCCATACACACAACTTTCACAAAAATCCATATTAATACATTTCAGACCTGGTAAAACTTTCTTGGAATGAAGTACCTTCATACCTTTTTCACTCATATGCCCAAGTCTGTTATGCCACAGTGTTGTTTCAGAACCTGCAGCAACTTTTCTAGTTTCTTCCAGCAAACCTGCAGCAACTGTTCCTGAACCTGTTTGTTTTTCCTCTATAACATCTAAAGTAGAAGGAACAATATGACCTGTACAAAGATATAAGGTGCCTACTTTCACACCTTTTGCTACTACTAAGGCACCTTTTGAAACCTTCCAATTTTTATCAGTAAATATAACAGTGCAACCTTGTTCAGTTAGCTGCCCTGCTGAAATTAAATTCCTACTGAGCCTTGGAACATGCCTTACCTCTTGTAGTAGCCAATGATTCCCATTCTGCAACTTAATCTTGATTCTTCCTTTTCCAACAATCTGACAGGGTTCGTTATCTCCCAAATAAACCAGCCCGAAATCCCCTTGGACATAATCAAGAAAATAACTTCTATGGGGCGTAGCATGAAATGAGGCCCCTGAATCTAAAACCCATGAATCATTAGCATTATCTAGGGAAAGAATCAAAGCGTCATCTTCAGATTTATTACTTACCACATTTGCTTCCTTATTGCCTTCTTGTTTGTCTCCTTCTTTATTTTTCCAAGACCAGCAATCTTTCTTCAGATGACCTGGTTTTCCACAGTACCAGCAATCCTTCTGTCCTCTGGTTTGGGATCTTTTGTCCTTTGATTTTCCTCGTGACTTCCCATGACCTCCAGAACCTTTTCCTCTCTCCTTTGATCTGCCCCTGTTTTCTGCATTCAAAACACTGCCTGATTTGGATCCACCTGAGCTTTTCTTACGAATTTCCTCACTCAGAATAACACCAACAACATCATCAAATTTTAAGGTATTTGAACCAGAAACAGAGTTACTAACCGCCATTACCAAACTATCCCAGCTTTCAGGCAATGAACATAATATCAAGAGAGCTCTAACTTCTTCATCAAATTTTACATTTACAGAAGTCAATTGACTGACAATCGTATTAAATTCATTTAAATGACCTGTCACAGATCCACCTTTAACCATTTTCATATTAAACAACTGCTTCATGAGAAATACCTTATTTGAGGCTGAGGGTTTTTCATACAATTTAGCCAAAGCTTTCATCAGACCATTTGTTGTCTTCGCTTTTGTTATATTGAATGCCACCGACGGTGCCAGGCATAACCGAATGGTTCCCAGTGCCTTTCTGTCAAGAAGATTCCAATCCTCATCAGACATTGTTGCCGGTTTCTTGGCTACTCCTTCCAACGGCCTCCATAAATCCTTTTGATAGAGGTAATCCTCCATCTGCATCTTCCATAACTGATAGTTCTGCCCATTGAATTTATCAACCTTCATTTTACCCTCGTCTGCCATTGCTCCCACTCAACCGTGAGACTTTCCTGCAGATGATAATCGAACACAACCCGCTCTGATACCACTTGTTAGGGTTAGCCGGCAGAAGATACATGGCTAGTGTATAGTACTTTTCTGATCAGTCGCCACCTACCAACATTGATGCTTCTCCATTATCCTCTGCCATTTCAATAGCCTTCTCAGGCATTTTTCTCTAGATTTATGACAGGGAAATCAAGGTAAGTAATTTGTATGTTTGACTGAGCTATCTTTTTGCCTCTTTTCACTAGTTTCTGAGCATTATGGCCATGGCCTGTCATTTTTTTAATTTATTTCTTCTGTCTTCTGGGTAGACCCACCCTTGCATTACTTTTGAAGGTGTTTGATGTTGGTTTGGAAGGTTGACTGAGGGAAAACTATGTGATTTTCTACACCAACATCTGGCAAAAAGAAGGTAAGTCATTTGTAATGGCGATCCCTCTTCATTTCCTGAGTTTTACTTTGTATTTCGTTGCTAGAGGCTGCGACTTGATATCATTCTGAGTATCTTGTGTTTTTTCAATGAGCTCAAAAGTCTTTAATGTACTTCCATAGTTGCCATTCTTCTGGCTCAAAATGAGCCCCTGGCTTATGACAACTTGTAAAAATGAAGTTTTGTGCACTGTGCTAAAAACATAATTAAAAATCTACATTCTCTGAGTGTTTGCAATAGCATGAGGCTCGATTTTGAGGTATTTATAGGTATTTCATTCTTGAAAAGAGTTGGAAAACTTTAGATTTTTCCGTTTACACTAATGATGTCTTCCTTTTTTCTGAGATTACCTATTCTATTTGCTACCTGGGGCCATGATTTTGATGGTTCTGAGCATATTTATGTGAAATGAGTTTGAGAAAACCTCATTTTCCTCTGTATCCACACCTTTTCTTCATTTCACAAGGATTTCAAAAACTATATATGTTTATAGATTAGTATTTCAGGATGAAAAAACACACACACAGTCAAATCTTGAAATACTAATCTATAATCATTATGGACTGTGGAAATTTAATGTCTATCAACTATATATGTTTTTATACTATTTTGAAAAAGCTTTTTTTCAGGCTATAGCCACACTCTTTCCGCATATGTAGTACTTGTATCTGTTTCTGCCCTCCAATCACATTTCTCTTCTTTTGCATCTATGGCTTTTACATACTAAAAACACAAATCTATATGGGTTTTCTCCATTCTTGAACTAGGTTTTGGTTAAATCTGGTCTATTTCTAAATATTTATGCTTGAAATGAATTAGGAAACTTCACTTTCTCTGCTCTATATACATTTTGAATGCAAAAACCCTTCATTGCAAAGCTTTGGCATATCTTGTAGCTTTCAAAACTATGGATCTACTTTTCATTTAGCATATCCTGTATATATATATCATGAAATATTGAATACACCAAATCTCTAAAAAGTTTGAACACATTCTGTCACTGATAGTGAAAACACACAACTATCTTTCTTTTATCTCATAAGGGTTTACAAAACAAAACCCTTCACTGTATATTTGAACCATATATCATGACTCTTGTAGCTACAGATCTTGTATTTTTGTTCTAGAGAAGCATAGATATATGTTCATAAACTATGGCTCTCCATTTGATTTGCATTGTTATTCACATCTAGAGCACCAATTATAGCAGTAATTCTTCATGAGGTCTCATGAAGCTATATCTTCTAATGAATAACTCTGATCAGTCTCAGTAGCATCAAACTTATGGATGTTCATTTTGCTTCTCATGACTTGTGTATATACATTGTGAAATGTTTATAATCTAGGGTTTTGTAAAGCAAACCCTACTGTATGGAAAACACTGCCACTCATATCATTTGGTCTACTGTATATATACCTCATGCTTTTCAATAACCTGCATATAGCTCCTTTGAAATGCTCCTGTCATTGCTTATGACATGACTTTTATAGGCCACTAGTATCCTTGATGACTCATGGCGAATGTTGGATAAGAACGTTCCGTAGCTGTAGCATAACATGATATGGTTGCCCCCTCATTTTCTAGACTATTGTAGCATCTTCTTGAACTTTTGATGATGATTTTGTTGATGAAAAAACACAAAAATTGAACTGGGTATCCCTTTTTGGACAAAATGCAAACCATGCTACAAGTACTAGATATATAGGCTCAAGGCCATACTTTCTTCTGTTTTGCATGAAGCTATCCACTATATCTGTCACTTGTCCATTATTTTGACCTGAGTATGCATGCTTCCTCTTCATTTCCTTCATGGGTGACTGCATTGTATATCTTCATGTCTTGGCTTTGCATAACCCTGTCTTGAAGGACTTAACCTAAGGATGTAGCTTGAACTTACCACTGCATCTTTTTCCATACATGGTAACAATACCTTGGCTACTTGGACAATAGTCAATATAACTATCATGTCATATTCAAATGAAATATTCACTATAATAGTCCCATGTTCTTGTGACAAGTCTCTTTATGCATATGATGTTGCATCCTTTATGTTGGACTGTAGATGAATAAATGAGCTCCTCTCTACCATTTGTAACTTGAGGATTTCATATCCCTGCATAAGCAATGTACCTCTGAACTCTTTACTGCACTATAACCTCCTAGCTCTTATTCTCTTTTAAAATAGCAATGACATTCATGTGTATTAATTATTAGGCTATTCACTTTATGTTATATGCTTATTCATGGTATGGACATGTTTGTTCCTAATCAAGCATTCCATGAAAATTGTATATGCTTCATATTTAAATGTTAATGATTCATTTAATTGTTTCCCTCTACATGTTGTATGTCCTATCTTATTTTCTCTAAATCATACATGTAGGTGTAAGCAATTATTTGTATGCTCCCTTCTCACTACTGCTCTCCCTGTGTATGAATACACTACATTCCATTTGGCATGGTTGTACTTTGCTTGATGTTGTCCATTGCCATATGACTATCCTTTTTGACTTGAATTTGAATAAAGGCTATGATATGTGATACTCAATGACAAATTGTTCTTATGCCGCTACATCATACTGTATATTCTATCTTAAAGGTATATCCATCAAGGTATTTCCTTTCTAAATTCTTCCTCTTGACATGTGATAGTGATGATATTGCATTGCTTTCTCATGGTCTTTTTGATGATACAATGGATTCACTATGGTTGTACCACATGGCATTTTATGAAATATCCATTCTCTCCATCTGTACTTGTTCATTTAAGGGATATGGTAGCAAACAAACTGTCATCTTCACATGCCTTGGTTGCTTTTTTATAACATGATGTTCTATTTGTTGTTCCATTATATGCTATGACAACACTTATCTGCTTTCTGAATATGCTCCTTGAGTTGTGCTTTTGCATTTGTTATTTGTTGCCCCTTCACTATAATAGAACTATAGCACTCATATGACTGTTCCCTATCCCTTATTAGTGACTTCCATGACTATCTTGCATTTGTATATTGCATATGAAATGCTCTGTAAGGACTATGAGCTGGGCTCAACCCTTGTGGTAGCCACATTTTATCCACTCGTAATATAATCTGATGAATCAAACAAAAACATAATTACACCTGTATCTACACATGAAGCAAACTTGTTATAAAATAAATGCATATTTTGGATGTGTTTGATAACTTGATCATTCTCTAGTACATTCAAGGTATACATTTCTTGTTTAATGCATTTAAGGATCAGTTTATACATGCATGGTATCTTGTTCGTGTATGGTTTGGGACCATTTATTGCTTAGAGCATTGCTCTAACACCACTATTTTTTCCAGATGCAGGAACTAGGGACGAAATGAAGCTAGGAAGGACAAAGACAACCCAGGGCAATAGGACAACACACTAGAACTAGAACCAATCATTCTCGGGCAATGACTGGCCTCTAACCTTATATGCACATTACTTATAATTACTTAGTCATGTATAGATTGTTCTTCTATTTCATTGAATAAGATAGTTAACCTCGCGGCTTGTGTGAGATAATAAACATTTTACATTCAATAAAGATTATTTATTTTTTGGAAAAGATTTTGGATAAACTATTCCAATATTACATGCACTTGGATAAATGCAATAAACTAATAAACATAATCTCCTGAATTATTTCATTTATGCACTTGAATGAAATGTATGAAGGACTAGATGAAATGTACCTTATAAGTTTTGAATCAAAGCTCTACCTAAATGAGCCACAGTGAAATTAAGGTAACACTTCTCAAGATGAAAAATCAACTTTGCATGTTCATACACTAATATGCTTGGGCTTGGTCCACAATTTATCCTACATCACTTGCCACTACTGCCAAATGCCAAACTTGTCAAGCAAAAGCTGTGAAAGATGCATCCATAGGTCGCATTGCTATTAAAGGTAGAATTGAAGAAACTTCTTGATGTTGGCTTCATCAGGCCAATTGATTATCTAGAGTGGATATCCAATGTTGTACCAGTGATGAAACCTAATAGCCAGACCAGAATATGTGAGGACTTCTTTGACTTGAACAAGGCATGTTTGAAAGATGATTTCCCATTACCAAACATAGACATCATAGTGGACTTGACAACCAGATTTGAAATGCTCTCATTAATGGACTTCTTTGGATATAATTAGATTCAGCTAGCACCAGAAAATTAGCATAAAATAGCTTTTACATGTCTTTGGGGCACATACTACTGGATTGTCATGCCCTTTGGTCTCAAAAATGTAGGTGCTACATACTAGAGGGCAATGACAACCATATTTCATGACTATATGCACACATGTATGGAAGATTATGTTGACAACCTACTAGCAAAATCAGTCACTGGAAGCTCTCATCTAGAGGTGTTAGATAAAATCTTCAAGTTCTTGGAAGAATTCAAATTTAGACTAAACCCTAAGAAATGTGTGTCCGGCATTACATCAAGAAAATTGCTAGGTTACATTGTTTCACATAGAGGGATAGAGGTTGACCCTGCTAAGGTCAAAGAAATAATGGACATGCCTTCACCTACTACCCTAAGGAAGCTATGCAACCTATAGGGAAGGTTACAGTCTATTTGGAGATTCATTACACAACTTGCCAACAAATGTCAGTCTTTCCAACACTTACTCCACAAAGGGGTACCGTTTGTGTGGATAAATCAGTGTCAAGAAGCCTTTCAAAAGATCAAAGAATATTTTCTATCACCACCAGTCCTTAGGCCACTGATCCTAGGAAAGCCCCTTTTATTGTACATATCAACAACTAATTCAGCATTGGGGGCATTATTGGCACAAAAGGATTAGGAAGGAAAAGAAAGGGAAATCTATTACATCAATAGAACCTTAGTGGGATATGAGCTAAACTATAGTCCTATTGAATGCACTTGTCTCACCGTAGTTTTTGCTACCCAAAAATTGTGACATTACATGCTGAATCACAAGATAAAGCTAGTTGCTAAGATTGACCCACTAAAGTATTTACTCAATAAAGAAGCCCTAACATGATGCCTAGCCAAATGGGTTATGGTATTAAGTGAATTTGGTATAGAATATGTTGACCACAAAGCAATCAAAGGACAAGTAATCATATATCAGCTTGCAGATGCACCTACATCAGTAGATCATCCAATGGTTGTTGATTTCCCTGATGAATCAATATTCATAGTTGACACACACAAAATCTGGACACTATTCTTTGATGGATCATGTACCAATCATAGTTCAAGCGTGGGTATCTTGTTTATTATGCCTCAAGATGATGTCATTCCCAAGGCATTTAGAATTGCTTGTCCTTGCACAAATAACATAGCGGAGTATGAGGCATTACTCACATGACTTCGAATGGCAGTCAACTAGAAAATCAAAACATTACAAGAATTTGGTGATTCCCAGTTAGTTATCAAATAGGTCAACAATGAGTTAGTCTACAAAATTGTTGGTCCCACATCACCCTAGTACCATGACACGTCACCCTGGTACCATGACATATACACCTACCTACATGACCAAACCTTACCCGCTGACCTATCATCCAACCAACGCAAGTCCTTCATATGCTAAGCCACTAAGTATGTCATCATTGGTGACACTCTATACTGTTGTGGATTTGATAGCACCCTTATGAGATGTCTCAATGCAGAAGAAGCGCAAACAACCCTACAAGAAGTACACAAAGGTATATGTGGAGCCCACTTGAGTGGTTTGACCCTTGCTAAGAAAATGAGTAGGTTATGACTAGCCAACAATGGAAAAAGATGCATAGCATTTTGCAAAGAAGTGCTAACAATGCTAGATACACAGTGATCTCATGCATGCACTAGCTCAGGACTTGCAACCACTCACATCTCCATGGCCATTTTCTCAATGGGGACTTGACCTCATGGGCAAAATCCATACCACCTCCGCAAATGACCATAAATTCATCCTCACAACCACCGAATACTTCACAAAATGGATTGAAGCTATTCCTATGACATACATCACTGGCAAGTAGATTGCCAAGTTTCTCCTTAATTATATCATATGTTGGTATGATGTTCCACAATCCATCATAATGATCAATGGTAAACCATTTAAAAATTAGGATGTCAATGAACTTTGTGAAAAATTCCACATCAAACACCATTTCGCCACTCTGTACTACCCACAAGGGAATAGCCAAGCTGAGGTGTCTAATAAAATCATCATAAAAATCCTAAAAAAGACTGTCAATGGCACTGGCCATGACTGGCATATCCAACTCAACCCCCACCCTATGGGCTTATCGTACCATCATCTACATGCCCACTAGAGTGACCCCCTATTCCCTTGTCTATGGTTCTGAAGCTATCCTGCCCTTTGAGGTCAAGTTGCCCTCTTTAAGAGTATCCCTACAGCATCTGGTAAAAAATGAGGACTACCAAACATCACGGTTACATGAACTAGAACTGCTTGATGAAAGGAGACAAAATGCACTAACCCATCTATAGGCTTATCAAAATCATGTCCGACGCAGTTATAATAAGAGAGTGTAGGTTGGCCACTTCAACATTGAAGACCTTGTTCTAAAAGAGAACCCCAAAAATTAGATGGAACGAGAGAAGCAAGGAAAAATCGAGCCAAACTAGTTAGGGCCTTACATCATCACAACAACATATGGGTTCGGTGCATATCAGTTAGCCACCCTTAAAGGATAACCATTGCTATAACCCATCAACAACATGCACCTAAGGCAGTAATATACATAAAAAATCATCCAAAAGTGAAAACTACTTTGGTCGCGCTGTGGATAAGTACCATGGTGAAATCCTGGCAAACAGGTGGCATGCATAGTTAATCTCTTCTCCATTGTCTACCATCACTTGGGTCTATCATCTCTCCATCATAATACATCGTCCTATTGGACAACTGAGAGAGGGGGATGAATCAGTTGTCCCTAATCTTTAATCTTTTCTAAACTTTTAATCTTCTTTTATAACCAAATTAAAGATGTAAACATTTAAGCATAAATCAACACATTGAGCAGAAACAACATGAACACACAACACCAGAATTTTTGACGTGGAAAACCACATTAAGGGAAAAACCATGGTGAGTGTTAACCCACAAAAATGCATACCCTATTAAAAGTACTTAAGAAAATAGAAGGCACATGCCTTCAGGTGAACTACCTAGAGCTCACTACTCAAGAAGAGGCTCACTACCTATAAGAGATTATGATTTACACAGAGATAATGAACTAAGAAATAGCATCTATATTCATGCCTGAATCAGTCCCTTTGAAGGCTCACAAAAGCTTCTGCTCCTATCTTCAAATTATTCTTCACTGACTCTTCACTCTATACTCCCTTTGCTCATCTTCTTCTTTGCTTTGCTTTTGATCCTTTCTTCGGATTTAATTCATTTCATTACAAGGATGATTTTCCACAACTCTTCAACAAGTATTTATACACTTCATCAAACTTGGAATGTTCAACAAGGTCGACTAAACTTAATGCGGATCTTTACACTGTTGGCCAAACATAGCTGAGACTTGAAATTTCTTCCATTAACATACCATGCTTCATAAAATGCTCTGTAGATCATCTGCAACATGCCAGGAACATCTGGCCAGCCAAGACTAGGAAGAACATCAACCTCAAAGAAGAAATCTTCAATCAAGAAGCTCAAACTTCAATGCAAACCTCCAACACAGTAGCCACATGATCCAGAGACCTCCACAAGCATATTGAATTCACCAATAACATTCACTCTAAACCAAATTACTAGAATCATTTGTATCTTCCTCTAGAACCTCAAGAACATTATCTGCCATGACTGTCAAACTAGAAAGATAGCTTGCAGACCTCCAAACAATGAACTACTGGAATTGATGATACACATTGACTTCCCAAACATGCCTTCAGATCTGCAGACCATACTATTAAACTGTGGAGCAATCCGGACCAACTTACTATCACACTGTCTCTTCTGAATATTGCAAAATCTGCTTCTACTCATATGGCCATAACTTCTTCAAATCTTCATGTGGACTTCTCAATTCTTAACTGGAGAAACCTCTGATAATCCTCTACACAACCTTATGGTCTACATGCATTGATTTTCATTAATTTTCTCAATATCTTCAACAATCTGGTCTTCTATACAGATAGCAATATAGGATACAATTGACACCAATGGAAACAAGGATATGTTGACATCAATGACAACACCACTTAGCCACATATTTGCAACAATCTCCCCCTTTATCATTGATGGAAACATATGATCTGAAAAATTAAACTCAACCATCAAGACAAGAACTTCTCCTCCTTTCTCTTATCACACCTGCAACCATTTTCTTCACTGCTCCCCCTTTCACTAGCAACTATTCACTTCCAAATTTTTCACATGACTTCTCTCCCCCTTTGACATCAATGGCAAGGTGCACATATTTGCTATCTTTTCTCCCCCTTTTTATTTTAGACTGATCTCCAACATTTGCATACTGACTACTCCTTAGACTAGTAACTTCTCAACATCAATCCAGATCTCAAGATATGATTGAGAATTCCACTAGACTGATGCGCATAAGTGCATCTTAGTTCAGATCAGGAGGGGTAATAACCCCTAACTTCTCTCTAAGATACTCAAAAGTATCCTTGGGAAGAGGCTTAGTGAAGATATCTACGTTCTGATCTTTGGAAGGCACAAACTCTAACTTGACTTCATTCTCATTTACCTTCTCTCTCAAGAAATGAAACTTGATAGATATATGTTTTGTCTTTGAATGCAATACTAGATTCTTTGAGATTCTTATTGCACTAGAATTATCACAAAAAATTGTGACTAGCTCCTTAAACACAATTTTGATATCCTTCAACATTTTCTTCATCCATAGAACTTGAGTACAATAATTTGTTGCTGATATATACTCTGCCTTTGTAGTAGACAGAGATATTACCTCTTGTTTTTTTTCTCATCCAAGAGACCAATCTTCATCCCAAGAAGAATGCACCACCAGTAGTACTTTATCTATCATCCACATCTCCTACCTAATCAACGTCTGTATATGCATGAAGAGTGAAGTCACTGCTCTTTGGATACCATAGTCCATAATCAATTTTCCCCTTGAGATATTTGAAAATTCTTTTAACTGCCACAACATGAGATTCTTTTGGATCAGCTTGAAATTTGGCAACAAGTCCAACTGTATTCATGATATCAAGTTTGGTCTGAGTTAGATAGAGCAATCCTCCAATCATTGATCCATACCTTTTTTGATTTGCCTTTGGGGAGTCATCCTCTTTGCTTAGCTTGCATCCGATTATCATAGGCGTACCTACTATATTTGAATCTTTGATTCCAAACTTCTTCAACAATTCTTTCACATACTTGGACTGAGATATGAAGATACCTTTATCTGACTAAACAATTTGCAGACCTAGGAAGAAATTCATCTCGCCAAACATTGACATCTCAAACTCACTTTTCATCTGATCAGCAAATGCTTTACACATACATTCATTTCGACCAAAAATGATATCATCAACAAAGACCTTAACAATTAGAATGTTCTCATGATTAATCTTGAAGTATAGATTACTATCAGCAGTACCTTTGCTAAAACCTAGCTTAAGCAAATGCTTCTCCAATCTGGCATACCAGGCTCTTGGAGCTTTCTTGAGTCCATACAAGGTTTTTCTCAGTCTACAAACCATATCTCCCTGATTAGACAAACGAAATCCTTCTAGTTTCTCAATTTAGACTTCTTCCTCCAAATCTCCATTTAGAAATTCTGATTTGACATCCATCTGATATACTTTAAAATCTCTAAAGACAACAAATGCAAGAAACAATCTAACTGCCTCTATCCTTGCCACCGAAGCAAAAGTTTCTTCAAAATCAATTCCTTCCACTTGAGAGTAGCCTTTACATACCAACCTTGCCTTGTTTATTACAACCTCACCATCTTCATTTAGTTTATTCTAGAAGACCCATTTGGTTCCAATCACATTTTTGTCCTCAGGTCTAGGAACAAGATCCCAAGTGTGATTCTTTTCTATTTTGATCAATTCTTCTTCCATTTCCTTAATCTAGTTTTCATCTTTGCAGGATTCACTCACTGATTTAGGTTCAATCTTTGAAATCAAACAAATCTCCTCTTGATCTTCAGAAATTTTTCTCCTAGTTCGAACACCTTTACTCTTATCTCCTATGATCTAATCTTTAGGATGATTCAACCTTACATACCTGAGACTTTTGGAAATTGTTTGAACTTCTATCTCTTGAGCTTGTTCCTCATCATCTGCACTAACCTCTTGAGTTATCAGAGTTACAGGATCAATCTAAATCTGAGTCTGAACTTGAACTTGCCTTACTTGACTATGACTTTCATCTTGATCATCTGAATCATATCCGTAGTACCTAGAATGTCCTTTGCTTTCATTAACTTTAACATTTGCACTTTCAACAATCTTTTTCAACCTCTTGTTGAAGCATCTGTAAGCCTTACTTTGAGTAGAGTATCCCAAAAATATTCCTTCATCAATTCTTGCATCAAACTTGCCCAAATCCTCATCTCTTTTGATAAAGCATTTACTACCAAAAACCTTGAAATATCTCACAGTAGGAGGATGACCAAACCATAGTTCATAATGAGTCTTACCAGAATTTCCTTTAATCTGTACCTGGTTAAGAGTGTAGACAGTAGTACTCACATCTTCCCTCCAATAAACTTGAGGAACATTTATTTCCATCATCATGGTCTTGACAACTTCTTGAATGGTATGGTTTTTCCTTTCCACAACTCCATTTTGCTGAGGAGTCATAGAAGCAGATAATTGTCTTTTTATTCCATGCTTTTCACAGAAAGCATCAAACTCACCGAAAGTGAATTCTCCACCTCTGTCAGATCTCAGACACTTCAATTTCCCACCAATCTCATTTTGAACCATCATCTTGAACACATTAAACTTATCAAGAGCTTCTGATTTTTCTTTCTAGAAAGTTACCCACATCATCCGGGAGTAATCATCCATCAGCAACATGAAATATGTCTCCTTACACACTCTGAATTCTAGCAGGGCCACAAAGATCAGTATGTACTGGTTCCAATCTGCCACTTGAACCTTGTTCCTTACTTTTGAATGAAATTTTGTTCTGTTTACCCAATTGACATTCTCTACATATGCTATTAGGTTTCACAAGTCTTAGAAGATCTCTTACAACTTGAGTGGAACTTATTTTGACAATGTTATCAAAATTCACATGACACATCCTCCTATGCCATAACCAACTTTGATATGTTTGAGCAATCAAACAACTTTTGTCTAATCTACTTAAGTGAAAGATGTTACCTCTAGTTTGAGTACCGGATGCAATTTTAGTTTCAGAGATTTCCAAGATTCTGCATTTTATATCCTTGAATCAAAGATCATAACCCTTGTCAACCAACTGTCCAACACTGAGAAGCTTATGCTTGAGTCCTTCCACATATAGAACATCATTGGTGCTATTCTTATCATCAAAATAGATGGATTCTCTACCATGAATTCTACTAGCTAAATTGTCTCCAAATTTCACAAGCCCTCCTTCATAATTTTCAAAACTCACAAACTTACTCTTGTCACCAGTCATATGATGAGAACATCCACTATCAATCACCCATTCATATTTTTCAATAACTTGAGGAGCCAAGGCACTTTCCACATTTGCACAGCTAGCAGATTCAGTAGACACCGGATCTTCTTCTTTGATAGCAATGAACACCCAATCATTTTTAGAGGAACCTCCATGATCAGATTCATCATCTGTGATGCCTTCTTCTCCAGCTTCTTGGACATAGTAACAATTCTTTTGACCCTTGTATTTGTTAGGGTTTGGTTTTGAAAATCTCTACAGACATCTTAAGGAAAAATGACCAATCTTATTACAAGCAAAACATGTGAGTGGTAATTTTCCTTCATACTTACCAGATCATCTTGGCATTCTTTTGGTAATAAGAGCTTCAAGATCTGCAATTTTTATTTCAATATCATCAAGATCCTTCCTTGTCTTCATAAATCTATTTTATCTTGTAGAAGAGCTTTCACCCAGATCATATCTTTGTTTTCCATATACACTAGCTTTCAATGCAGATTCAGACTTAGGAAGAGAATCACCAAATTCACTTAATTCAAAAGCTAAAATTTTGACAACCAGGTGATCTCTTGTAACATCTAAAACTGTCCTGATCTCCTCTATAGCAGCAACCTTATGTTTGTATAAATTAGGCAAAGATCTAAGCACTTTTGCCACAATATCTGATTCTTCCAAAGTTCCACTGGTACACCTGATCCCACACACAAGTTTGTTTATCTTTTGCATGTAGATTGTGATGTTTTCATCTTTGTTCATCCTTAGATTTTCAAATATTCCTCTCAAACTTTGTAGTTTGGCACATTTGACATATTCATCTCCTTCATACAAATTCTCCAACTTCTTCCAGATTTCATGAGCAGTTTTTAGTCCAAAAACATTTGTCATTTATGAATCAGTTAGGGCACTCAACAAGGCTTCTTTAGCTCGAAAGTTATTTTACGCATCTTTGACTTGATCTGGAGTTGAAGGACCTTTCTCTGGAGGTTCATACTTATCTTTGGTTATTAATCAACAAGCATAACCCATGCATTTGTAAATGAAATTTAATGCTACTCTTCCAAATAGAGTAATTTGTTCCATTGAATCTTGGACTATCCTTCTTGTAAGTTGACATCCTAGATCTCCTTGAGAAGTTAAGATTCTTCTAGAGGAACCTTGCTCTAATACCAATTGTTGGACAACTGAGAGGGGGGTGGGTGAATTAGTTGTCCCTAATCTTTAACCTTTTTTAACTTTTAATCTTCTTTTATAACCAAATTAAAGATGTAAACATTTAAGCATGAATCAACACATTGAGTAGAAACAACATGAACACACAACACTAGAATTTTTGACATGGAAAACATTGTTAAGGGAAAAACCATGGTGGGTGTTAACCCACAAAAATGCATACCCTATTAAAAGTACTTAAGAAAATAGAAGGCACATTGCCCAAAGCTCACTACTCAAGAAGAGGCTCATTGCCTATAGGAGATTATGATTTACACAGAGATAATGAACTGATAAATAGCATCTATATTCATGCCTAAATCAATCACTTTGAAGGCTCACAAAAACTTTAGCTCCTATCTTCAAATTCTTCTTCACTGAATCTTCACTCTATACTCCCTTCACTCCTCTTCTTCTCTACTCTGTTTTTGATCCTTTCTTTGGATTTAACTCAATTCATTACAAGGATGATTTTCTACAACTTTTTAACAAGTATTTATACACTTCATCAACCTTGGAATGTTCAACAGGGTCAGTTAAACTTAACACGGATCTTTACACTATCAAACAAACATACCTGAGACTTTAAACTTTCTCCATTAAGATACCATGCTTCATAAAATGCTCTTTAGATCATCCACAACATGCCTGGAACATCTAGTCAGCCAAGACTGGGAAGAACATCAACCTCAAAGAAGAAACCTTCGATCAACAAGCTCAAACTTCAATGTGGACCTCCAACACAGTAGCCACACAATCTAGAGACCTCCATAAGCATATTGTATTCACCAATAACATTCACTCTAAACCAAATTACCAGAATCATTTGTATCTTCCTCCAGAACCTCAAGAACACTATCTGCCATGACTGTCAAACTAGAAAGATAGCTTGCGGACCTCCAAACAATGAACTACTAGAATTATTGATACACACTGACTTCCCAAACATGCCTTCAGATCCGTAGACCATATTATTTCATTACAGAGCAATTTGGACCAACTTACTATCACACTATCTGGTGCAGGAGCACCTACCTGACAGCTGGTCTTAATGAGGCAGTTAGTAGTTTAGGTCTTGTTTGTGATTCCAAGAAGGTCTGTTAGACCAAATGCATGTAATAAGGTCATGCTGATCATGATAAGATCATGCTGACCAGGCTTTTGCTATTTTTAGTTAGTTAGTTATAACAGCTGTCATGATGTATGATCGGTTGGATCTCCCAGCCGCCTGGAGAGTTCCCAGCCGCTTGGAGTTGGGTCAGTAGTACTCGTAGGAAAGTCTTTATAAGCATGAGATCGGTTGATATTGCATATACAGACAGATATCATCAATCGAGCTAGGTTGCAGAGAGTAAGACTGAGAGTGAGGAACTTCATATTGTATTGCATCTTGAAATCAATAAAGATCCTGTTTTTGGTTTCCTGTTTGATCCCCTCTGTGTAATCGATTTGCTGGTTTGAGTGGTTTCATGGATTTCCTGATCCATTCCACCGGTTGACTCATCTGATCGGTGGAATGGCAATGTACAGTAGGTTAGTAGTTAGTTAGTTTGTTTGCATGCAGGTGTGCAGGATCGCGGTCGACAGATGTTGAGAAGCCTAGCATCCTCATGTGCTAGGTCGAGCTGATTGAGTTGGAAGATCACCCTGAGGTTGGATCGGGTCATTCCTGGAGGATCGGCGAAGTGAAATTTCACTAAGTGAAGAAGTTCGCTAAAACGGCATCATCAGGATATCTTGGTGAATATCCTGCAGACAGTTCAGATATCGTCATCCGGATAAGTGGAGGAGAGCATGATACTTTCGAGTGCATGAAGTGCAGGTGCGTCGGGGTGATCATCATCTGGAGGAGCCGAGGAGGAGTGCATCGGAATCTGGTAGCAGATCGGGCCATGAAACTGTTGGAGTTTGCATGCTGCGAGTGCATCAGGATGTTCTAAGTCGGACATATACTAAGTGTATATATCGGCATCAGGATCATCATATCGGGAGTACCAAACATCCGCGTATCGCGAGTAGATGCGGGAGAGAAAGTTCGGTTTTTTTGGCTAAGTGTTGAAGAGGTCATCAGGATATTGGGTGACGTCATCGTCATCAGGATATGACGTCATCGTCATCAGGATATTGAGATATCCCCCCTGTGCGAGTTTATCCTGCTGTTGTTAAGTGGTTAAGTATCGGCATCGGCAGAAAGTGTATTAACATCATCAGGAGGTTTCGAGAGAACCGGATAAAGTAGATCATGATGCTGTTGTTTGTATCATCGGCTAGCGGAGCATCGAAGGGAAGGTGCTGAAGGCGATCGTCATCAGGATATTTGGAGCAACCGGATGTTTGATATCCTGCTGATGAAGAGAGTGTTGAAGGTCATGATGATGCCGATGGAGTTCGGAGCCCGATGAACAGTGCAGCCGGAGGATGTTTGCGCCCGCTGAATATCATGATGATGATAGGCGACTAGCGGAGGAGGTGAACAGTAGTCGGCAGGAGGATGATTGTGATCATCCGAAACATAATGATGTTGTTGGTAGTTTTAGGGAATATGATGATGATGGCGAAGATGATGATGATGAGGTTGGTCTGCAGACATTCATGCTATATGCGAAGGTTATAGTGTGGATGCCTCTGCATCATAGTGGTATCAGAGCTCAGCAAAAGGTCTGGGCTATTGTGTGTTGATTCTGTCACCGAAAGGGCAGAGGTAGAGTTGATTGTGTGTTGTGTGTTGATTGAGAGGTTGACAAAATGCCTCCTAAAGGTAGTGGTACTGCAAGGGAATTGCAGGAAATGAAGGAGAAACATGCTAGAGAGATGAGGAAGATGAAGGAGCTTGCTGAAGCACTTCAAGCCAGGCTGACAGCCCTGGAAAAGAACAAAAAGAGGGAAGTGGAAGACAGTGAGTCTGAAGAAGATGAAAATACTGTTGAAGAGTATGAAGAGGTAGCTGAAGATCTGGATGCTGAAGACCAGAGATTGGCAAAACTGTTAAAGGCAGTGCAGAGTGAAAAACCTAAAGTAAAGGTTGATGTTTCCAAATATACTGGAAGTTTGAATGAAGATGAGTTGTTGGATTGGATTGCTGCACTTGATAATCACTTTGAATGTGAAGATGTTGCTGAGGATCAGAAGGTAAAGATTGCAAAGACCAAGTTAGGAGGTCATGCTTTGGTATGGTGGGATTATGTACAATCTGAGAGAAGGAAACAAGGGAAGTCAAAGATCACTTCATGGGATAAGATGGTAGCAAGGATCAAGGGTAAATTCTTGCCAAGGGATTATGAAATCCAGATGTTTAAGAAGCTGCAATTTTTGAAGCAGAAAGACAGGGATGTGAAAGCCTATACTGAGGAATTTTATCTGTTAAGTATGAGATCTGGTCATCATGAGAATGAGGTAGAAAAGGTGGCTAGGTACTTGGCTGGTTTGAGGTTTAACATACAGGATGAGTTAGTGTTAGCTAACCCTAAGAATGTTGAGGATTGTTATCAAATGGCAATCAGGATTGAAGAAAAGATGAATAGAGGACATGATAAGTCCATGAGAGGAAGAGGAAACAATAGGGGAAGAGGAGCAGCCCCTGCACAAAAACAAACCAATGAGGGTCAAGAAGACACTGGTAAAGGACAGGGACAGTCTGATTTCAGAGGTGGATGGAAAGGTAATAGAGGAAGATTTGGAGGTGGTAGAGGTTCTACTACATTCTCAGGAAAGTGTTACACCTGTGGAGAGTTTGGTCATCCATCTTTCAAATGTCCAGAAAACAAAGGTTCATCATCCAGAAATGATAGAACAAGTGACAAGAGAGTACAATTGGTGCAAGAAGAGAAAGTAGAAGAAAGTGCACAGAGTTCAAACAGAGGTCCTGAGAATTTTGGATATCCAGAGAGTGGAGAATCACTGATGTTAAGGAGAATTAGTTTGCAGGCATCAAAGGATATGATGCAAAGAAGAGCTCTTTTCAAAACCACATGTAAGAGCAAAGGTAAGGTATGTAAAGTTGTCATTGATACTGGTTCAACAGACAACATGGTATCTCAGGAAATGGTGGATAAACTGAAGCTGGAAAGGATTCCACATCCACACCCTTACAAGACATCTTGGGTGAGTGATAGGCAATCACTTTTTGTCTCTGAACAGGCATATGTGGATTTCCAGATTGGACCATATCATGATAGAATTTTGTGTGATATTTTGCCTATGGAATGTTGTCACCTACTGTTAGGTAGACCATGGCAATTTGATAGAAGGGTACTGTATGATGGGTATGCTAATACCTACACCATCAAGAAGGATGGGAAGATTATTAAGTTGATGCCATTGCAGGCAAAAGCTGTAGTACAGAAGGCAGCTCAAATCATTTTAATGGGAAAGAAGGAATTTGTGCAGATGCCTAGAGGAGCAGGCATAAAGGCAGTTCAGGACACTGCAGGGAAAGAAGTTGTTACAGACAACAAGCTGAAGAACGTTTCAGTTGTGACTGACAGAGGTCAGCAGCAGATTCAGAAACAGGGGTGCAACCAACCATCAGTTGAGAGGCATGACAAGGATGCTGTCATAGTTGGGACTATTGCTTGTCCTATAAAGATTGACAGGAAGATACAGTTGAACATTTCAGCAGTTCAAGAGGCAGTTCAGAAAGAGGTTCTGGTCAGGCAACCTGACAAACACAAGGTATGTGAGAGAAAGGCCTACAACAACAGGCATGAGGATTTACTTGCCAGAAAGCAAGTTCCAGTGCAGAAGACTTGGAGAAGCCAAGAGACAGCAGAGGATAAAGCTGGAGCAGGTCAGACTATTGACAAGGCAAAGTATAAAGGTGGAGGACTTCCACATACTAAACTCATGGGACATGAGTTCTTTTCTTTTGGGGAGTATGGTGCAGGAGCACCTACCTGACAGCTGGTCTTAATGAGGCAGTTAGTAGTTTAGGTCTTGTTTGTGATTCCAAGAAGGTCTGTTAGACCAAATGCATGTAATAAGGTCATGCTGATCATGATAAGATCATGCTGACCAGGCTTTTGCTATTTTTAGTTAGTTAGTTATAACAGCTGTCATGATGTATGATCAGTTGGATCTCCCAGCCGCCTGGAGAGTTCCCAGCCGCTTGGAGTCGGGTCAGTAGTACTCGTAGGAAAGTCTTTATAAGCATGAGATCGGTTGATATTGCATATACAGATAGATATCATCAATCGAGCTAGGTTGCAGAGAGTGAGACTGAGAGTGAGGAACTTCATATTGTATTGCATCTTGAAATCAATAAAGATCCTGTTTTCGGTTTCCTGTTTGATCCCCTCTGTGTAATCGATTTGCTGGTTTGAGTGGTTTCATGGATTTCCTGATCCATTCCACCGGTTGACTCATCTGATCGGTGGAATGGCAATGTACAGTAGGTTAGTAGTTAGTTTGTTTGTTTGCATGCAGGTGTGCAGGATCACGGTCGACAGATGTTGAGAAGCCTAGCATCCTCATGTGCTAGGTCGAGCTGATTGAGTTGGAAGATCACCCTGAGGTTGGATCGGGTCATTCCTGGAGGATCGGCGAAGTGAAATTTCGCTAAGTGAAGAAGTTCGCTAAAACGGCATCATCAGGATATCTTGGTGAATATCCTGCAGACAGTTCAGATATCGTCATCCGGATAAGTGGAGGAGAGCATGATGCTTTCGAGTGCATGAAGTGCAGGTGCGTCGGGGTGATCATCATCTGGAGGAGCCGAGGAGGAGTGCATCGGCATCTGGTAGTAGATCGGGCCATGAAACTGTTGGAGTTTGCATGCTGCGAGTGCATCAGGATGTTCTAAGTCGGACATATACTAAGTGTATATATCGGCATCAGGATCATCATATCGGGAGTGCCAAACATTCGCGTATCGCGAGTAGATGCGGGAGAGAAAGTTCAGTTTTTTTGGCTAAGTGTTGAAGAGGTCATCAGGATATTGGGTGACGTCATCGTCATCAGGATATGACGTCATCGTCATCAGGATATTGAGATATCCCCCCTGTGCGAGTTTATCCTGCCGTTGTTAAGTGGTTATGTATCGGCATCGGCAGAAAGTGTATTAACATCATCAGGAGGTTTCGAGAGAACCAGATAAAGTAGATCATGATGCTGTTGTTTGTATCATCGGCTAGCGGAGCATCGAAGGGAAGGTGCTGAAGGCGATCGTCATCAGGATATTTGGAGCAACCGGATGTTTGATATCCTGCTGACGAAGAGAGTGTTGAAGGTCATGATGATGCCGATGGAGTTCGGAGCCCGATGAACAGTGCAGCCGGAGGATGTTTGCGCCCGCTGAATATCATGATGATGATAGGCGACTGGCGGAGGAGGTGAACAGTAGTCGGCAGGAGGATGATTGTGATCGTCTGAAACATGATGATGCTATTGGTAGTTTTAGGGAATATGATGATGATGGCGAAGATGATGATGATGAGGTTGGTCTGCAGACATTCATGCTATATGCGAAGGTTATAGTGTGGATGCCTCTGCATCACTATCTCTTCTAAATACTACAAAATCTGGTTCTGCTCAGATGGTCATAACTTCTTCAAATCTTCATGTGGACTTCTCAATTCTTAATGGGAGAAACCTCTTACAATCCCCTACATAGCCATATGGTCTGCATGCATTGATTGTCATTAATTTTCTCAATATCCTCAACAATCTAGTCTTCTATATAGATAGTAGTATATGATACAATTGACACCAATGGCAACAATGATATGTTGACATCAATGACAACACCACTTACGCACATATTTGCAACATGTCCAAACACCGTGCCATAACATATCATACTATCCCTCCCATGGCCTAGAATTAAGTTAACATCTCATTTTTATCACATCCCCCTTGCCTCACTTTTGCCATAGCTTGCTAATGCACTTGACTGGGGGCAATTCCTAATCCTAGGGTCATTGTTGGAGGACACTTGTCACAAAAAACCAAAAAAAATTCAAAAAACCAACAAAAACAAAAAAAAAAACAACAAAAACCAAAAAAAAAAAAACCAACAAAAGCCAAAAAAAATAAAAAAATTAGCAAAAACCCCCCCAAAACATCAAATGATCAACCACAATACCAAACATGGTCACACAGTGTCAAAAAAACACCGGGGCACGATTAGAGCACATTTCTCAAATTTTCTTTGATATAACACTAGATTTGACATTATATCAAAGAGGGGCAAAATATACACTTAAAAATTTCCTGAGCCTGCGAACAATATTTTTACACACATTGTACTTAAAATCCTGCATTCTGTTATTAATTAAATAATTTTTCATTATTTAGTTAATTCATCGTCTTTGGTACTTCTTAATTAAATAAGCTTCACTTATTTAATTATTAAGGCCTCTTTCTTCTAAATTCTTCTATAATTAAATAATTTAATTATTATTTAATTATTTACTCATCACACACCAATATTCCCTTTAATTTAAATAAATACTCGTTTATTTAAATTATTACCATGGCCCAAGGTTAAATAGGTTTACTTATTTAATCTTATCCCATCATAATCCCACTCCTCTCACAAAAATTAAATAAATTCCACAAATTATTTAATTTCAAAAACATTGACTTTCACCCCATTTTCTACCATTTTAAAAATCAAATTTGTCCTCTTGTGAGAGGAAACCCTAATCATTATTAGCCATTGATTTCCCCTCCAAGTCAACTTCTAATCTGAGTCCTCCATTCACCTTTCACTCTCTATAAAAACCCTTTTACCTCTCCATTTTCAACCATCTCATGAGCATTTTGACTTGTGCCTTTGTCAAATAGCTTCCATTTTCCCATTTGTAGCTCTGGAAGTTTGAGTACACAACCATAGCTAGGTCAGATGACAGTAATGGAGGAAATGCATTAGAAGATTTAGAATTATAGGCTTGCTTGCTTGTTTCTAGGTTGTCTAAGGTCTCCATTGCATAGGTAGGGTTTCAAATTAGTTGTTTAGGACTGTTACAGGCTTTTTTACCTGCCCACATCAGGTGGTATGGTAAAACAATTAGTATCAAATGCATGACAAGATGTCATACTATGCATTATCTATACCTCAAGTTATAGGTCATATTTTTGAATTTTGAATCTCATATTATAGATCCTGCCAACTGAAAAGGTATGAAAATCTAAGTAGGTTTGCTTTTTAAAGCACCTTGAAATGCCTTAAAATGAAGAAGTTATAGTCGGTCAAAGTTTGGTCAACAAGTCACCTAAATATTCACATTGCATGTCATCCGGATATTAACTTAGTGTCCTGGTGCCCACTAATATCTAGACGTCAAATTTAAAAGATTTAATGGGTTAAATATCAAACTCAGGGATATTAGTTAACATCCCGATCTTAACTTAATGTCCTGACCCGAAATGTCCATATTTAGATGACGACATGTCATCCCAATATTACAAAGACCTCTAATCATGTTGACATCACCTGGACATTAAAGCATTAGGATATTAACTTTGCTAATATCCTGATCTTATTTTAGCATCCCAATCCAAATGACGTCACATCATCTTGGCCTTATGAAGAACGTTGAACTTGCTTATGTCATCAGGATATTACATAACATCCAGATCTTAACTTAGTAGCTGAACATTTTTAATATCCACATCCTGATGACATCATCCTACCTCAACGTGATATAAAGAAGATATACATGCTTACATCATTAGTACATTAAGCTGCAGGGATATTTCACATTATTAGTGTCATGACTCTATTTTAATAGCCTTATCCCGATGACGTCATTCTATTGTACATCTGTAGACACCCAAAATTGTCCATGTCATAACATTACCTAGTCATACATGACCTTGTAAGATATCTTGTAATATTTTACCTTAGGTCATTACATTATCCCACTTATAAATTCCACTTGATCACCTTTCCAATTAATTAAATAAACCCCTTTATTTAATTAATTCCTCTTCACATGTCTCAAAACAATTTAAATTAAATATTAATCCCTCATCCCTCACTTTTGCCACATTGCAACATGTGTCACATGACTACAACTCTTCATATGCACAAATAATTTAAATAATTTTATTATTTAATTTATGAGATTGCCACTCAGATCCTATTTTTAGCCCCATTCATTGTGCGTCATAGGCATCTTTCTCTCTAAAATAAATAAAAGAATCCCACTTATTCCCTCACATCCTAATTTTAGCCTCAAGTCATAACCCACTTAATGTGCCTCATAAGCATGAAATTGCCTTTTAATCCTCGTCATACACATCACACATTTGACTTTTAATCTTGGCCATCGAATCCAATCAGCCCCATCCTATAAATCTAGCTTCACATAGGCCATTTGAGATCCATCTTCTTCCAGTATCCTCACTCTGCCAAAATTCATCTAATCTCATCTATCTATCTTCTTATATCATCTTTCGTCTCATTGTTATGCTGCAGAAGTGAGCACCCAACATTCCTCCAACAATCAAACCTTCAAAATCTTGCATTCTCATGCGAGGTGGAGAAGAGCAATGGAGGTCAGCCAAGAATAGCATGGAGATTTCAGTTTGCATTTGTATTTATTGTTTTGATTTTCATGTTGTCTTGTTCTCTATTGTGCATGTAATTTTTACCCTAACTACAACATTAATGAAGGATTTTCCTCTGGATGACATCATTCAAATATTTCGACTAGATGGATATTTCACAGACTAATATCTTGATCTCATAAATATCCAAGCTGTGAACTAATCCGATAACATTATGACACATGTCCACATCACTTGGACATATTAAACAAGAATTTATGACCCGATGATGATTCTTTGGTCAACAAGAGTTGACCTGACCTATGATGATGTCATCTAGATATTCATATCCAGATATCCACACCGATTTTCTTTAGCTAGATATCCACTCCCATATACCTGCACTTTTTGCATTTAATGCTGGAAAAGGTCATTGACTTTTAAATTTCAAAGTGTGCCAAAGGACACCTGTGATGATCCAATGAAATCTTGCTAAGAGAGGCTATCAAATCCCTTTGATGCCATTAATAAGCCCTAAAATCACAAATTACCTAAGTTAAAAGGGATTTTTATAGTCATAATTGACAAAATCACATTTGAGAGCCCTAGTTTCTATTGTTAAGAGCTAATTGAGAACTAGAGCCGAACAAAAGGACAAAATTGTAGAAGATCACTTCATATAGAGTGTCAATTCAGTCATTACCACATCAAAAATAGGTTAAGGAAGCATTCATAGGTATGTATGAAATGTACTCCCTCTGGTTATTTCAAAAATCATATCATGATTGGCTGAAAGAGGGTAAATAATGAAATAGGTTAAATGTTCATAAAACATCTAGTCAAATTCATAAGTTTGAATGTTTTGTCTATTTTAGAACATAGAAGATTGATATACTCTAACCCTAGATAAGTGTGTTGGTAAGAGACACTGCTAGGATTCATTAGTGTTGTCATTGATGGCAATAAAGTATATCCCACATATCTGCAGTACATAAATTACTCATACCGGAAGTCAGATTGGGAACAAGTTGGTCCTGTAGTCAAAGAACAGAGATTAAGATAGGATCTGACAGTTGGTTCTGGAACTTTCTGATGGTGAAACCTAATATGTTGTGGATCTGAATAAGTAACAAGGAGTATCTGAACTACTGTATTCTAAGGATTTGGCCTCTGGTGACAAAGCATGTGAAATATATGAGCATTTGAGTATCAAACTCTAATTAGACAGTGCAGATAAAGGAAGAACTAACCAACAGAGTATCATACCTCAATTTGGATGTGCAGAAAGTATTGATCAAATAGTTTGAAGTGTTATATGATTTGGACGACATAGGTAATTGTTGATAACTGAGAGGGGGGGTGAATCAGTTATCTTAATTAATTTAACTTTCTGTTCTTCTTTAATAACTAGTGCAACATCAAAGCAAGTAAGCATCCATAACCATGAAAGAAAAACAAAAGCAATACACATAACACAATGATTTTGATGTGGAAAACCCTCTTAATTGAAAAACCACGAGGTGACTAACCCAAGATTGTATTCTCTGTTAAAAGAATACAAGTACAAAATGGCACTTGCCAATTAGGGCTCACTGCCCGAGCACACTACTCACAAGAGGCTCACTACCTACAAGAGACTCACTATCTACAAGGTATAAGGAAAGTAACAAGATACTTAAACTAATGAGAAGCATCCACATATGTTGAGGTTCAGTTCCGGTTAGGCTCAATACACCGATCTACTGTACTTCATTCTTCCTCTTCTTTGGTGCTGTTGTCCTATCACATACCGGACCTATATTACTACCTTTACACTACTCTATGCTTTTCTTCGCACTTCACTAATACACCACACACACCTTCTCATCAAAATCTATCTGGTATATATATCCGCACAAAGGATTTCAACATCTTTCTAGTCAGCATCCGGAATACTCAATATTTTCCCAAACTCTAGTCTGTCGGCTGAATCCTTGCTTACCAAGTGATGCGTATCAAAGAGATGCTTATATAAGTCATCAATCATGTCAGACAATCATGAATGATCCCTTAAGAAACTTGATTGCCATCAATATCTCATCTAGATTAAAGTCTAAAGCTCTGCTAGTTAGTTCTTCCTCAGTCTACTCTGCCAAACAGGAACCTAATACTTAGGTGTTCATATCTTTTCACTCTTACATTACCGAAGGCTCAATCTCTGGAATATATTAGTCATGGTACTCCTCTTGACCTCCCCAAGTCTGTACTTAACTGAGATACTTCCTCTGAGAGATCCAGACCTAATTGTCATACCTTGTTGCATGCTCTGTTCTTGGTCATCAGACCAAAATACTCTTCAATCTAACTTCTGGTATAGACACACCATGTCATGTAGATGTGTGGGACGGACTTTATTGCCATCAATGACAACACTCACGAAGCCACACAGTGTCTCTTGCCAACAATCTCCCCCTTTGGCATTGATGGCAACACTTAGTGAAAAGTGACTAAGTGTCACACTACACTCCCCCTTGGCTAATGCTTTGTTCTAATGTACACTTTACCAGAGCTCCCCCTTAGCTAGATTCCACATTTTTCACTACTACTCATTCCCCCTTTTACATCAATGGAAAAGGGTAGAATGCGCACATCAAAATTCCCAAAAATCCAACTATACTTAGCCACATAAGTATATATACATGTTATACTTACATAAACTGAAGTATATATGCAAAAGTTGTCTTCAATTGGATGAATTATGTAGCCCAACTCTGCTTCATCCTGTCCAAAATTGAGATGTGATCACTCAACAGGAATACAAAAGCTCCTACCCTCTTTAGATCTGTCGGATCACTGGTCCGGGCTGTGGTCTGAGCATCAGATAGGGCCTCATGCATGGCCTCTAATTTAGGAATAATTATCCCTCTAAGTTCACTTAACCTGCTTATTCTATTTTTCTTCTCCTTCTCAAGCTTCTTTATTTCATTTATGACTGCAATAGTCTAACACTCTTGGTTTATTATGGATGAGGTGAGAGGATCAAAATTTTGAGATAAGCTTAACAATTTATCCTCTTGCTCTTTCACTTTCTTCTCAATATCCTTTGTCACTTTAGACCGGGATAAACAAAATTTATATACTTCTCTGCCATCTTTAAGAGCATTTTCTAAGCTCTTTATCTCAATATCCATATTTCTCCTATCATTTGTTATAAGCCCTTGTACTTCGGAGAATCTCTTACCCAAAAATTCTTTCCAGACTTTCTCTTCTGCTACTTTCTCTAAAGAGTCAAAATGTGTATTAATAGAATTTTCAAGAGACTTTAGATTACCGGATGTGGAGGCTGAAGGATCCTTTCGGAAGGATGGCATGTCTTTCTCTAGCACACTGGATGCAATCTCTATTAGCTCACAATCTTCCATGTGAGATTTTAGAAGCTTTTCTTTTGCTTTGGCTTGAGCAAAAGATTCTACCTTCATTGTCTAGATCAGAGAGAGGGAATCAAAATTGAATGGTCCTTGAAGTAGCTACGGTTCATCTAATTCCATCATTTATTTTGTCAGAAAGTCTTTGACTACTTTTACTGTGTCTCTTGCTGGAGACAGAGTTTTCTTCCCTTCTACAACCTCAACACTATCACTTGTGGCCTTCTCTGTTTGACCTTCTTCTCTTTCCTTTACTTTTTCTTGATTGATTATTTCTTCTTTTCTTTCTTCTCCTTCAGTTCTAGAGTTTGCAGGGGGATCCGAAAGAGAGGTGTCTACTTCTCCATGAACTTCCTCTTCTGGAATAGAGGAATCTATGTCCTTAGATTTCTCTCTACTTGTCTCCTTGGTCTCTTATGCAATTGTCTCAGTAGATTCTCCTTTGTCATCCATGGTAGAGGGTTCATCACCTAAGTCCTCTATAACAGGAAGATTGAATCTTTTAAAATCATCCTGGAGGATATCTTCTATTTCTTTTGCCACTTTGTTAGTTTCTCCAAGCATAAGCTGATTCATTCTAGCTTTGCTCCGAAACTCATCCTTGCAATATTTGAAGATCATATTCATTTGTTTCAAAGTGATTGAAGGATAGAGCTGAATAGCTATCTGTTCCCAGATCTCAAGGTCCTTTGCCTTAGCATTGTTCTTCCTTATTTCTAGTTCCTTCTCTAGGCTTTTGGGAATTAGAGATATGATTTCAATAAATGCCTTATTATAGATATTCAAATACCTGACTCTAGCTTCTTGTAAGATCTTCTGGTTAGATTCATTATATTCATCATAGAACTCAGTCATTGGTTTTAGGCTCCCATCCACAGTGACTGATTTAATGATATCATCAACACAAAGAGTAGGTTTTTCAATAAATTCTTCTGTCTTTTCTTGCTTGCCTTGACCAGTAGAGGATTCACTAGATGTTTTATTCTTCTTCTTCATTTTCTTTACTTCCTCATCTATCTCTGTCTCTTTGTTGGTGCCTGCATGAGCAGTCAAGTTTCAAGCAGTTAGCATGTAGGCACCTTCCTTAAAAATCCAAAAATATTCTAGGTCTCTGGGCCTTCTTAGTATGTCTCAATGTCAACATCATTTTTTTCTTTGGTGAGGAGGTCATCATCATCATGTTTCCAGTCATCACCCTATTGTTTCTTGCGAGCATCATCATCATATCTTCTGCCAGCCTGATCTTTCTCTCGGGGTGATATTTTAACATCGGGTGATCTTAGTTAAGATCATCCTGATGATGTTGCTGCAAAGTCCTAAGTATGACCTGATCTTCTATAGGGTCATCATATTTGAACATCAGGTGATCTTTGTTAAGATCATCCTGATGTTGCGATGAAGATGGTCATCGGGGTGATGTTACTTATCGGGTGGAAAAGTAAGTGGTCTGCCGATGAGGAGGGTCTAGCCGATAGGGTGATATCCTACAGGAGGCATTTTGTCATGCTGGAGGATGATGATGACAAGACTTATGCTAGCGTCGTCGGGAGCAAAAGCACCAACATCATATATCCTCATGACCTAGCTTATAAGGTGATGAGGAGGTTGTCGTGGGGTGTATGTGGGATAATTGGTTCCCACATAAATTTGAAATATCAGGATGATACATTTTGGCAGGAAAGGTTTGTGATGCACAGTATTCTACATTTCCCAAGGCCGTGGGTTGGTACGCCCTTAATGACAGATTTTGTAGGGTATGGGTGAAGATGTGGACGTATCTAGTACCTGACTGAAGTTGTGAATCCCTAGGCGGCGGCGTAGGGCTCGAGATCTCTTCCTGTCCCCTCCACCTGCTGCATTCAAGTCTGAGCACCAATTTCTCATGACACACTGTATCTGGCGATTTTTGATGTGCCATTGTACTAAATGCTGGGTACACCTTCCTACTATATATACGGCAGACTGTGTTACTCATTCAGGTTGGTTGTTGAAGGCCTGGGGCATTTTTGTGTAAATAATGAAGGACAGGGCATGATCCTGGTTGTTCTACCTCTTGGAGTTTATGAGTTGCATCATGAGTGTATTTTGCACATATGTTCAGTTTCATTGTCGATTTATATGAAAAATGGTTATTGCATGTGTCTAATTGCTTGTCTCCATTTGTTGTATGCATCTCCTTCTTTTGAATCTGGTTGCTAAGGGTTTCTCAGATTCTAGGGTATAGACCTCTATACTGCATGCTTGATCTGTAACTTCCATTCAAGGAGTGGATTAAACTGTTTTAGGTTGAGCATGGAGAAGGTTGTATATTAGCAGGGATATCTATAAGTAGAGGCAGTTAGATACCCATTCTTGGGTGATATTTGAAAGGCAAACATCAATTCCAACCCCTTGAAACTTGAATGCTAGTTGTAAACCATCTGATGTATATGTCTAGTTGACTCCTTGCCCTAAGATAGGCACCAGTCTGCTCCTGGGTCAGTAGTTATGATCCACATTCCCCTTGTCTTGTATCCAAACATCACTTCCACCCATTTCATAACTTCCACCTATTAGTGTAGGAGTAGGATTAGGACCCCTGCATACTCTCATCCTCAACCAGACAAATGTGTCCAAGAATGTTGCCAACCTTGTGATCTATCATGTAGATCTTGGTCCACACATGAAAGTATTTTGCCTGTTTCTGTCAAGCTAAATCATTCAGTCATTGAGCTAGTCAAGGTCACATCTTTAGCAAATAGGGACACCCCCCTTGGTGTGGCAGAACCAGAAGTGAAGGGGAGGAGCTCACGCAACCTCCTATATTTAGTTGGCTAAATCTGCCTGTGCATTAGAACTAGCAAACCCTAATGTTGATTTAGAAGAAAAAACAACAAATTGGCGACTCTGCTGGGGATCGAATGTGAAAGTGTTATCCTGCAATCTCTGGTGAGGTTTTGCCCATCCGAGTAACCAACAAAATGGTGACTCTGCTGGGGAGATCAATGTCATATCCATGAAAGTTTGAGTCTAAAAGATTGAAAAATCAGACCTGGAGGTGCTTTGTTGCAGCAAAGGAAAAAGTTGTATGTGTGACTCTACTATGGGAGAACCCAGAAAGAAAGAAATCAATTTGTAGCTTCAGCCAGTTTGAAGCTCATTCCTCTGCCAAGGAGTTGGTGACTCTTTGACTGAACCTATCAGTAGCTGCAACATATCTAGGTATTTGTACAAGTTTTTGAAAGATTCCCTATTTGGTGAAATAGCACTGGTTAAAAGGGAAACATTGGTGAAAGCAGAGCTTGCACGCTGTTGTTAGAACCTACTCTGTATTTCAAAGGAGCATGCAATATTGTTAAAAGACTCATTTAGAGGACTCTAGGTGAGTTGAAATAGCAGTTTGTATTTTAAAAGCCTGAGGTCATATTGTAATTGAAAATCTGAGTAGAGAAGAAGGTTGCAAAAAAATAAAAAGATGTATTATTAGCCCATGCACCCTTGTGAGCTGTCAAATGCAATAATGTATAATAATCAATCCCAACCATGTAATAGAAGAAGTTTTAGCATTGATAGATATAAGCCCATAAATTTTGATGGCATTTGTGGCTATCCAAATGCTTTTCCATCTAAAATCAGAAAATATTTGCCCAAATTTAGTGGTGCAAAGGATGAATCAGCTGAGAAACACTTGCAACAGTTTATAAATGTTGTAGATGATTTTGAGATTGACCATGAAGATGTAGTTATGAGATTATTTGTTCAATCTCTAGATAAAGTTGCAAGGGACTGGTTCTCCTATCTTCCAGCTTACTCTGTCAGCTCTTGGCATGATTTTAAATATGCATTTCAAGAACAATTTGGTGAAAGAATATTTGAATATGCAGTTATTAGTGATTTTATGTATAACCATATTGAAGAAGATGAGTTGATCCCAGCTTTTAACCTTAGATTTATGAAGGTATTGAATAGAATTCCAAAATACATGAGACCAAATGATACACTATGCCTAGTTGTCTATTTGGGAGCATTTGATAGGAAAATGAGCTATAGATTGAGGGACAAGGAGCCCACCACATTGCATCAGGCACGTCAGTTTGCCATTGACATTGAAAATAATTGGAGGTATGGGATTCAAAAAGGGTATTTCTTTAAAAAAATTTGCTGCCCTAAGGCCCCCAATGCTGATGAGGGATATAGTTTGAATGTTGGAGATGAATGTCAAAGTACTCACACCCCTACTATCCCAATTTTTGCATCATTTCAAGTTGATGATGGTTTTGTTATAGAGAAGGATGTCCTATTTTGCCCAACAAATGAAGTTGACAACAATAATTTCCCAAGTAATATTTGTATGCTAGTCCTAAACAAAGAGAATTCTGTTTAAATGATCCAGTTATGCAAAGTTGTAATCATATGGATCAAGAGTCAATATCAGTTTCATCAAGAAGCATTAGAGGGCTGGAAAATGATGTAGACAGTTCAACTTCAGAGTGCATTGAAGTAGCAGAAATTTTGTATGTGGGGCAATCAGATAAATCAGTTGATAGTGATGATATCCATGATCAGTTCATGGATCAAGTTTGTTCTTCTTATGACTATGGATTTAATGATAACAAAGAGATAGATTGTCATGAAGAGGAAACAAAGACTTTTGCAATAAGTGTAAATCCCCGTTATGATGAGCTTGTGGATGCATTTGATATTGTGAGTTATGACATTCATTGGTGCAGAATTAACCCTCTGTTTGAAAATGATAATACTAATTTGCAAATTGTGGATAATGAATGCTCAGCATCAGTTGTTTTAGATATGTGCAGTGATGGTAATGGTTGTGTGGATCAGGTTTTGCTTTCAATGTCAACAGGTGATATGAATTACATTGAGGGTCTCATACTTTTTGAGTGTTTTCAGTTTTTGGATCAGCTGGGTATGTGTTTGGTTATATGCAACAGCCAGGTAGATAATGAGTATTGCCAAATGCAATATGAGGATATACTACTTGAGGATCATAACATACATATGTTACCTAATGCTGAAGAATATTATAATGTGTATAGTTATATCTCTGATTATAAGGTACAGAGTGACAGAAGCAATACTGACAGTGGCAAGTTTTCAAAAATGGTAAAGTGTGTAATTGACAAGATCAGCAGATGGGCAGATTGTTTTAATGTCTTCAGCTATGGTTGGGATTATTCAGTTTGGAATCAGGCATTTGATAGGATAAAGTTGTGGTTCTTCCTTTTTGGTTGCCCAGGGCCTCCAAAATGATGTTTTAAAAACCTAGTTTGTGATGCAGGTTGGTGCAAGTTTGACTCTGTTGCCCAATGGATAAGGACTGGTCTGCATCCTAGAGATCTAAGGTTCTTGCCATGCCTGCAAGAGGCATGCATCCCCAGATAGAGCCACTATTGGTGCTTGCATGAGCAGTCAAGTTTCAAGCAGTTAGCATGCAGGCACCTTCCCTAAAAATCCAAAAATATTCTAGGTCTCTGGGCCTCCTCAGTATGTCTCAATGTCAGCATCATTTTTTTTCTTCGGTGAGGAGGTCATCATCATCATGTTTCTAGTCATCACCCTATTGTTTCTTGTGAGGGTCATCATCATATCTTCTGCCAGCCTAATCTTTCTCCTGGGGTGATATTTTAACATCGGGTGATCTTAGTTAAGATCATCCTGATGATGTTGCTGCAAAGTCCTAAGTATGACCCAATCTTCCATAGGGTCATCATATTTGAACATCAGGTGATCTTTGTTAAGATCATCCTGATGTTGTTTTATCACTTCATGTTCGTTGTTTTATCACCCTGATGATGCTAACATCATTCTTATGTCAGTGTGATATCTGCTTTTCTACCTGTCTGCATCATGATATTTTCGAAGGAGGGGGTGATATTTTCATATCCGATATCACCCCGATATATGAATATGGTGGTGACGTCATCAAGATCCAAGGGGGGTCATATTTCTAATAGTAGTGATCTTGTGGAGATCCCCTAATATTTGCAAATATGACGATGACATCATCCGAATATGAGGAGGTGTGCGATGATGTCAGCAGGATATGACGGTGACGTCATTAGGATGTTCATCGGCCAGACGTGTGGTATCGGTGAAATAGGAGGGTCTTCCTCTTATGTATCAAGTTGTGCCAAAGAATATGGTCATCGGGGTGATGTTTCTTATCAGGTGGACAAGCAAGTGGCCTGCCAATGAGGAGGGTCTAGCCGATAGGGTGATATCCTGCAGGAGGGATTTTGTCATGTTGGAGGATGATGATGACAAGATCTATGCTAGTGTCATCGGGAGCAAAAGCACCGACATCATATATGCTCATGACCTAGCTTATAAGGTGATGAGGAGGTTGTCGTGGGGTGTATGTGGGATAATTGGTTCCCACATAAATTTGAAATATTAGGATGATACATTTTGGCGGGAAAGGTTTGTGATGCACAATATTCTGCATTTCCCAAGGCCACGGGTTGGTATGCCATTAATGGTAGATTTTGCAGGGTATGGGCGAAGATGTGGATGTATCTAGTACCTGACTGAAGTTGTGAATCCCCAGGCAGTAGCACAGGGCTTGAGATCTCTTCTTGTCCCCTCCTCCACTTGCTGCATTCAAGTCTGAGTGCCAATTTCTCATGACGCGCTGTATCTGGTGATTTTTGATGTGTCATTGTACTGAATGCTGGATACACCTTCCTACTATATATGTGGTAGATCGTGTTACTCATTCAGGTTGGTTGTTGAAGGCATGGGGCATTTTTGTGTAAATAATGAAGGATAGGGCATGATCCTGGTTGTTCTATCTCTTTCGAGTTTATGAGTTGCATCATGAGTGTATTTTGCACATATGTTCAGTTTCATTGTCGATTTATATGAAAAATGGTTATTGCATGTGTCTAATCGCTTGTCTCCATTTGCTATATGCATCTCCTTCTTTTGAATCTGGTTGCTAAGGGTTTCTCAGATTCTAGGGTATAGACCTCTATATTACATGCTTGATCTGTAACTTCCATTCAAGGAGTGGATTAAACTATTTTAGGCTGAGCATGGAGAAGGTTGTATGTCAGCAAGGATATCTATAAGTAGAGGTAGTTAGATACCCATTCTTGGGTGATGTTTGTAAGGCAAGCACCAATTCCAACCCCTTGAAACTTGAATGCTAGTTGCAAACCATCTGATGTATATGTCTAGTTGACTCCTTACCCTGAGATAGGCACTGGTCTACTCCTGGGTTAGTAGTTATGATCCACATCCCCCTTGTATTTCATCCAAACATCACTTCCACCCATTTCATAACTTCCACCTGTTAGTGTAGGAGTAGGATTAGGACCCCTGCATACTCTCATCCTCAACTAGACAAATATGTCCAAGAATGTTGCCAACCTTGTGATCTATCATGCAGATCTTGGTCCACACATGAGAATATTTTTCCTGTTGCTGTCAAGCTAAATCATTCAGTCATTAAGCTAGTCAAGGTCACATATTTAGCAAATAGGGACACCCCGCTTGGTGCAGTAGAACCAGAAGTGAAGGGGAGGAGCTCACGCAACCTCCTATATTTAGTTGGCTGAATCTGCCTGTGCATTAGAACTGGCAAACCCTAATGCTAATTCAGAAGAAAAAACAACACTCTTCATCATCATTGAGACTTGTATAGGACCTTGTTGCCTTTTTCTTTGTTCTTTTCTCTCCCTTTCTAGATGTCTGGGCTTCCGGTTTTGATGCCTTTTGGCTCTTAGAGGTGGCTGGTGTAGAGATTTTGGAGGATCTAGTCTGGGAGGGGGCTTGCATCGGGGCACTTTCTTTTTCTGTTTCTAGCCTTTCTTTCTCTGCCCTTTCCATCTTCTCTCTATTTGCATCAAGTGCCTCCTTTGAAATTCCATGCCTCTTGGCAAATTCTTCTACTTCCCTCCTTACTTTTCTCTTGATCTTAGGTTGTCTTAGTTCAATATGAACTTTTACACTCAGTTCTTGAAAGGTTCCAAACCTTTTCTGCCTTAGGATCCTTAGGTTGACTTAGCATGTGTTGAACATGTAGCTCTACAATTTTCTTATCTACTTCATACCCCATTGGCATGATCCAAACTGTCCTTGGCTCCACTACCTCCATTAGGCATTGATCAGTGTCTATCATAAAGCACACTGTATCCTTGTATTTCTCAACCAAATATTGGGGGATTCTTTCTCTAGCCTGCATCATGCTCTAAAAGTTCTTGAAGTAGTCCCAGAGTGTTGTATTATGTGCCTTAGCATCACTAATTCCATGCAAATAATCTCTGATTTGTATGGCTACTGGTCTGTTATTTTGCCATATCCAACCACTGGATCCAGGAAGCTCATTCATAAAGTAGAAGAACAAACACAGTATTAGCCCACCATACTTGAATGAGTTTTTCTTGTCCTTCTTGATCTTTTGTAGCTTTTCCAATAGTTTGCTTAGAAGAAGCCCACAAAGATAATAATCTACATTCTCCCTTAACATTTGATAAGCAACATAGATTATAGTTTCAGATACAGAATTCTCCCTGCTGGAGTTATATATCTTATAGCCATTTATCATGGATGCAAACTTGATATCCGAATCAGTGATATCTTCAATTATCATTGCTCTCTTGTCAAATTTTGATCCTGTTGCCTCACTCACAGTCTGATTCTTGATGGATTTGAGAGTAGGTAACCCATGAGATAAGTACAATCTGGTAATTGCCCTAATGGCATCCTTGGTTATCTTGAATGGCATCATCAATCACATAAAGTTGTCATGCATTCTATTCAGAACATACCGGACCCATTCATCTTCTGTAAAATAGGGGAAATGAATGCATTGTCCAAAATGCTTGTCCCAGATAGCCTTGTACTGAGGTTTGAGTTCAAAAGAATCATCTATTAACTGATTGTGATAGATATCCATTAACTTGGATTCCCCAAATTCCTCAATGTTTGCATGAATATATGCCCTAACATCTTCTACATGCAAAACCCCATGCGGAATGCTTGAAAAGGTGCCTAGGGGATCAACTTCTAGGGATTTGTAGGGATGTTTCTTGAATTTAGGATGCGACCTATCAATGATCTTCACAACATTCAGAGTACCCATCTTTTAGAAGATTCAGAGAGAGCTTTTCAAGAGAGAAAAATACCTTTTATGCTTCTAGGGTTCACAATATGAGCCAGATCAAATTGCTGGAAGAATCGACTTCTACGATTGATCTTTGAAAGGCTTGAAACAATTTTGTTGTAGAGCTCCGTTTCTCTTTTTCTCGAATGTGAATGTGCAAATATTCAATAAGAGAACCCTTATATTTCTGTGCAAACCCTAATTCCACTTTGCAATAAATATGCAACTTAAGTCATTCTAGTTGCCTTGTTTTCCTTGATCTGAGAAAGATCTTTTCCAGATCACTGAGATGCACTTAGAGTTATTCTCGGTGATTATTGACAATCTATCTTCCTTTCTCCAATTATTTCATCTATCCGCATATCAAAATACCTTAATTTTTGAATCATATCAGATCTAACTGTGAAAAACCTGCTCTTACCGGATGACTGTTAAACCGGATCAATCTTTTATGATTAACCTCTTCTAAATTTCTTGTGGATCTTCCATATCTTTACCAAGGCTTATTTAGATGTTTCTTTGAGAACCCTTTAATCCACAACTATCCATGTGCCAATTTCAGGCACCAATTGACTGGCTGGGGGAACTTGTTTTCTTTTGTGACTCCCCCTGAGCCAGAGTTCATCTATTTAGTTTTCAAAAGGAATATCAGCACTAGAGTCTGGTGCGGATCCATCCCCAAGATTTTCTGCGCTTCTCTTTACCCAAATCTTGTTCATCTCCCTTTGAATTTCATCTGCATTCACTGTTCCTTTTCCTTTGTCTTGATTTTGATTTTGATGCATCGTACCCTTTTTATCCTGATTCTTACTTCTGCAGAATTTGGCAATATGACCAGATCTATTGCAATTGTAGCAAACAACATTTCTTTGCATATTTAACTGATATCCTCTTGATCTACACTGATTAGCCATATGTCCCATTCTATTGCATGCAAAGCATCTACCATTGAATGAATTGTTCATTTGCATATTTCTACACTCATGAGATTTGTGACCATACCTTTTGCAATTAAAAGACTATCTGAAGAAGGATGAATTAGTCTGATTCATTCTTCTTCTGTACTGATTTTCTTTATGACCAAAGTTATTGCAATTGTGGCAGTATCCATTGAAGGATGGATATCTTTAAGCATTTGGTTGCCTTACCGGAGGTCTTCTAGGCCTGTTCCTTGGATTTTCTGATCTAGAGTTCTTCTGACTAGATCCGAAGCTTTCACCTTTCTCATACCCCAAGCCTTGCTTGTCATCTACCCTCTTTTGGCTTTCAAGAAGAACTTCAAGTTGAGTAGAGCTTATCTTGAATTTCTCTTTGTATTCATTTTCTATTTGAAGATCCCTTTTTAGAGTGTCAATCTGATTCTCAAGTTGTTCTTCATTATCTCTAGATTCTTCAAGATCTTATTCCAAATGCCTGATTATTCTATCCATTTTGTGGCAGTCTTCTGACTTCTACTTGAGAGATTGTTTTAGATTATCTTTAGTCTTTCTTTTCTCTTCAATCTCTTGGGTAAATTTCATAACCCCTTATTCCATTTCATGTCTTACCATAATGACCTCTTTTGATAGCTTCTCACATAATTTGTTCTTCTCATTCATATCTTCATTAGTAACATTGGCTTCACTTTGACTTGCTAATTGCTGAAGAAGTTCCTCTCTCTTTTTCATAGAGATACTCAGGTTGTCCTTTAGTTCATTAATGAAATCATCAACTTGTTTGAGTCTTTCCCTCAATTTATTGACTTCAAAGTGAGATTGCTCAAGATCATCAAGGGCAGACTGAAGTTATTCCCTCATAACATACATATCCATTAGAATTCCTAGATCTTCCTCAAGCTGTTAGGCTCTGTTTGGAGGAACTTGGCTCTAATACCAATTGTTGATAACTGAGAGGGGGTGAATCAATTATCTTAATTAATTTAACTTTCTATTCTTCTTTAATAACTAGTGCAACATTAAAGCAAGTAAGCATCCATAACCATGAAAGCAGAAACAAAATCAATACACATAACACAATGATTTTTACATGGAAAAACCTATTAAGGGAAAAACCATGGGGTGACTAACCCAAGATTGTATTCTCTATTAAAAGAATAGAAGTACAAAATGGCACTTGCCAATTAGGGCTTGTTGCCTGAGCACACTGCTCACAAGAGGCTTATTGCCTACAAGAGACTCACTGTCTATAAGGTATAAGGAAAGTAACAAGATACTTGAACTAATGAGAAGCATCCACATATGTTGAGTTTCAGTTCCAATTAGGCTCAATACACCGATCTACTTCACTTCATTCTTCTTCTTCTTTGGTGCTGCTGTCCTGTCACATACTGGACTTGTATTACTGCCTTTACACTACTCTCTTCTTTTCTTCGCACTTCATTAATACACCAAACACACCTTCTCATTGAAATCCATCTGGTATATATATATCCGCACAAAGGATTTCAACATCTTTCTAGTCGGCATCTAGAATACTCAATATTTTCCCAAACTCTAGTCTGTCAGCTGAATCCTTGCTTACCAAGTGATGCGTATCAAAGAGATGCTTATAGAAGTCATCAATCATGTCAGCCAATCATGAATGATCCCTTAAGAAACTTGATTACCATCAATATCTCAACCAGATTAAAGTCTGAAGCTCTGTCGGTCAGTTCTTCCTCAGTCTACTCTGCCAAATAGGAACCCAATACTTAGGTGTTCATATCTTTTCACTCTTACATTACCGGAGGCTCAATCTCTAGAATTTATTAGTCATGGTACTCCTCTTAACTTCCCCAATTCCACACTTAACTGAGATACTTCCTCTGAGAGATCTAGACCTGATTGTTAGACCTTGTTGCATGCTCTATTCTTGGTCACCAGACCAAAATACTCTTCAATCTGACTTTCGGTATAGACACACCATGTCCTACGGATGTGTGGAATGGACTTTGTTGCCATCAATGACAACACTCATGAAGCCACATAGTGTCTCTTGCCAACAGTAATGACTTCTATGCCTAAGTTTTTGGTGTGCATCATCAATCAAGTATGGATTTAGCTGACATAATAGTAACTTGCAAATATCCTAAGTGTTCTTGTTGCCGACTAGAAAGTTGATTGGAAATCTATGATGTGGATATATATATTCCTGATGGATTCAAGCTTATGAAGTTGTGGTGGTAATAGGACAAGAAAAGAAGTGTGAAGAAAAGCAGAGATAAGTGTGAAGACAACAATCCAAGTCTGGAATGTGACAGAATAGTAATACTAAGCAGAGGAAGGATGAAATGTGTTAGATCAAGATATTGTGCCTAACCAAAACTGAATTCTTGCATATGCAGATGCTTCTCATCAGTTCAAACACCTGGATATCTTTTGTAAGTTCTATAGATAGTGAGTCTCTTGTAGGCAGTGAGCCTCTTGTGAGTAGTGTGCTTGGGTAGTGAGCCCTAACTAGCAAGTGCCATTTTGTACTCCTTTATTATTTTAACAGAGAATATAATCTTGGGTTAGTCACCTCGTGGTTTTTCCCTTAATAGGATTTCCACGTAAAAATCCTTGTGTTATGTGTGTTAATTTCATTTCAGTTCTTATGATTACTTATGTTTGATATAGCACTGAATGTGAAGATAAGAAAAGAAAGTAAAAGTAAGAAAAGTTTTAAGATAACTGATTCACCCCCCCTCTCAGTTATCTGCATTGTTTCCAACAATTGGTATTAGAGCTAAGTTCCTCAGAAAAAGCCTAACAGCTTGAGGAGAATCTGGGAATCTCAATGGATGCATATGGTATGAAAGAACAACTTTAGTCTACCCTAGATCATCTTGAACAATCCTAGTCTAAGGTCAATAATCTGAGAGAGTAACTCAAGGAAGCTGATGATTTCATAAATGAGCTGAAAGAAAAACTCAGTAATTCTGTGAAAAAGAGAAAGGAACTACTTCAAAAATTAGCAAATCAGAATGAAGCCAATAATACTGATGAAGACCTAAATGAGAAAACAAATCTATGTGAAAAGTTGTCAAAAGAAGTTGTTATGCTAAGACATGAAATGGAATCAGGGACTATGAAATTTACTCAAGAAATTGAAGAAAAAAGAAAGACTGAAGATAATCAAAAATAATCCCTTAAGGAGAAAATAGAAGATTGCTACAAAATGGATAGGATAATTAGACATCTTGATTTTGATCTTGGAGAAGCTAGATACAATGAAGAACAACTTGAGAGATAGATTGACACTCTTAAACAAGACCTTGAAACTGCAAATGAATACAAAGAGAAATTCAAGATAAGCTCAACCAAACTTGAAGTGCTACTTGAAATTCAAAAGAAGATAGATGATAAGCATGGCTTGGGATATGAGAAAGGTGAAAGCTCTGGATCTAGTCAAAAAAACTTTGGGTCAGAAAGACAAAGAAATAGGCCTAGAAGACCTCTGGTAAGACAACCTATTGCTCAAAGATATCCATCTTTCAATGGAAGCTGCTTCAACTACAACATATTTGGTCATAAAGCAACTCAGTGCAGGAGTAGGATAAATTAGAATAATCCATCCTTCTCTGGTCAATGCTTCAATTGCAAAAGGTATGGTCACAAATCTCATGAATGCAGAAACATACAAATGAGTAATTCTTTCAATGGTAGATGCTTTACATGCAATAGCTAATTAGTGTAGATCAAGAGGATATCAACCAAATAGGCAAAGAAATGTTGTGTGTTACAACTACAATAAATCTGGTCATATAGCTAGATTCTGTAGCAGTAGAAATCATGATGAAAAGGGTCCGGTGAAACATGATCAGAAACTAGACAAAGGCAAAGGTAAAGTGAATGCAGATGAGATTCAAAAGGAGATGAGAAAGATTTGGATAAAGAAGAGCATGATGAACACTTGTGATGGATCCACACCGAAATTCAGTGTTGATAATCCTTCTAGAATTTAAAAGGTGAGCTCTAGCTCAAGGGGAACTATAGAGGAGATCAAATTCCCCCAGCTAGTTAGCAAGGGCCTAAGTTTGGCACAATAAGTAAGAGTCAAAGCTTACAAGGGGTCTTGGAGGTTAATAAAAAATTTCTTAGTCAAAGGTTGAGTAATCTGCATAAGGATTTGAAGAAGTTATAATCAGATCCTACTCCAATAGCCATAAGGTAAAAGAAAAACTACACAAAGAAATCCGGTATGATCCAAAAATCTAAGCTTATGATCTATGGATTTGGAGACATGTTTTGGAAGGCTAAATGTATGTTTCCAACACATTTGTATGATGACTTGAAGATTCGCATAGTGATTCATGAGAATGAATTCACTCAAAAAAGGGTTACCAGATGACTTAAAAGTATGCATTTATTACAAAAGGGAATTAGGTTTTGTACAAGTATAAAAGGCTTTTCACTTGTCATTTACAACACTTTGTACTCACAAAGAAGAAAGAAGAGCTCTGAGAAGAGATCCTACAAATTACTCAAGTTCAAGCTGAAGATCAAAATCAGGCAGAAATTTGCTCCGGCATTTGCTACAAACCCTAAGGTGTAAAAAGGTATTTCTTTTCTACAAATTCTCTCCAGATT
Source organism: Cunninghamia lanceolata (assembly GCA_027924645.1). Taxonomy (NCBI): domain Eukaryota; kingdom Viridiplantae; phylum Streptophyta; class Pinopsida; order Cupressales; family Cupressaceae; genus Cunninghamia; species Cunninghamia lanceolata. The sequence goes on along the minus strand of BSBN01000877.1, from coordinate 9,294,487 downwards.
TCATTGCTAAAATGGCTACTCCCATGGTTGTGAATGTCACTGAGAGGTCAAGACTAAAATTCAAGAAACATCCCTTCAAATATCTTGAAGTTGATCCCTTGGGTGCATTTTCCCATATCCCGCATGGTGTTCTGCATGTAGAAGATGTTAGGGTTTACATTCATACAAACCTTAAGGAATTGGGAGACCTAGAATTGATAGAATTGTATCACAAACTATTAAGTAATGACAACTTTGAACTCAAGACGTAATTCAAGGCCCTAAAAGACAAGCACTTTGCTCATTGCATACATTTCCCATCATTTGGAGAAGACGAATGGGACTAGTATGTCTTGAGAAGGATACATGATAACTTTATATGGTTAATGAGTCCATTTAAGATAACCAAAGATGCCATCAAGGATGTAACTAGATTACACTCAACTGGTGGGTTACCTGCACTCAGAGCTGTGAATAATCAAACCGTAACAGAAGCCACCAGATCAAAATATGACAAGAGGGCAATGACTATAGATGATATTACTAATCTGGATGTCAAGTTTGCATCAATTATAATTGGTTACAAGACTTATCACTCAAGTAGGGAGAATTTTGTATTTGATACGACAATCTATGCCGCATATTAGATACTAAAAGAAAATGCAAACTATGATTTGTGTGAACTTCTATTGAATCAACTGATGGAGATTCTAGAGAAGATCAAGAAAGACAAGAAAAATTCCTTTAAGTATGGTAGTCTAATATTGTGTCTATTCTTCTACTTCATGAATAAGCTACCAGGATCAAGAGGTCTGATATGGGCAAATGACAAACCAGTTGCCATTCAAATCAGGGATTATTTGCATAAACTTGGTGATACACAAGCCTAGAAGGTAACTCTCTAGGGTTACTTCAAGAACTTCCAAAGCATGATGCATGCAAGAGAGAATACCAAAGTCAATAGTTGAAAAATACAAAGACATAGTTTACTTCATGGTTGATCCAGATCAATGTCTAATGGAGGCAGTTGAGCCAAGGACTGTATGGGTGATGCCCATGGGTTATGGAGTAGATGAAAATCTATTAGAGGCTCATGTTCAACATCTACTAACTCAACCCAAGGACACTGAAGTAGAGATATTTGGCACCTTTCATGAGCTAAACATAAAATTGCATGTTGAGTTAAGGAAGCCTGAAACAAAAAGAAAAGTGAGAAAGGAGGTTGAAGAACTTGCTGGGATGTTTGGCATAACAAAGGAGGTAGTTGATGCAAATAGAGAAAGAATAGAGAAAACTGAAAGGGAAATGGAAGGTGCAAAGAAAGAAAGCATTCCGGTGAAAGCCTCTACCTGGATGAGATCCACTAGAAGTTCTGCCCCAGTCACTTTTGAAAGCCCAAAAACTACCAAATCAAAAACCAAACCACCTATCAAAAGTGTAAAGAGAAAGAAGACTAAGGCCACAAGGACATATGTGAGCCTTAAGGATGATGAAGAGACAAAATCAGACATGGAGGTTAGAGAATTAAAGAAATCCAAGAAAAAACTCTCCAAGGATGAAAAGAATGATGAGGAGCAGAAGACATAAGAGTTTGTTGAGAAACCCACTCTCTCAATTGAAGACATCATCAAAGCAGTCACTGTGGATGGAAACCTGTAGCTGGTGATAGAATTCTATGATGAATACAATGATGCAGATAAGAGAATACTTGAGGAAACAACTGTCAGGTACTTGAACATCTATAACAAAACCTTCATTGAAATAATTTTATTAATTCCTAAAAGCCTAGAACAAGTACTAGAGCTAAGAAAAGAAAATGCAATTGTAAAAGACTTAGAGATCTGGGAACAAATAGTGATACAGTTATGTCCATCTATCACTCCAAAACAAATAAAAATGGTTTTCAAGGATAGCAAAGAAGATTTCCAAAGCAATTCCAGAATGAATAATCTCATGCTTGGAGAAACTGACAAAATAGCTGATGAAACAAAAGAAATTCTCTAGAAAGCCTTGAAAAGGTTTAATCTTCCTATTGTAGAGGAAGCAAATTAAGAGCCCTTTGACATGGATGTAGAAGGATTAAGAAAATTAATGAAGAGTCTTTTGACATGGATGTTGAAGGATTAAAGAAAATTGATGAAGAGACATCTGAGGCCTTAGACTCCTCTGTTCTGGAAGAGGAAGTACAGAAAGAAGAGACAAACACTATTGATGACAATAAGCAAATCAGTTTGGATGTATCCAAAGAAAAGGAAGTTGAGACTACAAGAGACACTGCAGAAACATTACAAAGGTTCTTGGACAAGGAAGTTATGGAGTTAGATGAACTTGAGTTGATTTAAGGGCCACTAAATCTGGATTCTCTCTCCCCAGTTTAGATAATGAAGATAGCATCTTTTGCTCAGGCCAAAGCCAAAGAAAAACTCTTGAAATCTCATATGGAGGATAGTGAGCTGCTAAGTATTACTTCTGGAGTGCTGGAGAAGATTATACCCACTTATTAGAAGGATTCATCAGCTTCTCCATCCGGTAATCTGAAGAACCTAGTTAATTCTATTAATACACATTTTGAGTCCTTAGAAAAATTAGCAGAAACTAAGGTCCGGAAGGAATCCTTGGGAAAAAGATTTAGTGAGGTACAAGGACTAATTGCTAATGATAGAAAAACCCTAGACATTGGCATAAAGAGCATTGAAAATGCTCTTAAGGATGGTGGGGACATATACAAATTTTGTTTAACTTAGCCTAAAGTGGCAGAGGACATTGAGAAGAAAATGAAAGAATAAGAAGGAAAACTATCAAGTCTATCTTAGAATTTTGATCCCCTCACCACCTCTTTGGTGAATCAAGAATGCCAAGCTATTGTTATAATAAATGAAATAAAGAAACTGGTTAAAGAGAAGAACATAATGGATAGAATGGGTGAACTCAAAGGGATAATCATCCCTAAGTTAGAGGCAATGCATGATGCCTTGGCAGATGTGCTAAGTATAGCCCAGACCAGTGATCAAACAGATTTGAAGAGGACAGAAGCATTTGCATTTTTGTTGAGTGGGCATATCTCCATTTTGGATAGGATGAAGAAAAGTTGGGCCACAGAGCTTGTACAGTTGAAGACTACATTTCTAGATATACTTGAGTATATGTAAGTTTATCTTATGGATTGTATGTACATTTGTGGCTTTATATAGTAATCTTTTGCACAATTTTGGTTTGCAGATCTCACCCTTTGCCATTGATGTCAAAGGGGGAGTGAAGAGTAGTGAAAAATGAGGAATCGTACATTAAGGGAGAACCAGTAAGCAATTTGGAAAGATGGAACACAAGCAAAGGGGGAGTTACTGTGACACTTAGTCATTTTTCACTAAGTGTTGCCATCACTGCCAAAGGGGGAGATTATTGGCAAGAGACACTGCTAGTATTCATTAGTGTTTTCATTGATGAAAAACAAAGTATATCCCACATATCCACAGTATATAAATTACTCATACCAGAAGTCAAATTGGGGACAAATTGGTTTGGTAGTCAAAGAACAGAGCTTAAGATAGGATCCAACAGTTGGGTCCAGAACTCTCTGATGGATAAACCCAGTATGTTGCAGATCTAAATAAGTAACAAGGAGTATCTGAACTACTATATTCTAAGGATTTGGCCTTTGGTGACAAAGAATGTGAAAGTTATGAGCATTTGAGTATCAGACTCTAGTTAGACAGTGTAGATAGAGGAAGAACTGACCAACAGAGTATCAGACCTCAATCCGAATGTGCAGAAAGTATTGATCAAATAGCTTGAAGTGTTATATGATTTGGCCGACATAGATAATGACTTCTATGCCTAAGTTTTTGGTGTGCATCATCAATCAAGTATGGATTCAGCTAACAGAACAGTAAGTTACAAATATCCTAAGTGTTCTTGTTGTCGACTAGAAAGTTGATTGGAAATCTATGATGCAGATATATATATTCCTGATGGATTCAAGCTTGTGAAGGTGTGGAGCCAATAGGACAAGAAAAGAAGTGCAAAGAAAAGTAGAGATAAGTGTGAAGATAGCAATCCAAGTCTAGAATGTCACAGAATAGTAATACTAAGCAGAGGAAGGATGAAATGTGTTAGATTAGTATATTGTGCCTAACCAGAACTGAATTCTTGCATATGCAGATGCTTCTCATCAGTTCAAACACTTGGATATCTTCTGTAAGTTCTATAGACAGTGAGTCTCTTATAGGTAGTGAGCCTCTTGTGAGCAGTGTGCTTGGGTAGTGAGCCCTAACTGGCAAGTGCCATTTTGTACTCCTTTATTCTTTTAACAAAGAATACAATCTTGGGTTAGTCACCCTATGGTTTTTCCCTTAATAGGGTTTCCACATAAAAATCCTTGTGTTATGTGTGTTAATTTCATTTCAGTTCTTATGGTTGCTTATGTTTGATATAGCACTAAATGTTAAGATAAGAAAAGAAAGTAAAAGTAAGAAAAGTTTTAAGATAACTAATTCACCCCCCTCTTAGTTATCTACATTGTTTCCAACAAAGTGTATGTCATTGTTTGAGAGTGGTATGTTTATTTTGTAGGATGTAATGTCGCAGCCATGCATGGACAAGCAAGATACATAGTTCAAGCCAGTTATGTTCCTCAGAATACACGGCATGTACAAAAAGCTAGGAATCATAGAGGATACTCATTGTGGTAACATAGATATTGAGGCATTCAGAGTTTGGATTGATGTCAGGGAAGATAGTCCCATTTTACAGAACATAGTGGCATCAAGCTTATATCATGCGACTAGCTTTCCCTACTCCATGGAGGCTTTTGACCTTATAGCTGAATGTGCATAGAATTATGATGCTACTACAAGAAAAGTAGAAAAACAAGAGAGTCTCTATGCAAATTTGTTTGTGGAGGGTATAATTGAGGTATTCCATTTGCCAATATCTCAACCTATGTATGTGCCAGACTTGGATGCTTTTTGCCAAGGAATTTGATGACAACGATAAGGTTTGAAGGAAGGTAATATAGCAGGGATGGATAAGTCTAGATAACATAGCCAAGGAAGTTGCCAAAATGACACAACACCTTAATAAGTTTGACTTTAATAAAGAAGTGTAGTATATAATGTTCATGCTCAGCAGGATGAAGGGCCTGACAAACTATGGAACCTTTGAGCCCTAGATGTTTGGACTAATGAGGATGGTCATTGAGTATGAAGAAGATAAAGCAAAGGTCCAGTGGGCCAAAATTATTAGTGATACAATGCATGATCAAATCACTAAATGCAAGGAAAGTGGAGGCAGACCTAAAAAGTTTGAATCTAAAATTGTTTCCACTAACTAGAGATTATGATCCTTACCATAGGATCAAGAAGAGATTCAATAAGAAATACAAACATACTATACACCTTGAGGACTATTGGGTAGATTGCGATGATGACCATGAGGTGAGAAGGAGAGAGTACTAAAGGTTAACACTAAATCAGATGATAACTATAGGGCAGCCTAAAGTGCCCCTACAAATTAAAAAAAGATGATGATGACCTCATGGATCCTAAGTATGTTGAGAAAAAGATATATAATGACACAATTTCTACCCCAGATCTAACATAGAAGGATAAAACCTCAATAGATGTCCTCACTGCCAAGGTCATGGCTAGGACAAAGAATTGGGTAACCAAGAAAGTAAATGAGGTTAAAGCAAAAGGTGTTGCAATCACAAATGACCAAAAGGGGAAGAGAAAGGAAAGAGAGGAACATCGATATGATGACATCCTTGTATGAAAAGGACAAATCCATGGGACAAAGCCACTTGAACCTGGTTCATCTAAAATGGTAGAGGATATTACTTCTGAAGGAAAATCCCTGGTATATTAGCCATTGTCACCTCCTATAGGACTGGTGCTTAAGGTGATCCTTGTGCCAGCACCGCAAGTACCAACTGCACAAGAGGAGCTCCAAAAAGATCAGGAGCAAAGTTTGGTAAGGAATGTTATAGGAGAGGAGGATAGTGATGATGAAGAAGATAAGATGCCTCTTGGGACATTGAAGAGGAAGAGAAGTGATGTATTACAATGGGTAAAACTTCCCAGGTATTTTAGATACCAAAGCCCAAAGATGAGGGGAGCCATCACACCACCTCCAGCAGTAGTAACATTAGGATCAACTGATCCAACTTCAAATGTAGTTAAGGAACTACAACATGATGTGTTAGTGGAAACAATAGTCAAAGTAAAAATTGAGATAGCATAGGAGATGAAGAGTAAAACTCAAGAAGAAGAGGCTACTAAGGTCGTCCCACTGAGTCAAACAATTGATCTTACAGAGGATGATGTGGTAAAGGACATTACAAACCATCCTATAGAGACCATGTTACAACATACAAAGCTACATATAAAGGTAATGTAGTAGTGGAGTCACAAGATGAAAGGATAGAAAGAGAAGAATCCCCTGTAGTAGAGGTGCATATGGGACCTCTCAATACTTTAATTGAGAATGTGACTAGCCCAACAATGGTCGATTTAACTTATTTGCCTAAGAAAGGAAGTAATGAAGAAGAGGCTATTAAAGATAGCCGAATGCAGCAAGAGAATATTTCTATGGAGATAGATGATGAGAATAATAGGAGTGGTGATGCTCAAAAAGAAGGAGCTCATCTAGATATCCCTGGGGTAAAAATACATAAGAATAAATGGCACAATAGGAAATCCTAATGGATAAACCTGAACAAAAGAGTGTGTCTAAATCATTTACCACTACATGAGATAAGATTGAGAGGCATGAGCAAGACTATCACCAGGATGATCAAGAAAAGAAAGGCCAAGGGCCTAAGGATGACAAGGTTCTAGAAGAACAAAGTGATTAGGCACAAAATAATTAGCCTCCTTTAGAACAAAGATGAGAAGAGCATATGCATGAAAAGGATAGGTTGGATGCTCGAGTAGAACAACAATAGGATCAAGAGAAATGTCAAAATGAAAGGAAACAAGAAAATATGCAGGATCTTGGTGGCGATGAGGAAGTCAATAAAGAAAAAGGGATACAAGATGCTCAAATTGAGCAACCAGATCAAGGAGGATCACAATTAGTCACATTATCATTGATTTCATCATAGATAGTCCAAGCACAAGAGCAACATGTACCATTTGATTTCAAATATTTATTTACTCTTGATCCATCTCAAGCTAAATGGAGAGCTAGGGCAGTCTTTACTATCAAGAGAGATCCAAAAACTAGAAAGAGGATAGCCCAAGCTGTTATTCCCATGGTGGATAAGGCCAAAGGAGAGATCAGGTCAAAAGAGTTCCAGGTGAAACAAATTGGCATAGGTAATTTCACCACGGAACAAAAAATGCAAGAACACATTGAAAGCACTGAGGTAGTAGTGGCCAAAATAAGGAAGGTCAAAGCTAGAAAGAAAGAGCTTAAGGAGAAAATTGCTCAATTACAAAAAATTATATAGGGATTGGTGAAGTTGGATAGCTTGGCATCCACCCTACAAGCTACAGAGGAGCCTACTGCATTGACATTAATAAGTGAAGAGGACAAGTGGTTCATGAGATTCATGACCTTAGGAGAGAAGATAATTAGGACTTCTAGGTCTAATTGGGACAGATTGTCCAATTTAAAGAATGACATTAATTCTTTAAAGAGTGAATTCACTTAGAGGATAAGGAAATGTAATTATGTAATGGATAGAATCAAAGGAGCCAAAGGGATGACAGATGAAGAGTTATTGTAAAATAAAATTGTCACCCATGTAACTTTGCCACTCATGGATACCTGGATGACTAAGATGAATTATGAATTGTATGTATTAAAAGCTAGCATGACTAGAGTGAGAAACACTCAAACTAAGATCCATGAATTGTTAGATGATGAAATGAAGGTATTGGAAAAGCTACTAGAAGATGTTGTAACAGAGGAAGCAGTGCTAGAGACAAATGATGCCATTGAGATATTCAAGGATAAATTTAAAGAAGTGGCAGGGGACCCAATAGGACTCTTATGAAGGATGTCATGGATGAGATGTCTGAGTTAAATGTGAAGGTAAAGACATATGATATAGAAGCAGATAGAAGAACATCTATGCAAGATTCTTTAGATGAGCAGATAAGAGCACTAAAATATGCTAAGATGAGGACTCAAACAATCAGTAAATTTCTGGTGGATACTTTTGTACAAGCATATGATTCTCACAAAAGTTTGGATATAGGGATGCAGGTACATAATCAGGATACATCTGAGTAAAGAGAATGTTGCAACAAGTGTCATTTAGGATATTTTGTTCATTTTGCCACTTGTAGTCTGGTTGACTAAATCAAAGATCCTATAATATTCTAGAGTGCCAGCTATATCTTACTAGATGGTTTCCAACTGGCAACTTGTGCCACATATTTTTGTATGTTTACTTGGTCAAAGTAAGGTGAACCATTGATCATAATAGATAAATCCTGATTGTAGGATCTTTTGTAATAGATTCCTCTGCTTGACCTATTAAAGGAGGTGGAATGTTATATGTAAGATTATTCAAAACTTAATTGAGATTCGATTGTTGAATGTCATGACCAATTCTCAAAGACATTTGTAAATATATACTCCTTTTGCATACTTAATGAAGATGAAGACTTGTGATTACAAACAATCATAAATCCTACATAATCTTTGGATGATATCTTGACGTTCATGTGATTTGTTACTGTTGGAGACAAGGTAGATAACTGAGAGGGGGGGTGAATCAGTTATCTCAAAATTTATTTTACTTTCTTTTCTTTTTGTTGTCTTAATAATCAGTGTAACATCAAAACATATAAGCATATCAAATCATAAGAACATGAATAAAATCAACACACATAACACAAGGATTTTTACGTGGAAACCCTGTTAAGGGAAAAACCATGGGATGACTAACCCAAGATTGTTTTCTCTGTTAAAAGAATAAGGAGTACAAAATGGCACTTGTCAATTAGGGCTCACTACCCGAGCACACTGCTCACAAGAGCCACACTTCTTACAAGAGACTTACTGTCTATAGAACTTACAAAAGGTAATCAGGTATTTGAACTGATGAGAAGCATCTACAAATGCAAGAGTTCAGTTTCGGTTAGGCTTAATACATTGATTTGATACACTTCATTCTTCCTCTATTTTAATGTTATTGCTTTATCACATACCAGACTTGATTTGTTGCTTTCACACTTATCCCTACTTTTATTCACACTTTATTTCATCACTTGTACATTCCACACATCTACATACTAGAATCCATCTGGTATATATATCTGCATCAAGGATTCCATCAACTTTCTTGTCGGAAACAAGGACACTCAAGATATTTACATGTTACTGATCTATTGGCTGAATCCATGCTTTATTTGTGATGCCTATCAAAAACATAGGTATAGAAGTTATTAATCATGTTGGCCAACAATGTATAATCCCACATATTGATTGATCAACACCTTTAACTCATCCGGATTGAAGTCTGATACTCTGTCGGTCAGTTCTTCCTCTGTCTGCTCTACCTTACTGGAACCCAATACTTAGATGCTCATATCTTTTCCATGCTTTACTATCGGAGGCTAAATCTTTGGAATATAGTAGTCATGATACCCTTCTTGGCTTGTCCAAGTCTGTAACTTACTGAGTTACACCATCTAAGAGATCCAAACCTGATTGTCGAACCTTGTTACATACTTTGTTCTTGTTCACCGGACCAAAACAATCTTCAAACTGACTTCTGGTATAGACATACTATGTACTACGGATGTGCGAGATAGATTTTGTTGCCATCAATGACAACACTCATGAAGCCACATAGTATCTCTTGCCAACAATCTCCCCTTTTGGAATTGATGGCAACACTTAGTAAAAAATGGCTAAGTGTCGTAGTAACTCCCCCTTGGCTGATACTCTGTCTTTTGCATTGTTTTACCAGAGCTCCCCCTTAGCTGGATTTCACATTTTTCACTACTCCTCACTCCCCCTTTGACATAAATAGAAAATGGTGGAATCCGCATACCAAAATTTTGCAAAAATTAAACCATACATGGCCGCATAAGTATATATATGTTATACTTACATATACTTAAGTATATCCACAAAAGTGGCCTTCAACTGTACAAACTTTGTGGCCCAGGTTTGCTTCATCTTGTCCAAAATGGAGATGTGACCACTCAACAAAAATGCATATGCTTCTACCCTTCTTAAATCTACCAGATCACTGGTCCAAGATGTGGTCTAAGCATCTGTCAAGGCCTCATGCATTGCCTCTAGCTTAGGGATAATTATCCCTCTGAGTTCACTCATTCTGTTTATTATGTTCTTCTTTTCTTTGTCAAGCCTCTTAATTTCAATTATGATGACAATAGCCTGGCATTCTTGATTCATTAAAGAGGTAGTAAGGGAATCAAAATTCTGAGATAAACTTGACAGTTAACCTTCTTGTTCTTTCACCTTCTTTTCAATGTCCTTTGTCACTTTGGGCTAAGATATACAAAATTTGTATATGTCCCCACCATCTTTAAGAGCATTTTCAAGGATTTTTATACCAATGTCTAGGGTCCTCCTATCATTAGCAATGAGTCCTTGTACTTCAGTGAATCTTTTTCCCAGAAACTCTTTCTGAACCTTTGCTTCTGCTTATTTTTCTAGAGATTTAAAGTGAGTGCTAATAGAATTTACCAAATATTTCAGGCTGCCGGATGGAAAGGCCAAAAGATCCTTTTGGAATGATGGCATGATCTTCTCTAGCATCCTGGATGCAATCTCCAACAGTTCACAGTCTTCCATGTGAGATTTTAGGAGTTTTTCTTTTGCTTTGGCTTGAGCAAAAGATGCTATTTTCATTGTTTGAACCAGAGAGAGTCAAAATTTAGCGGCCCTTGAAATAGCTCAGGTTCATCTATCTACATCATTTCTTTATTTAAGAAGTTCTTCACTACCTCTACAGTGTCTCTTTTCAGTGATTGAGTCTTCTTTGGGATATCAGAATAGTCATCATTGGTCTTTTCTTCTTGTTCTCCTTCTTTTCCCTTAACCTCCTCTTCTTGACTCACTTTGTCCTCTTTTCTTCCTTTTCCTTCAGCTTTCGAATCTGGAATGTCTACAATGGGATCCAGAGGAGAGATGTCATCTGAGTTTTCTACTTCATGAATTTCCTCTTCTGGAACAGAGGAATCCAAGTCCTTAGACTTCTCTTCATCTATCTCTTTTGATCCTTCTACATTAGAAGATTCTTCATTGGTTACATTTAATCTTTCAACATCCATGGTAGAGGGTTCTTCATCTTTTTCCTCTACAATAAGAAGATTGAATCTTTTGAAAGCATTTCGAAGTATGTCTTTTGTTTCTCTTGCTACTTGGTCAGTTTCTCCAAGCATAAGTTTATTCATTCGTGCTTTACTCTGGAACTCATCCTTACAATCCTTGAAAATCATGTCCATTTGTTTTGGAGTGATAGAAGGATAAAGATGAATCATTATTTGTTCCTGAATCTCTAGATCTTTTGCCTTTGCATTCTCTTTTCTCAATTCAAGTGCCTTTTCTAGACTCTTAGGAATAAATGATATAATTTTAATGAAAGCTTTATTGAAAATTTTTAGGTACCTAATAGTAGCTTCTTCCAAAATCCTCTTGTTAGTATCACTATATTCATCTTAGAACTCTATTACTGGTTGCAGGTTCCCATCCACAGTAACTATCTTGATGATGTCATCAATGGAAAGAGTGGGCTTTTCAACAAATTCCTCTGCCTTTTCTTCCTTATTTTTACTAGTAGAGAATTCCCCAGATGTTTTCTTCTTCTTCATTTTCTTGATTTCCTCATCAGATTCTATTTCTTCATCATCTTTAAGACTTGCGTATGACCTTGTGGCTTTGGTCTTCATCCTCTTTTCTCCTTTTCTGGATGTCTTGACTTCTAGTTTGGTGGCCCTTGAGCCTTTAGGAGTGGCAGGTGCAGAGCTCTTGGAAGATCTAGTCTGGGAGGAGGCTTGTACCGGAACATCTCCTTTCTTTGCTTCTTGTTCCTCTTTCTTAGCCTTCTCCATTTTCTCTCTATTTGTATCTACTACCTCTTTTGATAGGCCAAATCTTTTGGCAATTTCCTCAACTTCCCTTCTTACTTTCCTCTTTATCTCCAGTTGTCTTAACTCAACATGTATTTTTAAACTTAGTTCTCAAAAGGTGCCAAAACTTTCTGCTTCAGGGTCCTCAACAGGTGTTGAATATGTAGCTCCAAGATTTTTTCATCAACCTCATATCCCATAGGCATTATCCACGCGGTTTTGGGCTCAACTGCCTCCATTAGGCATTGATCAGTGTCAACCATGAAGCACACTGTGTCCTTGTATTTCTCAACTATGGATTGAGGTATCCTCTCTTTGGCTTGCATCATGCTTTGGAAGTTATTAAAGTAACCCCAAAGAGCTATGTTCTGAGCTTTAGCATCACCAAGTCCATACATATAATCTCTAATCTAGATTGCAACTAGTTTATCATTTTGCCAAACCCAACCACTAGATATGGGTAGCTCATTCATATAGTAGAAGAATAGACACAATATTAGACAACCATATTTAAAGGAATTCTTCTTATCCTTTTTGATCTTCTGTAGGCTTTCTAACAGTTGATTTAGAAGTTCACACAGGTCATAATCTGCATCTTCCCTCAGCATCTGATATGCTGCATAGATTGCTATCCTAGACACAAAATTCTCCTTGCTAGAATGATAGATCTTGTACCTGATTATCATTGAGGAAAACTTGACATCTGGATTTGTGATGTCATCTGTGGTCATTGCTCTTTTATCAAATTTAGATCCGATGGCTTCAGTTATTGTCTGGTTCTTGACATATTTAAGTACAGGTAACCCACCAGATGAGTGCAGTCCAGTCACTACCCTGATGACATCTTTAGTTATTTTGAAGGGCCTCATTAACCACATGAAATTATCATGCATCCTGCTTAGGACATACTGGACCCAATCATCTTCTGCAAAACATGGAAAGTGTATGCAATGTTTGAAGTGTTTATCCCAGAGGGCCTTGAATTTAGGTTTGAGTTCAAAACTCTCATCTATTAGTTGTTTGTGATAGATGTCCATCAATTTTGAGTCTCCAAATTCCTCAATGTTGGCATGGATATAGACCCTAACATCTTCTACGTGGAATACCCCATGCAGAATGCTAGAAAATGTGCCTAAAGGATCAACTTCTAGAGATTTATAGGGATGTTTCTTGAATTTAGGATGCGGCCTATCAGTGATCTTTACAACCATTAGAGTAGCCATCCTACAAAAGATTCAAAGAGAGATTTTCAGAATGGAAGTACCTTTTTATGCTTTAGGGTTTGAAATAGGAGCCGAAACAAATCACTGGTTGAATTTGATTTCTAGTTGATCTTTGAGTGAATTGTAGAAACTTCGTTGTAGAGCTCTTCTTTTCTTATTCTCGAATGCAAGTGTACAAATGATGAGTGAAAGAACCCTTTTATCCTTACACAAACCCTAATTTCCTTTTGTAATAAATGCACAACTTAAGTTATTCGGTTACCCTGTTTTAAGAGAGATCTTCTCGAATCATTGTCCTGAACTTAGAATCATTGTAAATGAGGATTGACAATGTATCTTCTTTTCTTCAATCATGCCATGGGTCCATAGATCAAAGTATTTCAATTCTGAATCATACTAGATCTATCTATGAAAATCATGCTTTACCAGATAGCTGTCAGAAATGGATTAACTTGAGCAGTTATAAGTCTTACAAAACTCCATGCAGATCTTTCACATTTTGACTGAAGATTATTTGAAGATTTTTCTGAGAACCTTTTAATCTGTAGCATTTCATGTGCCAAATCTAGGCACTAGTTGACTAGCTAGGGGAATTTGTTTTTCTCTGTGACTCCCCCTAAGCCAGAGCTCACCTGTTTAGTTTCTGGAAGGAATATTAGCACCGGATTCTAATATGGATCCATCTCCAATATTTTATGTACTCTTCTTCACCCAAATCTTGCTCATCTCCTTTTGAACTTCATTCGCATTCACTTTTCCTTTACCCTTATCTTATTTTTTATTATGTTGCACCAGACCTTTTTTATCCTAATTTTTACTTCTGCAAAATTTGGCAATATGATCGGATCTATTGCAATTGTAACAGACAACATTTCTTTGCTTATTTGATTGATATCCTCTTGATCTGCATTGATTAGCCATATGCCCCATTCTATTGCATGCAAAGCATCTACCATTGAATGAATTGTTTATTTGCATATTTCTGCATTCATGAGATTTATGACCATACCTTTTGTAGTTGAAACATTGTCTGAAGAAGGATGGATTATTCTGATTTATTCTCCTCCTGCACTAAGTTGCTTTATGACCGAAATTGTTGCAATTAAAGCAATATGCATTAAAGGATGGATATCTTTGAGCATTTTCTTGCCTTACCAAAGGTCTTCTAGGCCTATTTCTTTAATTTCTTGATCCAAAGTTCTTCTGACCAGATCCAGAGCTTTCATCTTTCTCATATCCCAAGCCACATTTATCATCTACCCTCTTTTGGATTTCAAGAAGAACTTCAAGTTGAGCTGAGCTTATCTTGAATTTCTCTTTGTATTCATTTGTTGTTTGAAGATCTTGTTTAAGAGTGTCTATCTAATTCTCAAGTTGTTCTTCATTGTCTCTAGCTTCTTCAAGATCTTATTCAAGATGCCTAATTATTCTGTCCATTTTATGGCAGTCCTCTATTTTCTCCTTGAGGGATTGTTTTAGATTATCTTCAATTTTCCTTTTTTCTTCAATTTCTTGGGTGAATCTCATAACCCCTGATTCCATTTCATGCCTTACCATAATGACTTCTTTTGATAGTTTCTCACATAGCCTATTTTTCTCATCCAAATCTTCATTAGTATCATTGACTTCAATCTGATTGGCTAATTTTTGAAGTAGTTCCTTTCTCTTTTTCACAAAGATACTTAGTTTTTCTTTTAGCTCATTTATGAAATCATCAGCTTGTTTGAGTCTTTCTCTCAAGTTATTGACTTTAGAGTGGGATTGTTCAAGATCATCTAGGGCAGACTGAAGTTGTTCCTTCACACCATATATATCCATTGAAATTCCTAGATCTTCCTCAAGTTGTTAGGCTTTGTTTAGAGGAAGTTAGCTCTGATACCAATTGTTAGAAACAAGGCAGATAACTGAGAGGGGGGGTGAATCAGTTATCTCGAAATTTCTTTTACTTTCTTTTCTTTTCGTTATCTTAATAATCAGTGTAGCATCAAAACATATAAGCATTTGAGATCATAAGAACATAAATAAAATCAACACACATAACACAAGGATTTTTACATGGAAACCTTGTTAAGGGAAAAACCATGGGGTGACTAACCCACGATTGTATTCTCTGTTAAAAGAATAAGGAGTACAAAATGGCACTTGTCAATTAGGGCTCACTGCCCGAGCCCACTACTCATAAGAGGCACACTACCTACAAGAGACTCACTATCTACAGAACTTACAGAAGATAATCAGGCATTTGAACTAATGAGAAGCATCTACAAATGCAAGAGTTCAGTTCCAGTTAGGCTTAATACACTGATTTGATACACTTCATTCTTCCTCTATTTGAATGTTGTTGCTCTGTCACATACCGGACTTGATTTATTGCTTTCACACTTATCCCTGCTTTTCTTCGCACTTTATTTCATCACTTTTACATTCCACACATATACATACTAGAATCCATCTGGTATATATATCCGCATCAAGGATTCCATCAACTTTCTAGTCGTCAAGATATTTACAAGTTACTGATCTGGCTACTTAATCCATGCTTGATTTGTGATGCATATCAAAAACATAGGCATAGAAGTTGTTAATCATGTCGGCCAACAATGTATAATCCCACATATTGTTTGATCAACACCTTTAAATAATCCGGATTGAAGTCTGATACTCTGCCGGTTAGTTCTTCCTTTGTCTATTCTACTTGACTGGAACCCAATACTCATATGCTCATATCTTTTCCATGCTTTACTATTGGAGGCTAAATCTTTGGAATACAGTAGTCATGATACCCCTCTTGACTTGTCCAAGTTTGCAACTTATTGAGTTACACCATCTAAGAGATCCAGACTTGATTGTCGGACCTTGTTACATACTCTATTCTTGTTCATCAGACCAAAACAATCTTCAAACTAACTTCTGGTATAGACATACTATGTTCTGCGGATGTGTGGGATAGACTTTGTTGCCATCAATGAAAACACTCATGAAGCCACATAGTGTCTCTTGCCAACAGTTGCATCCCTTTGAGTGCATTTTAGTTTGCAAATGTTGTTATTATCTTTTCCTTTGAAGATTCACATCAATCATATCTAGCTATGGAATGACCTGGTGAAAATATGGTTTGATTTTCTTCTTTTCATGAAAGTATCAAGGATATATGTGAATCAATGATTGAAGATTCATTCATTTAAGTAAATTTAGAAAGATTTAGTTTAATTTTATTTAAATTTCATTTAAATCACTCATCATAACTACAAATATACAGATATATGAGAAGTAGAATACAAAATATGTAGACATCCATAAATATATGAAGATCATAGGTATATTTAGACAAAGTGCATACGAAATAGCATATATCATGCAAAGAAACATAAATGATGGCAAAAATCATTGAAATACATGCTTGTAGGCAAATTATTTGAAGAAATTTATAATGTAAAAGTAAAATAAAGTAAAGATTATTTTAATTTGAGTAAATTTAATATAGTTCAAAAGAATTGATCAAACTTACATAAATATTTGATTGATCTAGTTAAATAGTGTAAGATTTGACATCATTCGCTAAAGATTTACAGAGAGTGGGTAAAACAGAGTAAGATCTAGAGATCAGGATACAAATTTGAAATCAAGTATGTAAGGCCCCTAATGAAAAACAACAACACACATCAACCTCTGAGCAATGTCAGATCATTATGAACTAATTGACGGAGACTTGGGATCATAAATTCATTTTGAATTTATCATATCTTTCAAGATAAATAAAGGTTGTTGTGTAACTTTTATTTCTTGTTGTTGTGGCTAACATCATGATAAACAGATCTCAAAAGTAATTTCACAATCTTAGAAATAGAAGCTTTCAATGAAGATAATTGTGAAGGATCAAAGAAGTAAACCAAAATTTTAAGAAAATGATTACTGTGGAACTTGGGGTACTAACACAGTGACTAACGAGTCAATTGGAAATCTTAGGAGGGTGGAAATGTATCTTTGGACCTTCAAGAGCGAAATCAAAGAAATTCATAAAAGATTGGTGAATGTAGATCAAGTGATAAGTAAATGGAAGATATGGGCTCATATAACTAACAATCCATGTGGCAAAGTGCTAATCCCAATCATTAACAAGTACATGATATATAAGGAAAAGTTCTAGGCACTAGTAGCTCAAACGGCATAGGCGGACTCAGCTACAGATGAACGACAAAACAAAGAGGAGGTGACACAAGAGGAGGACATGACAATTATCAATTAATGACTTTTCATATGATTTGTTATTTATTTATTTAAAAAAAATGATTCTCTCTAGAGAGCTCTCTTTTAAGTTTAATGACTTATTTAAATATCTTTTAATCAGCTATCCCCTATAAGCTTCTATTATTTTAGAGATAGTTATGGTTGGCAAGGCTATATATTTTGAAATCTTGTCTATGCATAGGATCTTTTGGCAAACTTTGTTTTGGTGGAAGGTCAAATTTTGATGTGTTGTTACTTTTAAGTTGCTCTTCATATATAAATGAAATTTGCTACAGTAAAATTCTAAAATCGTAAACCTTGTATTATGGTGGATGATGTTTATTCTTGTAATGTTGAATATGTTGTCGACTTATTAGCTTGCAGTTATCTATTAAAGTGATTAGAGATTTCTATTTGGGCTCATTGTTGTGGATGTTTTTCTTTTGATAAATGGTTCATAGTGATGATTGTATGATAAACAATATAATCTTATGATAGTGGTGATTGAAGTCCTTGTGCTTCTTAGTTGATCAAATTACATTGTGATTCTTTGCCTTTAATGCTTTCTGGTTAAAAGCACCACCTTTCCTACTTTCTGTTAAAAAGCATACATTATTTTCATTTTTTATATATGATTGGAAGGTAGCTGTGCATTATTAAGTAAGCAGCGAGTCATTGTAAAATATCATTATAATTGACTAAACTATTGATTTAGTTGTCATTTGTTTGGGCGAGGGAAGATAGAGTTAAGTGAAAAATATGTATACCAACAAATTTTTGGAGACTCTATGGGGAAGTTTTCTTTTTACATATATTGATTTGCTTTGTCATTGGTTTTTATGGTTCTTTGAAGAAGAATTACCCTAGTCCTCAAGCCTAACATGGATTGGCTCACTGGTGATCAAGAAGATATTATTACTGGTATGTGAAATTTGGCCTGGTAGAATAGGAGAACTAATCAACAATTTCACCAAGTGAACAAAGTTCTTGAAGTTGAAGAACTTGGGAACATAATAAGAGAAAATTCTAGAATCTTTGGTTAAGCACAAGAAATCATCCTTGTAGAAGATGTGAATGTTGTGCCCCAAAGAGAGAGACCTCTCCAAATACATGTAGTTGCCCATAATAGATCGAGAAATCAAGCCAACCATGCAATAAATCAAGTGAAAATTCAACCCAATTGTCCTCGTAATAACTAGTAAGTGGTTGGTGACTCTACTATTTGATTTTTTGTATTTGTGAAAACTAGCTTCAAAGAGATATACTAGGGGTGATATAAAGAGGGGTATTACTGATTCAGATTTTGATTTGTTGCATTCTTTAAATTTTTCTTCTTTTCCTCCAACTCGCAAAGTTAAATCTTCCAGTAGACCATCTTCTCCTCCTCCAAAAAGAGATATTTCTAGTTCCTCTTGTCAAGCCCTTATCCTTGATGGTACTATCTTACCATTACAAATCAATTTCTGAGTTCATAACGTAGCTAATATGGCTCAATACCTTCTTGTCCCATGAGGAGTAGCTATAGGTCCTCTAAGGCTAGGATTACAACTGCATGAGTTACCTAGAGGGTCAAGTAAGATAATACCTAAATTCAAAGAGGATGGGAAGGTTACTCCAGATGAGTATATCAATGCCTTCTTTGTGGCTTGATCCATTCTGGGGTCCAACATGAGGACATATTTGTGAGGTTGTTTATGGAGTCCTTGATTGATTTTGCAACAAAATGGTTCTATCATCTACCTAATTGATCTATTAGAGATTAGGAAACTTAAGAATATAGTTTGAGGATAGATTAAAGATGGCGGATAATGAGCATACATTGGTGGCCCAATTATCTTCAATGAAAAAGGAGGTACACAAGAATATGAAGGAATTTGTAGCAAAATTTAATCAAGTGGTGAACAGAATTATTGCTGATGTGAGATTGGGAGATGCTCTATTGAAGTACTTCTTTGTTAATACTTTTCCTCTTGATGTTAGTTTCCCCATAAAAAGGGAAGGTGTAGCTAATCTTGCAGCAACCCAAACAATTCCATCTCTATAGAAGATGATCTGATAACTGCCAGTAAGTGGAAGAAGGAATTACAAACTAGAAAGACTTTGGCTACTAATTCTATTGATCTAGTGATCTAAAGACTAGCCAATGATATTATCACTTTGAAAAGGAAGATGCCAAAAGGCTCTCAACAACCTTTCTACCATGATATACCCAGAAAAGATCATGGCCAAAAAGGGAACTACAACAAACCATTACCTTTGACTAGGCCTACTCAAAGGCTAGCTATTGAGAATGGTCCTTCCAAAAGTAGAGGTAATCATATGCCTTGCAATTTACACCTCACCACAAGCCATGATGGTGCATCTTGTCCTGAAATGACAAGATTTATGCATATTCTTTCAATGAATGAGTACGTTGAGGAACTATATGTAGAGGAAGAACCTGTCCAATATGGTGATGCTAGTGTCAACTTCATTGAATATGAATTAGATTCTAAGCTAGGGGAGGATCTATATACTAAACTAGATAATACTAATTGTGTGGTGTTCACTAGAGGACAACATGCACAAAAGAAGTAGGATCCTAAAGGTTAGTCTAGTAATCCTTCTCCTACCCTGAAGTACATTCGGTCAATACATGCAAGTACCAACTCCAATAAGACAAAGTCCATTGTTCCTAAAGCTACACCTATTGAGGTACCTACCACTTCCTCCTCTGGAGATGTTGTTTCTAGTTCTTTTGATATTGTAGAATCTTACAAAAACACCAAAATATAGATATCTCAAGCTAAGTACCTTAGACTCAATCCTTCTAAATTAGATAGGCTTGTTAGATATGTTAAACAAGAACCCTCTCCTTCCCATCTTAATGCATAAATGTCTGATGAAACTACTGCCAATGATAGAACTCAGAATCAAGTTCAAATTTACACTCCAAAGTTTCCAATCTTAAGAATCCTTTTGAAAAGCATGAGCCTTTCTTTGTATGTTGGTTACAAGCTAAGCAATTGTGGTATAGACTTTGGGGCCTCTAACAATGTCATGCTCGCTTAAGTATCTAAAGCTCTAGGCTTGTCAATTACCTCCTCCCATGGTAGGTGCCTTTCTATGGATTCCTCACAAGTGTCAATCTTAGGCCAAATCAAGGATGCATACGCTGCTCTGGCAGTGTACCCAAAGAAGAGGTTGAAGCTAACCATTTTAGTGGTCGATATCCCTGCAAGTTATGGAATGCTCCTGAGTAGAAGTTTCTGCAAAGACTTAGGAGGGGAGATACAAATAGATTGGTCTCATTCCCTAAAACCTGTGGATGGTAAGAAGGTTTGCTTGAATCATGAGCTCGAAGCAAAGTTTACAATACTAAAATCTGGAGCTCCAAGAGCGGATATATTATATGTGGAGATAGGGATAGAAATTTATATGTTTACTTCAACTACTAAAGAAAAATGAGACATAATCAACCCTGATTTGTCTAACAAGGTATGGACCCTAGAATTTGATGGAAGCTTCTCTACTTCTAGATCAGGTGTTAGTGTTTTTCTTATTTCTCCCGATGATTACAAATTTCCTTTTGCCTACAAGCTAGATTTCAAGAATACTAATAATACAACTGAATATGAAGCCTTATTCTTAGGGTTAGCAATCGCTAAAGAAAAAGGAATGAAATAGCTAAAGGCCAGAGGTGATGCTAAACTTATAGTAAAATAGGTGAGAAAATTGTATTTAGTTAAGAATGGGAGATTAAGGCATTATAGAAATAGGGTCTAGGATTGTATTGAAGATTTTGATTCTTTTTTCAATAGAAGCCATGCCTAGAGATCAAAACACTAGAGAAGATTCATTAGCAGTCTTAGTGTCTCTTCACCTACCTCACCTCGACTTCAAAGATGATTCATATAGGGTTGAAGTCATATACAGGCCTAGTGTGTCTGATAATGTTAATCATTAGCAAGTATTCAATGATGATCAACATTTAATCTCTTTCCTGGAGAAGGATGAGTCATTTTCCAACATATTCTTTGAAGGAAGCACTGAAGAAAGTAATGACATTTTTGAAGGGGATGTCAGTTCTTAGAATGGCCAAGGAATTGATGTGATACAAATAAAGGGGAATAAGATTCCTAGGGGTTTGGTTTCCCTCAAGGATATTTTTAATAGACATGATCAATATATCAAACAAAAGAGTACAGTGTCCATTAGGTCATCTACTGAATATGATCGTGTCAATATAGGCACTGAAGAGGACCCCAAAATTGTCTGTATTGGAAAATGCTACTCTACTAAGGAAAGAGAGCGTTTGATTTCTTTTTTGATTCGTTACAAGGATATATTTGCATGGTGTTATGTGGACTTAAAGAAGTTCAAAAATGGTGAAATACAACACCACATCCCACTGAGGCCTGACACTTTGCCATTTTGATAGAAACAAAGGACATACAATCCTAAAGTGGCCAAGGCTATTTTTAGTGAAATTGATAAAATGTTGAAAGCCAAAATCATCTACCCTATTCACCACTCCTTATGGGTTGCAAATATTCTACTAGGAAGGAAAAAGAATGGGGAGATTAGAATTTGTGTTGATTTCCACAATTTAAATCAAGCATCTCTTAAGGATAACTATCCTTTACATGTAATGGACCACATCTCGCAAACCATGTCTAGCTTAGAGATGATGTCCATGCTAGATGGTTTTTCAGGGTATAATCAGATAGAAGTAGCCCTTGAGGACCAACATAAAGTTGTGTTTACTACTCCGATTGGTGTATTTTCTCACAACAGGATGACCTTTAGCCTTATTAATGTAGGGGCCACATTTCAAAGAGAAATGGACTTGAATTTCAGAGATTTGAAGAATAAAATTATTGTTGTTTATCTCGATGACCTAACTATCTTCTCCAAGAGAAGAGTTGACTATATTGATGATTTAGAGGTGGTGTTACAGTGATGCAGAGATCATGGTATCCCTTTGAATCCTAAGAAGTCTATATTTACGGTGACTGAAGGAAAATTATTAGGTCACATTGTTTCCAAGGATGGTATAAAGATTGACCCTGAGAAGGTTAAATCAGTTCAACAACTAACTATTCCCACATCAAAGAGTAATACCAAATCATTTTATGGTCAAGTCAATTTTTTGAGAAGATTCATCCCTGAGTTTGCTAAATTAACCAAACACATTGCTGAAATGATCAAGAATCATCCATTCTTCAAATGAAACAAAGAAGGTAAGAAAGCTTTCGAAGACATTAAGACAACCATTGCTAATTCACCTACTCTAGTGTATCCTGATTTTGAGAAGGATTTCATTATTTACTATTATGCATCTGAGCATACTCTATCATCTATTTTGTCGCAAATGAATGAACAAGGGATCAAAGCTCTAATTTTCTTTATGAGTGTGCCTTTGAAGAAGAATAAATTGAAATATTCTTCTCTGGAAAAATATGCTTATGCATTAGTAAAGGCTTTGAAGAATTTTATATTTTATATATTGCATTCTCATGTCATTGTCTTTATCCTTGATCCTGCTATTAAGAGCATTTTGACGCAATAGGAGATTGGTTGCAGTAAAAGGGGACTTGGGTAGTGAAGGTGTAGGAGTATGACATTGGCCTCAAGTCTACTACTCTAGTTAGAGGTAGAGGCCTATGTAAAATGATTGTTGAGACTAAGCATGTTAAGGATGAAGATCTACCATTGGTTTTGTTTGCGAGTACTACTGACGAGTGATTTTCTAATGTTTCCTATCTATTGACATACAGTGAATGCCCACCTCACTTATCTATTAAGGAGAAGAGGAAATTGCAACTTAAAGCTAGCAAATATGTTCTCTACGGAGGAAATTTATATAAGAAAGGATTGGATGGTATCTTCTTAAGATGTGTGGATAGGGAACGATAGAAGAGATTGTTAGAAACTTTTCACAATGAACCCTGTGGAGGATATTTTTCTGCTTCTGTAACAACTTTCACAATCCTATGGCAGTGCTTCTACTAGCCATGTATGTTCAAATATGATTATGAATGGGTATCAAAATGTGAAAAGTGTTTGATATTTACTAGTAGACCTCACTTGGTTGCATTACCCCTAAGACCTATAGTAATTGATGAACCTTTTCAACAATGGGGACTGGATTGTTTTGGACCTATCAATCCTAACTCTAGTGCTAGTCACACCCACATTTTAACTATAACTAATTATTTTACCAAGTGGGTGGAGGTGATTCATATGAAGGACACCACTTCTGAAGTTGTTTGTAATTTTCTAAAGGAGAACATTTTGGTTAGATTTGGCATCCCTAAGAAAATAGTTGCAGAAAATGCTAATAGCTTCTCCTCTTCTAAGTTTTCCCTATTCTGTTATGACTATGGAATTAGTATTGGTCACTCATCTCACTACTATCCACAAGGGAGTAGAAAGGTTGAATCGAGTAACAAGAATCTGATTTCAATTGTTAAGAAATTGGTAGATGATAATCTGAGGGGATGGCATAAGATCCTTTTTGATGCTTTGTGGGTAGATAGGATAATTTACAACAGGGAAATTAGGATGTCCCCTTTCCAATTGGTGTATGGGATTGAAAGTACTATGCCCATTCCTTTAAATTTCTAGCATTGAACTTACAAAGGGCTATTGAGGATGAACAATTCCAATCAAAATTGGAAAGAGGATTATGTATCTAAATAAGATTGAGGAACAAAGGGTTGAAGTAGTGGATAGGATAACAAGGTACCAATAGGTAGTCAAGAGGATCTTTGATAGAAAAGAAAGACAAAGGAATTTTGCAGTTGGAGATGTTGTATTATTGTGGGATAGAAGAAGATAGACAAAGGGGGCTCACAAGAAATTATATTTTCTTTGGAAGGGACCATTTACAGTCAGACAAGTGATCAGATAAAATGCTTTTCTTTTAGCATATCCAGATGGAACACCAATGCCTCTTGCCTATAATGGGAAAGATCTCAAGTTATACAACTTGTAATGCTACTAAGTCCCTCTGTGTATCATAGTCTCATTTCTCATTATTCCCTTATGTGTTGTCGTTATTTTGGTATGACTCTATTTCCTTTTGGAATAAGGTTATGTGACAAGTTTGTCTTAATTCTATGTATCCTTTTTAGTCTTTTTCCCCATTCAGAGCCTGTTGTTACCTTATAATCAAATTTTAGGTCATTTCATATGTTGATTCAAAGTTCCCCTCCTTATTCTTTATTTTACTATGTCATCTTTGTAATTCATGATCCTTAATCATTTTCACTTAGTCAAAAATCTTGTTCTTTTCTATACCCCAATCGGTAAGTTCACAAGTTCTGGAACCACCCAATTTCACAAGTCCTAATTATTTGTCTTGTATTGGTCCCTTAAAAAGTATTTGTAGTCAGTGAGTCAGAAGTTCTTTAAACTTCTGAACTCCCAAATTGTTGGTTCATTGCTTCAAAAAGTTATTGACACCCCAACTGAATGTGCTTTTCACTTCCCAAAGCATTATCTTTTAAAACCATCAATATACATGGAGCATTGACCCATGTCCATTTAGATTAAATTCACAATGTATTGGGGGAAGTGTTTACACACTTTTCGAATGGGAATTAAAGTGAATCATTAATAATTATCCAATACTTTTTGCTGCCAAATTTAAAGAAATTTAATAAGGACTTAATGTGATTTTATGCGAAATCTTATTAAAGATACCACCTTGTGAACAAACTTATTTTGTATTGTGATGAGAGTATGCTAAAGAAGCTCTAAGCCTCACTAATAACAGAGAACTTGCAAAAGTATTCACAACCATGTCAGAATAACCAACTCATTTCCTTTCTTTTATTGCTATGATAAATCAAATCTTTGATTTATCTGGGTGAAGAAGAACAATTTCTGTTCACGACTCTGGGTAGTCAATTTTCCCCAAATGTTTTGTGGACTTCTTTGGTGTCTCTAACTTGTTCAGAAGCTTTCATTTTCTATTTTTTGAAATAAGTTAAAATGAAGTACAAATATAAAAGGTTCCCAATTGCCTCTATAATTGAGAATGGCTTATCCAAAGTAAAGGATACCAATCTCAGACACGTAGACTTGGAGGGTTTCTGGAACAGAATGTAGCAAGAAACTAGGTCTTCAATTATAGAAAAGATTTTGAGTATAGTAGGTTAGCCCATGCTGGGGTTTTTCCATCCACCATGCAATGTCTAGATTTGATTATTTACTATGCAAGAAATTATTATCCTGACTCATAATAAATATGAGCTTTTGATGGCTCTATAGTTACAAAGGTTGATTCTGAGGTTGTGTCGCACGCATTAATGTTACCAAACCATGAGGAGTTGGTTGACATGTCTATTACCACTAGTTGGGGATATTTCTAGGACAAAAAGGATTGGTGCCAAAATCATATTGCTAAGAGATAGCTAAAAATTGAAAGGAAAGGTAAACCTTGGCTTCCCGCCAATTTAAAAAGAGGGCATTTGAAAGAAAAAATCTCTGACATGATTACCCTATTACACCATGTTGTCGTGAGTGCTAAATTAGAATCATTTGAAATTTGTATGTGTCAATTTATTTTGGTAATTTGTAATGAATCACAGTAAGTAGATTGGGCTAAATTAATAAGTGAACATATGAATGAGCAACTAGCGAATTTTCATTAGAGGGTGTCATTCCATATGTGTTCTCTTCTAGTCTACATTTTAGCCAGTAAAGAGGTTTTCTGGCCTAGTTTGAGGACTCAAGGGTCCCTTATGCTAGATACACCTATGTATTGTTATTTTCTACAATTGCAAAAGGAAGTTGGGATGAAATATTTTTGCCACGTGAACGATATTTTTATCATGTTGTCTACGAAGAAGATTGAAGGCTCATTGGAGAAGAGAATTTCTCCTAAAGTAGCAACATTAATAATGAGTTTTGGAAGTTTTACATCCAATTTGATAGATTTACCTATCAATAGATTGGAGTTTTGAAAATGCCCCATTGAAATTGCCTAGATATCCTTCATATTTTCTTGTTCTTTTGGAAGTTTGTCACGAGATGGTGACTGTGAATAATAAATATCATAGTATGAAAAAGAAGGGATATTCTTTTCCTATGTCCTTGTCTTTCTTTGTCTGCAAAGTTAATGATAATGCCATAAATGTTGAGAAGATTTTTGCTGAGTATAATTTTCACCCATTGCCTATGAGGCCATCTTTTGATAGTAAAAACTTTGTTAAGAAGAATTTCCATGGAGAGAGTCTTTATGAACATCAGACTCAACTCAAGGTTTATTGGGAAGATTGTACCAATGAAAGGGAAGCACAGAGGAGAGATTGGATGAGGTTAACGATAGACCAAGTATGGGCTTTCAATCTTCCCTTGCAAGTTCCAGCGGGTGTTGATGACAATTCTAAAATTTTTGATGAAGGCTATCAAAATGTGGTTTCTAAATCTCTTCCTCTAGTATGTTGGTCAAATAAAGAGGTCACAGATATCATGGCTAGGTCTTCTTTTGTGATAAGAAAAACTAAGAAGTGTCTTGAGAGAAGATTTTGAGAACATGCTAGTTCCTTTGTGCAAAAAGAATTTGTGACAAAGGAACATAACACATCATATGATTCCCATACTCCAAGAGCTACAGCTAATGTGGATACAATGCTTCATAGAGTTGGATCACAATATGGAGGAGATGGAGAACAACCTGAAGATAGTAGAAGATTGAAGACCACATGTGAACAGGATGGCCAACTTGTGTCTGTAAGAGTAGAAACATAAGAGAAATTGGATGCTTTGCAACATTTGCAAGTAGACCATGTGACTTTTCCCAACTCCCTGGTACTTAACGGTGATTCTTTGATTTTCAGCCAAATTGGTGAAAATATTATTTTCCATTCCTTGTTTAGTAACCCCAATTCTCTAGGGTTAAGTGAACCTCCTAAACATAATACCCCTCCTATGCAGTTAGATAATGTTGTTTTGAATACTAATGTTGGTGCTAGTGTTTATGCTTCTCCCTCCCCCTAATGGTTGAAAAAAGTAGTAGAAAAGAAGAAGAGGTATGCTCCTATGATAGACACAAACATAGATACTATAGCCAAATTGCTACAAGATTAACCTAAGCCCAAGAGGGCTAAGATGATGTCAAGAATGGTTGCAGATCCCTCTATTGGACACCATATTTTGGAGATTACAGACCTAATTGATGAAAACAATGAAGATGAGTTTACCATAGCTAATTTCAACATGAGCAAAATTGATATGGGTCCCTCTAAAGTTGAAGGTGATATTTACCATGCCAATTTTTTTGTGACTACACCAAGTTTTCTTTTATTTTCCAATTTAGTTCAATCAGTAGAAATTTCTATATTTTGGTCCACATTCTGCCACAGTTTCATTTTAGACCTTGCAGAGCTGGACTTAGCATCTAGACACTTTCAAGCACATCATATCAAAAACTTAGATCATTTAGATCATTTACTGGAGAGATATTTCTATTAAAAGATCAATTATTTTCTCAAAATAGAGCACCCTAATAGTCTCAGATAATCAGCTAAAGTAGAAGACAAGTGCGAAGCACTTCCTTGACCTGTAGAGCAAAATGACATATTGTTCAATGTTTTTGGAACCTGGCCAACCTTCCCTAAGGTCTGTACATTGTTTCATTCATTTGTGGAGGAGTTACAGCTGACTAGGCCTAACCTATCCATGTAAACACATTAAAGCTCTTCATTGGAGTTTGTGATCTTCCTTGGCTAACGCAGAAAACCCTTATGATCCAAAGATGATATATATTCATGTAATAGATGCATAGGAAAGTAGTTAATCACATTAAGGATACTTTATAGTTTGAATTCTTTGAGAAGGTGCTTCAAAGCCATATCTTTTGCATACATTGTAACTAGAGAATCATGCCAATGAGCCCTAATTGTGAGCCCGTGTGTTGCCAACATGTTTGTATTTTGAATCTATGATATACTAAATGACTAAATTTATATTTGTATTCTATAATTGAGTTACTTCTGTTGTGTTTACTCTTGTTGCACGTCTGGATTGTTCATTTTGTGGACCCTCCTACCCATGAATGAACCATTTTATCTCCCCATCTCTCCCATATCTCCCTGTCTCTATCATCCCTCTACCTCTCAGTCTCTCTCCTTATGTCTTTGGCCATGTCCCTCACTCTCTATCTCCCTATAACTCTCCTCGGTCTCTTATATATCTCCCTATTGATCCACTCTCTCTCTAAAACCTAAACCCTAAACCTCAAAACCTTTACCCCTAAAACATAAAACCTAAACCCTAAATAATGCCCCTAACCCCTAACCCCTAAACCGTAAACCTGAGCAACCCTAAACCCCTAAACACTAAACACCAAAACCCTAAACCCAAGAAAACCTAAACCTGTATCTCTCTATCTCTCCCCTATCTCCCTATCTCTATATTCCCTCTAACTCTCAATATCTCTCCCTATGTCTCTAGACATGTCCCTCACTCTCTATCTCCCTATCTCTCCCCTTTGTCTACTCTATCTCTCCCAATCTCTACCGATCCCCTCTCTATCTCTCTCTAAACCCTAAACCCTAAACACCTAAACCCTAACCCCTAAATCCTACACCCAAGAAACCCTAAACCCCTAACCCCTATACACTAAACCCTAAATTCTAAACCCTAAACCCTAAACCCTTAACTTGAACAACCCTAAACTCGTAAACCCTAAATAATGCCCCTAACCCTAACCCCTAAACCATAAACCTAAGCCACCCTAAACCCCTAAACCCTAAATAATCCCCCTAAACCCTAAACTCGAGCAATGCTAAACTCATAAAGCCTAAATAATGCCCCTAATCTCTAACTCCTAACCCATAAACCCTATACTCGAGAAACCATCTCTCTCTCTCTCTCTCAAAACCCCTAAACCCTAAATAATGCCCCTAAGCCCTAAGCCCCAACCCCTAAATATGAGAAACCCTAAACCTCTATCTCCCTATCTCTTCCTTATCTCCCTATATCTCTATCATCCCTCTACCTCTCAATCTCTCTCCCTATCTCTTTGGACGTCTCACTCACTTTGTATCTCCCTATCTCTCCCCTCTATCTCCTCTATCTCTCCCTATTTGTCTCTTCTCTCTCTACCTACCTTTCTCTCCTGATATTCCTATCTCTTTCCTCTCTCATTCCTCTATCTCCCTATCTCTCTCACCCTTATCGATGAAGGAAAATAAGAAAACTAGGACTTTCTTTCTATCTCTCTCTCCCTATCTCTTGCTCTCCCTATCACCCTATCTCTCCCCTCTCTCTCCCCTCCATCTCTACCCTCTCTCTCCCCTCCATCTCTACCCTCTCTCCCTCTTCCTCCCTCTCCCTCTCCCTCTCCCTTATTGACATAGAACATGGAAACAAGAAAACTAGGACATGAAAAGAGGGATGAGGATATAAATTGGGAGGATGAAATGGAAACAAGATAAAATGAAAGTTCATTGGATGGGAAGAATGATGAGAGGAGAGGTGGAAAATAGTAAAATAGGGAAAAATTGGTGGGATCTAAAGGGAAATTTGAAAGAAAAAAGAAAACTAGGAAAACTAGGAAAAGGAAAACTAGGAGGTGGATGGGTGAGAGAGAGAGAGAGAGAAGTAGAGAGTGAGAGAGAGGGTAGGAGACCTAGAGAGGGGAGGGAAGAAGAGAGTGAGAGAGAGAGGGTAGGAGGTAGAGAAGGGAGGGAAGTAGAGAGTGAGAGAGATGGTAGGAGGTAGAGAGGGGAGGGAAGTAGATAGTGAGAGAGAGGGTAGGAGGTAGAGAGGGGAGGGAAGTAGAGAGTGAGAGAGAGGGGAGGGAAGTAAAGAGTGAGAGAGAGAGAAGAGGGGAGGGTGAGATGTAGAGGGGAGGGATATAGAGAATAATAGAGAGGAGTAAGGAGGGAGGGAGCTTTGCCTTGGTAATTTACAAGCCTTTGGTTTGGATTCGCCTTGGGCTATGTTTAGGATGTCCAAAGATGTGTTTTTCTAGATTGTAACAAAAATCACATTATCTGGAGTGTGCTCCCCATCAGGTTTGTACTTTTTTCATGACAAGTCAAAAAAAATACCACCATAATCTTAAGCTCCATGTTAGCTTTCTAACCATATAATTTTTTCATGTTTTGAGTATATTAAGGATTTCATCTTTAATTTCTTTTGTTAGTGTATCCATTTTTTGTCAAAGACTAGTGTTTGGTATTTTTGACATTTTTTTAACCGTTCATTGAAATTTTCAAATAAATTACATTTTTAGAATCTAGACTCTATTCTACATGTATTAAAAAAATTGATTTTTTATTAGTTTTCAAAAATTTTAGGGGGGAGCCCACTCAATTTTGTAATTTTCAGGATGTGTCCACTTTGAAAATTAGTAAAAAATTAATTATTCATCAAAAAATTATCAGAAAAATTAGGGATAAACTACAGGGTGTTAATTTCTTACTGAAGCAATTTTTGAAATACTAAAAAATAGTTAACATCTTAGGGGTAGCACACCAAATGCTATGTTATGTTTTAAAAAAAAAACAAGACTAATTTGTGTGCTCGCCCTTTTTGAACCCCTTAATCTCAACCATTTTTGAAAAAAAGAAATTATAGTTTAGAAACTAGATTTAGAGCACTATGACTTTTGTTTTTGTTGTATCTTCAAAATTTGAGTGTAATTATCTTCAATTTCTCATCCAACATCTGTCTTTCTTGATTTCAAAAAAAAAAAGTGGCATCTTAAGACCCCCTTTTGGTCCCCCATCTTTGTACACTTACCCATGATAGTGACAAATTATCATATTCACCCAAAAATGTTGAGACAAAATTAGAAAGCCCTATTGAATATATAGAAGAAAGAGAAGAAATTGATGATCCAAATTTAAGCTCATTGTCCACTCCACAATTTAATGTTCCTCTAAGGATATTAGAATGAGCAAGGAGTACAACATCAAATTGTAGGACTATGAGGTAAATTATGCATTAATGACAACTATTATAAGTTCTAATAATTTGAGCCCCTTTCAATGAAGCAATATAAGAAGAAAAATGGCAAAATGCTATATCAAGAGATAGATGTGATTCATCAGAACCAAACATGGGAGTTGTCTCCTTTACCTATTGGAGATAAAGCCATTGATTGTAAATGGGTATTTAAAATCAAGGTTAAATCTGATGGTTCAATTGACAAGCACAAAGGAAGATTGGTAGCTAAAGGCTATAAACAAATTGAAGGTGTTGATTATGAGGAAACCTTTGCTCCAATTGTAAAGATAATCACTATTAGAATGTTGATATCACTTTCTTCCCATAATAGTTGGGAAATCCATCAAATGGATGTCAAAAGTGCATTCCTAAATGGGAATTTGACAGAGGAGATATGTCACACAAACTCCTAGTTTTGTTGAAAAAAGAAAGGAACACATGGTATATCACTTAAAAAAGGCATTACATGGTTGGAAACAAGTTCCATGAGCTTGGTATTCAAAAATCAATAAGTACTTTCTTCAAAGGAGATTTAAAAAATTTGATGTTGATCCAAATTTATACATTATGAATTCTAGACATCAAATTTACACCATCCATAATATTGTAGTTGGATGCTTCTGGATTAAACTGTGTGATAGTTTAATCCAGAAGCATCCAACTACATTATGAATTTTAATCACAAGATATTGTTCATTATGTTGTATGTTGATGATTTTCTCATCATTGGGAAAAAATAATCACTTATACATGATGTGAAAGAAGATATGAAGATCAATTTTGAGATGTTCGATCTTGGATTACTTCATTACTTTGTTGGAATTGAAGTGTGGTAAACACCTACAAAATAGTTCTCTCTCAAATGAAGTACACCAAAGAAATTCTCACACTATTCAAAATGCAAGACTGTAAAGCTTCATCAACACCAATGGAGATAGGAACCATATTGATTAAAGACCCAAATGGTAAATCAATTAATGAAACACTATATAGGAGTTTGGTAGGAAATTTGATTTACTTGACTACTACTCATTAAGACATATCTTATGCAATCAAAATCTTGTCTCAATTCATGGTTCATCCCAAACATAGTCATTGGATAGTTGCAAAGTCAGTTTTGAGATATCTTTAAGGAACACAAAATTTTGGATTGGAGTATTTGAAAAATTAAGATTTCAAAATTGTTGGCTTTTTAGATTTAGATTGGGCGGGTTACATAGATGCTAGAAAATCAACCTTTGATTATTGCTTCAATCTTGGATATGCCATTATCCCATGGAGTTGTAAGAAGCAACCTAATGTTTCTTTGTCATCCATTGTGTAAGATTTGGCTATGGAGATATCCACCCAAGATCTAGAAGCCTAATGGAAAGCACAAAGAAAAGAGAAGATCAATATGACAAGAATGAATTGTATTCCTATCAATGAATGCAAATACAAGATTACACTCCTATTATCTACCATACAATATGCTATGACATACCTTGCTTATAAAGGCAAGGGTGAGAACCAAGATGTTGTAGTCATGTGACAAGTGTCTTAATCCTGTGACATGTGACAATTATAGGATAAGACAACTATATGACAACTATCAACAACTAGAGACAACTCTCAACATCTAGAAACAACTAGAATGCTTCCTAAGTCAACTTAACATGTGAATATGTGTGTGAATATTATTTAACTAATAAATAGTTAAATAATATGAATTATTCACACAACAAGGGATACATAGCTAGTAAATAATGAAACTAGATATCAAATACCCCTATTCACACTAACACTCCCCCTTAAGTGCAACTTAGGGAGAAGCTAACAAATGCAAGGATGCAATGATAGATGGGTTCCAGCTACTAGGCCATGTTATGTACCCATGTACAAACAAATCTCAAGTGGAGTAAAGGAGAAAACCACATGGGAAAAAAACTCCTCCCTAAAAGTGAGAATGCAAGAAGTGTGGAAGGGTAGAATCAACATGAATTAGATGCTACCAGTTCCAACACATATATACAATGAATAATCCCCCCCAAAAGAGAGGAAAAGAAGAGAGACCAAGTAGCCCCCTCTCAATGTAGAGTCTCCTGCATGGATGGTAGATGCCTGACAATGAATGTTGAAGATGATCCATGATCGTTAAATGATGTTCCTCCCCTTAGGAAGAAACAAGACCAAGAATGTATGCAGGAAGTCTCCCCATTCCCAAAAGGAATATGAAGGAAGAAAACTCAAACTGTATGAAGTCTCTGAACACTGCTTAGGTGTCGCCATGTCGATGCCAAAAGAAGCCACAAACCAATCAGGACTCTCATGCTAAACTGAAGAATGTGACAATCCAAGATCTAGTGGAAACTGATGTAGAACATGATCCAAAGACAAAGATGTCTTCTCTGAAGGTAAAGGTGCCTCCTCTAAATGTTTCTCAATAGTAGCCATAGTCATGTCAAACTGTGAGGAATAATCATGTGGGTAAAGAACAAGAGGCTCAAAAGGTTCCCCCTCAACATCTGAAGAAGATGAAGCAACTTCATCAAAGAGAAGATGTGTGTCATCAATAGTGTCCTCCAAGTCTACAAGATAGGACTCATAAAACAAGCCTGCAATACCTGTCAAGTACTCACCCCAAGTAGCTGAATCTAGAAGACTATGAATGTCTTGCTGCACTGAATCACTAGAAACCATGGATGTAGCAACACTGAATTCTGTAGATGCAACAAGAGATGAAGGAGGAGATGGAATGTCAGCACATGTCTCTAGAACCTTAGTTGATGAA
Organism: Cunninghamia lanceolata; assembly: GCA_027924645.1. Lineage (NCBI taxonomy): Eukaryota > Viridiplantae > Streptophyta > Pinopsida > Cupressales > Cupressaceae > Cunninghamia > Cunninghamia lanceolata. The sequence continues at coordinate 9,260,285 of BSBN01000877.1, read as the reverse complement.
AGAACACAAAGATGCAAATGACCATACTAAATCTCCTCAAAATGTCCACATGAGTGTGAACCTCAGCCAAAGGAACAATAGGAGCAAAATGTGAGAAGGTGTACACTCAAGATTGATGATCTACCTCCCCAACTACGACTATATCTCTGCTATGCAAATCCCAAATAATCATAGAATCAGGTGTGAACTCAACACTCTTTCCTATTCTGCCATGTGTAATCTGATAGATAGAAAGGATATTGGTAGACAATGAAGGTACACAAAGGACATCATTGAATGATCCTTCGTCAATGTTAATTGATCCTTTCCTACAAACACTCATAGATGTGTTGTTGGCCATCAGAATGGGTGGTGATGAACAAGTCTCAAATGAAGAGAACATACTTTGTAATGAAGCCATATGATGTGAAGCTCTAGAATCAAGGATCCATTTCCCTAACTCAGAATCCGCAACTAAAAAAAGTGCTTTGCCCCTTTGTTTCTCATACATTGACTTTGAAGATGATGAAGAAGAAGAATATGAACCCCCTAAAGATGAATTTAGTTGAACCTTCTTTAGTTGATGTTACAACTCATTAATTTTCTTTATGTAATATTGGTGTTCATCATGCCCCAATTTCTTCCAATATGCACACTGAGGCTTCTCCTTCTTAGATGATTCTCCTTTGGAGGGAGAAGACTTAGATTTTTCCTTTGGCTTGTTCTTTTTCTTTTTTTTTTTCTTTTCAGGATTCCCTGATTCTTTCTATACCTTAGGTTCACTAGCCACTAATGCTTGTGGTTTGGAAGACTTGAGGATGCCCATTTGAATTAACTTTGCTTCTTCTTGGATTAGAAGATTTCAAAATTCATCAAAAGTAGGTTGAACATATGCAGCACTCATGGAAACCTATTGAGTGTGAAATTTAGAAACAAACACTAAATACTCAGGACCAAGCTTGGATAACACATTGAGAATCAATTGTAAATCCTCCTTAGTAATCTTGCAATCCATTAGTTGTGTTCTTAATTTCTTAATCTTGGAGATATAGTCTTGGATTTTGTCAAACTCCTTAGGATCAAGACTCATCAAATCATTATCAATCTGATAACCCCTAATCTTATCAATTTTACCATACAATTTTTCAAAAGTCTCCCAAGCCTGCTTAGGTGTTGTACATGATTCAACATGGAATTGCAAATCAAAAGAGGCAAATGAACAAATGTAGCCAAGAGTTTTCTAATGATTGATCTCCCAAACTGCCTTTGCATTCACATCAGTAGGTTTAGGAATAGATTCTTTTACATATCTAGTGAAACCAATTCCCATTAGATAATTCCATACTAATGTTTTCCATGATGTATAATTATATGGAGTTAGAAGTTCAATTTGAGATTTCCCCAATGCAAAAACACACAACCAAGAACTGAAAGCAATCAACCATTGCAAGATCACCCCCAAAATTCACTCAATCAATGACCCCCTAGCAAATACGATCTTGGCACTTTATAATTAGTGCGATTACAATTTCCACAAGATAAAATAGCTAAGTGGTCTTTTGATTTTGGTACATCTAAATGCCAAAATTAGGCTATAATTGAAAGTACAATTTTTGAGCAAAACTAGACCAAACTGGTCAAAAACAATGATGAAAATGTACAATTTCTTGAAAATCTAAACACCAAAATCAAAAAATGTTTGCACCACTATGAAGCCTACAAAATTCTAATCTAAATAAAAAAATTTACTCAAAAAAAAGAGCAAAATTGAGCAAGATATGAGCTTTCAAAGTTGGACTGTCAAAACAAAAACTCCATTGGAGAGGGGTCCTGCAGAAACTTTCTGATTAAACTTGCAAATGATCTGTTTCCTGCATACAAAATATGAAAGATACTCATACGCTCTTTTGATGTGGCGAACAAAACCCAGAAGGCATTTTTTGATTCGATGTGCAGAAGATGTGGACCTAGTGCAAAAAAATGTCTTCAGAAATTAAAAAATGACATGTAGAAGTTGAATCAACCACCTAAGTCAATAAAATGTATTCTACAACCTGCAATACAATGCCACAAAGAGGAAAATCCTCCAAATATGGTATTTTTATCAAATTTTTTTGATTCTCAAGATCATCATACAATGCAAGAGAAGAGCATACTCAATTTTTTAAGATCCACCATGATTTGCACTCAAGATCTCTCAATAGACTAACCAAAGGCAATCTACAAGCTCTGATACCATGTAAGATTTGGCTATAGAGATAGCCACCCAAGATCTAGAAGCCTAATGGAAAGCACAAAGAAAAGAGAAGATCAATATGACAAGAATGAATTGTATTCCTATCAATGAATGTAAGTACAAGATTACACTCTCATTATCTACCATACAATATGCTATGACATACCTTGCTTATAAAGGCAAGGGTGAGAGCTAAGATGTTGTAGTAATGTGACTAGTGTCTTAATCCTATGACATGTGACAACTATAGGATAAGACAACTATATGACAACTATCAACAACTAGAGACAACTCTCAACATCTAAAGACAACTAGAATGCCTCCTAAGTCAACTTAACATGTGAATATGTGTGTGAATATTATTTAACTAATAAATAATTAAATAATATAAATTATTCACACAACAATGGATAAATAGCTAGTAAATAATGAAACTAGATATGAAATACCCCTATTCACACTAATAAAACAGAGTACAAGACAGTTGTTGCAACAACTTGTGAAGCAATATGGCTTAGATAGCTTCTTGAGAATCTTCGACACCCATGACCTAATCTAAAAATTATGTATTGTGATAATCAAAGTGTGTTGAAGATATCTAAGAATCCAGTGTTCCATGCTCACACAAAGCATATTGAAGTGCACCATCACTTCATTTGTGAGCATGCTCTCAATAAAGAAATTGAACTAGTCTATACACCAACCAATGAGCAACTTGAAGATGTCTTCACTAAACCTTTGAGCAAGGATATGTTTATATACTTTAGAGAAGGTATTGGTGTTAAAAGTTCTTCATTTGCACATGGATAGCCAATAAACCTATTTGCTATGGGTGACCCCCATCATCTAATTAAGTTGTGTGATAAAATAAAGTTTATGGCGAGGTGTTAAAAATTCAAACTATATTTAGTCACAATGCTTGGCATATAGAGTCATGTCTCATGTAAGAGACACACATGTCCACCTATAATATCTATTTAAAGGTCTTTGTATCCATATTTTTTATACAGAAAAAATCCATTCAAGCTCTCCAATTATTTTCATATTAATATATTTATCATTTATTTTTAATTATTATAATATTTTATTTATGCTTTCATAGACGTCCATACGCTAGAACAATGGGGATGTGAAAAAAAAAACAAAGAATGTTAAAAATGAGCACATATAAACAAACTAGGCATTTAAAAATTCCTTTTGAAGACCTAAAATAAGTACGGGTTCTCCAACTTACCCCAGGCAAATTTCAAAAGAGTAAAGCTTCTGCAGAAAACTATATACAACTCCTCCAAAAACTAAAATTCCAAGCATACAAAATAAATTAAACTGCAATCCATTTGCTTCCTTCATGACAATTAATGCATACAAAAAATTCAGATAATAAGCCCATACTCAAGAACCACGGAAGCTTTAAATAAATCGTTGGAAATTCTGCTAGAAATCCCTAAAAATTCCAAAAAATCAAACTACTTTCTAAACTTATTTCATTATTTCAAATCTAGAGCTATTCCCAAAAAGAACTTATAACTTTCCACTATAATCTCATCTTTTAGCATGCAAAGAAACATTTTTTTTAATTTCATCTTCTGCAATCTTGCAAAACACACAAAGTGATGCGCATACAAAGAAAACACTTGCAAAGGAAGAGGGAATAGAATTGCACAAGACAAGCATGGTGGGTCAACCTATTAGGTGAATTTAGTACGCCATAACAACATTGCATTACTACAAAACAAAAACTAGAAGTCATGGTTCAAAAACTACTTTAAATGCTTCAGAGGTGGCTGCAAATTTCCTAACTCTTCAAAGCAATAAACTCTCAGTGACTCCCAACCCCTGTCAGGATATCAATTTTCAGAGGAAAAATGCTTCCACACAACATAAATTTGCAAGGATACAAGAGTTCACTTCCACCAAGAATATAAAATTACAATTTGACACAAGTGGTGCAAACTAAGGTGATATTTTCAATCCATTTATTTATATAAAATTTAACTGACTAATTTCCATTTATTTTTTCCACCATGATTGGTATTCCATGTTGAGCTCTAAGAGTGATTGATGCTAAAGGGCATGCCTATACCCCTTGCACACATTAAATCTGAAGTTCTTCACCATCATAGCTATCACAATTTTTGCCTACAACATGGCAAATTTTTGGCCTATGCATACTTGTGCCCCACTAGCAAATGGAATGAAGGCATAGGGATGACTATTTGTAGCTTTGCTTAATCCATCTCTAAAACGCTTTGGCCTGAACTCATCTACATCACTACCCCACTACATTGGATCTCTATGCACTCATAAAACATTTACCACTACATTCACACCCTTGGGAATTGTAAAGTCATTTTTTAATTTTAAGTCTTTGAAGGCATGTCAGACAATGCCTAGTGTTAGCAATAATAAATTCCTCTGCTCAGTGTGGATGTAACCAAGTTTGGTGAACCACGATAAATCTGGTGTCTCTATTATTTTTGCTTTCTAATTAATTTGTGTGCTATTTATTACTCTTTTCTGCAATTGAGTTGTGCTTCCAGTCTTAACAATTGGTATCAGAGATGTACAGAGATGGTATAGCTGGTTGCAAAAATTGATGTTGGATTTTTGAGTCATGGAGGAACAGAAGATTGAGAAGTTCTCCGGTCAGAATTTTTGACTATGGAAGGTGTAAATGGAGTCTTTGCTGATAAAACAAGACCTCTCACTCACGCTTCAAGGGGCAGCAAAGAAACCAAGCTTGATGACGGATGAAGAGTGGGACAAGATGGATAAGAAGGCAAGAGCTATGATTTTCCTCTCGATGTCCAACAATGTATTGTTTAATGTTTCAGCAGAGAAGACTTCGAAGGAGTTGTGGGATAAACTTTCTAAAATGTATGATATGGCTTCAGCATCCAATAAAGTTTTTATTATGAAAAAGATTTATAACCTGAAAATAAAAGAAAGCAGAATTATGTCAAACCATCTAAATGAGTTTAATACCTTACCCAACTAACTTCAATGGAGATAAAGTTGGAATATGAAATTAAAGCAATCTTGCTGCTATGCTCATTACCCAACAGCTAGGAAGGTGTTGTGATGGCCATAAGCACTTTAGTTTTAGCCAAAACAAAATTGGTTTTTGATGATGTAGCAGCTACACTCCTTAGTGAAGATATGCATAGAAAGAACCAAGAAATATCTTCCGGTGAAGTCTTAACCGCTGTTAGTAGAGGAAGGCCTCTGAATAGAGGCAAAGACAATAATAGAAGAAGATCAAAATTAGCGAAGAGGTCAAAATCCAGAGGTAGAGTTGGCGAATGTTGGTTTTGCAGTAAGCCAGATCACACCAAGAAAAATTGTTATTCTTATAAGAAGGCACAAGAGAAGGTTAAAGACAGTGAGGTTAATGCTATTTATGATAAGGATGATAATATTTTGGTTTTATCCGTAAGTGAAACCACTTCAAATTCATGGGTTCTAGATTCGGGTGCATCCTTTCATGCCACCTCTTGTACGAATGCCTTCTCTAATTATCAAGGAGGACGGTTTGGAAAGGTCTACTTGGGGGATAACAATTCATTGGACATCATTGGTAAAGGTGATGTTCTCCTACAATCCAAAAATGGAAGCAAATGGCTTTTGCAAGATGTTAGGCATGTCCCAAAACTGAAAAAGAATCTGATTTCTATAACCCAACTGTTTTCACAAGGCTGCAATACTACCTTCTATCTGGATTCATGGAAGGTTACTAAAGGTGTCTTGCAGATTGCCAAAGGAAATAGAGAGGGCAGTTTATATGTTTTTGAAAATGACTCTCAAGTGGGAGCTGCTATGACACTAACAGACAACAAAACTAAGCTTTGGCACCAACGGCTTGGACATATTAGTAGGAAAGGTCTTGAAGTCATGATCAAAAGAGAACAATTACTAGGGTTGAAATCTGTGGATTTGTATTTTTGCCAACATTGTCTTTATGGCAAGCAGAAGCTGATTAGCTTCATGAAAAAGGGTCATTAGAAGAACACCTCATGTTTGGAGCTAGTTTATTCAGATGTTTTTGGGCCAACCGATGTAACTTCTCTTGGAGGTTCTAATTATTTTTTGACTTTCCTTGATGACTACACTAGGAAAGTTTGGATTTTTATGCTCAATAAAAAATCTGAAGTGTTCAGCAAATTCAAAATTTTTAAAGCTCTGGTTGAAAATTAGAGTGGGCATAATATTAAGTGTTTGCAAACTGATAATGGCGGCAAATTTAGTTCACTAGAGTTTGATAGTTTTTGTGTTGACAATGGTATTCGAAGAATCAAAATTGTTCCTTATACACCACAAGAAAATGGGGTTGCGGAGAGGTTAAATAGAAAGATTTTGGAAAAAAGCACAGTGTATACTTTCCAATGCTGGACTGGGAAAAGAGCTCTGGGCAGAAGCTTGCAACACAGTGGTTTACCTCATTAATCGAGCTCCTTCATCTCAATTAAATCTTTACATTCCTGAGGAAAGGTGGTTGGGCAAGCATATTTCTTATAATCATCTACGGGTGTTCGGATGTGAACTGTTTGCTCTTATTCCTCATGAGAAATGATCCAAATTAGATCACAAATCACAGAAGTGTATTTTTGTTGGATATGGCAAGGATTAGTATGGATTCAGGTTGTTGGATCCCATCGCCAAAAAGGTCACTCAGAGTTGGGATGTCGTCTTCAATGAAAAAGTTTTCCCAAGTTTGCACAAAGAAAATACATCTTCAAAAGATTACATATCAGTTGATTTATTTGATAATGGAAATGATATGGTTCAGAAATAAGGAAATATTTCTTCTATTAGTTTCCAGTCTTCTTGTGTTTCTATGCAGCCTCCTACCACTTGCTCGCTACCTCCTCATACCTCGACACAGCCTCTATTTAGCTCCCAAACCCCTGTATATTCTACATAGCTCCTTTGGATAGAACGCTGCCCCCAGATGAGAATTCACTGCCTTTAATTCCCATGCAGCATGGTCAAGTTTCAACGCAGCCTCTTTTGGGTGAATCGTTGCACCCAAATATAAGTTCTCTACCTTTATGTGAATCACAATAGGTAATAACTCCTATGCAACCCCTTTTGGCTAATACGCTTCCTCCAGTAAATATCATGCAGTCTTTATTGTTGCCTAAAGAGAGTCCAAGACTGCCAGCCACTAGTCAAATGCAGTCTATATTCTCCCAAGATGCAACGCAACCTCTTCAAACATGTTCGCTGCCTGGTCAAACTCAAATGTAGTTGACATTTCCTCTAACACCATCGCTGCCTCTGCCAAATGTAACGTAGCTTCTAGAAGTGTCATCGTTGCCTCATATTGAAGTCTCCAATGAGAGGCATTTACAAGTCTCTATGCTAGATCAGGGTAGTATTCAGAGATAGGAGAGTTTTCATGTGCAAAGGCAGAACATTGGAGAAATTGTACAAGGAAATGTGTAGGCACAGGGGACTGTAGAAATATAGAGGCAGAATCATGCTCAAAACAAGAGTCATTTGCAAAATGAGATAGCAAACATTCAAAATCAGTTCAGAAAATGAATTTGGAAGACTCAAATTTACAACAGGAGGATCCTCACTTAAGGAGATCTACCCGGGAGAGGAGACGACAGTGCAAATTTTCTGATTATGAGTTATTGTATTCAGAGGAGGTAGAGCCTAAACTTTTGATTTCTGATCAACCTGAACCAGCTACTTATAAATAGGCTTGCAAGGCAATTGACTCTTTGAAATGGCAAGAGGCGATGCAAGATGAAATGAGTTCATTGCAGGCTAATAACACTTGGGATTTAGTGCCACTTCCGCCTAATCGAAGACCCTTGAAGAATCGTTGGGTATACAAGTTGAAAGAGGAAGATGGGGGCAACAAACGCTATCATGCTAGACTGGTTGTCAAAGGGTATGATCAATAGAAAGGTATAGATTTTAATGAGATTTTCTCACCAGTTGTGAGAATGACCACAATCTGGGTAGTTTTGGGTTTGGATGCAATTTGGGATCTTGAACTTGATCAGTTGGATGTCAAGACATCATTTTTACATGGTGACATTGATGAAGAGCTATACATGGAACAATCGAAAGGATTTAAAAAATAGGGACTGGAACATCTTTATTGTAGATTAAAGTGCAGCTTGTATGGGCTCAAACAAGCCCTATGCCAATGGTATCTCAAGTTTGATCGCTTTATGACTGAACAAAACTTCTTGAGATGTGAATCAGATCCTTGTGTCTATTATAAGCGACTTCCTAATGGTGAGTTTGTCATTCTCTTGCTCTACGTTGATGACATGTTGGTAGCCGACACAATTATGAGGATTGTTTTTGAATTGAAGTCACAATTAGCTAAGAGATTTGCTATGAAAGACTTAGGCCCAGCCAAGAAGATTCTTGGAATGACCATAACTAGGGATAGACAAAAGAAGGAGATCATGTTGTCACAAAAGGAATACATTGACAAGGTTGTAGATAGATTTGGTATCGCTGATGCAAAGGTTGTTTCTACTCCTCTTGCAGCCCATTTTTGTTTATCTTCTAATTTGTGTCCAAAAACACAAGAGGATAAAGAGTTTATGCAAGGTGTTCCTTATACATCGGCTATTGGTAGCATTATGTATGCTATGGTCTACTCATCCTGATATTGCTCATGCAGTAGGAGTTGTGAGTAGGTTCATGAGCAATCCCGGTAAGCCTCATTGGGAAGTTGTCAAATGGATATTAATGTATCTTAAAGGTACTTCTGATTATGCTTTGTGTTTTGGTGGCAATAAGGTACAGCTGCAAGGTTTCATTGATTCTAATCTTGCCAGAGATTTAGATAAATGGGGATCTACTACTGGCTATGTTTTTATGCTTGTTGGAGCTGCCATTAGTTGGGTCTCGAGGCTACAACATTTTGTTGCTCTTTCTTCTGCCGAAGCTGAGTACATGGCTATTTCTGAAGGTGCTAAGGAGATGCTTTGGTTACAGCGATTGTTTAGTGATTTGAGATGTCAACAAAGTGACTATGTTATGTTTTGTGATAGTCATAGCGCCATTTTTATGGCTCACAATCATTCATCTCAACATCATTCTAAACATATCGACATACATGCTCATTTCATTCGTCATGTGGTTGAAGAGGGCAAGTTACAAGTTGCAAAAATTGACACAAAGGTCAATCTGACAGACATTTTCACCAAGGTTGTTCCCAAAGAGAAGTTTGAATGTGCCAGGACTTCTCTTGGTCTAGTTAAGAAGTGACCGAAAGTTTAGAGCAGGGGAATGATTGGTGAGTTGCAGCATCCGTTGACCTTCAAGTGGGAGATTGTTAGGAAATGAAGACCAATAGACACATTATTTTCTTGTCAATTGTTTATCTATTCATATTCCTTGTTTGATGTATGATGAAGCATTATATATGCTGGATATCACATTGTAAAACTTAATTCTTTTAGCAATAATAAATTCCTCTGCTCAGTTTGGATGTAGCCAAGTTTGGTGAACCATGATAAATCTAGTGTCTCTATTATTTTTTCTTTCTAATTAATCTATGCACTATTTATTACTCTTTTCTACAATTGAGTTGTGCTTCCAGTCTTAACACCTAGTCTAGGTGGGTACAATCTTAGAGTCTCATTCAATACCATCCCAATCTGTCATGTTTAACTTTGGTTCATTAATACAAACATGTTTATCTTGGAAGGGAAAAACCTGACCCGAAAACATATACCTTGACAAGGGATATATTATATGGGGTTGTTTATCATACATACAATTTTGAGCTTTCCTACACAATCCACGGTGGGAGTGTTGTTTCCACATACTACAGTGGCTTCTTCGGGAGCTTTTTGTTGCCAATCCTGGTTGAGTGCCAACAAAAGTTTTTCTTAGATACAAATAATGGTCTTTAATAATACATATTCCTACACAATTTTGATAGTGTTCTATGTCAAGAGGAGAAGGAGTCAATTGATCATCTTTTCGTCCATTGTAAGTATAGTCAAGCCTGTTAGGGACGCTGATGTCCTAGCTCAAATGGTTCACTCCCCTTCCTTCTACCTTATCCATTTGGCTGGAAAGTTGGCCTTTCCTTTTCAAGAGGCTTATTTTCATGCTTTATGGACAGTTAGTCCCTCTGTTTTGCTGTGGCTGGTGTGGAAAGAGAGAAATCACAAAATTTTTAGGAACTCTTCAAAAAGTCCAGAGGAGCTTTGGATGGATATTGAGTCTTCAATCTTGGAAATAGTTCTAGCTAAGCTACAAAGGTCGCAGTCCAGAGAATCCAAGTGGACTAGTTGGGAGGAGTTCATTCTATCTCAATGGAGAGATTTGAAGAGGATCCAAATGCCTGGTGGAGCTCCGTCTTTATAGCCCAAAGTGGATAGAAACTTGATAAAATGGCTTCCACCTAGCAAGCCTTTTGTGAAAATAAACTTCGACGGGCCTTTAGAGGCAATCAGGGCCGTCAGGAATGGATTGCATTATCAGGAATTGTCAAGGGATACTTCTAGTGGCTAAAGCTATGAAACTCACCGAGGGAACTAATAATATGGCCGAGGCTTTGGCTTTACTTTATTCCCTTCAACTTGCCATAGAAAAAGGCCTCAAATCAATCTCAATAGAAGGTGACTCCCTTATCATTATTTCAGCACTTCAATCTAGAAAAGTCCTCAACTGGTCCCTTCACTACATTCTTGAGTAGGCCTAGATGTGCTTAGAATTCTTTGATGCTTTTGAGATTGCACATTGTTACATGGAAGGAAATAAAGTGGCAGACTGGTTAGCCAACTTTGCGTTAGACCAGGAGGTGTAGGAAATGTCTTTTGATCTTCATTCTTCTCACATACCAGTTTTGCTCAATTTTTTAATCTCCTTCGACAGTCGTTCCCTCAGCTTAGTTTGGGCTAGGCTTAAATAGCACACACTAAGTTCTGACTTGCTTAGGTGGCTGGTGGCCCCTTTTTCTTACTCTATTTTGTTAATGTGTCAATAAGAGAGGAGGGGCCCACTAGCCACCTAAGCAAGTCAAAGCTTAGTGTGTGTTGTTTAAGCCCAGCCCTCAATTTGAAGTCTTTTTTTTTTGTTTTTTTTGGGTTGCATGATGTTTCAGGGCTTCCTCTTGCCCTATTTTTTGTACTTTATTTTTTATTCGGGGACTTGCTCTTCTATAATTACATTTTTAAGTAATACATTTATGAGGTTCTATCCTCTTTCTTTGGAAAAAAATAATACATATTCCCATTCACAGATACAAACTTTCCCAGATACAAACTGACAAAATTGAATTCATTTAGAAAACTTACTTGTTCTAAATGCTTTTGAAAAACCAACTTCATCCATGCATGCCAACGGCTAAGAAAATCTTAACTGACATAATAATCTACAAAACACCAGCAAAAATTAAAAATAATATGAGGTGGATGCAACTGTTAGGTCACAGGCTTGCCCAAAACAAATAACTTCAAATCTCTCTCCTTTCACTCCCATCAACCGCCCTCAACTGATGTCAACTGATTTCACATTGTTTCTTTTTTAATCTAAAAGAGGGCAAAAATGTATTCCAACTAAAACAAAGAAGTACAAAGAAAGGGCATTACACACCCTTGTCAATCTCCACTAAGTGGTCCAACTTTTGAGACAAATCTAAGGGTAATTGACCCCTATCCACAATGTTCCAATTCTCAGATGATCGGACGCCCATTTGGCCAAACAATCTGCAACTCCATTCCATTCTCTAAGAATGTGATAGAAAGTAACGGATTCCACATTGTTTCATTTATGATCTATGACATCAAAAGAATAAGACATTTTATGCCTCCAGTATTTTACAAGAATAAAATTGATCTTTTATTTAATTTTTGGTCTTTTAAATTGTAAAAGTCGAGTGTTTTAATTTAACTCTAGCCTTAAAGAATAAGCTTGTCTTAGTTTATCTAGTTAACCTATCACTCTTATAAAACAATTAATATTTTGAAGTTCTAGGAGATTTTAGGCCTTGCACATACAATAAATCATTGGCTTTGCAACGCCAACTTGAAATTTGCAGCTTAATAAATCAGTTGTGTCATCTAGAATACATGTTTCTAAATTGTCAAAAATTCTTTATTTATATGGACCAATAATGATTAGAGAGAAGTGTTTTTAGATTTAACTATGTGTATCAATAATTATGATGATCTCAACCTTTTGTCATGTGTTGTTCACCAAATTTTTAAGTTACTAATGAGTAGTTACAAGCAACCCAAGGATGTAAATATTTCTATACACATAAGACAATTGGGATTTTAAGGCTAACCCAAATATATGGCCTTTAAAATTAAAAGAAAATGACTATTCTCTAGCTCAAATGCTAAGAAATATTATTAATATATTAATATGTATATTGATTTATTAATTATAATAATTAATATAAAAATAGGTGTTTCATATTTATACTATATTGTATTTATTTTATGCTATAATTATATAATTAACATATTTATATTTGTATTTTATTTATTTTATATTGTATTTATTATAATAATATAACAAATACTAGAGAAATGCATTTAAATTGAGTTATGATGGACTAGAATATATTGAACTCAAACCTTACTTTGTTCAAATTGGAGAGCATTCTCTATATTTACTCTATTTTTATAGATCCAAAAATATTTTAAATAAAAAAATACATAAAACACATAAAAATGTGATAAATAAAATTAAAAATAATAAGTTCCTTCTAAGGTTTTGTTTGCCACTTTGCTATAACGCAATTTAAAAATTTGATTAAAAAATCAAAGTTTTCATAACATTTTATTAAAATAATATTAAATTTGAATACTTATCATCTAATTAAATTAATAATTGAATAAAATAAAAGATATTGTTTGTGTTTATTTTAATTAATTACTATTTTTTTCTAATTAAATTAATAATTGAATAAAATAAAAAACACATTGTTTGAGTTTATTTTAATTAATTACTATTTTATTAAAATATCCATTTAGATATAAATTACTTTTTTAATTCTTTCTTTCTATTAAAAAAAATAGAAAGAACATATAAACAATGGCAAAATTGAATTACATTTTATAAACTGCAAAATTATAGGATTGAATTTCATAATTTCCAACTAAAAATGCAAATTGATTTTGAAATCTAAAAATCTTTTAAATAAAGAAAGTACATACAAATATATAAAAAGGAATAAAAAATGTTATAAATAAAATTTATAAATTAAAAATCCATATAAATAGATAAATCACATAAAAAAAAGTGATAAATAAAATTTATAATAATATTTTCTTCTAAACATATAAAAAAAAAATTCTTTAAATAAAATGTTTATCAAATATAAAGTTATATTTAATGAAAATGATCAACAATGGATGACATCAATGAAAACCATGGTACTTTTAAAAATTTTAAATTGACAACTATCAAGATATAATTCTAAGATTTTGTTTGCTACTTTATTATAACACAATTAAGAAACTAAAATTAATAATGGACAAAAAAAAACAAGTTGTTCAGAATTATTTTAATTAATTACTATTTTAATAAAATATCCATCAAATATGATAGATATATATTTCTTTTTTTCTTCCTTCTTTCTATTTGGAAAAATAGAAAAAGCCCATAAGCAATGGTAAACTTGAGTTGCATTTCATAAACAACAAAATTATAGGAATAGATTTCACAGAGTTCCAACTATGAATAGAGATTTATTTTGAAAGAAAAAGGAGAAATTTTAAATCTTGATAACATAATTTAATTCACAAATGCTGCAGAGCAGCATAATTATATCTTCATTATATTTTCAGGTTTGTAAGGAAAGGTTTTTAATGGTGGATACTTGGGTGAGTCCAAGATATTTTATATTTATTACTTTGATGTTTTACTTTTTCCAGCTTTATTGAATGGAAATAAGAAGTTTCTATATGCTGATTTTTTTAAGGAAATGTCTTTAATGGAGTCTCAGATATTCTATAACATCAAATCAACCCAGCTTTATTGAATTGAAATAAGAAGTTTCTATATGCTGAATATTTTTTTCCTTTTGCAGAAGCAAATGGGTCGGGCAAAAATTCCCATAAAATGGATCCCCAGAGACACTTCAAGGAACTTAACATTTTTAAAGAGGAAAAGAGGATTGAGAAAGAAGGTTGAAGAGCTGAGTATTCTGTGTGGAGTGGAAGCTTGCATGGTCTGTTTTGGGCCTCAGACAGACCAACAAACATCTCAAGATCAGCATCCTGATGTATGGCCTAATATGTCCAAAGCATTAGAGGTAATTGAGAGATACAAACGCCTTTCTAAGGAAGAGCAAGACAAGAAGAAACTTGATAACTCAAGTTTCCTAGAACAGAGGATTAAGAAACTCAGATTTGAATTAAACATGAAAAGGAAAGAGAACAAAGACCTTGAAATGGACATCATGTATCCTTCTTGGGATAGCGGCCTGAATGATTTGAGTGTTGAAAAGCTCAGAGATTTGTTGGAATATATAAATGTCAAGCTAGATGCCGTCCAGGATAGAATAAATTTTCTGACAAGGCAAGAGCATGAGACTTCTTATGCTGTTGCTGCTGGAAATGATATAGTTCCATACATGGAAATGGATCATATTGATTGGAAATCATTCAGGGAACTATATCATCCTTCAACCCCCCACATAATGCTTCGCAATGTGGTGTTGTCTATGCCCTATCAGAGCCAAGAGAGTTTAAGCTTAACAGCAGGTCATGTCCAACCCTATCTAAGCCTAGAAGACCAGCCCTACAAAAACAATTTTGGAACAACAGCCATTGATTATCATGCCAAGGGAAATCCCATCATTTTCACATCTGTGAAGGACTCTCAGCATACAGCAAATTCTTTAACCTTTGGCAATAACTACAATACAAACAAAGATAAGGTAGAGATAGCTAGCATCGATATTAATCAGCAAGATAGGATTTTAGTTGAGAATGCTCATCTAGTGACGAGGAAGAACTCCCCTTTAATCTCTGATCATCATGTCCACTCCAATGCTTGCTTATTAGCTAACTATTCAGGCCACTGGACAACCTCTTGTACTATATATTGTCCTTGTCCTGAACATTACCATATGGGTTCATATGGATCACAAACTTCAACTATTCAAGAGTTGCAAGCCTCTGGTGAGCCTCACCAGCATGAGCGAGTGCTACATAACATGATGGATGGACAAAACATTCATCATAAGCAGCTTGGAGGTGAGGGAACAGATTTAGCTCACAGCAGCCCCGGAGTAGCTTCATCAAAAATCGACGAGGACTTCAACATACAAAGTTTGCCAGGTTTTGTTTAGAATTTCATTTTCTATTTGTTTATCTGTGTGATTGATTTCTATTTCCATTCGAAGCTTTTTTTACATTATTACCAGTTTTTTGCTTAATTTTGTAAGTGGATCATGGCAGAGTTTGATTTTGCTGGGGCTAATAAAAATGCAAACGCCAAAGATGAAGCCTGATGTATTTTCTTCAATGACTTTTTTGTGAAGCAACTGGAACAAAGATTTTCATATTTTGCTATTTGTTCTGAGTCCTCGAATTGAAGTTTGAGCTGTCTATATGCAATGTCAATGGAGGGTTCTACAGCAGTTGGTTGCCTAAAAAATGTATTGCTAATTAGCTAGGAACTGCCCCTATATGCTTTTATTACATTGTATTAGGATTCGAGAACATGCTTTTCTTCCTGCAATATATTGATTGAGCCTGGCCCTGTAGACCTATCTGCGAAAAATCACAGAGCATGCCCATTTGGGGATGTTGTTTCATGTGAATAAATGTTTGTAATCTTGCTTTTGTATACCCATATGTAAATACTCATTTTAGGATATCTAACTAAAATACCCATCTGCAAAATATGTCATCAATGCAACTCTACGCCATGAATTTTCAGGTCATTATCTGTCCTGGACTTTCAGTTAGAACAATATCAATCTTTATAAATAAATATTCTAATTTGCCAACTTAAATATCTGTAAAAACTGAAAAATTACCTGGTTCTGTTGATAAAGGCAGTTTATACCTTGTCTTAATAGCTTTTGTATGAATATAACCATATTGATTCTCTTCATGTTTTCTCCTCGTGATATCATTTTTCAACGAGCTTTCAGATTACTTTTTACAGTTTCTACTAATTGTATAATTAAAACGTGATTCGATTAGAATCAGTAGAGGGTACCTTTTACGATCTTATTCAATTGTGTTTATGTTAAAGATTTTTTTAACCGATTTTAGGCCATAGAGTGGTAGCAATGCACCCTCAAGTTTGTCATATTGGCAATCACTGACTAAAATTTTAGAGAGTTGTTAGAAGTCTCATAATAGGATGTCCCTGGTAATGGGATCATCAGACACAATTATGTCTTTGGTGTGGGTTGACATATAAATGATGAGCAAATAATTATGTGTCTACTAATTAATTAACTTTTTTAAGAGATTGCTGGAATTGTGTGGGTTGACATATAAATGATGAGCAAATAATTATGTGTCTACTAATTAATTAACTTTTTTAAGAGATTGCTGGAATTCAATAATGTTATCAGCCAAACATTTTTGCATCCTTTTTGCACAAAAATATTTGTTTCTAATACTATTGCATTTCATCAAATTCCTTGATAATAACGTCTCTTCCTCTGAAATGATTTTTTTTTTTTTTTTTGAAAAAAGTGGTAGAACCTCAGACGTATATTAATAGAAAAGGCACTGGCTATCCAGCCATCAGGATGGAATGCCCATCCTGATGACCCATGCCTTTGTAACGGTTTTGCACGGGCGTACTCTGCTGCGCTGCCAGGTATTCTCGATGGTAGAGCACGTGCACGTCATTTCACGGCACATCTTTCTTTTCTTTCGTTCAATCATGTCCTTTGCGAATAGGTCAGATTTTGTATGTAGTTTTTAAACATTGATGTGTATTATTCCCAATCATTCGTGCAGCACTAATAACAAAATGGATTATAATATATTTTTAAGTATAAAATAAATATATATTTAAATAATAAATGTATTTAATTAAAATATACACTTTTATAATATAATATTATATTAAAAATAATTAATAGTTTATATTATAAAAATGAAATATCATAATAATAAATATATTTTTTATATATAAAATACATAGCATAATAATGATACATGTTATTTTGTTTAATTTCATGTGTATTATTTTCTCCTACGTTGCATAGTCAAAATTATAGTTAAAATTATATTAAATAGGGTTAGATTTTGAAATATGGTAATAAATATTATTGTATTTAATAATGTTATACGATATAATTATATATTAATTTTATTAACTTTTATAAAAATGTAATAATTATTATTATAATTGTTCTTGGAGCAGTGTTGATCATTCTAATTCTCCTCTCTTGCTTTTTTTTTTCTCCTAATGATGGATTAAAGGGAAAAACTAATACACAGTTTAATTCTAGCACTCATTACAATATTATGGATTGTGGAAATCTGATGTCTATTACCGTTATAATTAGGTTTAGCATTAAAATATTGAATTTGAAATCCTAAGAATGGAATTATTATTAGTGTTAAAATAATTATTGTTAGAGATTAAAATTAGGGTTAGCATTAGTTAGTGTTTAGGTTAGAGTTTGAGTTACAATTAATCTATTTATTATAATTAGGGTTAGGGTTAGGGTTAGCATTATTTTTAGGATTAAGGTTAGGGTTCGAGTTATGGTTAGAAATATAATTAGGGTTTAGCATTAAAATATTGAATTTGAAATCCTAAGATGGAATTATTGTTAGTCTTAAAATAACTATTGTTAGAGGTTAAAATTAGGGTTGGCATTAGTTAGTGTTTAGGTTAGAGTTAGAGTTACAATTAATCTAATAACTAGAATAGATATTTTAAATAATCTATTTAAAAGATGGCAATCTCTAGGTGCCTACATTGAGAATAGATAGGTACCTCAAAACTAATAACTCTGGACGTCTTTAAATAGATGTATTTAAGATATCTATTCTGATTTAATAATTTTATTAATTTATTATAATATATATAGAGTGAGGAGCTAAAATATATACATATTATTATATAATGCTAGTTTTACTTAACATTTATTTTATTTACATTATAGATTTACATTTAAAGATTGAAGAATCCTAAAAATTAGTTTTTTATTTAATCCAATTGATACTAAAAAATAATTATAATTGTCAAATGGAATTAATTTTCATAGTAAAAATCTAAAATCTTTTAAATATTGAAGAAGTAATTTACTTTACAATTAGTTTTCTTTGTGGGATGCAAGTCAATTCTTAGCTCTAAGAATTAGTTTTTAATGGAATATTTTTCAATGATTTTTTAATAGAATTAACATAGTAAAATCCATCATTAAACTAAATATTAATTTTCTTTGTGGCTTTAAAAGATTAGAGAATTATAACCCTAACCGTCATTAAACTAAAATAATGTAATTTAACTTGATAAAAAAATTATCCTGGGTTGATTTTCTTATTTTTCTTTGTGAGATGTGGCGGAATTAATTCCCACATTAAAAATATAAAATAAAGGTCATTAAACTAAATATTAATTTTTTTTGGCTTTTAAAGATTGAATAACTCTAACCCTAGCTCTCATTAAAGTAAAGTAAATAATTACCCTGCCATTAGTTTTCTTTGTGGTTTTCAAAAATTTGTTTATGTAAGAAAAATATTAAATAAATTATAATTTATAGGTTCCATAATTTAAAGTGCAATTTTCTTTTTATTTTAATGAGTAGCATAGCATTGCATCACTTCATAAATTCATTTTGCAAGGAATAAATAAATAAATAAATGGTTTCATAGTGCCCTTACCAATTAAACTATCATTATGGATTAAACTTTGCTTTGTTTTTATTTCATTTGATTTTTCTCAAATTTATGTTTGAGTACTACTTATATTTATACACATTATTTTATTTTCATGTACACAATCATTCCCCTTACTACTACTACCATTGGATAACTCTTCTTGGTCGAATTATTTGTTTTTGTTAACACACTCACACCAAGAAGTACAATCCTACCCCACATTAAACTAAAGTAATTTACCCTACAATTAGTTTTCTTTATGGGATGCAAGACAATTCTTAGCTTTAAGATTAGTTTTAATAGAATATTTTTCAATAATTTAATACAAATGATACGAAAAACTTAATTATAATTTTTAATAGAATTAACATAGTAAAAATCTAAAACAAAGGTCATTAAATTAAATATTAATTTTCTAATTTTCTTCGTGGATTTTAAAGATTGAAGAACCCTAACCCTAGCTCTCATTAAACTAAACTAAAGTAAATTGTAGGTTCTATAATTTATGCATTTTAATGGCAATCTTCTTTTTATTTTAATGAATAGCATAGCATTTACATCACTTCATAAATTTATTTTGTAAGAAAAATACAAAAATAATGGCTGCATAGTGCCCTTACCAATTAAACTTCTCCTTATCCATTAAACTTCTTCATTCAATTTGCTCTATTTTTATTTGATTGTATTTTTATGTATACAATCCCTAGATAACTCCTCTCTATGTAATTATTTTATATGTTGGCTCTTTAAAAGTTTTTGTTAACACACTGACACTCCACCCCTTACTACCACTCTAGTGTAATTAATCTATTTATTATAATTAGGGTTAGTGTTAGCATTAGTGTTAGGATTAAATTAGGGTTTAAGTTAGGGTTAGAAATATAATTAGGGTTCAAATTAGGGTTGGGATTTTGCTTGGCATTAGGGTTAGTGTTATTATTAGAGTTGCCAAAATTATGGTTAATTTAATAATTATTTATTAATTTAATCAATTCCTTACATGTTATACATAATATTTATTTTAGTAATGTGAATTTGAAAGTATTTTTCCATTGAGATTTCCATTATTTAATTACGGGTCATGTGGATTTTAGGTGTTTTTACAATGGAGTAGAAGAACAATACTAATAATACCTATTACATTATTATAAAAAAGTTAATAAAATTAATATATAATTATATGGCATAACATTATTAAATACAATAATATTATTGCTGTATTTCAAAATCTAATTCTATTTAACGTAATTTTAACCATAATTTTGATTATAAAACCTGAGGGAAAATAATTTACATGAAATAAAACAAAATAAGATGTATCATTTTATAATATATTATGTTATGTATTTTATATATAAAAAAATATATATTAAAACTATATTTATTATTATGGTATTTCATTTTTATAATATAAACAATTAATTATTTTTAATATAATATTATATTATAAAGTTGTATATTTAATTAAATACATTTATTATTTAAATATATATTTATTTTATACTGAAAATATATATTATAATACATTTTGTTATTAGCGCGGGACGAATGATTGAGAATAATACACATCAATGTTAAAATACTACATACAAAATCTGACCTATTGGCAAAGGACATGATTGAACGAAAGAAAAGAAAGATGTGCCGTGAAATGACGTGCGTGTGCTCTACCATCGAGAGTACCTAGCAGCGCAACAGAATACATCGTGCAAAACCATTACAAAGGCATGGGCCATGAGGATGGGCATTCCATCCCGATGGCTGGATAGCCAGTGCCGTAAAGAGCCGTAAAGAATTAGGCCCCTTAAGAGTTTACGGAAGCTTGACGGGATGTTTAAACTAGCCGTTTGGGATAGGCTGCCTCGTGGCATGTACTAAGCCACCCACCCTGTCCCTGACAAGCTATGGGCCTGTGGGGACCTCAGGAATAGAACCACTTCAACAATGAATTCATGTAGTCCGAAATGTGGAGGAATGTGTCTATATGTCCCCTGTTAACAAAGAGTTTAGCATGTCCAACCAATTTTGTGAGGCATGCTCAAAATAAACCTCTTTCTCCCTTTGGTCTAAAGCAAAGTTTGACAACCAATTAGCTACTTTATTTCCTTCCCTATAGTGTTGTTACATCCACAAACTACAAACTAGATTTAATCAATAACTTGACATGGTAATCAGGTGGATTAGTCTTATGTAATTGATTTGATATTATGGAAATATCTAATTTAACTTTTGATTAAGAAGTAGAAACAAATGTTAAATAGTTTTAAATGATTCTTGATTATGAGATTTGATAATGATGCACTAATTGTAATCTTGTGGCCCTGAGTGTCATAGGAGAAACGAACGTCCTTCGGAGTATCATCCTCGAGGAAGGGGTTAGACATTGTGAAAAGTATGATCCTCGAGGAAGGGGTTAGACATTGTGAAAATATAAGTTGACTAGCCATCTGAGTAATCGACTCCTATGTCCTTAACAATTTGTAAGTTGACGCGTGTCATGTCTCTTGTCTTTGGATTTATATGTTCTTGGTTTATTCTTTGGTCGAAGAAGTTATCTCATCATTGTGATGGCTGATTAACATTTTGGAAACAACATCCCTAGCTGAGAGATAATAATATTTTGAGACAAAGAGGCTCTCATTCTTATTGTTCTTGGGGTCATTTGTTTTTCCTATTCTTCCGACTAAATGGGAATAGTCGATTTCGGGGGAGTATCACTCACCTTGATAATCGGCATAAACATTGTGAATTCTTTTATGTATTCTAAGTCTTGTGTTAATCCTTATCAATAATAAAACCTTTTAATTGATTGTTACCCATAATAATAATTATTATGCTATTATTTATATTTTGATAAGTAATCGGTAGAATATTCCTTTGTGCTAGTCCATCATGATAATGGATGGGAGCTTTGAGCTCAACCAACCCATATTATGCTGGGATCGAGCCACCTTTTTAGGAGCACTACTGAGTGTAAGGTAGTTCTTAGCCTTTATTGGCATGGGGAGAAATTGGTTATCTCTTGATTCTTTGTTTTGAATCTAGTCTTTTCTTCATGGAGGAGGAAGCAAGAAAAGAAGAAGAATGGAGGTTGAGGTTCACTTTTTGGAAAGCTTTGAATGACATAATTGTTTGAGGAAAAACAATGTTAATTCAATTCAAGAAGCAGTGGAAGGAATCACAAAGTTGGTCTGCATTCAACCCTTGCTCATCTCAGGTATCTTAGATTCATGAAGTCTTTGATTATTCGATGGAATATTGAGGCACACGATGCCAAGCATGATAAGCATTTTTCTTCGAATCATAGCACATGCCAGTTAGCTAAGCCATTCATGAGTTTTCTTTTTTATTATGTCATATTTAGTGGTTGGGGTGTCATTCGGCCAAACCCACTTAATACAATTTTTTGGGTTGCATTCATACTCTAAGCCGCTTAGGCTAAGTTTATTAAACTTGATAACTGTCAATTTATGCTGAGACTATTTATATTATTAATATATGCTCAGTCGAGCATTAAAAGATTGATTCTTTCTTAGTAAGCTTTAAGTCTTTCGACTCGGCAACATTGTAATACATTTTACCATATGAAAACTGGAGCTTAAGGCTAGAGTGGCTGAGCTTTTATCTTTTTTTTATTTGTATTTAAACTATGTCATATAGTGACCATGGTCGAACCTTTGAGCGCTCAAAGAGAGTTATACAAATTGCAATCTATGTTTTTGATAATGTATATAGTCGTGCGATTGTATTAGAGACCACTAGGGTCTTGTGCATATGCATACAATCTAATGACTATTATGATGTTCACAAAGGCCTCAATGCTTTGTAAATAGTCATGCGACTGTGTTGATGACCACATTGGCATCATCTCATCGCATACAGTCTTACGACTAAAATGATAGCCATTTAGGCATCATTGTATGGTATGCAGTCCCACGACTGTGATAATCACTATGGGAACTTTTGATATTGTAAAACATAGTCCTTTGACTGTAAGGATTGCCGAGAAGGAAATATATATACATATATTTTAAAGGTGAACAATTGTCACCCAAATAAAAACCAATTGGGCTCACTTGGGTAGCCGACAATGAATTGCATGTAAAACTACTATTACCTTCATGTATGTTGAATGAACCTTCGAATATGAAGGAATTTGGTTCTAGTCTCTACATGAGACAGTTGTAAATAAGTTTATATTTAGGATATAAACTAAGTTTATTTGGGACTGAATTATGACTTAACACATAACATTAAGTGATAAATTCTTTTACTTAATACAACTATAGGGTTGGAAAATAACCCATGAGCTCAATTGTTTGAAAAGAGCCATTGATCCATAAGGATCTAACATAATTTTACTATGGCAAGGAATGCCTTAAGTATTATGGGATTGACTTCATCATATGTGATGAATGTTATTGATTTAAACTCAAGAGACCAAGATGGTCATGAAACTGAAATTGAAATGAATTGAATGGTACAAGGTGACGTGGAGTCATTAATTCCATGTTTCTAATGTAACCTATTTTGTTATAGACAACCTTGGTTGGGAGTCGAATGTCAAAGTTTGGACTATGATTCGAATCGATCTCATTCTCATACTAGACCTAAAGGACAAGGTCAATAAGAACTGACTGTAGGACATGACAACTTATAAGTTGAGTTAGGGTGGTGGACACACGACAACATTCATTGCATAACATCTTGTATAAAAACTTTGGCCAAAGTAATGCATCCGTCTTTGCATGCACTGTTGGTCCACAGTGATCCAGATGGCCTAGTGTCTCCACTAGTGTCATACTAGTTAGAGTAGATCTATAGTGTGTGATCATCAGACATTAGGAAGGACACAACACTAGTTACTCAAATGGCTAACCAATTGGTTCTAATGTCTAACCTTTTCGTGAAGGGTAGGGCCTCTTCCAGTTAGGAAGATGAGTGGGGGACTGCAGGTCCATGGTTGGAGGAAAAGCACTAGGATGATGCTCTCCTTCACAAGCATGATACAAGCTGAGGCTTATGAAGACAAATGTCATTGGTTCTAAATATAGTGTTTGTATTTTGACCAGTTGGTCTATTGCAATGTGAAAATTTGAATATGATGCCAAGAGCATATAATGTATTTAATTAGTGATGGACTTCACTAAAGAATGCAATGATTTACTAGATTGTAAGTTATGTTATATCTTGATTTGATAAACATGCTTAAATGATGGAAAATAATATGTTTCTTTATGTTCAAACTTGATTATTGTAATCCATTCTTAATTATGACTTGATTAAGTTACATACTTAAGTTAAATCTTGAGTTTTATGGAAAGTATTGTTACATATGGTATTAGAGCTACTAGGTTCAACACATGGACCTAATGAGTTGACTATTTGATGATTAATGAATCCAACATTAAGTGTGCTAATGATTGGATGTTCTATGCCAGAATGGTAAAAATTAGAACCACACCTCACAAGAAGGTAACGGAACATGGACATTACCTATGTCATCAAAGGATTTTGAAGGCACAAGCCTCCATGATGGAGAAACTTGAAAATACGGGATGCTCAGTAGGTGCATGGCTATCTGATCAGGAAACTTTCACTGATGCAGTGAAACACATCAAGCAGGAGTTGAGGAAAGCCAATTGGATGGCTACCCTTAGCTCTAATGGAACATCAATGTCACCCTCTACTCCTATAGCACCAGCTGAGAAAAATGATCATAATGAATGTATTGTAACTAAGGAGGATGTGAAGGAACACCAATGTGTATCCTCACCCCCTGAGACTGAAAAGAAAACCTAATAATGGGAAGTTATCCCAATTGTAAATGATTTGCAAGAGCAAATGTAAATACAATTTTGTAATTTTGTGGATTATAGGAAATCCAATCAAAAAATAATGCAATGGCAAAGTTTTGACAATCTTTCCTTTCTTGTTAAAGATTACATGAATGTGAATAGATTTGTGAAATAACTATATTATGTGGCATGGAAAACTAATCTGTGTTTAATCTGCAAACTTTAGAAAGAAGTAAATTGCAGTAAGGGTTTGAGTTGGAACCAAAATGGAGAATAACCGAGATGAAGGAACACCTTCAGGGCAATATGAGTCTAAATTAGACCAAATTTTGACCTTGTTGAAAGAAACTAGGGCGAGGGTAGAAACCCTCGAACATAAAGTGGAAGGCTAGTCAGAAGACAGGCGAGATAATTATGATGGGGGTGATGGCGAGTAATTCCATAATGACACCACCCAAAGCCATCACAAAGAAAATAACTCCACAGTTAAATAGGATGGGGATAAAAGGAGCCTTATGGCTATGGAGCTACCTCATGACATGAAAAAGGTCATGCCACCTAAATTTGATGGATCCATAAGCGGAGATGCCACAGAGGCATGGCTTATGGAGATGGAGAAGTACAGTGAAATCAAAATTTATAATGAGGTTACAAAAAATGTCTAGGGAGCATTTCAACTAGCAGGAGAAGCATCCACATGGTGGATGAACAAAAAGATCGAGTTAGGCTTGAGGTCTACAAGCCTTACTTGGATAGGTTTGTAGAACTATTTAGGCAAAGATGGTTGCCATAATTATACTATGATTAGAAACTCAGACTTCCAAAATTTGAAACAGGTTGATATGACGGTAAATGAATATTTGAGAAGTTCACCTGATTACTGAAGTATGTGCCACAGTATCAGCATGATGAGAAGTTCTGGGTCTAGAAATTTATCATGGGATTGAATGCCCATATTGGGGGCGAGGGCAATGTTTACAGTCCTACAACCATGGAACAGGTCTATGAGAAGGCTGTTAGGCAAGAACAAAATCTGAAGGCTATATCGACCTATAGAGAAAAGAACAGGAAGAGATACAGTTGGTCTCAATCTTCTCAACCCTCAAAGAAGAAGGGGAAGAAACAAGATTACACTGAGAAGACTGATAAAGGGGCTAAATATAAACAAAATGAATCCAAGGGAGATAAAATGGGGAATAACCACTCCAAGAAGAATGGGAACAATTCTAGTAAACCTTAGGAGAGGTAAGGACCAGTTGGAGGATGCTTCACTTGTGGCGGGGATCACTATGTCAATCAGTGTCCAAACAAATCACAAGGAGTGCAATCAAGAGGAAATCCTCTACCATCCTAGCAAGTGGCATTCCAGCAATGTATCCATGCGGCCTTGGATAACTATCAAGCTGAGTATCAAATAACTCCAGTAGAAACAACAGGTATTTTGTTTAGAGTTCCTATTTCAGTTTTAACTAATACATGTGCCACATAATGTTTTATTTCTCCCAAAATTGTAAGTAAGATTCCTAGAAAAGCAGGATTCATGGCAAATACTTGGTCTATAGAGTATGCAAATCAAACCAAGGCCTAGGTAGAGCAATGTTTGCTTGAAGGTCGGGTTGAACTTCCAAACTTTTTCCACTGAAGTAAATCTTTATGTAGCACCACTTGGCTCGTATGATATCAGCCTTGGAATGAATTGTCTATGGAGACATCGAGCCAAAGTGGATTGTTATGCTAAAATAGTTGATTGTTTGGATGATCTAGGAAACCAAGTCCATATTCAAGGAAACCCTAGAGAAATTAAACTAAGGAAAATATCTGCCTTACAAATGAAAAGAGCACAGAGAAAAGGATGTCAACTTTTTGTTGTTAAGATGGATAAAATAGATGAAACAAAGGAAACATACTTTCAAGATGATTTGACTTTTTATGAAACCCAAAACTTAATGAAGTAGGGATGAAGAAGTCCATAGGTCAGGAAAGACTAGATATGGATAGGTATCCTCTTCTCAGAGAATTTGAGGATGTATTTCCGAATGATCTTCCTAGGTTACCACCTAAGAGAGATTTTGATTTTTCCACAGATATTATACTTGGGTCGGAACCTATTTTTAAAGCTCCTTATAGGTTGACCACAATTGAACTAATGGAGTTAAATGCTCAACTACAAGAGTTGTTGGATAAGGGGTTGATTAGACCTAGTGTGTCTCCATGAGGAGCACCTGTCATTTTCATGAAGAAAGATGACACTTTGTGGTTGTGTATAGACTACCGCATGTTAAATAAAGTGACAATCAAGAACAAGTATCCTCTACTCCGTATCAATGATCTTTTTGATCAGATGAGAGGTACAACAGTATTTTCTAAGATCGATCTTCAATCAAGATGTCACCAGTTGAGGGTGAAGGATGAAGACATCCATAAGATAGCCTTTAGAACTAGATATGGACATTATGAATTCATTGTCCTACCTTTTGGGTTGACAAATGCCCCTACAACATTTATGAATCTTATGAATAGTGTGTTCAGATACTGCTTGGACAAGTTTGTCTTGGTATTTCTTGATGATATTTTAATCTACTCTAAGAATGAAGAGGAACATATGCAACATTTGATAATTGTTCTTCAGAGATTAAGAGAGCATAAACTATATGGTAATCTCTCTAAGTGTACCTTCTTTCAGAAAGAAGTATAGTATTTAGGTCATATAATTTCTGCTAAGGGAATAGCTATAGTCCCAACTAAGATTAAGGCTATATCTGAATGGCCTGAACCAAAAAATGTTCATGAGGTCCAAAGTATTATGGGCCTTATTGGTTATTATAGGAAGTTTGTGAAAAACTTCTCTAAAATTTCTTATCCTATAACTTCCTTGCAAAGGAAGGGCAAGAAGTTTGAACGGTCCGAAAAGTGCCATGAGGCCTTTGACCTGTTGAAGGAAAAATTGACTTCAGCTCCGATTTTAAAAGTGCCTGACCTGGATGGTCAATTTGTAGTCATTACTGTTGCCTCAAGGGAAGGCTTAGGTGGTGTACTAGTCAAAGATGGACATGTTATTGTGTATGAATCACGCAAACTGAAAAACTATGAACAAAATTATGCCCCACATGATTTAGAATAGGCAATAGTCATGCATGCACTCTAAATGTGGAGACATTATCTTCTTGGAAAACCATTCAAGTTGAAAACAGATCACCAGGGACTTAAATATCTGTTTACTCAACCCCATCTTAATGGTCATCAAAGAAGATGGTTAGAGTTCATCTCAGATTATGATTTCAAGATTAAATATATTTAGGGAAAAGAAAATTGAGTAGTAGATGCTTTTAGTAGGAGAAGGCATATCTCCTCTATGATTTCCATGCATTCTAATTTTAGGAATAAGGCGTTACAACAATCTAAGGGAGATGAGTTTTATGAGTAGGTAAAACAAGCCCTTGATAAATATCGACAAAATCCAAAATATGAGGGATTCAACCTTGAATCATGAGTTATTAAGATTTAAGGGAATGGTGTATGTACCTAACTTAATAGTTAAGGAATATGGTTTGGAAAGAGGTTCATTCTACACCATATTCTAGGCATCCTGGAGTAACCATGTTACTCGCTGATGTGAAACCCTTATACTTTTAGAAAGGAATGAAGAGGGATATTGTAAATTTTGTATCTACTTGCATTGAATGCCAAAGGGTGAAGGCGAAACACCAACACCCAGCGGGATTACTATACCCTCATGAAATTTTAGAATGGAAATGGCAGATTATAAGCATGGACTTTGTGTAAGGACTTCCTATGTCAAGGAATAAACACAATGCTATTTTAGTTGTGGTGGACATACTCACAAAAGCAAGCCATTTTATTCTAGGAATCTTGACAGATGGGGCACCCATTATTTCTTAGAAATTTGTTCAAGAGATTTTCAGACTCCACGGCATTCCTCAGAAGATTATCTCAGATAGGGATGCATGGATGACATCTAGGTTTTGGGAAACTTTATTCTCTTCATTTGGAACACAGTTGAATATCAGCTCTACTTATCATTCTGAAATGGATGGACAAATTGAAAGGGTGAACCAAGTGTTAGAGGATTTATTAAGGATGTATTGCATGGATCAACAATACAAATGGGAGGGTTATCTTCCTCTAGTGGAATTCGATTACAATAACTCTTGTAGATAATGCTTCTAGATTTGATTGTGTGTAATTGTTTTTCCTCAACGTTTTGAGTTACACTTAGTGAACCATCATCAGGAGAAAAGAGAGCATGAGAACAAAAATTGATAGATTGCAGACTTGAGACTACCTTAAAAGGAAGGAGGGGTTGAGGTGATGCGGGAACCAAGAAAACTAAAAAGCAGGAGAGGGAAAACCTATTAAACCACATGAAAACAAAGGGATGGTTATATAAATAAATAGATCCCAAACCCATAAATAGAATGAAAGAGAATATAAATAATTTTATATAAGACGATGACCTACATAAAAAGATCACATACACATAATATACATACAACACCTTATATATATATATATATATATATATATATATATATATATATATATATATATATATATATATATATATATATATATATATATATATATATATATATAAGTCATTAGATAATCTAAAAACAATAACATAAACATAGAAAAACCCAAAATGAAAAGAGACCAAACAGGTCAATAAGAAGTAATAAATAAATAAGTATATAGATTGCACAAAGATAACATATAATCAATTTATCATTATAGACAACACTTATACAATTAGATAACAAAAGAAAGTCGAACCTATATAGAACAATACAAAATACACAGAAAATACACACACACCAATGAATATAGGTGTGTATATATATATATTCTAAAGAAAACTAAGAAAATGACCAAAAAACATAAAACCAAATGCAACAAAACAAAAATAAAAACAAAGAATATAACCTATATAATTAGAAAATCAAAAGAAAGCATGAAATTATAACAAATATAAACAACTCTATAGAAGTGAACACAGAAATAACTATGAACACAAACATAAAAAGCAATATAGAAAAAATATATTAACAAAACATAACAATATATATATATATATGAAGGAGACATGAAACCCAAGCACTAAGATGTAGAGAGGAGAAAAACAAGAAAGCCAAGCAAGATTGAGCCACTGAGGGAAGGGTGGGCAAAAGGTTATTGGCGAGTGTCTGTAAAACCCAGTGGGTGCTAGGGAAGAGGAGAAAAAACACAAGTAAGGAGAAAGAAGGACAGAAAAAATAACCAAGGAGGGAGGCAGAAGAGGAACTAGAAGAGAGGACTACAATATGGAACCTCAGAAAACCAACTAGATGACTGACGAGGAGAAGAGAGGCGAGAAGGAACAAAGAAGTCTCCGGGGAAGAGGGAAGAGAAGGGTGAAAGGACAAGAGAAGAAGGGGTTGAAGAATGACAAGAGGAAGAAAGGAACAACAAGAGAAGGAAAGGAGGAAGGGAAGGGAAAGAGGAGAGAGACTACAAGGGAAGGTGATCAAGGATGGAAGGAGAGTGGTTTCTGAGGCAAGTGAGTAAGGGTTGCCAGGAGAAGCTAAGATTTCAACCCTCATCTCAGTTAAGGTTAGAGGGGCGATTGCCAATTTCTATAGCCTCTTTAAGTTTCCTTTTGAAGTAGTTATCTTCTTTGACTAAAATTTGTGTCTTCTAGGCAAATGTGGTGTTTGGTTTTGGGGGAGTGTTCGGCAAGGACTGAGACCTTATGGGGAGAAGTCAGTTATCTCTTGATTCTTTGTTTTGAATCTAGTCTTTTCTTCATGGAGTTGGAAGTAGTGAAGGGTGACTACAGGAAAAGAAGAATGGAGGTTGAGATTGGCTTTCTAGGAAGCTTCGAATGACATAACTATTCGAGGAAGAATAGTGTTAATTCAATTTGAGAAGCAATGGAAGGAATCACAAAGTTGGTCTACATTCGAATCTTGCTCATCTCAGTTATCTTAGATTCATGAAGTCTTTGATTATTCAATGGAATATTGAGGCATGCAATGCCATGTATGATAAGCATTTTTCTCTGAATTGTGGCACAGGCTAGTCGGCTGAGCTATTAATGAGCTTTCTTTTTATTATGTCATATTTAGTGGTTGGGGTGTCATTCGACCAAACCTAATTAATACAATTTTTTGAGTTGCATTCATACTCTAAGCCACTTAGGCTGAGTTTGTTAAACCTAATAACTATGAAATTATGTTCAAGGCATGGAGCTGAGATGAGACTATTTATATTCTTGATATATGCTCAGTTGAGCATTGAAAGATTGATTCTTTCTTAGTAAGCCTTGAGTCTTTCGACTCGGCAACACTATAATGCACTTTACCATATGAAAATTGGAGCTTAAGGCCACAGTGGCCAAGCTTTTATATTTTTTATTTGTATTTAAACCATGTCGTATAGTGACCATGGTCGATCCTTTAAGCGCTCAAAGAGAGTTATACAAATTGCACTCTATGTTTTTGATAATGTATATAGTCATGCGACTGTATTAATGGTCATAAAAGGCCTCATTTTCTTGTATACAGTCTTGCGACTATATTAGAGACTGCTAGGGTCTTGTGCATATGCATATAGTCTAATGACTATTATGATGGCTGCAAAGCCCTCAATGCTTTGTAAATAGTCATGCGACTATGTTGATGACCACATTGGCATCATCTCATCACATACAGTCTTATGACTGAAATGATATCCATTTAGGCATCATTGTATGGCGTGCAATCCCATGACTGTGATAATCACTGTGGGAACTTTTGATATTGTAAAACACATTCCTTTGACTACAAGGATTGCTAGGAAGGCAATATAAATATAGATATATTTTAAAGGTGAACAGTTGTCAGCCAAATAAAAGCTAGTTGGGCTCACTTGGGTAGTGGACAACGAATTGCATGTAAAACTACTATTACCTTCGTGTATGTTGAATAAACCTTCAAATATGAAGGAATTTGGTTCTAGTCTCTACATGAGACAATTGTAAATAAGTTTATATTAGGATATAAACTAAGTCTATTTGGGACTGAATTATGACTTAATACATAACATTAAGTGATAAATTCTTTTACTTAATACAACTATAGGGTTGGAAAATAACCCATGAGCTCAATTGTTTAAAAAGAGCCATTGATCCATAAGGATCTAACATAATTTTACTATGGCAAGGAATGCCTTAAGTATTATGGGATTGACTTCATCAAATGTGATGAATGTTATTGATTTAAACTCAAGAGAACAAGACGTTCGTGAAACTGAAATTGAAATGAACTGGATGGTACAAGGTGACGTGGAGTCATTAATTCCATATTTCTAATGTAACCTATTTTGTTATAAACAACCTTGGTTGTGAGTCGAATGCCCAAGTTTGGACTGTGATTTGAATTGATCCCATTCTCATACTTGACCTAAAGGACAAGGTCGATAACAACTGACTATAGGAAATGACATCTTATAAGTTGAGTTAGGGTGGTGGACACACAACAATGTTTATTGCATAACATCTTGTATGAAAACTTTGGCCAAAGTAATTCATCCATCTCTGCATGCATTGTCAATCCACAATGATCCAAATGGCCTAGTGTCTCCAGTAGTGTCATACTAGTTAGAGTGGATCTATAGTATGTGACCATGAGACATTAGGAAAGATGTAACACCAGTTACTCAGATGGCTAACCAATTGGTTCTAATGTCTAACCTTTCCATGAAGGGTAGGGCCTCTTCCAGTTAGGAAGATGAGCGGGGGACCATAGGTCCATGGTTGGAGGAAAAGCACTAGGATGATGCTCTCCTTCCCAAGCATGAGACAAGTTGAGGCTTTTGAACACAAATGTCATTGGTTTCAGATACAGTGTTTGTATTTTGACCATTTGGTCTATTGTAATTTAAAGATTTGGACTTCACTAAAGAATTTAATGATTTACTAGATTGTAAGTTATGTTATATCTTGATTTGATAAACATGCTTAAATGATGGAAAATAATATGTTTCTTTATGTTCAAACTTGATTATTGTAATCCATTCTCAATTATGACTTGATTAAGTTACATACTTAAGTTAAATCTTGAGTTTTATGGAAAGTGTTGTTACAAGTGTGAAATCTCAAACAAGTCAAAAAACTTTAGACTTGCACAAGCTTGTTCAAGAATGTAGCAGATAGACCAGTTGTTAGCTTTATGTTTTTGTAAAGCGAAGATAATGAGTAGAGAGTCCCCCTCAATCGAGACATTTTTGAATCCTTTATCTCGAGCCAATTGAAGGGCATGGAGTAAAGCTAAGGCTTCTGCTATATTATTTTAGCCTTCTAAAAGCTTCATTGCTTTTGATGCTAGTAGTTTTCCTTCACTATTTCTTATCACACAGCCCAAGGCCAAAGGTCTAGGGTTTCCTCTACTTGCTCCATCAAAGTTTACTTCCACAAGGGGATGGTTGGGTGGTGTTGGTGTTTCTCTCAAATTAGCAGAGGGTTTGCCAGTTCCAATGCATAGGCAGATTTGACCAACTAATACAGGAGGTTGCGTGAGCTACCTCCCCTTCACTTCTAGTTCTGCCACACCAAGGGGGGTATCCCTATAGCTAAAGATTTTGATCTTTGACTTGCCTAATGATAGAAAGATTTAGCTTTACAAAAATAGGTAGAATACTCTCATGTATGGACCAAGATTTGCATGATAAATCTCAAGGTTGGCAGTATTCTTGGACATATCTAACTAGTTGAGGATGAGAGTATGCAGGGATCCTTTTTCTACTCCTACAACTAACAGAGGGAAATTATGAAATGGTTTGAATTTATATTTTGGATGCAAGACAGGGGGTTTTGGATCATAACTACTACATAGGGAGCAGACTAGTGCCTATCTCAGGGCAAGGAGTTAACTAGACGTATACAAGAGAATGGCTTGCAACTGACATTCAAGTTTCAAGGGGTTAGGACTGGTATTTGCCTTACAAACACCACCCAAGACTGAGTATTTAGCTACCTCTACTTACAGATATCCCAGTTGACATACACTCTTCTCCACACTTAACCTAAAACAATTTAATCCATTCCTTGAATGGAAGTCAAAATATTAAGCATGCAATACATAAATCTGTATTCTAGAATCTGAGAAACCATTAGCAACCAGACTCAAAAGAAGCTATGCATACAACAATAGAGACAGACAACTAAACACATGCAATGAAGTATTTTTCATATAAAACAACAATGAAACTGAAAAAGTATGCAACATGCATTCAAAATGCAACACATAAACTCCAATAGAGATAGGACAACCAAGAAAGGCTTTGTTCTTCGTTATTTTTCCCAAAAAATTGCCCAAATCTTCAACAAACTTAAATGAGTAACACAGTTTACCTTTTATAGCAAGAATGTGCACTCAGCATTTAGTACATGGTCAACTCAAAAATTTGCCAGATACAATGCATCTTCAGATTGGTGCTCAAAATATTCAATACAGCCAGGAGAAACAGAGGAAAGAGTAGGTGGAATCAGGATTTGCACCGCCACTTGAAGATTTTCCTCATAAAATTGGTAGTTGGCTAGTCAAACATTGGCCATGCCTCTGTAATTCTACCATCAATGCCCAACCTACCCGCGGGATGCAGCAGATTGCATGTTTTGTGATTTTTCCGCCAAGAATGCCACTGTATAAGGGCAAAAAACCCTCCATTTGAACAGAGACATCGATTTTCCATCTACCCCCAAGATTTGTGGCCCCTAATCATTGTAAAATCCATTGGCTAGTAGAATCCTGCCACATAGGTGCTTTATCTCCCTATCGGTGACTTTTGTGCCTTTCATTTTACCTTTTTAAATCTTTGTAAATGTACAATGCATATACATGCAATGGTCTGGACATGTGGCAGCCTCTGATTTGTTCTCCATCACCATGAAATCTTCATCTCCATCAGCCATCGGAATGACCCAAGGAGTGCTCGCCGATGTATCGAGTCCTGGCGAAAATCTCTTTACATATCGGCCTTTGCACATTTCACCTTGCATCTTTGCTTTGTATATTGCATTTACAAATGCAATATACATTCTTCGGATTTCAAATTTTTATAAATTATTTTGAAATTGCTTTGAAATCCAGATTGTATCTAACTCCCTTTGTATATTGACCCATATACAATGCATATAACATGCGAGCCACGGATGCCAGCGCCAAATTTGCCACATTTAACTTTTAAGTCGGGTCCAGCTTGTACATCGCTCCCTTGTATGTTCACCTTGTATATTGCATGTACAATGCAAACATACAAGCAAAAACATACATTCACTTGGACTTATGCCTTTATCAACTACACTGCATACCTTTTCAGGTCCAGGCCTTGCACCTTGGGAATGCATGTTCCTTTGTATGTGCGAACATACAATCACACTTGTATATGCAACTGATGGGCCCCATACTTTGGTTCTTGCTTTGCATATATCTTCTTGTGCATCGCCATCAATGCATCCACCCAATATACATTCTTCTTTGTATGTCTATGGGCCCCACAAAATGTATCTCTTGCTTTGTATATTGCCAAATGTACAAGACCCCTTGTATCTTTGACATACATTTACCTTTGCATATGCATCGGCCATCGGGGAGACTTTAGACTTAGCTGCCGATGAAGCTTGTTTCGCTGATGAAACCTTTGTACATTGCCCGTTGTAAATTTTGCTTGTATGCTGCCAATGCATCTAGCTGTTGTATATCCACTTGCATCTTTTCCATTGTATGTAGTCGTTGTATGTCTAAACATACAAACCCGATATACAAGAAAACTCAACATACAATTGTAGAATATTCCAAGAATCTGTGAAAGATTCCTCAAAGTACATGCACCTATTCCAAACCCAATATGCATACAAGGAGGCATATAACTGATTTTTTCTATTTTTTGAAGGCTGATTGAACATACAAACAGACTTGTATGCCCGAACGTACATTTGGACCTACATGTATATACAAATGACCTTGTATATACAAAGACACATGCATACAACTATTTTTTTTGCACTTTTCAACTGCAAAGGCCGAAAGACATAGAATTTTTTAGATTTTTCTGAAGAATGCCTGTGAATGAAAGCTTGAAACCTGAAACAATAGCAAGCACCAACATTGGCTCTGTCTGGGGATGCATGCCTCTTGTAGGCATGGCAAGAAGCATAGATCTCTGGGATGCAAACCAGTCCCTTATCCATTGGGCAATGGAGTCAAACACTGCACCAACCTACATCACAAATACATATTTTCAAACATTACTTTGGTGACCCAGGGCCACCAAAAAGGAAAAACTAGAATTTCCCTTTGTCAAACACCCTGTTTTCTTTTGATTTCTTCGAATGAAGCCTGAAAACATTTGACTGTCTACAGCACCCTACTTTGCAATTATTTGTGCTGCTACCCATTTCACCTTCAACAAATCTACAACAAGATTCATAAGCATTTACCATTCTCAGCAGTAGATTATCATAATCATATGAGTCACTGATGTTGCTTGGAAAAATAATAGACTCACATGAAACAAATGAATCTACATCAGAATTTTTCCCTTCTTCAAAAAATAAAAGCTCCTATGTATTGAACAAGCAGTATTCAAGCACAAGCAACATCTCACAATCAAAATCATATTTATAAACATTCAAGTATCCATCATCATTGTGCTCAGCAATTTTGTCATTAAGGTCCACCTGGAATGTCTCAAAAGAAGGCATAAAAAGCTTAGAGTGCAACCCTTCACTAAAAGATTTATAGTCACCCCTGCAACCAACACTATCCCCATCTAAATGAGCACACACATCTACAACTTGTCCACTCACATCTGAATAGTGACCCTAATTTTCCTCTTCACCAATGCACTGATAATCAACAGTAAATGTTTCAACCTCTGCACTATAAAGGTGGTCATAATCTTCAAGGAAGCATTCATATTCAACATCCAGATAAATCTCATCATCTGAAAGGCTCACATATGCATCTGAATGCTGACAGTCACTAACACATTCACTGTCATCCCTTGAATCTACATCTTCTATATTCAGAGTGAAGCTCTGCATATCCACCTCATATAAATAATCAGGAATAACTTGGATATGCCTATTGCTGCAAGACACAACTTCATGTCTATCTTTCATTTGATCATTTGAAGGGCATCTTGCATCTGCAGATCTTTCTTCTAGAAGTAGAACAATATTTGTCTTCACCATTATAGGATGTGCCTACATTTTCTACAACATTTTCTTCATGTTTATGCATCACATCATGACTGCACCCATTGTTGTGAGATATATTCCCCTTTGTAAAATCATCTCTCAATGAACACATTGGGAAAGCTGAAATATATTCACCTTGAAAACTATTTTGAAAGCTTGCAGCCATGAAACCTACTGGCATTCCATATTTATGATTATTTTCAATATCCATAGCAAATTTGTAATCCTGGTGAAGTGTGACTGGTTCTTTATCTCTCAATAAATAACTCATTTCTTCATCAAATGCAGCCAAATAAATTGCCAAGCACAATGCATCATTTGGTCTCATATATTCAGGAATCTGCTTGAGCAACTTAATGAGTCTAAGATTAAAGGATGGAACCAATTCTTCCTCATCCTTTTGGATATTCATGAAATGTATGATCAATGAGGCTAGATCAAATCTTTCACCAAACTACTCTAGGAATGCAACTTCTAAATCTACCCATGAAGAAACTAAACACACAGGCAGGTCTGAAAACCAAACCCTAGCATCATCCTCTAATGACTGAACAAAAGGTCTCATTATTACATCTTCGGCCTCTACCTCATAATCTTCTATCAAATTACCAAAAAAATGCAGATGTTTGTTTGCAGACTCATAATTTTCTCCACTATATTTTGGCAAACATTTTCTAATCTTATTGGGAATAACATTTGGGTAATCATATATTCCTTTGAAATTTAGGGCTTTATATCTTTCAATAAAAAATGGTCTTCTTTGAGAGCACAACCAAGACTGTTGCTCTAAACTCATCATTATTTTTGAATCAAAAGATGAATACCTGGAAATATGTTGCAGCTTTGATAGGTTCAATCAAGAGAGCCGCCACCTCTCACAGAGAGGATAGAATATCAACAAGGCACTTTTGTTTTCTGGATTCACCACGCCAGCAGAGCATCACATGGTCATTCTTTGGTATGGCTGCAACAACTTTTACTTTGACTCCCCAGTGGAGTCACCATCTGTTGATGTTTCTCCTGAATCGATAGAGGGTTTGCCAGTTCCAATGCATAGGCAGATTCGACCAACTAATATAGGAGGTTGTGTGAGCTACCTCCCCTTTACTTCTAGTTTTGCCACACTAAGGGGGGTATCCCTATAGCTAAAGATTTTGATCTTTGACTCACCCAATGATAGAAAGATTTAGCTTTACAATAACAAGTAGAATACTCTAATGTATGGACCAAGATTTGCATGATAAATCTCAAGGTTGGCAAAATTCTTGGACATATCTAACTAGTTGAGGATGAGAGTATGCATGGATCCTATTTCTACTCCTACAACTAACAGGTGGGAATTATGAAATGGTTTGAATTTATATTTTGGATGCAAGACAGGGGGTTTTGGATCATAACTACTACATAGGGAGCGGACTGGTGCCTATCTCAAGGCAAGGAGTCAACTAGATGTATACAAGAGAATGGCTTGCAAATGGCATTCAAGTTTCATGGGGTTAGGATTGGTATTTGCCTTACAAACACCACCCAAGACTGAGTATTTAGCTGCCTCTACTTATAGATATCCTAGATGACATACACTCTTCTCCACACTTAA
Source organism: Cunninghamia lanceolata (assembly GCA_027924645.1). NCBI lineage: Eukaryota > Viridiplantae > Streptophyta > Pinopsida > Cupressales > Cupressaceae > Cunninghamia > Cunninghamia lanceolata. Next base: position 9,221,629 of record BSBN01000877.1, on the reverse strand, counting down.
CCTAAAACAATTTAATCCATTCCTTGAATGGAACTCAAAATATTAAGCATGCAATACATAAATTTGTATTCCAGAATCTGAGAAACACTTAGCAACCAGACTCAAAAGAAGCTATGCATACAACAATGGAGACAGACAACTAAACACATGCAATGAAGCATTTTTCATATAAAACAACAATGAAACTAAAAAAGTATGCAACATGCATTCAAAATGCAACACATAAACTCCAACAGAGATAGGACAACCAAGAAAGGATTTGTTCTTCGTTATTTTTCCCAAAAAATTGCCCAAGTCTTCAACAACCCTAAATGAGTAACATAGTTTGCCTTTTATAGCAAAAATGTGCACTCAGCATTCAGTACATGGTCAACTCAAAAATTTGCCAGATAGAATGCATCTTCAGATTAGCGCTCAAAATATTCAATGTAGCCAGGAGAAATAGAGGAAACAATAGGTGGAATCGGGATCTGCACTACCACCTAAAGATTTTCCTCATAAAATTGGTAGTTGGCCAGTCAAACATCGGCCATGTCTCTGTAATTCTGCCATCAATGCCCAACCTACCCGTGGGATGCAGCAGATTGCGTGTTTTGTGATTTTTCTGCCAAGAATGCCATTGTATAAGCACGAAAAACCCTCCATTTGAATAGAGCCATCGATTTTCCATCTACTGCCAAGATCTGCAGCCCCTAATCATTGTAAAATCCATTGGCCAGTAGAATCCTGCCACATAGGTACTTTATCTCCCTATTGCTGACTTTTCCACCTTTCATTTTGCCTTTTTAAATCTTTGTATATGCAAAATGCATATACATGCAATGGTCTAGACATGCTGCAGCCTCTGATTTGTTCTCCATCACCACGACATCTTCATCTCCATCGGCCATTAGAATGACCCAAGGAGTGCTCGCCGATGTATCAAGTCCTGCCAAAAATCTCTTTGCATATCGGCCTTTGCACATTTCACCTTGCATCTTTGCTTTGTATATTGCATATACAAACGCAATATACATTCTACAGATTTCAAATTTTTATAAAGCATTTTGAAATTGCTTTGAAATCTAGATTGTATCTAACTCCCTTTGTATATTGGCCCATATACAATGCACATAACATGCGAGCTGCAGACGCCAGTACCGAATTTGCCACATTTGACTTTTAAGTCATGTCCAACTTGTATATCTCTCCCTTGTATGTTCACCTTGTATATTGCATGTACAATGCAAACATACAAGCAAAAACATACATTCACCCGGACTTATGCCTTTATCAACTACACTGCATACCTTTTCGGGTCCGAGCCTTGCACCTCAGGAATGCATGTTCCTTTGTATGTGTGAACATACAATCGCACTTGTATATGCAAGTGGTGGGCCCCATGCTTTGGTTCTTGCTTTGCATATATCTTCTTGTACATTGCCGTCGATGCATCCACCCGATATACATTCTACTTTATATGTCTGCGGGCCCCAGCAAATGTATCTCCTGCTTTGTATATTGCCGAATGTACAAGACTCCTTCTATCTTTTCATTGCATGTATCTTTGACATACATTTACCTTTGCATATGCATCAGCCGTCAAGGAGACTTTAGACTCAGCTGTTGATGAAGCTTGTTTCGCTGATGAAACCTTTGTACATTGCCCATTGTAAATTTCATTTGTATGTCACCAATGCATCTAGCCATTGTATATCTGCTTGCATCTTTTCCATTGTATGTAGCCGTTGTATGTCTAAACATACAAACCCGATATACAAGCAAACTCAACATACAACTACAGAATATTCCAAAAATCTGTGAAAGATTCCTCAAAGTATATGCACCTATTCCAAACCTGATATGCATACAAGGAGGCATATAACTGATTTTTTCCATTGTTTGAAGGTCGATTGAACATACAAATAGACTTGTATGCCCGAATGTACATTTGTACCTGCATGTATATACAAATGACCTTGTATATACAAAGACACATGCATACAACTATTGTTTTTGGTACTTTTCAACTGCAAATGCCGAAAGACATAGAATTTTTTTTATTTTTCTGAAGAATGCCTGCGAATGAAAGCTTGAAACCTGAAATAGCAGCAGGCACCAATAGGTGGTATTCATTTCACTGTAGATCTATCCACACCCACCTGAATTGTCGATGGGTTCCCACATAGGGACTACTTCTCAAGACCTCTCCATTGTTTAGTCATAAGAGCATCCCAACTAGTCCATTTGGCCTCTTTATGCTGGAATCTTCTAATCTTTGCAATTACTATTTCAACAATCAAAGACTCCATCTCATGCCAAACCTCCTCAACACACCTAGAAGTATTCCTGAAGATTCTTAAGTTTCTTTCCTTCCAAAGCATCCACAGTACTAGAGATGGGTTGACAACCCAAAGTACGTGAAAGTAAGTTTCTTTGTTTAAAGTAGGCTAGCTCTTCAACCATTGCTTTAACGAGTGCGAGAGGGGGAACACCAATTAAGAAGCTTTATGATGTGTTTCCAACATTCTTGGCTAAATTTACAGCACACCAATAGGTGATCTAAAGATTCATTCTCTTCCTAGCAAAACACACAACCAAAACCTGAGCCCAACCCTAGCTTTTCAATTCTACCTCCCATGAGAATCCTATTATTGAGTGCCAACCAAGTGAAGGTACTAGCCTTAGGTAGTATTGGATCTACCCAGCATAGGTTGGTAGACTAGTCCACCTTCAACCTTGTAGAGAGGAATTTATACCCATATTGAGATTTGTACCTTCCTCAACCATCTCACATCCAAACCAATTCATCCTCTCGTGAAAAGAAAAATAGAAATTTCTCATCTAAGATCTTTCTAAGGGCAATTTTTTGTTCTTGGGGAAAATTACAGTTATCAAAACATTTCCAAATTATTTTCATTGGAAATGCACTTGTGTCCAAAGAGAAATAAAAACATACCTTTTCACCCCAAAACCTCTTAAGATAAGCTTCTTCTTTGTGAAAATCTCCCTAAGCTGAGATTTTTGGCCACCCATTCCAAGATTCATCCCAGAAGGATGCCTTTTTTCCATTATGAATAGTCCATGACAACTTAGGAAGAATTACCTAGCAGCATTTGACAATGAAATTCCAAATTGAGGAGCCCGTAGGAGGGTTGGCGACCATGAAAATTCACTCCGGTGCTTGATTATCTAGATAATTTTTCTATAGGATCTTAACCCATTTTGCTTGTGGATGTTTATACATCTTCCAGACTAATTTTGCTCCTAGAGCCAAGTTTTGCAATTCAGGATTGAGAACACTTGCTCCTCCTTGGGGTTTTGGTGTGCAAATCTTATCCCACACAATTAGGTGAACCTTCTTCATGTCCAAGGTTCCTTGCCATAGGAATTTTATGCAAATCTTCCCAAGTTCAGCTAGAACACCTTATGGGATTTGCAGAGACGACATCATGTATACAGGGATTGCTGAGAGGACTACTTTTAAAAGATTGAGTTTACTAGCCAGAGATAACCACCTCCCTTTCCATGCACTAATTTTGTGATATAATTTTTCTAAAACTGCATTCTATAGGAGCTTTCTATGCTGACAATTAAAAAGAGGAACACCTAAGTACTTTCTCGGAAGAGACTCCTATTTGAAGCTGAAAAAACCTAAAATTGCTGACTGTCATTCTGGTGAGGTGTTGAAGATGGAAATTTGAGATTTCGTTGGGTTAACCAACTAGCTAGACACCTCATAGTATATTTCCAAAATCCTTTAATGGTCGCAACTTCTTTTTGTTGCCTCTCCTAAAGAGGATCGTGTCATCGGCGAAGAGAGCATGAGTAAGAGGCTCTTTGAGAGACATCAATCTTATGCCCCTCCAATATTTATTGCATCTAGCCTACTTTATAATCTATGTGAGGGCTTTAGTCATCAAGATAAACAAGTAAGGCAAGATGGGATCACCTTGTCTCAGTTCCCTTGACATCTCAAAGGGGAGAGATTCAATTCTTTTTACTAGTACCAAACATTTAACACCTCTAAGGCCTAAAAAGATCCATTTTATCTAGCAGGTGAAGAACCCTAGGGAGATTAGAACATGTAAAAAATCCCACTCCACTCTAATATATGCCTTGGACATATCAAGCTTTAATACCATATTGGAGAGTCTCTCTTTCTTAAGTGAGTGGAGCACTTCATGTTTTAGAATGGCCCCTTCAGTTATTTCTTTTCCAGGCACAAAGCCCCCTGCTCCTCAGAGTTAATTTGTGGAAGGATGAGCACTAGTATAGAAGCTATCGCCTTGGATATTACCTTGAAAATAAAGTTACAAAGGGAGATGGGTCTAAACTCTTCAAAAGTTGTAGGCATTTTGACCTTAGGGATCAAGACAATGCTGGTTCTGTTAAATTCTTTGAGAACATTACCAAATTTCCTTGATTCTTCAATAGCTAGGAAAACATCATGACCAACTTCCCAGCATTTTTGAAAGAACAAACCTGTCCACCCATTCGGTCCTAGAGATTTGTTCCCATCCATAGAAAAGATGAGTACTTTAATTTCTTCCAAGGTAAATTCCTTCAGAACTTCCTTGTTGTTGTCCTCTGAAAGTCTTTTAGGCAATTTAAAGTTGTTAAAGACATACCTATAATGGGATTTATCTATTGAAAGGAGGCCTTTAAAAAAGGTTCAGGTTTCATCTTTAATGTCCTCCATATCCTGTAGTAGCGAACCATCATCTTTCTTAATACAATGGATTGTTGAGGCCTTCCTATGAGATTTAGTCGAGAAATGATAAAAAGAAGTATTTCGATCACCCTCTTTTAGCCAGGTCTCTCTTGACTTTTGGCACTAGAAAATTCCTTCTTTAAGGAGGACCTCCTCAAGTTGAGATTTGAGAGATTTTTCTTTTGAGAAAATGTCCCTATTCATGCCTTCCTGAATAATCTCTTATTCTATCTATGATAGCTCTTTCAAGATTCTTTTCTTTTCAAAGAAGATGTTTTTCAAATGATCTCTAATCCATGGTGAGATCTTCATCTTAACAAATTCTATCTTTTTTCCCTGTTGAAACATTCTAGAGCCCTTGATGAAGGGTGTTTCTTGCCACCAAGTCTGAGCATTGGAAAGAAAACTTCGATCTTTGAACCACATCTCTTGGAATTTGAAAAGACTACCTTGAACCTTTTGTGCTCCACCAATAGAGAGGCTCATTGGATAATGATCCAAGCTAGTAAAAGGCAAAATAAGTGAGGAGAAGATAATGTTCCCTGGTAAACATTGAGGTGACACAATAAATCTATCCAGTCTCTTAGCTATTCTGTAGGAGTTTGTCCTTCTGTTGGTCCAAGTGAAAAACCCATTAGAGGGCCTGCAATCCAAATAGCAGTTAGAGTCCATGAAGTTTTTAAAGTCCATCATGACTTGTGACTATGTACTCGAAGAACCTCCTCATTTTTCTGAGCCATCTAGGATGGCATTTAAATCTCCTCTCAAGATGACCATCTAGTTTTTAAGCATATTCAATAACTTTGACAAGTGTTCCAATAGCTGAAATGTTTTAGTTGCTCCTGAAGGGCCATACACATTCATAATCCAAAGATCTTTCCCAAAGAGGACACTTGGAAATTTACCTAAGATCTAGTTGTCTCTATTACCCATGACCTCAAACCTGGGAAGATTCTTTTTCTATAGAACTGCCAAACCGCCTGAGGTTTCACTAGCAGAATGTTTCTCCACTTCCTAGTCCTTCCATTTGAGAAAGAAGAAAGCACCAACATCTGAATTTAGTTTGGTTTCTTGAAACAAAAGAATATCAGCTCTTGCCCCTTCAAGTTGAGACTTGATGAGGTGCCTCTTGTTGGGGGCATTTAGGCCCCTAACACTCCACATTATGAGCTTCATTTCTCTCAAGGAGAGTTGTCTGCTCCCCTCTTTTTGGTTGTTTTGGGTGTTCCTCTCTCTGAATCCTCTATAATCTCAGAGAGCACTTTACCTTTCTTCTATCTTGATCTTCTCTTGGATAGTGTATTCTTTGCATTTTTAGAAACCATGGAAGTCTACAAGATACCTAAAGAAGGAGAATCTTTGTTTGGGTCTTCCTCTTGAAGTACTTCACCTGCCAATTCTTTGAAAATAGAAGTAGTTACCTTCGTGAGCACTTCCTCATAAAGGTCCTGAAGTTTTGCATCTGAACTTTCAGAACTTTCCCCATTGTTCAGAGGTTGTGCATCATTTCCAACCATCATTGTGTCTCTAGATTGAACAAGGTCTTCATATTTTTAGAGATCTCCCTAACCCATATGAGAGGCTATGTTCTACAACAACTGGCATATAGTGGAGATCTACTTCATCTGCTTGTTGTTGAAGCTTCATATTCTCTTGTTCATGAAGTGCTAAACCCTCTAGAGCCCTTTCTAGGATTTGCAAAGAGAAATCTTCTTCCTGCATATATGGAGGGCCCATCTTCAAGGCTCTAGAATCGTCATTTTTTTGGGGATTGTTCATTCCTTGGCTTAGATCTTAAGTGTCGGTATTTCTACCAATGTCTTCTCTCGAAGATCTAGTAAGGCACAATCCAGTTCCTCTGGAACCTCTATAAACACCTCCTATTCTCATATGCCTTCTGAACTCTCAAAACTAATCTTTTTGGGAAGTTCCCCGTCCACCTTCATGAAGATACATAGCCTTACAGAAGAGATCCAATTAGGTTCCTTGTTAATTTCAATATCTTGACACTCCCTAGAGAATCCCCAATAATCTTCATGATTTCTGATGTCCTATATTCTATTGGGAGATTTGAAACTTAGACCCACAATGAAAATAAGGGAACCCTCTCATTTTCTATAGAGAAATTAGCTTTCCATGGTTGACAGAAGACAAAATTATCACCAAATTTCCACAAGGTTTTGCCTAGAATCTTATTCCTATTCTCTCGGTTAGAGCAAATGACTGCATAAAACCCATTGCCTAGATAGTCTACTTCATTCATTTGGCCCCAAGTGTTTTTAACCCAAACTAAGAAATCATTAGAAGAATAGTGAGGGTTCACAACCTTACCTATAAGTGCTTTATCTTCCCTCCAAAACTTCATTCCAAAGTCTGACCAGAACCAAAGCGGGGTTTCTCCTTGTGATTTTTGGTTTACTTTGCTTAGGAATGTAATCTCTACAATCATTGTTACCTTTTCTATTCCTTTGAGAGTTATTAGATAAGCTCTTTTGTCCATAAGCTTCTTTTGTTCTTTAGGAAGCCCTTTTTCTCCCAGGAGTCCTCAGGGAATAGTTTTGATACTCCTTAGCCTGATCATTCCTCCTCCAACTCCTTCATGACTCCCTGAAAGTTGTGCCTTGTGAAGGGGGGTTCTCTTTTGAACGAAGATTTCCTCTGAGAAACTTACTCTTTTTCTTGTGCTGCCCTTGGCAGAGTGTGCTTTAAGAGCTAGTTGAACAAGGTTGTACTGAGTTGTTTCTAATAACTTAGAAGGGCTGAGGCTAGAGCCCTCACCCCGAGCATAGCGAGGATTTCCTCTCTAGCCTGACATGTATTTACAGAGTTTTTAGATAATAGTGTTTGATAGCTCCAGTCAAAATGGTTGTTGCCAGTCAAAATAGTGAGATTAGCTCCTTCAGGGGCTGCTACAATTGCAGAGGTTGCATTTTTTTCATTTTACAAACAAGATAGAAAGTTAATGGAGTTCTATAGGAACCAATTTTTGCATCTAGTCAAAAGCTGCATCGAAGAAAAAGTTCCAAACCCAAATGCGGGAAGATACACCTTATGAATGGAGAACTAAGAATGAAGTTTTTACATATATGAACTTCTCAGTGAATGGAGTTTTCATATGTACAAACAATTGGTTTTCCTATTACACTTTAGTGATTCCCTCTGAAATCCATTTACTAGGTGACTACATATTTAGAGTGAAATTGCACAAAATTAGAAAATGTATATGCCTTCAAAGCATTAGAAACATAACTTAGTACAACTATCTTGATAAAGGCATATATCATTTTTATACACAGTGTTGTTCATTGTCATACTTGTTTTGTTAATATGACGTAGGATATAATATTTTAATTAAAGATGTTTGTCTAAAGACTTGTGAATCTTGTTCTTCTGCAATGGGAAAGTTTTTCGAGATTTTGTGCATATAGGTAATATTCTAGCATCTGTGATAAATAAAGTTGTCACACCCTTCACTTGTTATTGGTACTTGGCTTCGATTGTAACAGAGGAAAGAAAGCTAACTTTAGTTTTTTAGGTAAGCACATGCTAAAACTATGGTTTTTGTTTAAAAAGTAGGCTTAGCTAATCTCATCTTCTGTTCTAAAAAATGTTGGATCATCAGGAATTGCAACCACCATTGGGCATGTTGGTTCCAATATAGAAATCTTTGTGCACTGTCATTTCCCTCATTTGTTTAGAGTTCAAAAGATGGAATATATTGGGCATTTTAAAAAATAGGTTGTAGACAATTTGTCCTTTCTAATTGTGTGCAAACTAGTGTACTCATAATTAGATTTCTCAAAAGCAAAATTCTCACAGGCTTGTGTCAAGATTAATTAGTACAAACCTTGGATTTCAAGGGCAAATCTATTTTGTACAATTAGGATTCATTTCTCCTAGCTAAGAATTTCAACTAGAGTTTTTTTTTTCCCCAAAAGGTGCTAAGCACCTGAACTATGTATTTATATATAAAGAAAATACATAGAGGGCCCATATACAGAGCCACTTCTACTATGAAGTAGCATATGCTTTATAAGAATTACAACATCAAGGATCTTAACATAGTTGGGTTTGATAATAGAAAACCAAAACCCAACATAGTGGGAAAACAAAAATCAAAACAGGCCCAAGCAGTAGCTAGAAAGGTTGAACATTAAAATTGAAATCCTATCTGAATTCATTAGCTTCCTCTTCTTCATCATCTACTCTATCTAGATCATCATTTCCATCATGTTTAATTGCATTGAAAATGTAATTAATAGCAGGGGACCTCTGTGTTTTTGAATGCTTGAAAAGACCTTCAAATTTAGCTCCCTGAAAATAATAAATGATTCTTGGAAAATCTTGCAAGATGTCACAACCCACGATCTCCTGAATCACTTTCTCTTCCTCAACAAACTGAAACTTGAAAATTTTCTCAGCATGTTTGATCCAGAACTGCCTTGAGTTGGGTATTCCCATTTGTGGATTGGGATAAACATCTGCTTTTTCAGTAGAGTCTCCATCTTGAAAGATTTGTAAATCTAGTAGAGGCAAAGATATGAAAATCCAACAAAAGGCAATGTCAAAAAAGGCTCCAATGGAGGTACTTGAAGCCCACAACATGACTGAAGGTGATCGAGAGCTCCTGCGTCACGACAAAGAAATGATCGGACTGTCAAAAGAGATCAGAGAGTTTAACAGCTCCTCCATATAGCTATCATTTGGTCATGTTTGAAATGTGTTTTCAGTTAGCCAATATGGGATTGCCATGTGTATTACTAACTTGTCATTTTACATAACTCTTCATTGTTTACCATAGTAGATAAATGAGGCACAGAATGTCAGTTCTATTGGGTATTTCTTCTTTGCCAAACATAGTTAAGATTGGGAGTTGTTATTTGATATATTCTAATCTCTTGCACTACTCTTTTGTGGGAAATTAGTAGTGTATCCCTTGGCTCTTGCAAGGTATTCAACAAGTGGGAGAATGTTGAGAAAACGATGTGTCTCAACCTTGCATATTATTTGTAGTAGTTATTTTTCATTTAATATTTTCCTATAGCTGTTACACATTGTCGATAGTGTAAAAACTACTTTATTAGGTGTCAAAAGATGCCCACATAGTGGTATGAGATGAAAGGCCTATTTTTAGGCATATTATGACTGATTTTATGACATCTATAAGGGTAAAAAATAGGGGAGAATATTTTGGACGTGAGAGCCTAATTTTAGAGTAGAATCTCGCTTTCTTGGGCACTACACCTCATGAGAGGTTTCGCGCATGGTTTTGAAAACCACAAAATGGTTTCTTAGTTGTGAGAGGTCTATAAATTGAAGGCTTGAGGTGAGGAGAGTTTTATGCAGGGTTATGCTGTCAATTTTTCCTCCAGAGGAGCAAGATGTAAATCTCCATGTTAATGCTTTGAGCCTGCAAGTGTATTGTAACATGTTTGTTGCTGCAGATTAATACATTAGTTCTATGCTTTGGAGTGTGGGGTTTTTTACCCGAAAGGGTTTTCCCCATGTATATTGGTGTATCTTCTCTTCTATCTATCTTTCTTCTATTCTTCTTCTTTCATGTTCTTAAATTGTTAATTTACATGTCATTATGTTGCTGAAATTTTCTTAGATCTGTAAGCTACATTATCTTTCCTCTAAGGGTTAATGAGATGGGAAATCAACTATGTTTGTTTCCCCTTTAAGGGCATAGTAGTATGTACTTGCATCAAATTATTGAATATCTATTTAAGTAAAATATAGGATGCTATAATGTGCATGTTTGGTTCTCCTTTCCCTTTAAATTAGTATTAGAGCTACGATGGTTGGACATGGTTGCATGAGATTGCATGTTTTGTTTCCATGGTGTTTAAGGTTTTAGGTATTTCTTCTATTGTGATTTCTTAGCTTGGCAAGATTGAGGAAATCTGTAGGAAGCAATTGGTTGATTATTAATCCTTGTTTGAGTGGAAGTCTTGTAGTTGATCTTATTTTTAGGTTACAACAAACATTTGAAGGATGGAGACGATGGAGTATTATGGAGTTGATCATGTGGTTACATTTAATATGATATTGATCTAGAGCTCCTATTTGATAGTATGTAATAACCCTCATGCATGGCGGCTATATTCTTTCATTCTATGGTCATTTGCAACAAAGTATTCAAGTTGGGTGTTTGTTCTTAGCTCCCTGATCACATGGAGAAACTTGGGTTGTCATGACTATGGTTGGATGTGCTTATGTTGGGTACTCAGTTTTAGTCCATGGCATTGGAAAGAACTATTTTGTTAACCTCAAATGCATGTAGGTTGTGGGGTTGGTCACTAGATGATATGAAAGCTTCTAGAACAACCTAGCTCCTCCGTATGGTTGTACATGATGGTGGTTGTGGAGTTGGCCTACAGTGGGCCTGGTGTTCTTGGACCTCTTATTCTTTTTTGTTGGTTGTACTTGCATGTATCAATTTCATGTTGGTTGGATATGAGGGTTTTGTAGATTTTCCATTCAAAGTCTATGGTTATGCTTATCTATGTTATTCCATTATTCTGGTTCAACTATTTTGGTGGTTTTAAGACTTGTGGGTCTTCCAAATGATAAGTGGATATGGATTTGTATGTGTGTCAATGACACGGTAGTTTTATAGGTTTTACATGGTTAATCAAAACTTGTGGTTTTGTAGATTTGTGGATAAACTATTTTTCACATTATGATTCCTTGGGGGTGCTTTTGGATGTAAGATAGTTACAAATTTGTATGTATGCTTCATTCATGGTGTGAGGAGGTTTGTAGCCTTCTTAGTGTGGGGATGTTGGTATGTGATTAGACACTCATAATTTCTATAGTATTTTCTTAATGGGTTCCTTGACTATGGTTACTCATATGTGGACTTGTTTGGAAAATTATTTTTGTGGTTGATTTGGTGTTTGAGTCTTGTCGTCTACATGTTATCTTCTTGTTATCTCAGTTTGTGGGTTACTAATGTGATGATAAGTTTGCATGTTTCATGTTTGGGATGTATGCGTTATGTAGTTTTGTGGGTTGATCACCTATTTGATTGCAGTGGGATGACTCGCATGTGGACTGTCTATATCCACAAGATTGATTTAGTATTTATGCAGACTTTGTTAGTTGGCCTTTTCTATGGTCATTTGTGCATTGGTGTGTTGCATTAGGATGATAGGATGGATGATTAGAGTTCCTAGATAGTTGGTTATTGGGACATGTAGCATGTTTATCACAATGTCATGAATAGCTTGGTTACACAGTTTAGTGTGAGCTTTTGATAGTGATGGTTTTATCTTATTGACTTAAAGATGTTTAGTCTACTTTATTCTTTTGTACTACTAATATTGTAGGTGAAGTATTTGATTGTGTTAGAGCCATGGATTATCTTCATTGAGAGGATGGTTATCATGATGCCTTGATAAGGTCAGTATCATAATTTTAGTGGGAGATTTGGCAGTGATGTGGATCTATCACTTCGTGATGGATGATCTTCTATAGTGGTTGTAGGTGTCATGGTAAGGCTTTTAGATCATGATTCTTAAATGCTGTGAAATTATTTTGACATCTTAAGTTCCATTGTTAGATGATAGTTATCTTCATGTGATTCGAGATGGTATTGTACCATGATGGATTCTTGTTTCTAGATTGGAGTTTTGGCATGATCATGCCCCTTTGACAAGATATGTTCATTGGAGCAAGTAGTAATCTCCTAGGAGGAGATGTTAGTTCATGATGTCATGTGTGTTCCTAGATTTTGCAATGTGTAGTGGGAGCTTTGGTAGTGGTCTGGTGCAGTTCTCTTTGGTTTTGAGTATTAATCATTCACTTGAAGCTTCATGATTTTATAGGATGTATTTGATGTTGGTATGAATTGGTTGATGGATGCTCATGGATACTAGAGAGACTTGAGGTGAGGCTAGAGATCTCTTGTTGTGAGGATCATGTATTGGAATGGTGAAATTTCAGCAGAAAGACCAAGGAGCCTTTCACCTAGGTATGGACATGAGTTCATGTTCAAAGCTAAGAGATTATTATTCTTGGAGAGAGTCTATGAGGCTCAGTGTATCTCAATTGATCAATCTCAGTCCCCACTCTTAGTTCACTCGATAGAAAATGATCTGATAGGTATTGCCCATGTTGATTTAGATTCATTTTGTTTTATGCTTTTATTTCGCATGCATATGGATCTTGAGCTATAGTTTCTAGTTTTGGAGGGTTCATTTGAGGAGTAGTTGGCATGGTTATCTCCTTAGGTATATGGTTTGATTTATGAGAAGTTTTGGAGATGTTGTTGGGTTGTATTCCTATTTTTGGAATGGATTTTTTCTTTGAGTTTGACCTTCTTTGGTTAGAGAAGCTTACATCCATATTAGTTATATGAGATATATATGTTTTGTTTGATCTAATGAGATTGAACAGTTGGGTGTTGTTAAGGATTTTCAATTGGGGTCTTGTGAAGAAGATATTACTTGGCACAACTCAACACTTGGTGGTGTTGGCAGAAGGACTTGATATGGTTTGTAGTTTCTCTTTATCGTCTCATGTTTCTTCCTATATGTTCTTATTCATATAGTATGATCACTGGGTTTGTGGTCATCTACTGTTGTTGTACTTTATTATTTTTTAGCAACAATATGTGTTCTTTCAATGTATATCATTTGAGATGTGGAGGACTTGGGAGAAGTGGGGCAAATCAAAGGTGAGAGAGTGAGAAGAAAACTGTTTGTAGAAGTATGCTCTATTTTGCAGTAGGTTGGATGTAGTTTGCAGATCATTATGATTGTTGTTTGTATTACATGATTTGATACTAAGCCAAACTTTTATGTAAGTGCTGATTGATAGAATTTGTGTTTCTTTGGTTGGCATTGCTCATGCAGTTTGATTCCTAGGATGTATGTATGTCTTTGGTAGATTATTTTTCATTGGATTACAATATCAAGGGTCTTCATATTTTTTGCACATCAATGGTTTTGGTGTGTTTATTATCATGGGAGATGGTAACTTTGAGCAGGATAGTGGATTATATAGCGATGAGAGCTGAAGTATGGGCTGGATATGTCATGTGCAAAAGTTCTATCAATGGTGGGTTTTTTGGTTGGATGTAAACAACTAGTTGTGGTTGTTGTTCTAACTATTTTTGGAGCATTCATGCTTGATCTTGTTTTGGAGGAAGTTTGGACTTCAGAGTTATGTTTTGGTAATGGGTTTGAAGATGGATACATTGATGTGTCTATGTGACATTTAGTGTTTCATCATGTTTTTGGAATTCTAATATTTTTATCATGTTGGTGATCACTTGGAAGATGTTACAGGTACTTCTGTAAAGCTCGTGAGCATAGTGGAGTCCAGTTTAGGCAGTATGGTGACCTTGGTTGTTCACAAATTGTTAGTGTATCCCCTAGTTCTTACAAGGTATTCAACAAGTGGGAGAATGTTGGGAAAATGATGTGTCTCAACCTTGCATATTATTCGTAGTAGTTATTTTTCATTTAATATTTTTCCTACAGCCGTTACACATTGTCGGTAGTTTACAAATTGCTTTATTAGGTGTCAAAAGATGCCCACATAGTGGTAAGACATGAAAGACCTATTTTTAGGCATATTATGATAGATTTTATGACATCTGTAAGGGTCAAAAATAGGGGAGAAAATTTTGGACGTGAGAGCCTAATTTTAGATTGGAATCTCGCTTTTTTGGGCACTACAGCTCATGACAGGTTTCACACATGGTTTTGAAAACCATAGAATAGTTTCTTGGTTGTGAGAGGTCTATAAATTGAAGGCTTTAGGAGAATTTTGTGTGAGGAGAGTTTTATGTAGGGTTATGCTGTTAGTTTTTCCTCTAAAGGCTTTGAACCTGCAAGTGTATTGTAACATGTTTGTTGTTGCAGATTAATACATTGGTTCCATACTTTGGAGTGTGGGCTTTTTTATCCAAAAGGGTTTTCCCCACGTATATTGGTGTCTCTTCTCTTCTATCTATATGTCTTCTATTCTTCTTCTTTCATGTTCTTAAAATGTTAATTTACATTCCGTTATGCTAGTGAATTTTTTTTAGATCTGTAAGCTACATTACCTTTCCTCTAAGGGTTAATGAGATGGGAAATGAACTATGTCTATTTTTGCTCTAAGGGCATAGTAGTATGTTCTTGCATCAAGTTATTTAATATATGTTTAAGTAAAATATAGGATGTTGTAAGGTGCATGTTGGGTTATCCTTTTCCCTTTCATTAAGACAAATTATGTTAAACTATATACATGTAGGATCCTTGCAAGTAGTAAACCAAAGGAAGGGATTATTAACTATGTTCCTTGACATTTTTAGGATAGGACAGAGATGGCAGGCATTCTGGAGATGTGTTTTGTGGGAAGCAATGTTGGTAGGATATTATTTTGGATGGAATGTGACAATAGTACATTAAATTTTAAATATAAATAGGGAAAACCTTAATGTTGTAAAATTCCAAAGGAAATCATAAGAATACAAAGAAATTAAAACAAGTATAGTAGAACATGAAAATAAAAATTCATTGATTTAGGTATACTTGTATTTAAAAACAAGATCCTTTAATAAGAGGCTTTATTATTGTGAATAACAATGCATTATGTCACCAGTTTGTTCTTCTAGTAAAAACTCTATTATTGTTGGCAACCAAACAAACTAAGAGTGTTATGTATGAAAAGCGGGAAAGATAAAGTGGTGTTTAGGTATATCTAATCAAACCCTCCTTTCATAATAACATTCAAGGATAAAACTAAGCCAAGTCACTACAAGATGGATAAAGACTCAGCTACAGATTTGTGTACTCTGGAATGATATGGAAAGATAGATTAGATTGAGAGATTCGTCAAACCCTAGATCAAATAAGACTCAAACCCTAATTATAATGTAATCGTATATAGATTAATAGATTTAAAGAACCACAAATCACCTAAGATGAGTGCTGATATCAAAAATGGAGTGAAAGCAATAGAAATTACAATACATAGATTATGAACAAGAGGTGTACATGTATAGGTGAGAGAGGTGAAGAGGTTGAGTCGACTTAGGAGTCGACTTCAACACTCAACTAGAGGTGGAAGAAAGAGAGTCGACATGTGTGTTGGAGAGTTGTGTTGGACTCTCCAAGTCGACACCTAACAACCTAAGGTGGATTCAAGCCATGTGGAGAATATACACATAATTACATATTTAAATAATAAGTAATAGTATTAATATTCCTACAATAACATAGACTTCTATAGAAAACTAGACAGGAAGACACTTAGGAAGGATAAAAAACATACCAGAAGTTGGATTTTCAAAATTGAAGACTTTGCAGACTACGAGACAGGTCCCCAAGTTTGATAGGGCACTTTTTCTATAGATTTGAAGCAGTGAGATATGTCAGACTATAACTTGAACTTGAGTTTCGAGATAGTCATGTCGGGAGGACTATGAGGAAGGAGACCCAGTTTCACAAAATATCTTTAGATCCCAAATCCTGATGCTTTAACATAGTTTCTCTACACCTGTACCTTTTTGACTCCCATACCTATAACCTAAAAACACAAAGAAAGTGGTTTGGGGTTGTGGTGTTTAGGAGCTTGCCTCAGTCAAATGCCGGAATGACATTCATTGAGTATTCCAACACCATTGTTATATAGAGTGCATGCCCAATGGAGAGAAGAGGCCAAATCCAATAAAAAAATAAAATGATTGAAGTACAAATAGATGTCACCTTAGAGGTGAATCCCTCATAGAGATGAAGATCCTTCAAATCATGAGGAGATGAGTTGATGATGCCAAATCTACAACAAACACATACAAACATAACACAATTCTACTCTACAACACAACGAATGGCTTGAATGCTCTTTGCTCAATAATCATAAGTTCACCTTTTTCATCTAGGAGTAAAATTAAAACATACACTCACTTATATATGCATTCTCACTAACATTAATAATTCAAATTGAAAAAGATGGCAAAGGGAAACTGATGTAGGGACTTCCAAAGATCAAAACTTTTGACTCAGATGTGGGTTTTCTACGAAATTTTATAGGTGGATGCGTTATGAGGTGGCCAGTGGTTTCCCAACCTACCCTAGTTGGTTGGACCTCATCTTGACACTTTTTCAAGGCTTGAAACTTTCATCTTGGCCCTCAAAATGACAATTTAGTGTTTTTTTCTAGTTTTTTTAAAGTTGCTTTTTGTAATAAATTGAAACTCATGTTTTTAATTTAGGATGTTAGTTGGCTTTTCATCCTACCTTAGCTTTAGGAATTTTTTGGGAAAAAATTGGATTCTGAAGATATGATTGTAAAATTACCTAAAATGGCAAAATCTGACAATTGCCGAAATTTGCCAAAAAAAGGTATTTTTTTAATTTTTTTTTGTTTCCTTGGATATAAGAGAGTTTTCTCTCATTATAGCAGGAGAGTTGATGAATAGAAGTTTTTTTATGTTCCAGTCTTCAAATCTTTGGCTCTCACATGATTAATGGAAAAATTATATTGAGTGTATGTTGTGTGCTGCATCATCTAGTATCAGAGTACGAAGATGGCTAGGAGAGGAAGAGGAAGAGGCAGTCTTGCCCAGATGCATAGAGAAATGCAAAATCTGCAAAGGCAAATAGCAGAACTTACAACACGGATGGAAAACCAAAGACTGGGTAGAGGAGGAGACAAATCTGATGAAGAGATAGGTCGAGGAGGTGCAAATCAAGATATAGAACATGAAGAAAAAGAATTAGAAGGCATGAGTTTTGAAGATAGGATGCTCAAGGCCTTAGAAGGGAAAAATGAAGGGATCAAAATAGATGTTTCATATTATCCAGGTAGTCTTAAACTAGAGGAGTTCATAGACTGGTTGAATGACATGAGAAATTTTTTTGAATGGAAATCCATGACAAAGAAAAAGAAGGTAAAATTCGCATGCACCAAATTAAAGGGTCATGCAATGATTTGGTGGGATCATCTTCAAAAGGAATGAACAAAGAAAGGCAAGGATAAGATCAGGACATGGAATAAAATGGAGAAGAAGTTGAGAGAAAATTTTTTGCCCATAGATTATGCGCAAACCCTTTTTCGTAGGTTTCAAAATTTAAAGCAGAACCTCTCTTCTGTGCAAGATTATACAAATGAGTTTTATACGTTGTCTATATCTATAGAGCATCAAGAAATTGATGAACAAATGGCTACTAGATATGTGAATGGCCTGAATTTCTCTATTCAAGATGAATTTAGCATGCATCAACTCAACAATATGGAAGAGGCTTACCAATTGGCTCTAAAGGCTGAAGAAAAACAAAACAGACAGTACCATCAGAGGAATAGAGGAGGAAGAAGGGGTACATCAACCCCATTTCAAGGAGGTTCAAATTATGGTAGGGGAGAGTCATCCCATGGATTGGAAAAACAAGTAGACACACAACAAGATCCTCCGAATCAAGAATGAGGAAAGGGATTTCAAAGAGGTAGAGGTTATGGTAGTGGTAGAGGATGGGAAAACTAGAGAAGGCCTTTCCCTTGTTTCAGATGTGGAGAAGAAGGTCATAGGGCATTTGAATTCTCAAATTATAACATGCAAGAAAGAAATCAAGGAGGACAACCTAGAGTGAACTTGATTCAAATGTAGCATGAAGTGGAAGGGACGGAACTAGAGGTTCCACCAAATGTGGGAGAAAGTCTCATGATGAGAAGAGCAATGGTGATTCCAGAGAAGGAGAAAACACAAGCCAAAAGCTCTGATGGTTCATGGCTTTGAACCAATAGCTTCAGAACTAGATGCACTTCGGGTGGCAAGGTATGTCAAGTTATTGTTGATGGAGGTAGTTGTGAAAATATGGTTTCTAAAGAAATGGTAGAAAAATTGAATTTACACTGTGAAAAACATCCTCATCCTTACCGCATTGCATGGTTTACAAAGGGAAATGAAGTCACTGTTGATAAAAGATGCCTAATTAAGTTTAGCATAGTGAAGATCTATTAGGATGAGATATGGTGTGATGTTGTCCCAATGGATGCCTATCATGTGTTATTGGGAAGACCATGGCAGTATGATAGAAAAGTTATGCATGATGGAGAGAAAAACCCATACACCTTTTGGAAAGATGGCTCTAAGGTGATTTTATGGCCTCTCAAGGATGAAGGAAAAGGTGAGACCATGTTGTCTAAAAGAGATCTTGTTAAAGAAATGAAGGTGATAGGGTGTTGCTACGCATTAGTAGTGAAAAAAGGTGAAGAGGAAGACATTTTAGTTCCCCCAGAAGTAGCAGAGCTATTGGAAGAATTTATTGATGTTTTCCCTGATGAATTGTCTGATGGTCTACCGCCAAAGAGAGATATTCAACATCATATTTATTTGATTCTAGGAGCAACTCTACCCAACCAAGAAGCTTATAGGATGAATCCAACACAACATGCAGAGATGAATAAGCAAGTAACATGACTCATAAGTAAAGGTGTGGTGAGAGAGAGCATGAGCCCATGTGCTGTACCTGCATTGTTGACCCCAAAAAAAGATGGAACATGGAGGATGTGCATTGATAGTAGAGCAATTAATAAGATTACCATCAAGTATTGGTTTCCTATACCTCGTATGGACGACATGATGGATGTCCTTGTAGGGGAAAAATATTTCAGCAAGATCAACCTACGAAGTGGCTACCACCAAATCCGGATCCAAGAAGGGGATGAGTGGAAGACAACCTTTAAGACTAGAAATGGATTATATGAGTGGATGGTTATCTCATTCAGGTTATCAAATGCACCTAGCACATTTATGAGATTGATGAACACTATACTACGACCTTACATTGGTAAGTTTGTGGTAGTTTATTTTGATGATATTTTGGTATTTAGTAATAGCAAAGAAGAGCACCTACAACACTTGAGGATCATCTTTGGTGTGTTAAGGAAGGAGAAGCTCTATGCCAATTTGAAGAAGCGTAGGTTTATATAGGACAATTTGGTTTTTTAAGGCTTTATCATTTCTAAAGATGGTGTCAGAATGGATCCAGAAAAGATTAGGGCAATTCTAGAATGACCTAGTCCAAGCAGCATCACAGAGAAAAAGTTTTCATGGCTTGGCCACTTTCTATCGAAAGTTCATTCAAAATTTCAGTAGTATTGTAGCTCCTATAATAGATTGCACCAAAGGAAGGGAGTTTGTATGGACCAAGGATGCTGAGGAGAGCTTTAAGTACTTGAAGCAAAAGGTAATAGAAGCACCTATACTTGCATTGCCAAATTTTGATAAGGTATTTGAAGTAGAATGTGATGCCTCCCATGTGGGAATAGGTGTTGTGCTTAGCCAAGCTGGAAAACCTATAACTTTCTTTAGTGAAAATCTGAATGATGTGAGAAATAATTATTCTACTTATGATTTGGAATTTTATGCAATTGTTCAAGCATTGAGGCATTGGAGACATTATCTAGTTCCCTAGGAGTTTGTATTGTTTACAGATCATATTGCATTGAGATAATTGAACACACAGAAAAAGTTGAATAGTAGGCATGCCAAGTGGGTCTCTTTCTTGCAGGGTTACAATTTTGTGTTGAAGCATAAGTCTGGAAAACAAAATCAGGTTGCAGATGTGTTAAGTAGGCATGTTGCACTTTTGACCACAATGGAAACTGAGGTGATTGGTTTTGATGCCATCAAAAATTTGTATGAGTCTGATGATGATTTTTGGAAGATTGTGGAACAATTGAAGGCACCAGTATCTAGTAACTTGGATCACTTTAGGGGTGAATATTTTATGCAAGATGGGTATCTATTTAAAGGAAAACAACTATGCATACCAGCTGGCTCTATGAGGGAAAACATTATTAGAGAATTTTATAGTAGTTGGTTAGCTAGAAATTTTGGCAAGGATAAGACAATAGCCTTGATATAAGATAAATATTACTGGCCAAAGATGAAAAGGGATATAACTAAATATGTAACAAGGTGTAGAATATGCCAAGTGGGTAAGGGACATTCACAGAATACAGGGTTGTATATGCCATTACTAGTACCAACTGCACCATGGATAGATTTGAGCATGAACTTTGTGTTGGGACTTCCACATACTCAACGAGGTAATGACTCCATTTTTTGATTTGTTGATAGGTTCTCCAAGATGGTTCATTTTATTTCCTATAAGAAAACTAATGATGCAATGAGGGTAGCAGAGTTATTTTTTTCAGAAGTTGTTCAACTACATGGTGTTCCAAAGATTATTACCTCTGATAGGGATACCAAATTCCTTAGTCATTTCTGGAGGACTTTATGGAAGAAGATGGGGACTAACTTACAGTTTAGTAGTGCTTATCATCCTCAAATGGATGGGCAAATAGAGGTAGTCAATCAGAGTCTGGGAAATTTGTTGAGGTGTATTGTTGGAGAAAAGCCAAAACAATGGGACATGGCGTTACCCCAGGCCGAATTTTCCTATAATAGTTATGTTAATAGATCAACGGGAAAGTCACCTTTCCAGATTGTGTATGGTAGGAATCCTCAGGGTGTTCTAGATTTGGTACAGCTACCAATGAAAGATAGGGTCAATGATGATGGGGAAGCATTTGCAGAACACCTTCAACAGTTGTAGAAAGAAGTGAGACAGAAGTTGCATGACAGTAATGAGAGGTACAAGAATATAGTGGATACTAGTAGGCAACATCAGACATTCAGTGAAGGTGACTTAGTGATGGAATATTTGAGAAAAGAGTGGTTTCCTACTGGAACATACCACAAGTTGAAGTATAGGAAAATTGGTCCTTGCAGAATTACAAAGAAGATCAATGATAATGCATATGAGGTCAGCTTACCAGATGATCTTGATATTTCTCCTATGTTTAATATTTATGATTTATATGCATTCCATGGTGAGAATGATGCTGAAGATAGTCAACCAGAAGTGGCATGGTACAACCACATTCCCCATAAGAAGGAAAAGATTGCATAGGTTCTTGATAAGAAAACTATCTACACTCGGCGAGGGCATTACAACAAGTATTTAGTACAGTGGGAAGGATTGTCACCAACAAATAGCTATGAATTATAGAGTGGGAAGTGCAGAGGTTAGATCCAATCAAATGGCAGGAGTTTGAAGACACTCACTTGCAGGAGCTGCGTTCTTTTCAACCAGAGGAGAATGATGCAGGGACTTCCGAAGGTCAGAACTTTTGACTCAGATGTGGGTTTTCTACAAAATTTTATAGGTGGATGCATTATGAGGTGGCCAGTGGTTTCCCAACCTACCCTAGTTAGTTAGACCTTTTCTTGGCACTTTTTCAAGGCTTGAAACTTTCATCTTGGCCCTCAAAATGGTAATTTAGTGTTTTTTTCTAGTTTTTTAAAAGTTACTTTTTTTAATAACTCAAAACTCATGTTTCAAATTTAGGATGTTAGTTGGATTTTTGTCCTACCTTAGCTTTAGGAAGTTTTTGGGAAAAAATTAGATTCTCAAGATATGATTGTAAAATTACCTAAAATGGCAAAATCTGCCAAAAAAAGTAATTTTTTATTTTTTTGTTTTCTTGGATATAAGAGAGTTTTCTCTCATTGTAGCAGGAGAGTTGATGAATAGAAGTTTTTTTATGTTCCAATCTTCAAATCTTTGGCTCTCACATGATTAATGGCAAAATTGTATTGAGTGTATGTTGTGTGCTGCATTAGAAACCTTTTAAAAGGGTCCAAGCTGACACACATTAAAATTTAACTTGGAAAATTAGGCTATACATGGACGCGGGTGCCCAAGTACCAAAGCCACTTTTAGGTCTTGATTAAGCATTAGAAATGACCCCTAAGTCCCATTTGACATGGGTGTTAGGGGAAATTGCTTTGGGAGAAGTATTAAAATTGCATAATGTAAATAAGTGGACCTAGGAGCTAAACTAGAAGGTAAAAAGGCATAGGGTTACTTTTTACTCCATAACATTTAGCCCCCACTATAATGTATGTATGATCTTATGATTA
The DNA here is from genome assembly GCA_027924645.1 of Cunninghamia lanceolata. Lineage (NCBI taxonomy): Eukaryota > Viridiplantae > Streptophyta > Pinopsida > Cupressales > Cupressaceae > Cunninghamia > Cunninghamia lanceolata. The sequence goes on along the minus strand of BSBN01000877.1, from coordinate 9,199,007 downwards.
TATACATGCATTAAAGTATAGTAAAAAAATATCAAACACACCAGGCACATAAAGCTAAGCCATACCCAAATGTTGAAGGACTATTTCTAGCCCCCAATCTCAGGTAAGCACTAGAAGACACATTGAAAACATGCAAGACACAAAGAATATAGTAAGAAGCAACAAAACACATGGAGAAAATAGTGAAGTACACAATACATGAAGAAGACATGAGAGCAGTTGTGCAATACACAAAGTATACATTGATTCAACAATTAAATAAAATCCTAAACTAGGGGTGGAGGGAGCTCATCACTATGTGCCTTTAGATTGCCAAAAACATGCAAGACAAAACCCAAAATGTGGATGGATCTCATCTCTATGCACCTTCAGACCACACCAGGGGGAAGATGCACTAAACAAAAACCCAAGTGTGGAGGGAGCTCATTGCTACGTGCCTTTAGACTACACACGGCAAACACATAAGGAAGATAGATGAAATACACAAATACCACATAGTATTCCATCGACATACTTTATTTCATATACAAGGAAAAAATGAACTATGGGAAGGAGCTTATTGCTAAGTCCCACATCTAAAACACACTAGACACACCTTACAATTGAGCTACACTACTACAACCGCTAAAGACATGCTTAAGGGAGGATGACTCAAGATCCACTCCCACCTTTGTAGAGGACTTTATATAAAAGGATGTGCACTAGTGCAAGAGATACACCATCCCACCTCATGATGAGGGATTTTTATAAAAGGATATAGGCTAGCTCAAGAGATACATCGTCCCTCCATGTGGAGAGGGCTTTTTTTCTTTTAAAAGGATGTGCACTAGCTCAAGAGATACACCACCCCACTTCACAGAGAAGGCTTACAAACTTTCTTTGTCAGTGTCAAAATGATCAATTAGATACCATTTTATATATTCCCACACCTTAAGTTGGTTGATGTCACTTACTGACATCAAGCACATTAAGCTAGAGAGAAAACATGCAAGGGAACAAAAGCTCTCACAAAGCCCATGCCCCCAAAGTGTGCTTACGATCACTGAATTATCCCACAAACACATCGATATGATTTGCTAAGATAATCAACAAGATGGTTAGAAAATCTTACTCTAAGATAATAACCAAATCAATTCATTAAAGCTATGAATGAAATTATTTATCAATTCACATCAGAGACAAATGCTACACTCATGGGTTCGAAACTAAGTATGACCATTGGGCTATACTACAAATACCTTAGAATTGATTGTAGTGATAAGGTGAGATATCAAACAAAGTGTATAAAAGAAGATTGAGAGTATTGTAAAATGTTTGATACAAGAACTGTCACAAGATGATAGATCACACAGAGTGATTCTACTAGTCAAGCATCGGATATATGTGTATCAATCCCATCTTCATATATGGACCAAGTCTATTTTTGCTTTCTTGCTAAAGGGACGCATGGTCTTTATTATTATTTATTTGTTTTTGTCATTTGCCGAATAGGTAGGATCACTAAAGAATGTAAAAAATAGAAATGAGAGAGGTGACAAAGTGCCTTAGGAACAACACATAGGAGGATTCCCAAAAAACACCCTCTGTAATGCTATGCCCCAACGCACGAAACGCAATAATAAAATAGAGGAGAGGAAAGATAGAAGAATGATGAGACAGATAAAAAAATGGTCACAAAAGTGGCAGTCTCCTTGTATCCTTGACCTTACAAGAGTATCAAGGGTCATCCAAAGAGACCTAAACAACATATAACCCAACACGTGGTAACACAACACATAATAGGAGGCCACATAAGGAAGAAACTCAAAGAGATGTTACAACAAATGTGGCTAAAAAGGGTTAGAAATACTTACTTGATATACAACTGAAATAGCGGTTGTTATTGAGAAAATCATCTTCTTCCCAGTCTTGAATGCAAGGGGAAATAGGTACATAAGGAATGAGTGCCCAACTTGAATCTGTATCTTTTAATTCATCAACCTTAAGCTCTTTTGTGTTTGATTCAATGTTATATGGTGAAATTTTCTCTTGTTGATGTGGTGTCTTTTGAGCTAAGGCTTGTCTTCTTTCTCTTGCTTTCCTATTCTTTAATATTTTATTAGTAATGTTGTCAAAAGGAGTCTCATGATTTTCTATAGCCTTCAGTATCTCAGAAGAAGAAGGGGACATGGGATTAATTTTTAGTGATGTAATGCTTTGTTTTCTACAGTATCTCCTGATCCTTATAGGGATGATGGAGGAGGAACTACACCAAATATTCCCTTACCTCATGGTCTAGGGGGTTCTTGTGATGCAAGTTGTTGTTCACTTATTGTTTGTTGAATAGGGCATCTAGCCAATTTTTTTATTAATTTTCCTTTGTATCATCAATATCCTAGGAAAGTTTGATCTTGTCATGGTTTAGGAGCCTCAGTAGGTCATGGCCAAAAGTAGTTGAGAGTGATTTTTTTCCAAGTAAGCATAAGTTGCTATTGACTATGCTGGATAGTATGCGTGGTCCCGTGGTGAGGAAATTTTAAGCATTTTTGAATAGTGGAGGGGACAACTTTCATGGCCTTGAGCCATGGATGACCTAATTTTATATAGAAGAGGTTAGATGTAGGGATGATATCAAATGATTGTTCAAAGGCTTTATCAAATCCTTTGACCAACAATGTAACCTTCCCTATGGCTAGGAGGAAAGCTCCAATATGTGTTTTCATCATCATGTTTGTGGGCTCATATGATTCTTGCGTTAACTTATGTGAGTAAAGGAACTCTTCCATAGCCACATTAGTCATGCAGTTAGGATCAATAAGGGATCCTCTTGTAGGATTTCCCATTATGTGAATGATGATATAAAGGGGTCCTTCAATGATTCCAATTGTTCTATCATGCGGTCTGACGGTTAATGCTGGTTTAGGGGTCTTCCTTTTCTTATAGATTCAGGGAGAGACCATAGCATTGTTATTACAATGAGAGGCCATGTATGTGAGACTATTTCACACCAAAGAACTTATTTGAGGAGATCGAGTTTTTGAAAGAACACATGAATTTCACAATAAATGAAGTAGGTAGGAGGAAAAAGTACTACACAACAAGGCAAGACAAATGTTTTTAAAGGTTTGTTTAAAAATATGTAAATAAAGTGTGTAAACCCTTATTGTTGAAATACACACTATGTAATTAAAAATATGCAAAATTTCAAGAAAAAGTATATGAAATGATGCAAACATTTTAAATGATCAATGAAAATATGTCTTCAATGAATGCAAGATTTGAACTGAAGATACTTATGACATATGCAATGAAACACTGCAAAACTATGCTTGTTTATAACCTTAAAATGCTTGACTTTTTTCACTTTTTCAATGTAAATATGCCAAAGATGTTATGAAACAAACATGATGATGTAAATCTAAATATAAGAACACACAATGAAGCAACACTATAGTTCAAAATCAGATTTGAATGAGTGTTTAAAGGAGTATAAAAATCTGAAATAAGATTTTGACTACAAACCCTATCTTTTGGAATTACTAGGTTATATGAAAAATGCCAAATTTAAGAAAAACCCTAGCAAATAATTATGCCAAGAGGCATTCTATAGTCATATTGAGATGGAGATTAGAGAACTCATTTTCTTTATAAATATATAGAAAAAAAATAAAAAATAAATTAGAAATGTTGAAGCAAAAAAAGTCGAGAAAATTTAAAAAATTATGAAACTAATGAAAAAAATTTAAAAAGGTGGAGAAAATCACCAAAAAAAAAAGAAAATCTATGGAAAACAAAAAGCTACAAAACTTGAGAAGATATCTCTCGACATATTTAGATATATATGTTTTTAAATATGAATATACTAGTGTATGCAAATGCAAGGTATGGGATCATGAAATGACTAAATAATGTAATTAATTTCAGATCTAATGTAAAAATCAGAAGATTAAGTATTTTTAATGATAAGCAAGGTAAATAATGCAAAACTATGCTATTATGCAACCCTAAAATGCTTTATTGTTTTCAATATTTTTCAATTGTATGCAAGATTTTTCTATTCAAGATGACAAATATGATATGAATGAATGCAAAAACTGATTACAACACTCAAAAAGATGCAAATTTAGTAAAAACACGGGTTCACCAAAATGTTATGTATCAAAAGTGGGAAAGGGATAAAGTGGTGTTTAGGTATATCCAATCAAACCATCCTTTCATAATAACATTTGTTTGATATTACTTGGGTCATTGTATAAGCATGTCCTTAATATAAAGTCATTCTATGTTTATGGTGGATACCATTTTTATGTCAGTATATAGTTGCATCTTTGAAGCTTGTCTGTCTTAATTATTGATATGAAAAATGTATCAAAAATTTAAAACATGCATTGAAATAAAACCAAAATAAGCATGGGAAATCAAAATTTTTGAAAAAAAATTGAAATGAAATATGTACTTCCTACCTAATCTATTTGGTAGCAAGTCTAGCACCAAACTCCAAAACTTTATAACTCAAGACCCTATAGGTCTTATGAAAGTATTGGGTTTGAGTTCGTGGAATTGCAAGAATCAAAGTATGTATTTATAACTTCAAAGGCACTCAGGTCCACCACTAAATACTTTCATGATAAGAATTTCTTGTATGGATGTTTAAAGAATAGAATTGAGCTATCAAAGCAAATAAAATTTGGAAGGTAGAAGTTCTTTTGCTTATCTTTTCTAGGCCATACAAGCATATGAAAAATGCCACACATTAATGCTCAATTCAATCAAATCAACATTCTCAACCAAATTCTATCTTTATAAGTGCCCTCCCTCTTGAGCAAACCATATGTATTCACATGTTTAAGAATGCTTACTTGGTAATTGATTGAGTAATAATGTTCATCAGTGATAAGACGGATTATGTTCAACTATATACATGCAGGATCCTTGCAAGTATGAAACTAAAGGAAGGGCTAATAACTATGTCCCTTGACATTTTTAGGATAGGGAAGAGATGACAAGTATTGTGAGGATGTGTTTTGTGGGTAGCAATGTTGGAAAGACATTTTTTGGGGATGGCAGGTGACAATGCTACATTAAAATTTAAATATAAATAAGGAACAGTTTAATGTAATAAAATTCCAAATGAAATCATAAGAGTACAAAGAAATTAAAACAAGTATAGTAGAACATGAAAATGAAAATTCATTGATTTAGGTATACCTGTATTTAAAAATAAAATCCTTTAACAAGAGGCTTTGTTATTGTGAGTAACAATGCATTATGTAACCATTTTGTTCTTCTAGCAAAAATTGTTGGGAATTAAGGTGTCTCAACCTTGGTAATTCCTTGCATTATTTATGATTGTATTTATTTATTCATTGCCTATGTTGTAAATTAATTGTAAATTCCATATTGTCATTTTGTGGGATGTGACACGGTGATGTGTCATCCTACATGGAAGATGACAACTTGTAATTTTGTCCTCACATGAGGAGATAGGTGTCACATTTTGTGGTAGGAGTATTTTGCCATGTGTTGGCATCTTGGATGTTGTGTAAGGGAATGTTGACCGAAATGGTTATGACGAATTCCTATGACGAAGTTATGACATGTAAGAGTCAGAAATAGAAGCTTATAAGATAGGTGAAGACATGTGTCATGAAGTATCTTTGGGTGCCCCAAGGTGGACTATGACATGTTGTAAGAGAATATGCTATTTATAGCCTGTGTATCATAGATTCTCTTACAACTGTATGTTGTAATTGCTATGACAGATTCTATGACAGTCGTAAGAGTTGTAAGAGCATCTGTCATAGCCCATTTTGGAAATAGGTGATCTCTTTGGGATGGGAGCTATGGACAAGTATCAGGAACATTCTACAATGTTGACCAAGTGTCCATAGGCATGGGTTTTGGGCCATGAGGCCAAGTTGGATGCCCATTCCAAGATAGAGCCAATTTTGCCTTGTATATTCTATATAAATAGGTGCTTGGAGGAGGAGATGTAGTATGTGATTGATAGGTACTGTTATGCTGTCAGATTGAATCCAGACATGAGTGTCGAAGACTATTGAAGCTTGCATTGCAAGTGTATTATAAACAACATTTAGTTTTGATACTACATTGTACAGTTTTCTAAGTGTGGGGTTTTTCACCTGAGAAGGGTTTTCCCCATGATATATCTTGTCTCTCTTCTTCTATCTTCTTTATGGTTCTATGTGTATTGCTGCAATATCTCTACTATATATTTCATGTTTCTATAATTGTAAGGATTAAATTGAATGTACATATCTCTCCCCTCATTAGATTAGTGTAGGAAGCAATTTCCACAGACCTAGCTTCCTTTTAGTTGGTATCAAAGCTTGATCACCTTTGGTCCTAGTTGTTGGGTAAGGTTTTTCTGAGCTAATCTTAAGTTGAGTGGGAGTCTGTGTAGAGTATTCTAAATCTTATTGTAGCAAGGAGATGGTAAGCACATCTGGAAGGATAGAGGTGGAGAAATTCAATGGAACTAATTTTGAGATGAGGAAGTTCAAGATGGAAGACATGCTTGTTGATCAAAACCTCTAGGAAACTATCAGTGGAACAAAACCAGCTGCAATGTCACAAGCTGATTGGGATCTCAAGGATCGGAAGGCTAAGGGTCTCATAAGACTTAGTCTTGTTGATTCTGTCCTGTTAAATGTCCATGAGGAGGCTACTACAAACTTTCTTTGGAAGAAGTTGGGAGATGTGTATCAAGCCAAATCCCTGGTTAATAAACTTTTTTTGAGAAAGAAGTTGTATTCTCTTTGAATGGAGGATGAAGGATCTATTGCCAAACATATGAATGCTTTCAACATCCTGGTTGCACAATTGACATCCGTTGGTGTGAAGATGGAGGAGGAGGATCATTGTATGACCTTGATTTATTCTTTGCCAAACTCATGGGATCATCTTGTCATGGCTATTGGAAGCACCACATCCACATTCAAAATGGATGAAGTGGTTTCTTTGTTGTTGTCTGAAGAGATGCAGAGAAAGTCTTCTGAGGAAGCCAAAGAGGCTCTTGTAGTTTGTGGAAGACCCAAGGAGAAAGAGAAAAATAAGGACAAGAAAGCTGAGAAGAGTAGATCCAAATCCTGTGGGAGATCCAAATCTCCTAGAAAGTCCAAGGCTCTCTGTTGGAACTGTGGTAAATCTAGACATTTCCAAAAGGAATGCAAAGAGGAAAAAAAGAAGAAGAAGAAGAACCTAGATTCAGATTCTGGCAAGTCACAAGATGATGGTGATGCCTTCATCGTAGCCCTGGCAACCCATGCATCTGATGATGTGTGGCTAATTAATTTTGGTGCATCATTCCACATGACCTTGCATCGAGATTGGTTCACTAAGTATGAAGAGTTCGATGGTGGAAAGGTGTACCTATGTGATGACTCTCATCTAAAGATTGTTGGTCATGGAAGAGTCTCTATTCAATTCCATGATGGATGAGTGAAGGGGATCTCTGGGGTTATGCACATCCCAGGCTTAGCACAGAACCTACTTTCTATAAGTATGTTGAATGATGCAGGTGTGCAGGTTGTCTTTTCGAAAGAAGGATGCAAGATGACTAGAGAAGCTATGGTGCTTGCTAAGAGTACTAGGAGAGGTACTCTGTTTCATCTAGAGGCATGTATTTCACAATGCAATAGTTCTTTTGACTCAAGAAAGAGGGCAGCAGTCACTTTATCCCCACCATCTGAACAAGCAGTGAAGAAATCTATTGTATCTAGTCCTAATTGTTGTATTCATGCCTTGGAAATTAAACTTCTTGCTGAAAGACAATGTTATGGCATAAGAGATTTGGCCACATTGGTGAGAAGGGTTTGCATACCCTAAAAAATAAGAACTTTGTTGAGGGGTTACATGATTGTAATCTTGAGTTTGACTTTTGCGAACATTACATATATGGAAAACAAAACTATGTTCAGTTTTACTCAAGTTCTCATAAGTCTTTTGGTGTGTTGGACCTTGTTCATTCTGATGTATTTGGTCCTGTTAATGTTCCTTCCTTATCAAAATGTGTATATTTTGTATCTTTCATACATGATTATAGTAGAAGGACATGGATTTATTTTCTTAGAAGCAAATCTGAAGTCTATAGTAAGTTTAAGGCCTTTGTTGAAAATCAGACTGGTAAAAAGATTAAATGTTTGAGAACTGACAATGGTGGTGAGTTCTATTCTACAGAATTAGATAAATATTGCAAGGAACTTGGGATTGAAATACATAAGAGAACTCCATACACCCCATAGAAAAATGGTGTTGCATAGAGGATGAACATGACACTAATGGAGAAGGCTAGGAGTATGCTAGTGGAGCTGGCCTGGAACAAACATTTTGGACTGAACCTGTTGGCACTGCTTGCTATCTTATGAATAGATCTCCTACATCAGCTCATGTTGGTAAGACACCCATGGAGGTGTGGTCTGGTAGAAAGCCTTCAATAAGGCATCTTCATGTTTTTGGTTGAGGCATATGCACATGTGCCTAGGGAGAAGCAGTCAAAATTAGCGAACAAGGCTGTTAAGTGTATCTTCATTGGCTATGATGTCGATGTGAAAGGATACAAGCTTTGGGACCCTGTGGCTGAAAAAATGTTGTATAGCAGAAGTGTCATCTTTAGAGAGCTAACACCTTCTTCCACTATTTTACAGCCAGAAGAAAAAGAAAAGAAAGAGGATGTTGTTCAATTTCCTACTACCCCTAAGAAGACTGAACAAAAGATAATGTTGGATCTGATGATGAGGAGAACTTTTGTAGTTCTGAAAGCTCAGATGAAGAAGCTAAACCTTGACCTCAGCTCTTGAGGAGGTCTACATGAATAAGGAAGCAACCTGAAAGGTTTGGTTATATGTTGCTTGATTCTAGTTGTGCTTTTGCTTTGCTTACTAACAGTGATGAACCTAGAACTGTATCAGAGGCTATGGATATGAAAAATGCAGGTTCCTGGAAGGAGGCCATGGAGGATGAGATGGCTTCTTTGGAAAAGAATCAAACTTGGGACTTGGTGCCTTTGCCTCCTAGATGAAAACCTGTTGGATGCAAATGGGTGTTCAAGAAGAAATTTGGTGCAGATGGTAGTGTTGAGAAGTATAAGGTTAGATTGGTTGCGAAGGGGTATTTACAAGTGGAGGGTATAGATTATTGTGAGATCTTCTCTCTTGTTGCAAAGCTGACATCCATTTGATTCCTGTTGTCTCTTGTAGCAGCTTATGACTTAAAGGTAGAATAGATGGATGTGAAGACAAATTTCCTTCATGGTGATTTGGAGGAAGAAATCTACATGTCACAGCCAGAGCATTACATGGTGAAAGGTAAAGAAAATTTCATTTACAAGTTAAAGAAGTCTTTGTATGGTTTGAAGCAGTCTCCTAGGAGGTGGTATTTAAAGTTTGATGGCTTTCTGTTGTCAATTGGATTTGTGAAATCAAAATCGGATCACTGTGTGTATTTTAAGTTTGATGGTGATTGTATTCTCATTGTTGCACTGTATGTTGATGGTATGTTGCTCATTGGGAAGGGTAAGAATATGATTTTTGATTTTAAATCTTAGTTATTAGCATAGTTTGAAATGAAAGATTTAGGGGCAGCCAGGTACATTCTAGGAATGGAAATCAAAAGAGACAACTAACAAAAAACTTTGGTTAAGCCAGAGTAAGTATGTGAAGACCGCGTTGGATAGGTTCAACATCGCAGATTGTAGACCATTATGTGTTCCTATTTCTTTGGGAACAAAGTTGTCTATTGAGGATTGTCCAAAATCTCCTAGTGAGGTGGACGACATGAGTAGAGTACCTTATGCTAGTGTTGTTGGTAGTCTGATGTATGCTATGGTCTACACAAGACCAGACATTGCCCAAGCAGTGGGATTCCTTTGTTGATTTATGGCTAATCCTCGACGGGTATTTTGGGATGCAGTTAAGTGAGTGTTCAAATATTTGAGGGGTACTTTCGAGTATTTCATATGCTATCATGGTAATGTTATAGGACCTCCATGTTCTATTGATATTCATGGATTTGTGGATTCAGATTGGACAGGTGACATTAACAACAGGAGATCCACTAGTGCTTATGTGTTTACATTGTTTGGTGGTGCTATTAGTTGGATGAGTAAGTGACAACTTGTGGTTGCTTTGTCCATGATAGAAGCTGAGTATATGGAAGCAAATCATGCTTGTAAGGAATCCATTTTTCTTAAGAGATTGTGTTCAGATGTTGGTGTTGATGCAGGTCAGATTACGATCAGTTGTGATAGTCAAAGTGCAATTTGCCTTGTGAAGAATCTAATTTTCCATGCCAGAACAAAGCATATTGATGTACAATTTCACTTTGTGTGAGACATGGTAGAGGATGGGAATGTAAATTTAGAGAAGGTAGATACTTTAAAGAATGTTGCAGATGCATTGATGAAACTAGTTAGCATAGAGAAGTTCAGATGGTGTTCAGAGTCTATGGCCCTCTCGGCCTATAGCAGTTAAATCTTGTTATTCTATTGGCTCTTACAAGGTGTTCAACAAGTGGGGGAATGTTGGGAATTAAGCTGTCTCAACCTTGGTAATTCCTTGCATTATTTATGATTGTATTTATTTATTCATTGCCTATGTTGTAAATTTATTGTAAATTCCATATTGTCATTTTGTGGAATGTGGCACGGTGATGTGTCATCCTACATGGGAGATGACAACTTGTAATTTTGTCCTCACATGAGGAGATAGGCATCCCACTTTGTGGTAGGAGTATTTTACTATGTGTCGGCATCTTGGATGTTGTGTAAGGGAATGTTGACTGAAACAGTTATGATAGATTCCTATGACGAAGTTATGACATGTAAAAGTCAGAAATAGAAGCTTGTAGAATAGGTGAAGACATGTGTCATGAAGCATCTTTGAAAAAGGCATCTTTATGTGCCCCAAGGTGGACTATGACATGTTGTAAGAGAATATACTATTTATAGCCCATGTATGATAGATTCTCTTATAGTTGTAAGTTGTAACTGCTATGACAAATTCTATGATGGTCGTAAGAGCATATGTCATAGCCCATTTTGGAAATAGGTGACCTCTTTGGGATGGGAGTTGTGGACAAGTGTTAGGAACATTCTACAATGTTGACCAAGTGTCCATAGGCATGGGTTTTGGGCTATGAGGTCAAGTTGGATGCCCATTCCAAGATAGAGCCAATTTTGCCTTGTATATTCTATATAAATAGGTGCTTGGAGTAGGAGATGTAGTATTGATTGACAGGTACTGTTATGCTACCAAATTGACTCGACATGAGTTTCAAAGACTATTGAAGCTCGCATTGCAAGTGTATTGTAAACAACATTTAGTTTTGATAATGCATTGTGCAGTTTTTTGAGTGTGGGGTTTATCACCCGATAAGGGTTTTCCCCATGATATATCTTGTCTCTCTCTTCTTCTGTCTTCTTTCTAGTTCTGTGTGTATTTCTACAACATCTATATTATATGTTTCATGTTTCTATAATTATAAGAATTAAATTGAATTTACACAGCTTTCCCCTCATTAGATTAGTGTAGGAAGCAATTTCCGTGCACCTAGCTTCCTTTAAAAAACTCTATTATCCTAGGCAACCAAACAAACTAAGAGTGTTATGTATGAAAAGAAATAAATAGATAAAGTGTTGTTTAGGTATATCCAATCAAACCATCCTTTCATAATAACATTCAAGGACAAAACTGATCCAAGTCACTACAAGATGGATGAGAACTCAGCTACAAGTTTGTGTACTCTGGAATGATATGGAAAGATAGATTAGATTGAGAGATTTATTAAACCCTAGATCAAATAAGACTTAAACCCTAATTATAATGTAATCATATATAGATGAATAGACTAGAGGAACCACAAATCAGCTAAGACAAGTGTTGATATCAAAAATGGAGTGAAAGCAATGGAAATTGCAATACATAGATTATGAACAAGAGGTGTACATATAGGTGAGAGGCGTGAAGAGGTTGAGTTGACTTCAACACTCAACTAGAGGTGGAAGAAAGAGAGTCAACATGTGTGTTGGAGAGTTGTGTTGGACTCTCCAAGTCGATACCTAACCACCTAAGGTGGCTTAAAGCCATGTGGTTTTTCAAATAATAAGTAATAGTATTAATATTCCTACATTAACATAGACTGATATAAAAAACTAGACATGAAGGCACTCAAAGGATTAGAAACATACCAGAAGTTGAATTTCCAAAATTATTCAAACTTTGTAGACTATGAGACGGGTGCCCAAGTTTGATAGGGTAGTTTTCTGCAAATCCGGAGCAATGAGATGTGTCAGACTGTAACCTAAACCTAAGTTATGAGAAAATCCTATTGGGAGGACTATAGGGTGGGCACCCTAGTCGATGAGAGAGAAATATTCACAAAGTATATTAAGATCCCAAATCCTGATGGTTTAAAATAGTTTCTATGCACTTGTACCTTTCCGACTCCTAAACCTGTAACCTGCAAACACAAATAAAGTAATTTGTAGGTTGTGGCATTTAGGAGCTTGCCTCAGTCAAGCCTCGGAATGACATTCCTTGGGTCTTCCAACACTGTTGTTAGATAGAGTGTGTGTAAAATGGAGGATAGAGGCAAAATCCAATAATAAAATAAAATGATTGAAGCACAAATAGATGTCACCTTAGAAGTGAAGCCCTCACAGAGATGAAGATCCTATTGGAACTAAAAATTTTCACATTATTCATCTGCTAAGAATTTACCAAATCTCCACATAGTGTGAATAATGTCCCTCATTTTCAAAACCAACCACCAAAAATTTGTGTGACAAGATCCATTTCAGAATTTGCACATAGACAATCTCATGAATATACCTAGCTCTCTACCCACAACCTAATTCTGATGCTAATTTATCTATATTTGCAAGACCTTAAGTAACTCACCCCAAATAAAAAAATACATTTTAAAAGTATAATGTGATAATCGGTAAGAGATGATTGATGTCTAAACAATCAAAATTTCATATGTCAAAAGATCGGGGAGACATTATGTATATATCACCGATGCACACTCATCGGTGTGAGTAGAACAATCGAAGTGAAATCCTAAGGTTATACCGAGCCTCTAAGTCACACCAACCAATGAATCATCACCAAGAAGCAAACAATCGTTCCCTGATGCATAATATTAAGACCATTAGCATGACATATACAGTTGGAATAAGATCTTTAAGCTTCCTCGACCATAAGAGTCACCTTGACATAAGAGACAAAAGATTTCGATAAGACTCTTGCTGATATGTTCTAATAAAAATGAGTGATGGAGATAAGATTATCAGAATACCCAACCCATCGGGAGACTATCATATTCTCTTGATGGAAATTGTCATGCCAACAAAGATAAGGTAATCCCTATCTATTGGAGACACACTCACTGATACCAAGAAGAACATTCACAAAACCTGATCAATATGACATCGGGATGAAAATTGTAATATCTCCCCAAAATGACAATAAAGGGCTCATAACTCTATGAAAATTCAAAAGAGTACTTCATGGAGACACCAACACACCCTTGGCCACCAACCAGAAACATATGAAAGAAAATGGCACTAAAATAATATGATGATCGACAAAAGAATAAAAATGGTCTCACCGATATGATAAAAAGGGCATCGTCCTGACATTTTAAAATTTGTGAATTCTCTACATTGAATTCTGGCGACAGCCATTAATGGCTAATTGAACATAATGTTGTATAACCCATTCTAAATCCCACTAAAACCAAAAACAAGGGTTGTAGACGAAGAAGAAGGAATTCATCAAGGACCAAAAGATTTGTACGGAGCATATACAGGTAAGTCCCTAAACCTTCTTTGATACAGTCAAGTTTTGGTAGTTACCCTAAAATGGAAGGCTCCTCTAAAACAAAGAAATGGAAACACATTGAAAAAAGCCAAACCAAGGGCAAAAAATAGAAAATTGAAACATAGAAGGGAGAAAAAACACCAAAAAGGAAACTAAACCAAGATCTTGTGGACCAATTGCCCAGTTCTGGACCCAAGGCCAAAAGAACTGCATAATTGAGGGCAAATGTGGAATAACACCCCTATCATACATGAAGACTTAGAAAAGGAATATTTCAGATTGGATACCACATATAAGGGTTGGAGACTGCCATTACATAGACCACATAATGAGGAGAATTTAGTGCCATTTGAAGAAGGGGATGAACCACCATTCCATGTTGAATTGTTTGAACTTTACCTGAGGTACACATATTACTCAGTAGGGTAGGTGTTGGGAAATGAAGTTCCAAATTTCATGTCCATAGTGCCCATGGTCATCTCTGCGAATATCTAGTACCATCACGCAAGGACATTTGACTATGCTACTTTTATTTTGAAGGAAATAGACTCAAGTCTGAAGGCCTTAAAGAATAGTTCCCCCATAGTAAGCTTCAGACACTATTCTGTTCTCATGCATATGGTTTTGTATTTTGGACAAGAATTGAATCTATGGCCAGAGTAGTTGAAAGTTTCACAAATTGATAAAGATGGTCAACTACTACCCCTACAATTATGGACCTCTATATGGGATAGTAGGTTTGGAAATTCTAGTTATGTTCATTCTAAAGAATTCTTTGTGAAAAACCTGTACAGATGTTATGGCTACCCATGCAATTACACTTTGTCAGAAAAATTAAAAGGTTTTTGTGACCCAAGGATTTTGACGGGCCACTCACTGTAAACCACAATTGGGGGGATTGGTATAGTTTTCATGATTCCACAATGATCAGAGTATATGGGTTTGAGGATACCCCTTTTTTGTTGCCAAAAACTATACCAGATAGGGTGGCATACTTGGAAATAGTCAAACAACTTAACTACTCAAATGTGATGAATCTCGGTGCATATGATAAACAATCTTTTATGCCAAGCACCTTATGTTTGGTTGACTTTACTGTGTTAGCTAAAGAAGGTTATGATTTCATTCTTGATAAATTGTCTCATTTTAATCTTAGGAAAGAAATACAAAGAAAAATTTTGACCTAGAAGGCTTTATTGATTATGCTAGAAAGAAGTAAAAAATGAGTGGATATGCTCATGTACCCTTCCCTCATGATGATGTAATCATAACTTTGGAAGAAGCAGATGCTAAAGTATCCATTGATGAATATAAATAGAAAGTGAGGGAAAGAAGAATGGAAGCACAAGAAATTGAAGTGTTTTCCTCTGACAGTGAAGGATCTGTGGCATCTAAACCCCATGACTTTTCTGATACAATTTCAAAATGTAGAATTGAACCATATCAGCGCTCAGAAAGAGGATTGGAGATTGAAGAAGCAGGTGATAATGATGCTAGACAGGTTGCATCTAAATCTTTTATTTTAGATGACCAGTTTATTCATACCCTGAGTTCAAATCCTTTTTGTACAAACACAAGGGGATGACTATTAGAGAATCAGTCTCAGATGTTACACAAATGACGAGATGTAATTAATGAATGCTTTAATAGTAGAAGTTGAAAAGGAGATGAAAGATATGACTCCTGAGAAAGGAAGGGAGTTATGCAAAGAATCTAGTGTAATGATCTTCATAGGTCTTGATTTGAATTCAACACTTGTTTTTAACAATTTTCTGCATAATGATGATACAAAACATAGGCTTAATTTTAGGCATAGTATATACTAGTACAAAATACAATATGGATGAGAACTCTCTCATGATATGGGCTCTATACCCACCAAACAAAAAGATTGCTGTTATTGACACTGAAAAAGCTTTTGGCCATGCTATGACATTGAGAGTTGGAGAAACTCATCTAGTCGTCACAACATAACTTGGAGTAAATGTGGCAAAACTAAATGAAGCTCAGATTTAGATGTTGATAAAGGAGAGGGATACCTACAAAATGAGTAGGGAAAGGTTGAAAAAAGAAAATGATTTTTTAAAGGATTCAGTCCCTCCTAAAATGATTACACAAGCAGAAAGCTCACAGCAGGTCCAACCATCTTTAAAAGATCAAATGGCACAAATCAGAATAGATACACTCACTACAGTCCTGCAGAACAGGCATGCTCGTCTGATGCAATGGATGCATAAATTATGGGATATTTTCTCTAATAATCAAAAGGTCATTCAAGAACATGAAAGACTGAATAATAGAGTACATGATAAGTTACATGAAATACACGGTAAACACACCTCTGACTGTGCAAAAACATCCAATGCAGACAATCGTATTAAGAAACATAAGAAGTACCATGATAGGCTCCAAGATGAAGTGAAAGAATGCATGGAGACTTCTCAAATAGGTGTACCTATGTTACTCAAGAATGACAAATATTTGAAGAGCAAGAATGAATGGGTTAAGGAGTGTCAGGGAATATTGGATAAGGCCCTAGAAATTATAAAACATGAAGATTTGGCATCCAAGGAAGCTTGCTTGCATCTGGAAAAGATGGTTTCAATAGAGGTGGATGTTAGGGATGCCATTGAGTATACTGAGACACACCTGAGCCAGAAATATTTGGATCATCTTGCTCAAATCTACTTATGGCTCAACAGGGCTTAGTGTTAAATGTATTTGTTTATTTTCATCATAATTCTTTTAGTTCTCAAAAGATATGATGAAGAGACGTGATCTCTTCACTAATATTGATATAAAAAGTTAAAACATATGATGGTGGGTAAGTGCAAAAAGATGGGGGGCCAAAAAGTGGCCACATTGTTTTAAAAAAAAATAATGCATAACGCGAGCACATTATGAATTGTTATAAATAAAAAAATCTAATCTTTTCATTTCATTTTTGTTTTCTCCTCTATAGACGCGGCCTGCAAACCCTAGAAAGCATGCTCGCGTTTTGGGAAAATCAATTCAACACCAAAATCTTGTTGATTTATCGCCAAAATGCCACCATGATGTCGAGCACGCCAAAGGAGTGAGTTTTATTTTTTTTTTGTTTGAATTTCTTTCTAAATAAGTAGGTTTGAGTTGATTTTGATGTATATTGTGTTAATTATCAGGAAATGTTAATGCACCTCCTCCTCCTCCACCTCTTCCTCAAAATCCACAAAATCCTACATAACAATAACCTCCTCCATCCATTCCTCAACATGCCCCTAGAACACAAGAAAATATAATGGGGCAAATTGAAAACAACAAAAAAGAAATTGAAGATATAATTGCAAGGTTGAAAGATCCTTCCACTTCAACCTTGCATAGGTCCACGCTTGCTAATTCTTTCGAATCTATGTTAAATGTAGATTCAATTAGCAAGCAAATATCTAGTTGGACGGATAAAAGGAGAGAGTTTAGAGACTATTATGCAGACAAGCTGTCATACCAAGATGTGAAAAAATTACAAATTACAAAATTAGACTTGTGTTTGATTTTCACAAACCCACAAACAAATCAACCTCCACCCATTACATGCAAGAGGTTCCCTATCCATTGGTGCAACAACAAAGTGATAAGGGACAATTTTGGGTAGAGGTGGTGGATGGTTTTTAACCATCCTCCATGCAATAATAATGAGGTCCCGCAATACTTTTTGAGGAAACTCTATTGTGAGTTTGTCCTCAATAAAGTGCTAAACTATTTTGATATGCGGGACTTCCAAGGTAGAGGTGGGGGGTCAGCACAAGATAGACCAAGGGCACGTGTTGACCCATAGAGGGCAGTGAGACGAGTAATCAGCAGACCAGCCCATGAGCATGTTTCTATCCCTTCCATTGTGAAGGAGAGTGTTGAGGTTGATACAGTTCAATCCATTAGTGTCTTGACCCAGAGCATCATAGAGCATGCCAGTCCTACAGTACAGAGTGGGTTAGGAGATAGTGCGAGGAGTAGGGTCCCTCCCCATGCTTGTCAGACTTGTGGGTCAGCTTGTGGTTATGACCCCATGAATAGTCAGGATGTAGGTGCACTAGCTACATCTGCAGCTGAGCAGATGGTGATGACAGATACCCTCCTGAGTGAGACTTTTAGCCTTGATACTCAGGTAAATATTAACAAGTTTATTGAATTTAATTTATTAAATTTCATTTTTGAAATGCAAGATTAACTAATTTAGTTTGATGATTTTAATAAAATTTCAGGGTCATAGTGTTGATGCAGTTTTCAGTGGTTCTCCACCTGCATATTACATAAATCATCTACTGTCAGGATATGTAACTAGTAAATAATTATAAATATTACATGTGAATATCATCATTATATGAATGGTATTCTAATATCTGATTTTGGATGTTGAATAGGTTAATATTGGAGATTTCACTGCAATACCTGCCAGTAATGGTTGACTTCAAAGCTTCATGGAGGTAATAAAATAAATAGTTTAATGAATGAATTGTACTTACTAGATTTTTGTATGTGACTTTTGTGCTTTATTGTGTGTACTTCCATGTTTAGATGAATGTATGTGTATGTTAGGAGCCATGATTTGCATCACTATTATAGTTTTCGTAATTGAATAATGTTGTTTTATTTCTAGATGATGTAGGCTACAGAGACACCTCCCGATGTTCATAGGGCAATGGAGCATGGTGTGACCTTTGCAATTCATAGGTCCATGGCATTGACAGGGGTATGAGGCAGATTAGTAAATTTCAATTTACATTCATTGTTATAGTTGTTTATTTTTGAAAAATCAAAATATTATTGATTTGAAGTTTAATTTCTATCTGGATGGTTTCTATAGGACATGACATCACCATGACCTATTCCTACTACTGAGGCAAGTGATGAGACAGATTATATGGTAGCAGTAAGTGATTATTTTGTTAAATGTTACATTTTTTATAACATTTAATTTCTATATATTAATGTCTATACTTTTCATTGTAACAGCTAAAGATGCATGAAGAACTAAATAGGAGTAGCCCTTAGGTTCGTAGTAGACCACCCACATGCACATCTCCATCCCCTAGAAGATCAAAGGCTTCCTTTGACCTATTCTCTTCACTAGCCAGAGGGGAATGACTTTTTATTGTGTTCCTTTGTTGTATGCTTATATGGCATTTGTGGACATCTATTTTGTATTGGATATAGTTGACATTGTATGCCTATATGGCATTCTTGTAAGCCTATATGGCTATTTTGTATATATGTTATACTTATATTGACAGATATTGATGTATGCCTATATGGATATTTGGTTAATACAAATCTTTTTTATTGATGGCGTCCATACTTGCATTATAAATCCATGTTTGAATGGATATTTGTAGATGGCTACTTCAAATATTTAAAGTCCAATTGTGATACATAGGATGTTTGTTGATCCAATAAGCTAGCTATTGTTATTCAAGTATCACCTAAACCTCATTTTGGAACTAAAAGATAAAAGTTGTATTTAAAAAAAATGAATCATCATGTTGAACAGAAAATATTAATATTCTTTATGAGTAGCATATAATGTCAAATATATGCAATAAAAAAAAATGAATCATCATCTTATTCTTTGTGTTTGAGATCATGAAAATGACTAAGTTTGCTAGCCTGATATCCTGAAACACTAAAAATTGACTAAGTTTGAAATTTGGTGGATCCTCCAAATTCTATAATCTACATGTTAAATCTGGTGGATTTGAGACCTATCTCAAACATCCTGAAAGGTATATTGAAAAATATTTAAAGTATATTCAATATACCTTATCCTCTGGGACTTACACTTCTAGGTGCAAAATTAATCTAGGGAGTTAGGCGTGCTTTCCCACCTTTGCAGACTCAAATCAGCACCTAAGATTGAGACCTTAAAGTGTGCCTAGAGAAGAAAACAAACCATTGATTATCCCAAGTTATGGTGCCTTGAATGGAATTGATACAAATGACCTTAAGCATTGAAATTTTGACAAGGAAAACACATTATGAGTTTAGGTGCCCTTCATGCTTCATATCACCAATTTTGGCACCTTAGCAACATAGTAGATGAATAACACCTCAAAATGAGTGCCTAAGGGTGATGTAGTCATACAAGGGTGCAAACAAGTGTTAAAAGCCTTAAAATATCAAGGAATAATCCAAATTCAAGTAAGACACATTTTCACACCTTGATCATCATCTAAGGCATCTTGCAAAGGAGGTCTTGAGTAACATAAACCTTAGGCACAATTTCTTGCTTCTATAATCAAATTTGAGCACCTAAGGAGTAGATTGGTGATGGACATCACTTTGAGCACCTCAAAAGTGTTTGAAGGTTTTAATTGGTGAATGACAATGCCTAAAGGTCTTAGAACCAAATAGAATAAGGAATTGAAGAATGAGTTAACCACTTTGAGTGCCTTGAAGGAGAGAAGTATGTATATGAAGATTGATTGAATGTTTAGAGTTTAGGCACACTTTCCTTGTCATCTAATCACACATTGGCACCTAGGAAGAGTTGACATGAAACAATCCTTTGAGTGGACTCCTTGATGAGATCTCTTTCATTGCTTAAACTTGTTGAAATGTTAAAAGCTAAGTCAAATGGATTCTATGTGCTCTTTGCCTTTAGAATGACCTTGAATTGGTGCCTAAGCATAACAAGAGAGTTTAAATCCATTCAATATGGCACCTTGTAAGAGGAGAGCTTAAGAGCATGAGACTAGATGGCATTTAAGAGTCAAGATCATCAAAATCCAAAGAAATGGGCTAAGTAGGCTAAGGTGCCTTTGCTTGTCATTCAATACCTCCATGAGCGCCTAGATTGAAATTGCATCCAAGGACATCTAAGAGTAGGCACCTAGAGGGGAAAAGTCATCCTAAGACCTTCATAATTATTTAAAGCATAAAAAATTCCAAGTATAAAACTTCATGATGTTGGGCACTCTTTCACCTCCATATAGAACTAGATTTGCACCTTAGATAAAGTATCACAAATCTATATCATTGAGTAAGTTCCAAGAGAGAAAGACTTACTTCAAGCATGTTTAATCATTCAAGGTCTTACAAATAATGAATAGAGCCTAAATTGATGCTAGGCACCTTCTCTTGTCTCTACTATCTAGTTTTGGTGCTTAAGGAGAAATTACATCTAGTGAACTCATTAATTAGCGCCTAGGAGGAAAAGACCTTAAACTTACATTATTGAGTCAGCACTTTAGAAATTGAGCCATTCCTAGTTAATTGGAGTCATAAAATATCAAATACAAAGTCAAATTGGACTTAGGCACCCCTTCATGTAAATTCCCACCATCATGAGCACCTAGATCTAGGAAGATCATCCAATTGCGCCTAGGAATAGGATACAAGTCCAAGACCTCAAATTTGAGTGCCTAGAAGTGTGATGGATTGAAGAAGCTATATTGGTGCCTAAGGGTAAGTTGTATCTAATGACATCACCTAATTGAGTGCCTAGGAGGTATAAAGCTTAACATTGACATGAGGACAAGCGCTTAGTAAAGGAGAGTTTCTCAAACATTTAAACATGTGAATGAAGTCATAGAAATGCACTAAGTGATCTAGGCACCATTTTCCCCTTGTGTACCCTTACATTTGCACCTAAGAAGAAACTACTTCAGTTCATTGGAGTGTTTGAGTATTGAGGATTTCTTAGCAATGCTTTGCAACTTTACACTGCCTCTTGACAATTTTTGGGGTAGCAAAAAATATTTCACCATGGGAAAACACCTCAGAGATATAAAAATTGAGAGAGGTTATTGTAGAGCCACCCAACATGATCACGTTACCTTAGACGAAATGTTTCCAAGTGACAAGGTTTTTGAGTAACATCTCGTCAAAGATTGCTACCTTTTTGCACTTTGGACTCTTCAAGGATATCGTCGATACAATGTAACTCGGATTGTTTCGACATGTTTGGGTGAAAAAAAAGACCATGCCTAGCATAAATGTATCCATCTAGATGCGTTGGAATAATCATTTTGGTCGCATCAGAAGCAGGACGAAAGTTACACCCCTTTGCAACTTTACACTGCCTCCTTCTGACAATTTTTGGGGCAACAGACAACTTTTCACCATGGGCAAATGCCTTAGAAATATAAAAATTTGAGAGAGGTTATTATAGAGGTACTCTATGTGATCATGTTACCTCAAATGGAATGTTTCTAAGTGACATGGTTTTTGAGTAACATCTCGTCAAAGATTGCGTCCTTTTTGCACTTTGGACTTTTCATGGATATCGTCGGTACAATGTAGCTCAGACTATTTCGACATATTTGGGTGAAAAATAGGACCATGCCTAGTGCAAATGTACCCATCTAGATGCATTGGAATAGTTAGTTTGGTCGCATCAGGAGCAGGATGAAAGTTACACCCCTTTTAACTTTACACTGCCTCCTTCTGACGATTTTTGGGGCAGTAGAAAACCTTTCACCACGGGAAAATGCCTTAGAGATATAAAAAACCAAGAGAGGTTATTGTAGAGGCACTCTACATGATTGCATTACCTTAGATGGAATGTTTCTAAGTGACATATTTTTTGAGTAACATCTCATCAAAGATTGCTACCTTTTTGCACTTTGGACTCTTCAGGGATATCGTCGGTACAATGTAGCTCGGACTGTTTCAACATATTTGGGTGAAAAAAAGGACCATGCCTAGCATAAATGTACCCACCTAGATGCATTAGAATAGTTAGTTTGGTTGCATCAAGAGAAGGACAAAAGTTACACCCCTTTGCAACTTTACACTGCCTCCTTCTGATGATTTTTGGGGCAGCAGAAAACCTTACACCACGGGCAAATGCCTCAGAGATATAAAAACTAAGAGAGGTTAATTTAGAGGCATTCTATGTGATCGTGTTGCCTTAGACAAAATATTTCTAAGTGACATAGTTTTTGAGTAACATCTCATCAAAGATTGCCACCTTTTTGCACTTTGGACTCTTCAGGGATATCATTGGTACAATGTAGCTTGGACTATTTTGACATGTTTGGGTGAAAAAAAGGACCATACCTAGTGTAAATGTACCCATTTAGATGCATTGGAATAGTCATTTTGGTCGCATCAGGAGCAGGACAAAAGTTACACCCCTTTGTAACTTTACACTACCTCCTCCTGATGATTTTTGGGGCAACACAAAACCTTTCACCACGGGCAAATGCCTCAGAGATATAAAAAACTAAGAGAGCTTATTGTAGAGGCACTCTACCTAATCATGTTGCCTTGGATAGAATGTTTTTAAGTGACATGGTTTTTGAGTAACATCTTGTCAAAGATTGTTGCATTTTTGCACTTTGGACTCTTCAGGGATATCGTCGGTACAATGTAGCTCAGACCGTTTCGACATGTTTGGGTGAAAAATAGAATAATGCCTAGCCTAAATGTACCCATCCAGATGTGTTGGAACTATCAGTTTGGTCGCATCAAGAGAAGGACACCAAAAATGCATAACATGATGATGTAAAAATGGGTATATGTGTAAAAATGCAGTAGGAAATAAAAAAAAGACAAACCTTACAAACTAATATGCATACTTACAACTCAATGTAACATGACTTTACAAAATCAATGTGAATACTTACAAATTAATCCAATGAACCATCCGAGTCTACTCTACTCTTTATTGTGTCAAGTATTGCTTCATGGTTAGACTCACGCACCTTCCACAAGATTTTGTTCAAAGGTCTACCCTGATACTTTATCAAATAAACATTGGATGCCACAACAAGGTTCGAGTAATGAAGAATCTTCTAATGTGTGTCAAAGTCTTGAAATAGCCAAACATTAACGCTCTTATGTGGGTACCTTCTAAGCCATGTTCCAGTAATAACCATTGAGCCTGTAGGGTATTGAATGTTTTCTCCATCTGTAACAGGGGCCTCCAATTTCTTTTTGGCCTCAACACAACAACATAAGTAATAATTTGTTCCCTCTTCATTATCTTCATTTGCAATAACTATATATACATGCCCTACATTGATATGTGTAGCAAATTAGATGAAATTAGTCAACATTACAAAAACACTACAAAGTAAGATGACATTACCTGGTTGAACTAAATCTGATATGTGGTCAAAGTCAACTGATGATTCCATCTGTGTTAGTTCCAATGTCGTTGGGGGCCGATACATGTCAAGTGGGCTAAGATAACTTAATTGCCATTCGTCAATCCACTCCTTTAACTCGCACTCATCCCAGACTTGAATTGTACAGGAAGAATAAAAGCATGACATCTTTCATGTATGGATACTCTATGAACCTACAATTGAGCTTCTGAAAGAGTGCATCTCATTTGGTCCTGCCAGTGTACAATAGTCCTCATATGGTGCAATGTTAGTATCATCTATCAACCAAAAAAATCTATGAACTGAAGACTTACCTTCATTACCTGGACCCATGGAAGCATTACACCACTCGACAATTGATTTTGCATCTGTCAACTTTGCATTGTCTTTATACTTTAACTCTTCTCATGCTATGGCTCTTTTGATACATGCTCCTGCACCATCATGCTCCCCCTTTCCATGCCCGGCCTCACAAAAGTTCCACATATGCTAAATACCTATAAAATTATGCCTTCTACTCAGCTAATAGAAATTCTGTGAGTTATTGAATTGTGACACACAGTTATCTGACCTTACGATATGTTGACTGAATGATATGCCCCTTCTAGCCAAATCATTGTAGAACACCTAAAAGCAACCTTGCATGAACTCCGTAGAATGCGTGTGATTATTACTAATATAGAAATTATACCCCCTTATGATCTTTTTGTCATCCTCTGTACTATCATTCGCATGAATGAATGCGATGTGCACAAATACAGAAACCTGTGTGGAGTTGTAATATTGTGATTGCACCTCATGCTGTGGCTATAGACTATAGTTCTCTACAAATTCGGTGACTAAAACAATGCTACCAACCGGAAATGTGTCCTTGCATAACATGAATTGCAAGTCCAACCATCGAGCTCTATGGGCATGTCTTGCATACTCATACACTAGGCTATCACGAAATATAGGCATAAACTAATACACTAGAATCTTTTCAATAACCAATTCACACCTCTTTTATTCTTTACCATCTTTTGTATTGTATGCCATTGTTTTATACTTGCCAAATTCTACTAGTTCATTTCCAACCGCATGTGTTCTTTCTATATATTCACATATTCGCAAATGTTGCAAGCCACCGCAATGATGACATGTGCCATCCAAGCATAATTTCTTGTAGAATATTTGACCTTC
Organism: Cunninghamia lanceolata; assembly: GCA_027924645.1. Classification (NCBI taxonomy): domain Eukaryota; kingdom Viridiplantae; phylum Streptophyta; class Pinopsida; order Cupressales; family Cupressaceae; genus Cunninghamia; species Cunninghamia lanceolata. The sequence goes on along the minus strand of BSBN01000877.1, from coordinate 9,173,923 downwards.
CTCTCTTTCACATAAAATTCTTGATATGAAGTCTCTTGAAGATGTTGGTGGGGCACATATGACACAACCCTACAAAATATTGTTAGTATGTATATCTAAACATATAGACCTATAAGTATCAAAATGGTTAGAAAATTCAATATGTAATCTACAACAACAAGTAGTGCATGTGTGATTTATCTTGACATAGAAAGGTTTTAGCATTTCAAAATATCTTTGACAAATTTTAATTTGAGGATACTTCTCTAGAAATTTACCATAAAACTATGTTTGAGTCTCATCCAAAAAATGCTTTGGATGTGGCTCACGGTTCTAACTACCGATTCTCCTTCTTACCACATCCCTTTGATTCAGAGATACCCTCATGTACTTCTTCCAAAAGTCTTCAATTAGTGATCTCAATGCTTCAACAATTGGTTTATCTTTTCGTGGTAGTCTCCCCAAGAATGCCCATAATTCATTGGCATTAGTGTCCTCAATTCTTTGGCGTCTTCCAATGGCTCTTGATAAAGTTTTCTTATTAATTCTTAATTCTTGACTCATCTTTCTAATGAGACGAGCTTTCCTCGTTTGACTACTTACTATAGTCGATGTAATCACACGCCATGTTGCATTACTATCTTTTGTGTGTGAGGTGTTACCCACATTCTCATACACACTCATTAGATTCTTGACAATAGATTTTTCACTTGAAGCCTTTGATGTTCTCAACCCAAGAATCTTCATAACGGACCTATATTTTATACTTCGCATCATTTCAATTAATAGTTGACATATTGCAGTCTCATTTAACTTTTCAAAGAACAATCTCCAAATCTTGTGAGCATATCTTCTACAAGTGCATTTTGGAATCTTACCTTCCATTGGTTGCAAAATATTCTCATCAATATCAATCAAATACTTTGGATTTCTATGCAAAATTCTAGGTGGTGTTAAGTTAGGTAAATTCATCTCAACATTAGGAATTTCATCAATATTTAAATTTGATGGGCTAGATGGCATACCTTCGATCAAAGATGGAATAGATGACATACCTTGAGGTTGAGGTGGGAATGATGGCGTACCTCCTTCATCACATGTGAGTGATGATATACTCTCAACTTGAGATGTGGTAGATGGTGTCCCTACATGTTGACTTGCAGTAGAGGATGTGTCTCCAACTATGGTATTCAAATCTCTCGTAGCACGAAGTTTTTGCATTCATTCTCTTTGTATCACCAATACCATATCTCTTTGTGATGGTTGTGGTTAATCTTCAATTGGCATGTCTTCATTTATCATGTCCAATTTCCTCTTCTCATGAAGTTCCCTCATAGCCACTACTTTCTTTGCATTCTTAGCTTCTATCTCTTCCTGTGTTGGTTTAATTCTTAATCGTTTCCTTGGCATGACGAAGAATTTGTCTATCGCATGATAAAGAGACCAATATTACTTCCTAAGAAATGAATACAAGATAATAGTGGGATTGTATTTTTATTATGTTGTAAGGATTTATTCTTGTATAGTTTGACATCATGGTATGTTAAGGTCTGTTTATTACACATAATTATTAAAGAGCCCAAGTGTAGAAAATATACATGGCATCATGTGAGATTGTAGGCTGCTTTCTTGATTGGGAATGTATGATAAAGCATGATAAAGTAATTCAAATAGAATTAAGGAAAATGTAAAGAACATGCATGTAAAGACTTGACATACCTAAAAAATGAAGATTCAAATGGAGAGAGTACCCAATTATGTAGTGTTTTTTTCTTCTTGCATCAAACTCCTCAACAATTTGAGTTTTTCACCACTTGCTTCCTTTTCAATGTGAAATTGAATAACACTCAAATATAATTACTAAAAATAATACTATTAACCAATCTATAATGTTAAATTCCTAAAATTGAATCACAATTAACATTGCAACACTACAAAAATTGAAACTTGAATAGATATATATCAAACTTGGTGTGAAAACTATGTTATTTCCTCCTTCTCAAGTTGGCAAAGCAGAAAAGGTGGTGGAAAGATCATGCAAAGGTGGTAGAATGTGTCAAATGTGCATGTGAACTTCCCAACAGCATGAAAGTACTTTTTTGTCGAAGCATGCATAGAATTAGTATGAAAATAGAGCATGTGAGCCTAGATCATGAGGTTCAACACTTTTTTTACCATTTCTATAGCAAGACAAAACATGAGCGCATTATGTGGGCCTAGATCACGAGGTTCAACACTTTTTTTACCATTTCTATAGTAGGACAAAACACGAGCGCATTATAACGCGCTCGCATTTTATCCTGCTATAGATTGATCTATAAATATTTTACCTATCTCACCTTCGATAGCACCTTTACAATATCTCACCTCTAGTTCTATTAGCTCATGTTCTATATCTCACTTATCTCTCCCCCTCACCTCTCTACCTCTCCCCTCTCTATGTCTCTCAGTTGCTCCTTGTCTACCTTAACCCTAATCCCTAAACCCTCGACCCTCAATCCTCAACCCTCAACATCAAACCCTAATCCCTCAACCCTTAACTCTGATCCATCGACCCTTAACCCTATCCCTAATCCCTAAACCCCAAAGCCTCAACCCTCAACCCTTCACTCTAATCCTTCAACCCTAAACCTTATCCCTAAACCCTAATCCATCAACCCTAATTCATCATCCCTTAACTCTAATCCCTCATCCCTAAACCCTAAATGCTATCCCTATTCCTAAAACCTCAATGGGATCAATACTATATCTTTAACACTAATCCCTTATCCCTAAACTTTTCAACCCTATCCCTGATCCTGATACGCTCGACACTCTACTTTAACCCTAATCTCTCAACCCTCAACCCTATCCCTAAACCCTCAACCCTTGAACCTCAACCCTCAACCCTCAACATCAAACCCTAATCCCTCAACCCTTAACTCTGATCCCTTGACCCTTCACTCTAATCCCTCAACCCTAAACCCTATCCCTAAACCCTCAACACTATACCTTAACTCTAATCCCTCAACCCTCAAACCTAAACCTTATCCCTAAACCCTAATCCCTCAACCCTCAACCCTAATCTGTCATCCCTCAACTCTAATCCCTCATCCCTAAACCTTAAATGCTATCCCTATTCCTAAACCCTCAATAGGCTCGATACTATACCTTAAACCCTACTCCCTTATCCCTAAACCCTCCAACCCTATCCCTAATCCTTATACCCTCGACACTCTACTTTAACCCTAATCCCTTGACCCTCAACCCTATCCCTAAACCCTCAACCCTCAAACCTCAACCATCAACGTTAAAACCTAATCCCTCAACCCTTAACTTTGATCCCTTGACCCTCAACCCTATCCCTAAAGCCTAAACCCTAAAGCCTCAACCCTCAACCCTCAATGTCAAATCCTAATACCTCAACCCTTCACTCTAATCCCTCAACCCTAAACCCTATCCCTAAACCCTCAACACTATACCTTAAACCCTAATCCCTCAACCCTCAACCCTAAGCCTTATCCCTCAACCCTAATTCCTCAACCCTCAACCCTAATCCATCATCCCTGAACTCTAATCCCTCATCCCTAAACCCTAAATGCTATGCCTATTCCTAGACCCTCAACGGGCTCGATACTATACCTTAAACCCTAATCCCTTATCCCTAAACCCTCCAACCCTATCCCTAATCCTTATAACCTCAACACTCTACTTTAACCCTAATCCCTCGACCCTCAACCCTATCCCAAAACCCTTAACCCTCCAACCTCAATGTACTCAACCCTTAACTTCAAACCGTAATCTCTCAACCCTTAACTCTAATCCCTCGACCCTTAACCCTTAAACTTGAACCCTAAAACCTATCCCTACACGCTTGACACTCAACACTATATCTTAAGCCCTAATCCCTTAACCTTCTGTAGACACCCAAATTTGTCCCAACTTTGTCCATGTCTAGCAACACCTTGTTAAATCATTATCCATTAAGCCAATTAATTAAATAAATTTTATTTATTTAATTAAAATCCCATCCTCATCCCACTTAGCCAATTAATTAAATAAATTTTATTTTAATTAATTTCACATCATATCCCAATCATATCCTATCCTCATCCCAATTAATTAAATAAATTTTATTTATTTAATTAACTTCCACATCATATCTTATCCCATTATATTCATTTATCCTATTAATTAAATAAATTTTATTTATTTAATTAATATCCAACTCATATCCCAACTAATTCAAATATTTTATTTGAATTAAACACTCATCTTTTATCACATTCCAACACTTGTCCAGTCAATCATGTGTTGTTATACAACTTTCATTCATATCCTTCACATGCACAACTAATGGGACCTAAATTTAGTATCTTTCAATCCTAGCCATTCACATAGCCTCTGAATCTCCACTGTCGATTGATCTTGGTTGAGTCCTATATAAACACCCTCTCATCTCATATGAGACATCCAGCAATCATATAGCACCTACATTATCATCTTGAGCATCTTGAGCATCTAAGCATTCATTTGAGCTTTTTATCATCTATCATGGCAGCTTTCAACTTTGCAATTGTTCATTGTTGAAGAAGCAGTCCACATCTCTCAAACAAGGAATCGCACGGTCTAGGTGATGTTATGCTTGAATTTCATTGTTCTTTGATTTCATTTAGATTAGATTCCTTGATGATGGTAGGGTTAGGGTTTCATGACTATGTCTGATCTTTTAAACTTGACCTTTCACCTATCACACCCTCATCCCTAAAGCCTCAACCCTAAATCCTTAAACCTTCAACCCTAAACCCTATCCCTAATCCCTCTACCCTCGACACTCTTATTTAACCCTAATCCCTTGATCATTAACCCTATCCCTCAACCCTCAACTCTCAACCCTCAACTCTCAACATTAAACCCTAATTCATCAACCCTAAACCCTAATCCCTCAAACCTAAACCCTATCCCTAAACCATCAACCCTCAACACTATACCTAAAACCCTAATCCCTATCCCTCAACCCTTAACCCTTAAAACTTAAACCCTATCCCTACACCCTCAACACTTGACATGATATCTTAAGCCTTAAACCCTCATCCCTAAAGCCTCAACCCTCAATCCTTAAACCTTCAACCCTAAACCCTATCCCTAATCCCTCTACCCTCGACACTCTAACCCTAACATTGACATTAAATGCTAATCCGTCAACCCTAAACCCTAATCTGTCAACCCTAAACCCTATCCCTAAACCCTCAACACTATACCTTAAACCCTAATCCATCAACCATAAAACCTAATCCCTCAACCCTCAACCCTAAACACTATCAATAAACCCTCAACCCTCAGCACTATACCTTAAACCCTAATTCCTCAACCCTCAACCCTCAACCCTAATCCCTCATCCCTAAACCCTAAACGCTATCCCTATTCCTAAACCCTCAACCCTCGACACTATAACTTAAACCCTAATCCCTTATCCCTAAACCCTAAACCCTATCCCTCAACCCTTAACCCTTAAAATTGAAACCCTAAAACCTATCCATAAACCCTCGATGCTCAACACTATATTTTAAACCCCAATCCCTTAACCCTCAGCCCTAAAGCCTCAACCCACAATCATTAAACCTTCAACCCTAAACCCTATCCCTAATCCCTCTACCCTTGACACTCTACTTTAACCCTAATCCCTTGAGCATCAACCCTATCCCTAAACCCTCAACCCTCAATCCTCAAGTCTCAACATTAAACCCTAATCCGTCAACCCTAAACCCTATCCCTAAACCCTCAACCCTCAACACTATACCTTAAACCATAATCCCTCAACCCTAAACCCTAATCCCTCAACCCTAAACCCTAAACCCTATCCCTAAACCCAACAAAACTACTTTGCCTTATTTTAGGTTGTTAAACCAATCATTTTTGACACTCTTCTCTTAAAGATATTTGAGTTGTAAGAATATGTCAAAAAAATGGCTATGAACCTTTTTAATGTAAGTAATGTTATATGGCATGTTTTTCTAGCCCATCTGGGGTTCATTATGCCAATAGGTGTACACACTATAAGATAAGCTTTGTGTATGGTACATCCACAGTGAGTAATTAATAGTTGAAATCAGAAGGATGATCATTATGAGAAAAGCTTTGCATTGGGGTACATCTATGTTTCTTGTTGTCCACCTTGCACTTAGGGGAGGTATATTATTATGAAACAAGCAAATAATCTCCCATTGTTTACTGGCTCTATCCACAAGAACTACTAAACTATTCCTTAAACCCTAATCCCTCAACCCTAAACTTTCAACCGTAAACCCTCTCCCTAATCCCTCTACCCTCAACACTCTACCTTAACCCTAATCCCTCGACCCTTAACCCTAAATGCTATCACTAAAGCCTCAACCCTAAACCCTAATCCCTCAAGGTCCTAAACTCTAATCCCTTATCCCTAAACTGTAAATGCTATCCCTAAATGCTCAATCCTCAACCTTAAACCTTAATCACTCAATCCTTATCCACCCCTCTCCTCCCCTATCTGGCTCACTCCCATCTCTACCCTCCTTTATCCTCGACACTATACATACATACATATAGGCATACATAGATACATACATACATATAGGAATACATACATACATACATACATACATACATGATTAATAGCCTTGAACATAAAAAAATTAAGGGGAACATAACGTGAGTGCATTATTTCAAATATGACAAATAGCACAAACTTTTGTGAAAAGGAAAAATGCAAAGTAAAAACTAACACGAGTGTGTTATAACACGAGCGCGTTATAATGCGCTTGCGTTATGTTTTGCTTTGGGAATCCCAAGTCTTGGGCTTGGGATTTTCTTTGGATTTCCAACCCAAAGGCTTGGAGTGCCTTTTGAACATCCATAGACATGTTTTTCCATATTCTTCAAGATTTCACATAATTTTGTTCGTGCTAACCCTTAGATTTCCATGTGTTTCAAGGTCAAACAAATCAAACACCTGGGTAATGTTAGGCTTTCTCTTAGCTATTTGACGATGTGATTTTTTTCAAATTTTAACAATGTTAAGCCTTTCATCTTTAATTTCTTTTGTTTGTGTCCGTTTTTGGGCAAAAACCATTGTTTGGTCTTTTTTTCATTTTAAATTAACTATTCATTGAAATTGCAAAAAAATTACATATTTAGAAACTAGACTCCATTCTACAAATATTAAAAAAAGAAAATAATGATTTTCAATTAGTTTTCAAAATTTATAGCGGTAGCACAGCCAAAATTCTATTTTTTAGGATTTGTCCACTTTGAAAATTAGTAAAAAATTAAATATTCATCAAAAAATTATCAGAAAAATTAGGTATAAACTACATGCTATTAGCTAATTTCTCACTAAAGTGCTTTTAAAAATACCAAAAAAAAGTTGACCTTTTGAGGGAGCCACAAAACATGCTATGTTATGTTTTTTTGATAAAAACAACACCAATTTCTGTGGCTCCCTCTTTTGAACCCCTTAATCTATGCCATTTTTTTAAAAAAATAGTAGTTTAGAAAGTAGACTTGGAGCACTACGAACATTGTTTTGGTTGCATCTCCAAATTTTGAGTGTAACTATGCTCAATTTCTCTTCCAAGGCCAGTATTTCTTGATTTCAAAAAAAAAGTGGCCACTTAAGACCCCTTTTTGGCCCCCCATCTTCTTGCACTTACCCTGGTCATAGGCTCATCGATTGATAGGCATCTCTCTTTACTTGAAGAAGAGTATATATATTATATATAGAAATAAGATATATTGTCAATTCTATTTAATTGAATAATTTCTATTAGACATGTTTACTTTCTAAAAAGTATAATGGAGTAGAATATTTCTACATGGTGATTTATTTTTAGTGTTCAATAGTTGTGTTAATTTTCATGATTATATACTATTTGACTATCTCCAAAGTGGCCTTTCATGTTATTCAGATCTAGTGTGAAACACAATTGATTTGTCAATAGACAATTACTGTCATTGTGTAGTGGTGTGATTGGTTTCTATGTGAAGAAGGATTAAATTACCTTTTAAGCAATTTTGTATGATTGGTTCCAGTTGGATTAAAATCCTTTTAAATAAATTATCTTAATTGGTTTCTCTCACATTTGAATTAAAATCCTTTCACAACTTCACAGTAACATAAGGGGATATCATTGGGATAAATAAGAATAGTCTAAATAACATACATACTTGCACATCTACATAAGGTACAGATATTTAAAGGTGCCCACCTGTTAGAGTTAAGCTAGGAGGTAAGTTCACCAATCACATACATCTGTTTCCATTCACTAACTCAAATAGCCCAATAGATTTAGGCACTGGTCTTACTCATTTCATTAGTTGAACATATTCATGAAATTTGCCTTGATATTGCTTATACAATTTATACCAAATTAGAACCATACCATTTTCAATTACTATTAAGACATTAGGAGTAAAAAGTAGGCAGCAAGTAACCATCTATTGTACACCATTTACCACTGTGGGTAGATCCATCACTCATCCAAGATCACACATGCATTTAATCTGCTTCATTAGTAAGGTGCACTGCCTAGGTCCAACAGAACCTAAAGTGTAGGGAGTCATCAACCCTATAGGTTAACTCCATTTTGTTAGTCCAAAAACATTGAAAATTTAAGCATAGAGCCTAGCATCCTCTTAGGATTTGTAACCTGCATTTTTGAGACCTAACAGAATTGGTGACTCTGTTGGGGAATCACTTAAAAATCTCTAGTTATAAAACCACACCCTCTAAACAAGAAGTTTTATCTAAATCTTTGGTTAAAAGGACTCCAGAGAACTTATAGATCTTCTTACGTGAGGTGGCAACTCTATCCAAGAATACAAATCACTATTAACCTGGGATATGCTATTTACCTAACATGGATGGTAGAAGGTCCAAAACTGAAGGAAAGAAACCATAGTCATCCCCACCCTTGAAGAAAACTAGATCATCAAACTAACCACAACAAAACCATAAGCAAGATACTCAGGAGGATACTTCCGAACAACCTGTCATAATTCATAATAGTTTTACTGCTTTACATGAGTCAAATGGAAATTTGTCCGAAAATCATGAATCATCTGATGACATCCTCGCCCAATATAGGCTTGATCCTCATAAGCAACTTGAGTATGAGGAAAGAATTATGAGGGAGATAGATCAAAGACAAGCTAAATATGAATATCAAATGTTATTACAACAAGCAGAAGGAATGCAACAAGGATTCCTGAATCAGGAGGTAAATAACAATCCAAAGGATGCAAGGAGCAAGGATGAAATACAATAGACTGTGCTTAAACTACATGAGGAACTCGAATTGGTTAAGTTGAGAGAAGTTGAGACTTTATTACAGCAAGAAATTCAACAAACAAAGGATATAACTAAAGCAACCACTCCAAAATATGTACCTCCACATAGACAAGGAGGATATCCACCAAGGAATGTACACCGGAATTTGCACCAAAATACAAGAGGTTCCTCCAATTCACAACCATCATTTGGGAGTCATGTTCATCAGATTGTTCCACCAAGAAATCCTAGACCACCTATCACACATAGTACATCTCAGCATGCAGGCAATTTGTACCCACCCCTTGGTCAACAATATCCTAGGCCTCATAATCACCATGCAAACCCCCTTATAAACCCACAACAACAACATACTTACCATTAGCCTCCATATGGGTATCATTATTACCCCAACCCACCACCCATGAACATGCCTCCACAAAACCTCATGAACATATGTAGATAGTTTGATCTAACAAGGTATCAATTATATCCATACCCCACTAACAATAGCTGGAGGAATATGGTCCCCAAGTTTACTGGGAATAATGCAATATATATTGAGGAGCATATTAAAAACTTTAACACCTTTGTACAAGATATCAGTGTGGAACATGAAGATGTTAGAATGAGGTTATTCATGATGTCTTTAATTCAGGATGCACGAGATTGGTTCAACATCTTACCAGATGTCCCAATCAATTCCCTAATAGATTTCCATGATCAATTTAAGGAGCAATATGGTAATTAGTATGCCCCTGAGTTTGCCTTGCATGAGATAATAAGCCTCTAGAAATACTAGAATGAATTAGTCTATGAATTCAATCTAAAGTTCTCCAAATTACATAACAAAGTACCACACGGATCTAAGTTGACTGACCCAACAACTTTAAGCATTTATTTGAAAGCATTTGATCCTAAAACAAGATATGAACTTAGAAACCATTGCCCTAGGAGTTTAGCTGAAGCATAAAAAATAGCATTGACTATTGAAAACAATAGAAAAGTTGTAGGGATGATTGGCAAAAGAGACAATCTCAAGATTCCTCAAAATCCTAATAATCACCAAAATAAGCAGGAGAATCAATACAAAAATGAAGGACCTCGGTTGCATGACATGCCATATAATACAAATTGGAAGGATGGAAGACCTATTGAAAATAGTAGAAGGCAAAATTATGGCAAGGATATTCCTGATCCTGTAAAAAGAAGTGGGGCACATATGGTATAGGATAATCCATGGTGCTTGGTATGTAATTTACCCCACTCACCCGAGTATTGCGTAGTGGCTAAATTAGTACACCAAGAAGAAGCTTCTTGTGATTATGAAAGAGATAGCCACACCATAAATATGATGGAAAATACACCATACCAGATACATGAAGAATATTCTTCTACAGAAGAAGATAGATATGAGAATGATGTGGGAAATCAAAAATATAATATCAATATGCAAAAATAACAAGTATTTTTAGATCAAGAGGATAACTATAAAGGGAATTATTATTATCCTAAGATATCACCACACAATCAATGGAGAAAGCCCAATGAAAAGGAAAAGAAAGCTCTTACAATGTAGTGGCACAAGCTAAAAGTGCTTATATTTAAGAAACGGGATAGTAAATACAGACCAAGGAACACCTGGGAGTGTCTTTATAAAGGATCAAAATTACAAAAGAAACAACACAAAATCTATTGGCAAGAGACACTATATGGATTCATTAATGTTGTCAATGATGGAAACAAAGGTTAGCCCACACATCCGCAGGACATAATGAGTCTTTACCGAAAGACAGATTGCAAAGTATTGAGGTCTGGTAAGCAGGAACAGAGCAGTCAGTAAGGTCTGATAGACAAGTCTAGATCTCTCAAAGGAAGTATCTTGGTAAAGTGCAGATTTGGGAAAGTCAAAAGGACTACCTTGAGTAATAGAATCCAAGGATTTAGCCTCCGGTGATAGATGAGGAAAAAGATATGAATGCTTGAGTACCGGGTTACTGAGTGACAGTATGAACAGAGGAAGAATTGACTGGCAAAACATTAGACTTTGTTCCAGATGTGTTACTGATGTTGGTAAAGGTTATGAAGGCATAAATTATGTTTGGATGACATGATTAATGATTTCCACAAGTATATCCATGATCCGCATTGCTTGGTAAGCAAGGATTCAGCCGACAAATCAGAGTCTATGAAGAATATTGACTATTCCGGGTGCCGACTAGAAAGGTGATGAAATCACTTTTGCGGATATATATACAAGATCGTTTTGGTTATGAGAAGTGATATATTGAAAAAGAAAGTGTGAAGAAAAGTAGTAGAGATGAATAAAAGCAGATAAGAAGGTCCGGTATGTGAAAGGAAAGCAGCATAAGAAGAGTAAAAATGAAGTGCAGCAGATCAGTGTACTGAGCCTAACCGGAATTGAAATCCAGCATATGTAGATGCTCCCAATCAATTCAAGTATTGTATAAACACTCTTTTGTAGACAGTGAGTCTCTTGTAGGCAGTGTGCCTCTTGTGAGCAGTGTGCTCGGGCAGTGAGCCTTAATTGGCAACTGTCATTTTTGTATTTCCATTCTTCTAACAGAGAATATAATCTTGGGTTAATCACCCCATGGTTTTCTCCCTTAACAGGGTTTCCACGTGAAAAATATTGTGACATGTGTATCTCCATTTCATGGTTATGTTTGCTTATTTGAATTATTGCTGCATTGACTATTAAAGAAAGTTAAGAAAGAAGAAAATAGTAGGATAGCTGATTCACCCCCCCTCTTAGTTATCAACAACTAGTATCAGAGCCAAGTTCCTCCTAACAGAGTCTAACAGCTTGAGGAAGATCTGGGAATCTAAATGGATGCATATGGTTTAAGAGAGCAACTCAAGACTACCCTTGATGATCTTAAACAATCAAACTCTGAAGTCAATTAATTAAAGGAAAGACTCAAGCACGCTAATGATTTCATGAGAGAACTAAAAGACAAATTAAGTCTCTCTATGAAAAAGAGAAAGGAGCTACTTCAGCAATTGGCAAGACAAGGTGAAGCAAATGAAGCAAATGAAGAGCTGAATGAGAAAACCAAGTTATGTGAAAAGTTATCAAAAGAAATCATTATGGTAAGACATGAAATGGAATCAGGAGTTATGAAGTTTACCCAAGAAATTGAAGAGAAAAGAAAAACTAAAGATAATCTAAGACAATATCTCAAGGAAAAATCAGAAGATTGCCACCAGATGGATAGAATTATTAGACATCTTGAATTTGATCTTGAAGATGCTAAAAATAATAAAAAAACTTGAGGATCAAATTGTCTCTCTCAAAAGGGATCTTCAAACAGCAAATGAATATAAAGAGAAATTCAAGATAAGTTCTGTTCAACTTGAAGTTCTTCTTGAAAGTCAAAAGAAGGTAGAAGACGAATGTGGTTTGGGATATGAGAAAGGAGAAAGCTTCGGATCCGGTCAGAATAATTTTGGATTAGAAAATCCAAGGAACAGGCCTAGAAGACCTCCGGTAAGATAGCCTAATGCTCAAAGATATCCATCCTTCAATGGATACTGCCACAACTACAATAATTTTGGTCATAAAGCTAATCAGTGCAGAAAGAGAATGAGTCAGAACAATTCATCCTTCTCTGGACAATGCTTTAACTGTAAAAGGTATGGTCACAAATCTCATGAATGCAGAAACATGCAAATGAACAAATCATTCAATGGTAGATGCTTTGCATGCAATAGAATAGGTCATATGGATAATCAATGTAGATCAAGAGGATATCAGTCAAATATGCAAAGAAATGTTGTTTGCCAAATCTGCAATAGAACCGGTCATAATGCAAAGTTCTGTAGAAGCAAGAATCAGGACAAAAGAGGTCCGATATATCATAATCAGAATCAAGATAAGGGTAAACAAAAGGTGAATGTAGAAGAAATTAAACATTATATGAACAAGATTTGGGTGAAGAAAAGTATAGAGAATGTAGAGGTTGGATCCACACCAGACTCTGGTGCCAATATTCCTTCCAAAAATTAAGAGATGAGCTCTGGCTCAAGGGGAGACACAAAGAAAACCTTGTTTCCCCAGCCAGTCAATTGGTGCCTGAAATTGGCACATGAAATGTTGCAGATCAAATGGTTTCTAGAGAAACATCTAAAGAAGGTCAGGTAAAGATTTGAGAGATCCGCAAGAAAATTTAAAAAGTTTAATTCCTTCAGAATTGGTCCGATTAAACAAGTCTTCCGGGAAAACAGGTTTCTCACAAGATTGGCCTGGTATGGATCCGAACTGAAACAACTTGATCTGTGGACACATGAGATGATCAAAAGAAGAAGTGGACATTATGATTCATCACTAACATCAATCATAAAGGCATCATAATGATCTGGATGAGTTTCTTCCTCCTTGAACTAGGAAAACAAGGCAAACTGGAATGAATTAGGTTGCGCATTTATTGCAGGGTGAAAATTAGGGCTTCTTGGAATAAAAGAGTTCATTTGTTTGTTATTTACACATTTGTACACTCACATGCAAAGAAGAAAGAAAAGGAGCTCTGCAAACAACTTCTCCCAAAAGATCAAGGCAGCTCTTCATACAACTCTATTCGAATTTCTTCGTGTGCCCTAACCTACGTAAAAGGTATTTTTCATTCTTGATATCCTTCAGTAAGATTGTTTGATGATGGCTACTCCAAATATAGTAAAGATTTCTGATAGACCTCGCCCCACATTTAAGAAACATCCATATAAATCCTTGGAGGTAGATCCCCTAGGAGCATTTTCCAGTGTTTCGCATGGTGTTTTGCACACCGAAGATATTAGGGTTTACATACACGCAAATGTTGAAGAGTTTGGGGAATTCAAACTAAGAGATATCTATCACAAACAACTGTTAGATGATTCATTTGAGCTCAAACCCCAATACAAGGGCCTTCAGAATAAGCACTTTGTACAATACATACATTTCCCCTATTTTACTGAGGATGAATGGGTCAGGTAAATTTTGAGAAGAATACACGACAACTTCATGTGGTTAAATGGACCATTCAAAATCACAAAAGATGCCATTAGGGTAGTTACCAGATTACACTCATTCGGTGGGATTCCTGTTCTTAAATCTATGAAGAATCAAACTGTGAGTGAGGCTATAGGATCCAATTTTGACAAAAGAGCAATGACAATAGATGACATCTCTGATCTGGATGTCAAGTTTTCCTGCATGATCATTAGGTATAAAATATATCATTCTAGCAGGGAAAATTCTGTACCTAGAACTGCCATCTACACCGCATATGGAATGCTAAGAAAGGATGCAGACTATGATCTTTGCCAGCTTCTCCTGAACCAACTCATGGAGAATCTATAGAAAATAAAGAAAGACAAAAAGAATTCATTCATATATGGTGGATTAATATTGTGCTTATTCTTCTACTTTATGAATGAGCTTCCTGGATCTAGTGGCTGGGTATGGGAGAATGATAGACCAGTAGCTGTCCAAATCAGAGATTATTTGCATGGACTTGGTGATAACCAAGCACAAAATACAGCTCTGTGGGGATATTTCAAGAATTTTCAGAACATGATGCAAGAAAGAGAAAGGATTCCCCAGTCTCTTGTTGAGAAATACAAAAACACAGTTTGTTTTAGGGTAGAGACTGATCAGTGCCTAATGGAGGTAGTAGAACCAAGAACTGTATGGAACATGCCCATGGGGTATGAGGTTGATGAACAAATTGTGGAGTTGCATGTTCAACACATGCTAAGTCAGCCAAAGGATCCAAAGGCAGAAAGGTTTGGAACCTTTGAGGAGCTAAGTGTAAAGATTCATGTGGAACTCAAAGAACCAAAGATCAAGAGGAAGGTGATAAAAGAAGTAGAAAATATTGCCAAAGGCCTTGGCATCTCAAGGGAGGTACTTGATGTCAATAGAGAAAAGAGGCCAAAGGTTGAGGAAGAGAAGAAAGAGGCAGAAAAGGGAAGCAAGGAAAGTGCTCTGGTAGAAACCTCAACCTGGACTAGATCATCAAAGAGATCTGCACCTGTCACAGCCAAAAGCTCAAAAACATCAAAACTGGAAGTCTAGGCATCCGGCAAAGGAGAGAAAAGATCAAAGACAAAAGCCACAAGGGCTTATGCAAGTCAAAGAGATGAAGAGGAAACTGAATCAGATGAGGGGATAAAGGAAATAAAGAAGCAAAAGAAGAAAGGATCTGGTAAACCCTCCACAGGTGAAGACAAGGAAGAAATGGCAAAGGAATCTGTTGAAAAACCCACCCTGTCTTTAGAAAGTGTAATCAAATCAGTCACTGTGGATGGAAACCTTCAACCAATGGCCGAATTCTATGATGATTACAATGAGGCTGACCAAAAGATCCTACAGGAAGCTACAATCAGGTATCTGAACATATACAATAAGGCTTTCATTGAAATTATATCTCTTATTCCTAAGAGCCTAGAAAAGGAGTTAGAAATGAGAAAGACCAATGCCATGGCAAAAGACCTTGAGATCCGGGAACAGATAGCTATTCAACTATATCCTTCAATCGATCCCAAAACAATGAATATGATATTCAAGGATTGCAAGGATGAATTCAGGAGCAAAGCAAGGATGAATCAGCTCATGCTTGGTGAAACTGACAAAGTGGCAAAGGAGACTAAAGAGATCCTCCGAAATGCTCTTAAAAGGTTCAACATTCCCATCACAGAGGACTCTGGTAAAGACAAGGGCTCAGAATCCCCTATTCCGGAAGAGGTGGCTCATGAACAAACAACTATCTCTCCTTCAGTTTCCCCTATAGCCTCTGGATCTAAAGGAGAAGATAGTATACAGGAGAAAGAAGCAAAAGTGAGGGAAAAAGAAGTTGACAGTACCAATGTTGTAGAGGGAGAGAAGACCTCAATAGAAAAGACCACAACTGCTAGTGGTACGAATATAGAAGGAGAGAATGCTCCAAGGGACAGCTCTAAGAATGCAGAAGAGAAGAAACATCTGTCTCCGGCAAGAGACACTACACAAACTATCCAAGAATTCTTGAGCAAAGAAACAATGGAGATTGATGAACTGGAGCTTTTACAAGGTCCATTGAATTTTGATTCTCTTTCTCCGGTACAGACAATGAAGATAGCTTCATTTGCTAACGCAAAGGCCAAAGAAAAACTCTTAAAGTCTCATATGGAAGACTGTGAGTTGATAGAAGCTACTTCGGGAGTGCTAGAAAAGATCATGCCATCATTTCAGAAGGATCCCATAGCCTCCTCATCTGGTAATCTCAAAACCCTAGTCAGCAGTGTTAATACACATTTTGATTCTCTAGAGAAGTCAGCTGAAGAAAAGGTCTGGAAAGAGTTTTTGGATAAGAGATTCTTAGAGGTACAAGGGTTGATCATTAATGATAGGAGAAATATGAATATTAGGGTAAAGAGCTTAGAAAATGCTCTTAAAGATGGCAGAGAAATATACAAATTTTGTATTTCCTGGTCCAAAGCAACAGTGGAGATTGAGAAGAAAATAAAAGAGCAAGAGGATAAACTACTAATTTTGTCTCAAAGTTTTGATCCTCTCTCTTCCTCCATAGTAAATCAAGAATGTCAGACTATTGCAATCACAAATTCAATAAAGAATTTTGAGAAGGAAAGGAAGAATATAATTAGCCGAATGAGTGAACTTAGAAGGATCATTATCCCTAATTTAGAGGCCATGCATGAGGCCATAAGTGATGCTCAGACTACCGCCTGGACAAATGATCTGATAGATCTTAAGAGGGCAGAAGCTTTTGCATTCCTGTTGAGTGGTCATATCTCCATTTTGGATCAAATGAAGCAAAGCTAGGCTGTAGAACTCATCCAATTGAAGACATCCTTTGCAGACATTCTTCAGTTTATGTGAGTATATAATATGCGGCTAAGTTTAGTAAAATTTTTGAAAATTTTGGTATCCGGACACTACCCTTTGCCATTGATGTCAAAGGGGGAGTGAGGAGCAGTGAAAAATGAGGAATCCAACTAAGGGGGAGCTCTAAAAAATGTATTTAAAAACAAAGCATCAGCCAAGGGGGAGCATAGTGTAAACACTTAGTCATTTTTCACTAAGTGTTGCCATCAATGCCAAAGGGGGAGATTGTTGGCAAGAGACACTATATGGATTCATGAATGTTGTCATTGATGGCAACAAAGGTTAGCCCACACATCCATAGGACATAATGAGTCTTTACCGAAAGACAGATTGCAAAGTATTGAGGTCCAGTAAGCAGGAACAGAGCAGTCAGTAAGGTCTGACAGACAGGTCCAGATCTCTCAGAGGAAGTATCTTGGTAAAGTGCAAATTTGGGAAAGTCAAGAGGACTACCTTGTGTAATAGAATCCAAGGATTTAACCTCTGGTGATAGATGAGGAAAAAGATATGAATGCTTGAGTACCGGGTTCCTGAGTGACAGTATGAACAGAGGAAGAATTGACTGGCAGAACATCAGACTTTGTTCCGGATGTGTTACTGATGTTGGTAAAGGTTATGAAGGCATAAATTATGTTTGGCCAACATGATTAATGATTTCCACAAGTATATCCATGAACTGCATTGCTTGGTAAGCAAGGATTCAGCCAACAGATCAGAGTCTATGAAGAATATTGACTATTCTAGGTGCCGACTAGAAAGGTGATGAAATCACTTTTGCGGATATATATACAAGATGGTTTTGGTTATGAGAAGTGATATATTGAAAAAGAAAGTGTGAAGAAAAGCAGCAGAGACAAATAAAAGTAGAGAAGAAGGTCCGATATGTGAAAGGAAAGCAGCATAAGAAGAGTAAAAATGAAGTGCAGTAGATCAGTGTACTGAGCCTAACCGGAACTAAACTCCAACATATGTAGATGCTCGCAATCAGTTCAAGTATTGTATAAACACTCTTTTGTAGACTGTGAGTCTCTTGTAGGCAGTGTGCCTCTTGTGAGCAGTGTGCTTGGACAGTGAGCCCTAATTGGCAAGTGCCATTTTTGTATTTCCATTCTTCTAATAGAGAATACAATCTTGGGTTAATCACCCCGTGGTTTTCTCCCTTAACAGGTTTTCCACATCAAAAATATTGTGTCATGTATATCTCCATTTCATGGTTATGTTTGCTTATTTGAATTATTGCTACATTGACTATTAAAGAAAGTTAAGAAAGAAGAAAATAGTAGGATAACTTATTCACCCCCCCTCTCAGTTATCAACAAAATCTCACATAAAGAACCAGAAAGAATTAAACAAATCAAAACAAAAGATAAAATGTCAGTTCAAGATAAAGAGCATATAAGAATAGAAAAGAATGATCAAACAATAGCTCCTTCATTTGACATTGCCCACGCGATATCTCAGGTGAAGATATCAATATCACTATTGGAGATGATGAAGGTAGATAAATACAAGAGTACAATGGTTAAACTGATTGCAAATATTATGAATCAAGAACATGAGAGATCTGAAAGTAAAGAAAATAATGTTCAATAGGAAGTTATTAAAGTTCTTGAGGTATATCTGGGCAAGACTTTAACAAACAATCCCTCACAAGTGGTCCCTTTTTATACGACTTTGTTGATCAGAAATAAGTTGGTAAGAAATTGCATGATTGACTCAGGCCCTGCAATGAATATTATGCCAGTAGTAGTGATGAAAGAATTGGGAATGTGGGTTGACACTATGTTTGGCAAGTGTTATGCAATGGATAATAGGTCTATTCCAGTTGTGGGCATTATGAAGGATGTGGAAATAAAACTGGTTGCTTACCCTGAAGCAACATATAATGTTGATATTACTGTGGTTGATATCCCACCATATTATGAGATGTTACTATCAAGACAATGGGTTGCAATGGTAGGAGGGAATGTTCAATTAGATTTATCATATTCCATAATACCAATGGGAGGAAAAGAAGTTAGGCTTTGTAGGGAACTAAGATATGAGAATATCATAGAATGCATAGATCAAAACCAAATAAATTTATCCTATGATATAGACTTGGGTACCTTCAAAATTGAAAAAGGTTAGCCAGAATTACAAAACATTGATCTAATGCATCTAGAAGCTCAAAAAGATGAATGTGATGTATGGAAAATGTATTTTAATGGTGCATGCAGCAAAATGTGAAATGGGGTAGGAGTACTATTTATCTCACCAATGGGTAAAACCTTCAAATACTCATTCTTGTTGACGTTTGAATGCACCAACAATGTGGCACAATATGAGGCCCTACTCATCAGTCCAAACATTGCAATAAAACATAAGAAAAGAAACCTAGTCATATATGGGGACTCCAAATTAGTTACCTCTCAAGTTAGAGGGAAGTATTCATCTAAAAACAAAAGGTTGAAGCAATACAAAAATGTTGTTTAGGATGATGTTGAGTTATTTGATGCTTTCTCAATTAACTAGATAGATAGGTAAAAAAATATAATGGCAGATTTCCTGATGAACATTGCATTGAAAAGGGATGATATCACATTAGTAGGCATCACTGAAGTAGAATTCAAAACTAGACCTACTATTCTAGATAATATCCTTAATTGGCAAGTCTTTAGAGATGACACAGATATAATCAAATCCTTACATTGTGTTGATTATTAGGAAAATCAAGAAATTGATTTGAATGCATTTATGGAAGAACATGATGGAAAAGAAACCCTTTTTGGTCAGGAGATAGTTCAGCTAAGAACAAATAAAATACCTAAGGGAATCATAACATTGGAGAAAGTATTTGATGGACATGACTGATTTAAAACAAAAAACATACCCATAATACAAAATGATCTTGAAGAAATAAATTTGGGAACACAAACAGCCCCAAAGAATGTATACATTGGGAAAAAACTGAATCCCAAAATCAAGAGCATGCTCATCAACTTGCTCAGAAAATATAGACATGTATTTGCATGGTCCTATGATGACTTGAAAGCAAATCAGGAAGATCTTTTTCAACATGAGATAGCATTGAAGCCAGATGCCGAACCATTCATACAAAAGCAGAGGCCTATCAATCCCATAGTGGCCCCTAAAATTCTTGAGGAACTCACAAAACTAAGGGATGGAGCTATTATCAAGCCCATTAGGCACTCTTCTTGGGTTTCTAACTTGGTGCTTGTCAGAAAGAAGAATGGTGATATTAGACTATGTGTGGATTTCAAAAATTTAAATAAATCCTCACTTAAGGATAATTACCCCCTTCATAACATGTAAGCAGTACTACAAACGGTCATGGGTTGTGAACTAATGTCCATGATGAATGATTTCTTAGGATATAATCAGGTGAAAGTCAAGGAATCAGAACAATATAAGACTACCTTAACCACACTATGGGGAACATATGTTTATGTAAGAATTCCATTTGGGCTCACAAATGCTAGAGCAACATTCCAGAGGGTGATGGATGTGGCTTTTGTAGGACTAATTAATGAAATCATGGTGGTCTATTAGGATGACTTGACCACATATTCCAAGAAGGATGAGGATCATTGTACACACCTGGAAAGAATTTTTATTAGAGCCTTGGAATATGGAATCTCGTTGAATCCTAAGAAGTGCCAGTTCACAGTCACAGAGGGCAAGCTACTTGGCCACATAGTTTCAAAATATGGAGTAAGAATAGATCCTAAAAGAGTAAAAGACATTGATCAAATCCCCATCCCTAAAATTGTGAAGGCTATACAATCCTTCTTTGGCCAAATCAACTTTGTTAGGAGATTCATACCAAATTTTGTGGAGATAGTTAATCCTATATCGAAAATGTTGAAGAAGAATGCAGAAATAAGTTGGATGGCTGAAGCATTGGAAGTATTTGCCACTATCAAGAACACAATCAAAGAGGCTCCAGTTTTAAAATCTCCTAATTTTAGTAAACCATTCCAGATTTTCTCATTTGCATCCTTTCACATAGTTGCAGTAGTTATGCTACATAAAAATGATGAGAGATATGAGCAACCCATTTCATTCTTCAACAAATCCCTCCAATGTGTAGAATTAGATTATGACATCATAGAGAAATAGGCCTATGCATTGGTGAAAGATGTCAAAGAATTGAATAGACCTTACTTGGTTGGGGCAAAAATAATAACATATGTACCAAACATCGTAGTCAAGGATGTATTTGTGCAAAATGAGGTGACAGGAAAAAGGTGTAGATGGATTAACCAGATCCAGGAATTCAACATAGAAATTCAAATTACAAAACTTGTAAGAGGACAAGGACTACCAAAGTTAATGACTAAAATGAATTCGGAAGCTGCCTAAGTATGCAATATGAATGATGAAAAAGATATGGTCACAAGTACTGAAAAAACTCCATGGTATACTGATATTGTATACTATCTTAAACATTTAAAATGCCCTGAAGGATTTGATGATAACATAAAAAGGACACTTAAGCTCCATGCCCCAAAATATGTGCTCATAAAGGGTGACCTTTATTAGAAAAATAAAGATGGCGTTCTACTATTATGCCTAGACGAAGATCAAGCAAGACATGCTTTGAAAGAGATGCATGAAGGAGTCTGTGGGGGGCATTTCTCAGCAAAAACCACTGCACATAAAATATTGAGGGCAGGCTATTATTGGCCTAAAGTGTTTAATGATGCTTATAACTATACCAAGAAATGTGAGGCATGTCAAAAGTTCTCTGGAAAATTGAAATATCAAGGAGCATTACCCTTAAGACCTATGTAGGTTGATGCCCCATTCTACCAGTGGGGAATTATTTTTATAGGAGAAATTGTAGAAAAATATAGTGGGGGACACAAGTGGATATTGGTGGCCATGGACTACTTTACAAAATGGGTAGAGGTTGTACCTACAAAATAAGCAACCAGTAGGGTTGTGACAAATTTTCTGATTGAAAATGTCATCACTAGATTTGGGGTACCAGTAAGAATCATAACTGACAATGGAATGTGCTTTAGATCAGATGAATTTAAGGCATTTTGTAAATCTTATGGTATAACAATTTCATATTCCTCACCATATCATCCACAAGCTAATGGGCAAGCCAAGTCCAACAATAAAAGTATTTTGAAAATCATAAAAGGATGTTGGACAACAATAAAAGGGCTTGGGATTCCAAGTTGAAACTGACATTGTGGGCAAACAGAATCATGGTGAAAAAGGCTACTGGAAAGTCACCCTTTGAACTTGTGTATGGGACTGAAGCTAGGCTCCCTATGCACAATCTATTGCCAGTGTATAAATTCATCCTGCAAGAAAATGGGAAAGTCCTTGAACCAATAGAAGAAAGAATGGAGCAATTGATGGAGCTGGATAAAATCAGAGATCAGGCACAATAGCAAAATAAAAAGTTGTAGCTACAGGCAAAATACCTTTTGATAAGAAAGCTAAACAAATAAAATTTAAGGAAAATGACATGGTCCTCATGTGGAATGCCAGAGCACAAGAAAAGGGTAAACATGGAAAGTTTGAGGCAATGTGGGTAGGACCATTTGTTATCACTAGCAACGGAGGAGAAGATTCATATTATTTACAAAATATGTCAGGAGAAAATCAAGAATTATAGTGCATGGACAGTTCCTGAAACATTTCTTTTCTTAAAATCTCCATGTACAATAGTTTAGGAGAAGGTAAAAGAATTGCTAGTGCATGGACAATTCTTGAAAAATACCTTTTTGCAAACATATTTTCCATGCACAGTAGTATAGGGTTTCAGTCCATTTCAATCCATTCACATCTACTTCCAAAATTCTGTCAAATTGTCACCAACAAATAAAATACTTGGCCCACTCTCCTAGATATCTGAATTCTTGTCATACTCACAAAAGAGTATGATCCCTAGAAAGAGCCATTGTTGGAACTAAAAATTTTCACATTATTCATCTGCTAAGAATTCACCAAATCTCTACATAGTGTGAATAATGTCCCTCATTTTCAAAACCAACCACCAAAAATTTGTGTGACAAGATCCATTTCAGAATCTGCACATAGACAATCTCATGAATAGACCTAGCTCTCTAACCACAACCTAATTCTGATGCTAATTTATCTATATCGACAAGACCTTAAGTAACTCACCCTGAACAACAAAATGCATTTTTTAAATATAATGTGATAATTGGTAAGAGATGATCGATATCTGAAGGATCAAAATTTAATATGTCAAAAGATCAGGGAGACATTATGTATGTATCACCGACGCACACTCATCGGTGTGAGTAGAACAATCGGAGTGAAATCCTAAGGTTATATCGAGCCTCTAAGTCACATTGACCAATGGCTCATCACCAAGAAGCAAACAATCTCTCCTTGACGCATAATATTAAGACCATTGGCATGATGTATACAGTTGGAATGAGATCCTTAAGCTTCCCCGACCATGAGAGTCACCCTGACATAAGAGACAAAAGATTTTGATAAGACTCTTACTGATATGTTCTAATAAAAATGAGTGATGGAGATAAGATTATTGGGAAGACCTAACCTGTTGGGAGGCTATCATATTCTCTTGATGATGGAGATTGTCATGCCAACAAAGATAAGGTAATCCCTATCTGTTGGAGACACACTCACTGATACCAAGAAGAACGTTCGCTAAACTTGATCAATATGCCATTAGGATGAAAATTGTAATATCTCCCCAAAATGACAATAAAGGGCTCATAACTCTATGAAAATTCAAAAGAGTACTTCATGGAGAAACCAACGCACCCTTGGTGACCAACCAGAAACATATCAAAGAAAATGATGCTAAAACAATATGATGATTGGCAAAAAAATAAAAATGGTCTCACCGATATGATAGAACGGGCATCGCCCTGACATTTTGAAATTCGTGAATTCTCTACATTCAATTCCGGCGGTAGCCATTAATGTCTGATTGAACATAATGTTGTATAAGCCATTCTAAATCCCACTAAAACCAAAAACAAGGGTTGCAGATGAAGAAGAAGGAATTCATCAGGGACTAGGAGATTTGTGCAGAGCATATATAGGTAAGTCCCTGAACCTTCTTTGATACAGTCAAGTTCTGGTAGTTACCATAAAATGGAAGGCTCCTCTAAAACAAAGAAAAGGCAACACACTGAAAAAGCCAAACCAAGGGAAAAAAATAGAAAATTGAAACAAAGAAGGGAGAAAAAACACCAGAAAGGAAACTGAACCAACATCTTGTGGACCAATTGCCTAGTTCTGGACCCAAGTCTAGAATAACTGCACAATTGAGGAAAAATGTGGAATAACACCCCTATCATACATGAAGACCTAGCAAAGGAATATTTCAGATTGGATACCACATATAAGGGCTAGAGACTGCCATTACAAAGACCATGGAATGAGGGGAATTTAGTGCCATTTGAAGAAGGGGATGAACCACCATTCCATGTTGAATTGTTCAAACCTTACCTGAGGTACACATATTACTCAGTAGGGCAAGTGTTGGGAAATGAAGTTCTAGAGTTCATGTCCATAGTGCCCATGGTCATCTCTATGGATATCTAGTGCCATCACGCAAGGACATTTGACTATGCTACTTTTATTTTTAAAGAAATAGACTCAAGTCTAAAGGCCTTAAAGAATAGTTCCCCCATAGTAAGCTTCAGACACTATTCTGTTCTCATGCATATGGTTTTGTAGTTTGGACAAGAATTGAATCTATGGCCCAAGCAGTTGAAAGCTTCACAAATTGGTAAAGATGGTCAACCATTGCCCCTACAATTATGGACCTCTATATAGTCCAGTAGGTTTGGAAATTCCAGTTATGTTCATTTTGAAGAATTCTTTGTGAAAACCCTGTACAGATGTTATGGCTACCCATGCACTTACACTTTGTCAGAAAAAATTAAAAGGTTTTTGAGACCCAAAGATTTTGAAGGGCCACCCACTGTAAACCACAATTGGGGGGATTGGTATAGTTTTTGTGATTCCACAATGATCAGAGTATATGGGTTTGAGGATACCCCTTTTCTGTTGCAAAAAACTATACTAGACAGGGTGAAAAACTTGGAAATAGTCAGACAATTTGACTACTCAAATGTGATGAATCTTAGTGCATATGATAAACAATCTTTTACACCAAGCACCTTATGTTTTGGTGACTTTATGGTGTTATCTGAAGAAGGTTATGATCTCATTCTTGATAAATTGTCTCATTTTAATTTTAGGAAAGCAATACAAAGAAAATTTTTTGACCTGGAAAGCTTTATTGATTATGCTAGAAAGAAGGAAAAACTGAGTGGATATGCTCATGTACCCTTCCCTCATGATGATGTAATCATAAATTTGGAAGAAGCAAATGTTGAAGTAGCCATTGCTGAATATAACTAGAAAGTGAGGGAAAGAAGAAGGGAAGCACAAGAAATTGAAGTGTTTTCCTTCGACAGTGAAGGATTTGTGGCATCTAAACCCCATGACTTTTCTGATACAATTTCAAAATGTAGAATTGAATGATACCAGCCCCTAGAAAGAGGATTAGAGATTGAAGAGGTAGGTGATAATGATGCTATATAGGTTGCATATAAATCTTTTATTTTAGATGACCAGTTCATTCATACCCCTGAGTTTAGATCTTTTTTGTACAAACACAAGGGGAAGGCTATTAGAGAATCAGTCTCAGATGTTACACCAAACAACAAGATGCAATCAATGAATGCTTTAAAAGCAGAAGTTGAAAAGGAGATGAAAGATATGACTCCCAAGAAAGGAAGGGAGTTACTCAAAGAATTTGGTGTAATGATCTTCCTAGGTCTTGATTTGAATTCAACACTTGTTTTTGACAGTTTTCTACATAATGATGATACAAAACACAAGCTTAGTTCTAAAGGGGTTGTCGAAGTATATATTGGAACAAAATATAGTCCGGATAAGAACTCCATCATGATATGGGCTCTATACTCACCAAACACAAAGCTTGTTGTTATTGACACTAAAAAAGCTTTTGGCCATGTTATGATATTAAGAGTTGGAGAAACTGATCTAGTTGTCACAACAAAACTTGGAGTAAATGTGGAAAAACTAAATAAAGCTCAGATTCAGATGTTGATAAAGGAGAGGGATACCTACGAAATGAGCTAGGAAAGGTTGAAAAAATAAAATGATTTTTTAAAGGATTCAGTCCCTCCTAAAATGATTACACAAGCAGAAAGCTCACAACAGGTCCAACCACTTTTAAAATATCAAATGACATGGTCAGAATAGATACACTCACTACAGTCCTGTAGAACAGGCATGCTCATCTGATGCAATGGATGCATAAATTATGGGATATTTGCTAAAAAAATCAAAAGGTCATTCAAGAACATGAAAGACTAAATAACAAAGTACACGATAAGTTACATGAAATATAGGGTAAACACACCTCTGACAGTGTAAGCACATCCAACGCAGACAATCTTATTAAGCAACATAAGAAGTACCATGATAGGATCCAAGATGAAGTGAAAGAATGTGTGGAGACTTCTCAGATAGCTATACCTATGTTACTCAAGAATGACAAATATTTGAAGAGAAAGAATGAATGGGTCAAGGAGTGTTAGGGAATATTGGATAAGGCCTTAAAAATTATAAAACATGAAGATTCGACATCCAAGGAAGCTTGCTCGCATCTGGAAAAGATAGTTTCAATAGAGGTGGAAGTTAGGGATGCCATTGAGTATGCTGAGACACACCTGAGCCAGAAATATTTGGATCATCTTGCTCAAATCTACTTATGGCTCAATAGGGCTTAGTGTTAAATGTATTTGTTTATTTTCATCATAATTCTATTAGTTCTCAAAAGATACTATGAAGAGACATGATCTCTTCACTAATATTGATATAAAAAGTTAAAACATATGATGGTCATAGGATCATCAATTGATAGGCATCTCTCTTTACTTGAAGAAGACTATATATATTATATATAGAAAGAAGATATATTGTCAGTTTTGTTTTAATTGAAGAATTTCTGTTACACATGTTTACTTTCTAAAAAGCATAATGGAGCAGAATATTTCTACATGGTGATTTATTTTTAGTGTTCAACAATTGTGTTAATTTTCATGGTTATATGCTATTTGATTGTCTCCAAAGTGGCCTTTCATGTTATTCAGATCCAGTGTGAAACACATTTGATTTGTCAATACACAATTGTTGTCATTGTGTGGTGGTGTGATTGGTTTCTATGTGAACAAGGATTAAATTACCTTTTAAGCAATTTTGTTTGATTGGTTCCAGTTAGATTAAAATCCTTTTAAATAAGTTGTCTTAATTTTTTTCTCTCACATATGAATTAAAATCCTTTCACAACTTCATAGTAACATAAGGGGCTATCATTGGGATAAATAAGAATAGTCTAAATAACATACTTACTTGCACAGCTGTATAAGGTGCAGATATTTAAAGGTGCCCAATTATTAGAGTTAAGCTAGGAGGTAAGTTCACCAATCACATACATCTGTTTCCATTCACTGACTCAAATAGTGATGAAGGGGCTAAATCATAAAACACACAACAATAGAAATTGCACACAGAAAATAGAACTTTCTTTTATTGATTTGGAGAACTTATTACATTATAGAAGCTCAAATACAATCAGAGGAATCAACCCTCCACATGCTGCAACATATTACAGCTTCCTCTCCTTAACTTTGGAATCATCTACCATCTGTAACCCCAAATCTGCTGGGGTTTCTATTTTCCTACCTCTTCTTAACTCTAATCTTTTCCCCTTAACTCTAATACTGACTAGGGTTCTAAAAAATGGTTATTAATATCCTTTTTTGCAGCCAACAACCTAATTTCAAAATTTGCATCTCCCTCCAAAAATAGGTCAACTTTCGGGAGCCATAACTTTTGATCCAGGTGTTCGATTGACGAACCATTTTATGCGTCAGAAAGCTTGTGGAGTGCTCTACATGCTAAGAACCCTCTCTACCAATTCTGGCCATTTTTAGGCCTGTACAGGGCCATTTACTGCCTCAAACCTAAGTTTGAATAATTTTCAAGCATTTTTCAGGAAATGAAAACTTTAATATCTTTCAGCTCACAATGATCTTTGCGTGATTCCTTTGCCAAAGGTCTTATTTTTTATTTATGAAGCTTCTTGCAAACTTTTACTTCAATCCATGCCCAAATGTAAACTTAAAAATACCAGGTTGTTATTTTTAGCAGTTTGGAAAAACTGAAAGTTCTACATCATTATTCAAGCGATTATGGAATCGGAACCACAAATTTTGAAAAGAAATGGAAAGAACATCAACAATTTTGAAACACATCTTTTTTTGGGTGATGCAAGATTGTCCTTACACCACTGGATGCTCCTGCATTAGATACCCAGGGTAATTTGAGAAGTGACCCTACAATGTCTCAGGTGTTTGTGTGAGGAAAACCTAAACCATCAACCTCTATCTTAGACAACCAAGAAGAATATTCAATAGGCCTTCCTTTCCATTTCACCAAGTATTCTTCATATTGCCTGTTCCAAGTACTTCTTCCCACATGACTATCCAAGATCTCTTCTATCTCCTCTGTTGAAGTAGATGCTAAAATACTCCACTATTCCTCTAATGGTCCATCCTCTGCTCCACCTTCATGATATTCTGATAAATCAACAATGTTGAAAATAGGGGAAATGTTAATCCCACTTAGCAGCTCTACCTCATATGCATTTCCTAAATCATGTTTCTTCAAAATTCTACATGGTCCAAATTTCTTCATTTTTAGCTTATTGTATGTTCCAATTGGGAACCTTTCTTTTCTCAAGCGAACCATGACTTCATCTCCTACTTGGAATTCCTTATATCTCCTCTTCTGATCTACCTTATCCTTATACTGAATATTCATCTTATTAATGTGCTTTCTCACCTCTTCATGCAAATTTTTCATATGTTCTGCAAAGTCTTCAGCTTTAGCACTTATCTTTTCTCCTTTGTCTAGCTTTCGTAACTCAAGCATTTCTTGGGCTATTGCCTTATACAATATGGAATGGTGATTTACCAATACTCCTATTGACAAAATTTTTGTAAGAAAATTCTTTCTGTGGTAAAATCAAATCCCATCCCTTGGGCTTATCTCCTACTAAGCATCATAGCAGGTTACCCAAACTCCTATTCACCACTTCAGTCATTCCATTAGTTTGTGGATGGTGTGCAAAACTAAACTTCAAATCTATCTTCAACTTCTTCCACAATGTCCTCTAGAAATAACCAACAAACTTGGTATCTTGATTTGAAACTATGCTCTTTGGTACACCATGTAATCTCACCGCCTCTCTGAAAAATAATTCAGCAATATGAACATCATTAGTCTTCTTGCAAGGAATCAAATGTGCCATCTTTGAGAATCTATCCACCACCACAAAAATGGAATCATGTCCTCTCTGTGTCCTTGGTAAACCAAGAGCAAAATCCATACAATTATCATCCCATGGCTTCTCTGGTACAGGTAGTGGTTGATATAGACCCATATTTTGACGTGCTCCTTTTGCCATCTGACATACTCTACAACTCTATAGAAATTTCCTCACATCTTGCTACTACTATGGCCAATAATAATTTTCACCAACAATAGTAATGGTCTTATCTCAACCAAAGTGTCTAGCCAATCCTCCACTATGCTTCTCCTTAATCAGGTTCTCTCTCATGGAACTCCTCAGAGTGCACAATTGGCTTCCTCTAAACAACATGTCATCTTGGATTATGAAATCCAACCATTTTGTCATGTCCAAAGAAACAAGTTCCAAACAGGCTTTCAGGCCTTTACAAAATTTGGATCTGCAAGATACAAACTTTTGAGCTTATCAAACCCAACAACCTTTATCTTCATTTCTGTCAACAAATTTTTCCTTCTGCTCAAGGCATCTAAAACTCTATTGGACTTCTCACTCCTTTGCTTCAAAATAAAAGTATAGCTCTGCAAAAACTCAACCCATTTTAAGTGCCTCTGGTTCAACTTTCCTTGACTATTAAGATATTGCAAAGCCTGATGATTAGTATATAAAACAAACTCCTTTGGCAACAAATAATATCTCCATTTCTTCAAAGCCTAAACTATTGCATAAAACTCTTCATCATAAACAAAATACTTTTTCTTGGCATCATTAAGCTTCTCACTAAAATAGGCAATGGGCTTACCTTCTTGGCTCAAAACAACTCCTATAGCACTGCCACTAGCATCACAATCTACCTGAAATACCTTATTGAAATCTGGAAGTGCTAGAATAGGTTGCTCTATAACTTTTTGCTTCAATGTGTCAAAACTTTTGTCTGCTCTTTTAGTCCATCTAAACTCTTTTCTATCCCCTCTCATTGTCCCAGTCAGGGGTGCATAAATGCTACTAAAATTTATAATAAGCTTTCTGTATAAACTTGCCAAACCATGAAAAGATCATACCTCTATGGCACTCCTTGGTGTAGGCCATTCAATGATAGTCTTTACTTTTTCTGGGTCCATCTCAAGACCTTCCTCTAAGATAACAAATCTCAGGTATACCAACTCCTTTGCAAAGCTACATTTCTTTAGATTGATCAATAACTTCTCCTCCCTCAGCTTCTCCAAAACTCTTCTGATATCCATCATATGCTCATCCCAAGTCTTACTAAAAATCAAAATATCATCTAAATAAACAATAACAAAACTTCCCAAAAATTCTTTCAATACCTCATTCATGAGCTGCATGAATGTGCTCGGTGCATTGGTTAGCCCAAATGGCATGACTAACCACTCATATAAACCCTCCTTTGTCTTGAAGGCTATCTTCCATTCATCTCCTTCTCTGATTCAGATGTGGTGATACCCACTCTTCAGATCAATCTTCATGAAGTACTTGGCTCCACTCAAACAATCCATTATGTCATCCATTCTGGGTAATGGAAATCTATACTTGATCATGATCTTGTTGATGGCTCAAGAATCTATACACATTCTTCACTCTCCATCTTTCTTTGGTGCTAGTACTATAGGTACCACACATGGACTTAGGCTCTCTCTTATCAGCCCCTTCCTTAATAGCTCTTGAACTTGTCTGTTTAGCTCTTCACTCTTTGCAGGGGTCATTCTGTGGGCTTCCTTATTTGGCAAATTGGATCCTAGTATCAAATCCATTTCATGACTTATCTTCCTCACCAGTTGTAAACCTTCTGGTACATTATCAGAGACAATGTCCTGAAATTCTGCCAACATATATGAAACTTTTCCTGGTACATCTTCATATTTCTCTTGACTAATCTTAGGAATCAATGCAAAGCAATGACGCGCATGCTTCATAACTTCCAAAAATTTCCTACCATCTACCAAGAAAATTCTGGCAGTACTGCAAGGGCTTCAACTTATAACAAACTACATCCTTTGTTTGGGAATATGTGTTTGCATGACCATCATGGACAGCGCTCTTGTCATACTTCCACGGCCTCCCCAATAGCATATGACATGCATCCATCTCTATGATATCACTAAACACTAAACACTACTCATTGACCAAAGCTCTATGGTCCTTCTACAACCATGCAATTCAATATGGATGTGGATGCTTTCTTCTTATCAACTTCAACTTATCAACCATCTCCTCTGAAAAAAGATTGTCAGTGCTTCCACTGTTGATAATAATATTGCAACACTTACCTTCACATTTGCACCTTATGTAGAATAGACTCTTCCTATGATTGGGTTCTTTCTCCTCATTCAACAAAGTTCTTTTGACAACTAAGGTTTCTCCCCTTTCAGCATCTTCAGAACACTTAGACTATACATCTTCATCTACATGTGCAACTCGTGCATTACCTTCAGGTCTTCTATTTGTCCTTTGATGTTGCAGACACTCATATGCTCGATGCCCTTCTCCACATTGGAAACAGGTTCCTCTGAACCCTCCTCTTCTAGGTCCTTGCCTAGGGTAGCCTTTTCCTCTCTCTTTGTTCTCCATTGTTCTAGTCATGAGGGCAGTAGGTATTATCTCCTCTCTGATTTTGATTGGTGCTGGCTGCTTCACTTTTCTTTGAATCTTCATTTTGGCCCCCATACTGTCTTCCACCAGTCCTTCCGCCTTGACCTCTTCCCCTTTGCTTGCTATCAAATCTTTTATTCAGCTTCTCTTCCACCTTCAGGGAAAACTGTTATGCATCTTCTATGGTGGGCATTTTGACCAAGCTCAACTCCTCTTGAATACTTGGTCTCAACCCATTAATGTAACAAACTACCTTCTCCTTATTAGCCTCTGCATGACCAGTTCTGATAGTAATCTTATAAAACTCTTCTGTATACTCCTTAATAGACTTGTTGCCTTGCTTCAATCCTTGGAAGATTGCCCTTACACCACTCGATGTTCATACATCAAATAGTCCAATAGATTTAGGCACTGGACTTACTCATTTCATTAGTTGAACATATTCATGAAATTTGCCTTGATATTGCTTATACAATTTATACCAAATTAGAACCATACCATTTTTAATCACTGTTTAGACTTTAGGAGTAAAAGTAGGCAGTAAGTAATCATCTATTCCACACCATTTTCCACTATGGATAGACCCATCACTTAGCCAAGATCACACATCCATTTAATCTGCTTCATTAGTAAGGTGCACCCGCCTAGGTCTAGCAGAACCTAAAGTGCAAGGAGTTATCAACCCTATAGGTTAACTCTATTTTGTTAGTTCAAAAACATTGCAAATCTAAGCATAGAGCCTAGCATCCTCTTAGGATTTGTAACCTACATTTTTGAGACCTAACAAGTCCTTCAAATCATGAGGAGATGAGTTGATGATGCCAAATCTACAACAAACACATACAAACACAACACAATTCTACTCTGCAACACAATGAATACCTTGAATGCTCTTTTCTCAATAATCATAAGTTCACATTTTTCATCTAGGAGTAAAATGAAGACATACACTCACTTATATATGCATTCTTTCTAACATTTGTAATTAAAATTGAAAAGGCCGACAAAGGGAATCCTTTTAAAAGAGCCCAAGCCAACATAGATTAAAATTCAATCCAGGAAAATAGGCCAGACTTGGGTGCGGGTACCCAAGTTGCAAAGACACTTTTAGGTCTTGATTAAGCATTAGGACTATAGTGTCCCTCCATTCTCACTTTGGTTGTGTAGGTAGTCTAGCTAAGGAACCTGAAGATGAAGATGGAACAAGAGCTTCTATTAGTACGTTCATGGGTATGATGCATATTGTTATTTTGCAATAGTATGTTGCCAAGATAGTTGGAAAGGGAGACATCATACCATTGAATGTATAAGGGACATACGAGAAGGAGATATGAATGTTAGTGTCCCTTCCCTAGTGCTTCCGCTATTATGCACATGTTCTCTAACTTGTATGTTGAGTGAACAGGTACTAGGCATCAACTCCACCTGAATTGGTAGGTTGAGCGTGCCTTGAACCCAATGGAAGTAGTTGACCAGAGATAGCACTTGGTTCGCTACTCTAGTCACCATCCTCAAGGAGGATGAGTATTCAATTTTGTATTTAGTTAGTGTCGTCAGAATAGGCACGAAAGTTTGTCTTTGTTGTCGTGGTCGTGCTTTACAATCATGCATAGTGGTCAGGTACTATTTGGTATTTGGGGTTATTTAAATTAGAAACATTGATTTATGCTCTGGCTTATTCCTATATTAAAATAAATTCAAATGCAAAGATAAAGTTAAATATATAGTAATATTAAGGAGATAAACTAATGTCTTATAGTGGAATTATGAAATTGTTTGGAATATAATTAATAAAACTTATATGAAAATAAATATATAATAGAGTAATGTGTTATTATGTAACTATTTCATTTATGTGTTGTCATAAAACCTATATTTAGTAAATACTAAAATAAATCTGGGAGGAGTTATTGGGGACAAGGTAAGATCCTTGCATGTTAAAGAGGATGCAAAAAATTAAGCATGCAAAATGGGAGTAAGAAGGGGATTCCTTTTCCTTGATGGAGGGGAGGCATTTTGGGGATTTCAAAAAATGAAAATGGGGAGGAAAAAAGGCTGAGCTGGTGGGGTAAAGAAGATGGAGGAAATTACAGAAATTCCTTCCAGGTATGTCTTGTAGGTTATTATTATTTTGGAATCTTCTGTCTGTACTTTTGAGCTTTATACCCATCCTTTTATTTTATGCATCATTTGTTGTTTGATATTGTGTTAGTGTGGATTTACCATTCTTACCTACGCCTAAAAATTATTAGCCTATTCAACTATCTATCTTTTGAGAATATTTTATGCTACCATTGATTGGATTATCCTTAGAAATTTTGTAAGTGATTTTTGTACATGATTGATTTTACTTTTATCAGACCATGTCTCTTCTGGTATTCACAAAACAAATTCATGTCTAGTTTATGCTTCATGCATGCGTTAAGAATTGAATCTATTCTTCATCATGCAACCTATGAGATGATATATCCTCGAGGCATTTTGTCAACAGTCATGAGATTGCTTGAAATCTAGTAGATTTACACCTCTTCTTATGCCTACTATGAATTTGAAATCTAGTTTTGTATTTATAGGGTTCTTTTACTTAAAGTTTCTAATTCCTGCTCTTGAGAAGATCATGCCTCTTCTCTTTTTATTTTCTTATAGATCTGAATGCTCCAGTCAATAGATTCATTAAATCTTTCCCTACTTGCTGTGAGCCATACTAAGAAAGTATCATGCTTCCTTCATCTAAGCTGATTTCTCCAACTGGGTATAGATCTCCTCTATCAATGGATGTGATTGTTGAGTACTAGTGACTCAGATTACAGGTTTAATAGCTCAAAGGTTCCTTGGTTCATTGGCTTGACTCTAGCTATCGAGCTTGGTGGAAGATATCACTCCAATGATATTGTGTCTCCCCGATGAAAGGCTTGAACTTCGCGTCAGGTTCAATGGTTCAAAAGGTTGACGAAGTTGGCAACGGCGTGATTTTCGCATTGTTTTACTGAATATACAATTTGTGTGTATATCACAAATGTATGTTGTGAACATTTCGTGTGTATACTACAAATGCATGTCAGTATCATTTCGTGTGTATCTTACAACTATATGTTGATGTTGTATGTTGCGAATGTACATTGAAAAGATACATTGAGTTAGATATAAAGGATGACTTGTTGTGTCGATGACATCAGGGAAAGATACTTTGTCTTATTAGCTATAGTAAGTCATGTTATGTATATGCTAAGTTGAAGACGTCGCTGAGACATGGAACTATCGGTGTAGGAAGTGAAGTGGTTGCCGATGATCTGGATTACACCGATGAGGTTAGACTGAGGTCGTCGGTGGCAAAAGTGTCGATGATAGACTTCAGTGTGGTCATGCATATTAATTGGAAAAGTGACTGATGTTGGATGCATGTTGGACTAAAGTTTCTCATGAATATGTGAATGGTTAGAAGCGACAGTTTGGATAGTTGGATGACAGCGATGCTGGGCAGTTGGAACGAACTATCAGTTGCATGAGAATCGATTGGATTGCTAAAAGAAATTGGGATTCGATAGAGAATAAGAGAGAGAGAAAGTGACGGTGCAATCCATCTGGAAAACTCTATTCTTCTTCTTCTTATGTGAAGTCCTATGCTGTATGTTTTACGCAGCATGTTAACAGCATGTAAACAGACTGAGGAGAGAGTGTAAACAGAGTTTAGGTGAAAGGGTTCTAGCCAAGAAGGTGAAGTTCTGTACTATGTGCTATTTATGGCATGATAATAGTATGAAGAACCAACCGAGTGCTGGAGAACTTTGTGTAGGGTTATACTATCAGATATTCTTCTGAAGGAACAAGATGTTAATCTCCTGTAAAGGTTATGAGCCTATAAATGTATTGTAACTGTTTGGTTGTTGAATAATACAATGGCTCTATGATTTGGAGTGTGGGGTTTTTTTACCTGTAAGTGTTTTTCCCACATAAATCTGTGTTCTTGTTTTGTCTTTCATGTTTAATGTGTCTGCTGTTGAAACTGGTTAATGTTTGCTTGTGTTTTCCTCTAAGGGTCAATGTTGGAAATGTTCTATGTCAGTTTCTGCTTTAATGGCATAGTTGTGCGTGTTTTTTTAAGCAATTGAAAAGAATTTAAATGTGTCAAAGGCACCTCTTTTCTTAGAAATACATTCTGAGATGCTGACATTTCCTTACGGTGATATGTCTCCTACACGAGAAGCATGTGCCATTTTGTGCCCTGAATTTAATTAGTTCCAGGGATTTTTTTAACACCTCTATCTTTCTACAATCCCCTTAACCTTTTAAACCCCATCACATCTGGCTACATCTACATAGATGTTTGAGGAAATGAACATGAATTGTGCTATAAAAAAAGTAGTGTTTCTATAAATACTCCTAAACTAATATTCATATGTGATCTACAGGCACCAAGGAAACACATTGATATCTCTGGCACAGATTTAATAGATTTTCTTATGATTAAAGTTTAGGGTATCTTCAAGATAGTCACATGGGAAAGGAGGTTAACCATGCTCTCATAATGATTAACTGTTAGTGTTATACAACAAAATTAACAAATGTGATAATAGTATGAATAGCTCCCACCCATGAAACTGCTGGGTAGCATGCATCTAGTCCACAAACAAAGCTTACAATATTAGGATATGTTCCATGTGCTTCATTAGTTCAAAGATTTTGAGAGCATCCTTGCAAAATCCATTTGTGAATACCCTATTGGTCACACTTTTCTTCTCTGACATCCACTTCCGCACTCCCTCACCATATAAAATGATTGCCTAGGAAGTGTCATAGAATTTGTTGTATTGTAGCTTGGAACATCATCATTGGAGTTGGTAATAAATTAACGTGAGGATTATTCAAGACTCACAAAAGGAAAAACAGAGTGGACCTCTTTATGGATGGGATTCCCATATGGTGTCCAAAGCAAAAACCCATTGATTTTTTTTTCTAGCTTTCCATAGGAAGAAGTTAGCTTATCACCAAAAACAACGTTGGTAATGATCTCCAATTCCCAAATTTGAGTCTTATGTGGAACTAATGATAGGATCAACTTTGTTTTCATCATTAATATTTTTCTATTTTGAAAGCACATATAATATATTGTTGTAGGGCTAATTATACAATTAAAAGTTACCTACAATTTTTATCAAACAGTTCCTGTGCCTTGTTGATGTATTTTCTATAAGTTTCTTAAACTTGTCCAACAAATCCATTTTGTGATAGAAATTATAATGTTGTTCAAACAAATATATTATGAGTTATCCTATGATTTATAACTTTTCATGGATGAGCTCTATTATTTGCATGCCTTCATAGATGTCCAAAACCCCCATTTCCACGTGTACACAAAGGATGTTGGAAAAGGTTGTGGATTCTGGATTCACGCCTATTGACTGCATTTGATAGAAAGTTTCTAAAGTCATTTTGGCAAATCCATATTGTGCAACCAGCAATCATTGCATATATTTCTTATTTTGGCCTTTATGCATTTTGAATTTAAATAAATTGTTGTGTGTGTTCTTAAATCAATTTTCTATCTATTACTTAGTTTAGAATCTAGAACTTATCTTATTTTAAGAAATTTAATCTCTTATTTCCTTAAATCTTATTCTCATAAATCGAATCTTTTAGAAAGAGTAAGTTATATTTTTAGAAAGTAGATCTTACATATTATTTTTGGTTAGTAATTATAAAAAAAGTTAGGAAAACTAATTTTTAATTATGTTCTGCATAATTACTAGGAGGAATAAATGGATTAAATAATTTTGAGTGATTTGTATGATGTATTGATAAAAATGATAGTAACATTATTAATATTGTGTTTATGTGATGAGTGTTATGATTTTTATGCCAAGGAGGATTGCAATTTGATTATATTATTATCAAAGTTGCGAAATGTATAAGCAATTAGTTGAATAGAGTTAACAAATTAAATGAGTTAAATCTTGTAGTGGAATGTAATTTATCAAATAGATGAATTAAAAATATTGGTTTTCAATTATTGTAATCATCATGATTAGTTCAATTTCTTTTGAATATGTTTGTTAAATAGTAACTATGAGAGTGTTATACCTTAGTCTAATATTGTGAAACTAAATAATGGATAGATGTCTAAAGGATCTTTGGATTGTTTCTGGTAATTTCAATGCTTATGATCGTTTAAAGACTAGTCTTCCATATGACAGTAATCATAATGAAGGATGGAATTAAGTATGTACACTACCTTGAGTAGATGTATGCTTTTGCAACATTGGATGATGTATGCATCATTGGTCGTAATAGCTATTAATGCTTAAGATCCTGCCTTAGCATGCTTCCTCCTCAAGTTAGTTGAGGGAATGATATTGTAATTTAGGAGAGAATGAAGAATGTTTTAGCAAATAGTCACATTGAGTTGTATTTGTTTATTTCACCTAGTTGAGGATTAAATATTTTATAGGTTAGTTATTATCTCTTATATGTTTGTGAGTTGGATGATTGGTTGTAATATGGCTATATGTAAGTTGTCAAGGTTTACTTCCAGAGACATAGGACATT
This sequence comes from Cunninghamia lanceolata, assembly GCA_027924645.1. Lineage (NCBI taxonomy): Eukaryota > Viridiplantae > Streptophyta > Pinopsida > Cupressales > Cupressaceae > Cunninghamia > Cunninghamia lanceolata. The sequence goes on along the minus strand of BSBN01000877.1, from coordinate 9,135,244 downwards.
GTGTCTAGATTTCATGCATTGGATTGATAGAAGCCTTGGGATAATGAAGTCATAAAATTATGTCATTTTTTGTCTATACATAAGGAATATTGGTTCCACATGTGTCGGGTAGTCAATGTTAGGTTATGTGATGATACTTTCCTTATGGCAACCTAGCTTCCCTAGTTTTGCTCTCCTCATTCGTAGTATGGTTTCTTTTTGAAGTGGTGTTGAGTTACTTGTGATATTGACCCATTTTGCATTAGAGTCTTGTGTAGTTCTTGCTTCAAATTGTCTACTATCTGCTTGACTGTTTTGTTGTAGTGGGACCTTGTGTTATCTCCTAGCATGGGGGGTGGACCTTAGGGTTCCACATGGTTTGGTGGAAGTGCTTTAACTCCATTGGTTTTGTTCCCTTGCTGATGTTCATGTGTAAAGAAGGTATCTCCTGTCGCAGATTCTAGATCATGTTCTTACTCGAGGAGACAATAATTATGTTCATATTCTAATTCTGTATGTCAATGGATTCATGTGTTGTTATCTTGATGTATGTACTATAATATAATCAGAAAAATGATATTGTAAACAATGTATTGGGTACTCTTGTAAAGAAAATTGTATATATACTTGTAAACCTATATGCAGGATCTTGATGATTACTTATCTCATGATATAATATGGAAATGTATGTGATTATTCATTTGATGCAATCATATTTAAAATGATGCATGGTGGTTAGGTAACTCATAATATTGGTTAGATCTTTTTATTAGTATTGCAACTATGGATTACCTAGAGGACAAAGATTATTAGATGCTTGAATAAATATGATTTATAGTTCTTCGTTATTACTTTGTTTTAAAAAAATAAAATATTTCCCTTTTTGGTTAGTCTAGATGAGTTGTTCTCTAGGGTTTCTTGGTGCGGTATTACACCTGATATCAGAGCTAGGTTGCAGCACTGGGATCTCTTGTTAATGTTGTTACCCATGTCTAGTTATAAATGTTCTTATGAATGTAAATGTAATCTTCCCTTGTAAATGTGAGAAACTAGTAACTGTGCATTCGATGAGTGTTGTGAATACCCCGTACTTGCTTTGTGTGCCAATGGGATGGTGATACTAGGTACCCATCCATGGGGAATTTGTGTATTTTAGGTGTGGGATTAACCATACCATTATGTGTGCTTATATGTTTGTTACTTGATTCAGGGCTAACCCACGTGTGGTTGAAAATTATATATAAGAGTAGCCAAAAGTTAGTTTCGTAGATTCTCTTATTTTGGTTCTCTAGTCCCTCAGTCTATGAAGGGGTAGTAGCAGCCACAAAGTTCCTTTGGTGGAGTGTGCAGTGTACACATATTGCAACGCAGAGTGGTCCCCCACTCAACCAAACTTGAGGAAAAGTATTCACTACTTTCCTTTATTATGGATCAAGGTACTTGATCCATATGTGCTAGCCTAATCCCCACAGTTCTTAAGCATCTTGATGGTATTTATTGGATGATCATCTACCTTGTCTTCACGAAAGGTATGATATGCCACATGAGTTATCAGTTGGGGGCCAGGGTCTGGGACCTGCATGGACAACCCAACTGGAACTATGTGATGACATGTGTTGCCACTTGGGGGATGGGGTCTAGGGTGAAAGGGACCTACATGGATAACCCAAGTGAGACCACGTTCCCCATGTATATTTTGAGGTCTAGCATGTGGAGGGAGGTTTGTTACCCATGCTAAGATAGATTTTGTATCTGCACATGTTTCGATATGATGCAAATAGGTATGATGCCACACCCCACTGATGTTCTGACACAATGCTAGTGATGATGCCATGTTGCTGATGGTAGCAAGCTGGGCTCGAGGACATGATGCCACATGCATAGACATGTGAAGGTGCACTATGAGATTGTGTTATGATAGCCTACTTGTGTAATGAGCATAATGGGGCCTCACACACTTATAGAGGGATACTCATGTTTTCTTTCGACAATGTTTGGGTCGGTTAGCATATGGGTATGTCCTAGCCATGTATACCTCTGGCTATGGTGAGTACCTATGTGTGCCTTTTCCATGAGGTGTCGCTATGCGTGGTGTGTTCTATGCGTGCCTACTTCTACGTATCCATAGACACACTGCCATGTGGTATACAACCAGTACGTGCCTTCTCTGGCTGGTGTATGACCATGCCATGCTAAGACATGATGCAAGATGTGGCTGAGGTACACATTCTATATGGGCAACCAAGGAGTACAAGGGCCACTTGGCTAGTCCATGCCGCGTGACGACGTGATGCAAGGTGTAGCTAAGGAGTATATTTTGAGCCATGTGCATGGCGTTCTCACTCTGTACCACATGAGGGCTATTGCTATAGCCTGACAATGTTCCCTCCTTTCCCTCCTTCCTTGTTTGGAGGCTGGTATCTAGTCACACAGTGTTGTATAGTGCAATTTCAAAGATTGTGGACTTTCTTTATGGTTATTGATGATTTTCTATTAATTGTGAAGGCTGACACTTTGTTTCTATTTGATTATAATGGTTTAGCCACACTTTTTGATCCTATTTGCAAGTAAGCCTCATGATTACATTTGATTTAGTGTTGAAATTGTGTGCATTTCTTGCTTTATTGTTGAAATTGAATTTTTATTTAATCTTTCTTTATGACTTTGGTGGCTAAACTAGTTTATCCTTATTGTTTTCAATGTTGGCCATGTGTTGTATTGTGATTCCTCTCCAAGGATGTATGAGGCGCACTTGGTGAGTGTATACGAGGAAGCAGACGTAGGGAACCTTGAGGATGGGGGTATGTGAGGTTGTTATACAACTAGGACCCACTACCCACCTATGTGTGATGACTATCTCTTGGAGGCTAACCACCTTATACAACAAGAGAGAGGTCATTATGGCTTGTTTGGATGGTCTCACCCTGTGAGTGTGGCCTAACACCAACAAGTCACTGAGTGTGAGGTATGGATTATGTGAGATGGATTTTGGCTCTAGGCTCATGGATTATGTATCATGGATTAGTATGCTGATTTTTGTGTCCAGATGGACCCTTGTGTTGCCTTGTGATATGATTCCCAGTGATGTGAATTTGTGTGTATGTGAAGGATATATATTGTAAATCATGAATATAGTACTTAGGAAATGATAAATTATGTTTGCATGCTTCAAAAAAGTGAAAAAAATCATGATCTTTTGTTGAATATGCTATGAGATTTAATGTTGTAAAATAATTAATGTGGAATGTTTTGTTTATAAATGATGGATATTTAATAGAAAATGTGTGTTTTATGTGTATAAATATGTGGATATTTGGTGAAAATGTAGCATTCTGACCTATTGATTGCTTAACAACAAGTTGGAAGAGAAATTGTAATGAAGGTGCATTTGAAAATTGAATGCTTTATATGATATGATATGAGAATTTATACTAGTTAGGATTAAAAAGTGAGCAATGTTTTTTCTTTGTCTTGAAGGAAACTGATGGGTGTCAATGCTAACATGTAAGAATTTCGGGTGGTTTATGTATTATGGAATCTTTTTTTTGAGATGCAAGTTTTGATTGTGTTACTATTGTGACATTGAAAACTAGAAAGGTAGATTATGTTTGAAATGGAGCATATAAGTTTATGTTTTAGTAAGATGAATTCTTTCCATAGGCAAACTAGTGTATACTATTTTATGAGATGAATCAACCTTGATGTTGGTACTAACGTGTTATGTTTCCACCCTAATTTGTGACTTCTAGGAGTAAGTCAAGTTTTAGAGGGGAGGATGTAGTGCCCCTCCATTCTCACTTTGGTTGTGTAGATAGTTTGGCTAAGGAACCTGAAGATGAAGATGGAACAAGAGCTTCTATTAGTACATTCATGGGTATGATGCATATTGTTATTTTGTAGTAGTATGTTTCCAGGATAGGTGGAAAGGGAAACATTGTACCATTGAATGTATGAGGGACATACGAGAATGAGATACGAATGTTAGAGTCCCTTCCCTAGTGCTTCCACTATTATGCACATGTGCTCTAATTTGCATGTTGAGTAAATAGGTACTAGGCATCAACTCCACCTAAATTGGTAGGTTGAGTGTGCCTTGAACCTGATGGAATTAGTTGATCGAAGATAGCACTTGGTTCCCTACTCTAGTCACCATCCTCAAGGAGGATCAGTATTCAGTTTTGTATTTAGTTAGTGTCGTCAGCATAGGCATGACAATTTGTCTCTGTTGTCGTGGTCATGCTTTGAAATCATGCATAGTAGTTAGGTACTGTTTGATATTTTGGGGTTATTTAAATTAGAAACGTTGATTTATGCTTTGGCTTATTCCTACATTAAAATAAATTTAAATGTAAAGCTAAAGTTAAATATATAGTAATATTAAGGAGATAAACTAATGCCTTATAGTGGAATTATGAAATTGTTTGGAATATAATTAATAAAACTTATGAAAATAAATATATAATCGAGTAATATGTTATTATGTAACTATTTCATGTGTTGTCATAAAACCTATATTTAGCAAATACTAAAATAAATATGGGAGGAGTTATTGGGAAGAAGGTAGGGTCCTTGCATGTTGAAGAGGATGCGGAAATTTAAGCATGCATAATAGGAATAAGAAGGGGATTCATTTCCCTTAATGGAGGGGAGGCATTTTGGGGGTTTTGAAAAAAGAAAATGGGGAGGAAAAAAAGTTGAGATAGTGGGGAAAACAAGATGGAGGAAATTACAGAAATTCCTTCCAGGTATGTCTTGCAGGTTATTATTATTTTGGAATCCTATATCTGTGCTTTTGAGCTTTATACCCATCCTTTTATTTTATGCATCATTTGTTGTTTGATATTGTGTTAGTGTGGATTTATCATTCTTACCTACGCCTAAAGATTATACTAGCCTATTCAACTATCTATCTTTTGAGAATATTTTATGCTACCATTGATTGGATTATCCTTAGAAATTTTGGAAGTGATTTCTGCACATGATTGATTTTACTTTTCTCAGACCATGTCTCTTCTGGTATTTACAAAAAAAATTCAGATCTGGTTTATGCTTCATGCATGCATTAAGAATTGAATCTATTCTTCGTCATGCAACCTATGATATGATATATCCTTGACGCATTTTGTCAACAGTCATGAAATTGCTTGAACTATGGTAGATTTACACCTCTTCTTATGCCTGCCATGGCTTTGAAATCTAGTTTTGTATTTACTGGGTTATTTTGCTTAAAGTTTCTAATTCCTACTCCTGAGAAGATCATGCCTCTTCTCTTTTTATTTTCTTATCGATCTGAATGCTCCAGTCAATAGATTCATTAAATATTTCCCTATTTGTTGTGCGCCATACTAAGAAAGTATCATGTTGGCTTCATCTAAGCTGATTTCTCCAACTGGGTATAACCCTCCTCTGTTAATGGATGTGATCAATCCCCTACATGACAAGCATGTGCCATTTTGTGCTATGAATCCAATTAGTTCCAGGGATTTTTTTTAATTCCTCTATCTTTCTACAATCCCATTAACCTTTTAAACCCATCACATCTGGCTACATCTGCATAGATGTTTGAGTAAAAGAACATGAATTGTGCTATAAAAAAAAGTAGTGTTACTGTAAATACTCCTAAATCGATATTAATATGTGATCTATAGGCACCAAGGAAACACATTGATATCTCAAGCACAGATTTAATAGATTTTTTTATAATTAAATTTTAGGGTGTCTTCAAAATAGTCGCACAGGAAAGGAGGTTAACCATGCTTTCATAATGATTAACTGTAAGTGGTATGCAACAAGATTTACAAATGTGATAGTAGTATGAATAGCTCTCACCTGTGAAACTGCTGGGAGGCATGCATCTAGTCCGTAAACAAAGCTTACAATTATAGTGTTCCAAGTATGGGTCTAACCGGTGTTGTCATTGATGTCAACATACTCATGTTGCATTAATGAGAAGGATTGGATGAGTTGTGTGTTGAGGATATTGAGAAAATTAGTCTCAATCAGGAACAGTGAAGAACAATGATGACAACAAGGTAAAAGTCCAAGATAGGTTGAAGATTAGAGGATACGGTTTGAAGAGTTTGTAGATATGAGTCTTGAGATATTCCAGTCAAGTTTTTAGAGGTCCGCATGAAGATCAAAAGAAGTTATGGTCGCTCAAGTAGAACTGGTTTCGGCAGGTGTTCAGAGGTGACAGAGTGACATAGATAGATCCGGTGAGATCCGAAAATGCATTATCCCATTTTGCGGATTTGAGGAAGTGTTGAGAACATCCTTATGAAGTGTCAAGTCAATTGGTTCATGGTTTGAAGGTCCAAAAGAACCTATTCCTTTGTGACAGTGATGACAGACTATGTTCTTGAGGTTTTGGATGAAGGAGAGAAGGATTCTAGTATGCAGATGAAGTGCAGATGTTCTTGGTGATTCAAAAAAGCTCGTGGTGATCTATGGATTGTGTCTAGTTCATGCTGGTGGTCTGCATTGAAGTTAGAGTGTGCATTTGAAGAATAACCACTGGATGATGGTGTTCTTCCTGAGACTGGCTGATTAGATGTATTACACATCTTGCGGATGATCTTGTAGGTGTTTTCTAACCTAGATGATTATTCCTAAATCGATGCCTTGTATAAATAAGAGATTGTGAAGTCTTTCCAAAGTGTGTCTTGCAGTGATGAGTGTGTGGTAGCGAAGAGGAGTGCAAAAGGTAGAGTAGAAGTATTGGGCTCAAATGGAACTGATTCAAGCATGGTGAAGATGCTATTCTCCAGTTCATGAAGGTGATTCTTATTTCTTTGTAGACAGTGTGTCTCTTGTAGGCAGTGAGCCTCTTGTGAGCAGTGTGCTCAGGCAGTGAGCCCTAATTGGCATGTGCCATTTTTGTTCTTTCTATTCTTCTACCAGAGAATACTTTCTTGGGTTAATCACCCCATGGTTTTTCCCTTAACCAAGTTTTCCACGTCAAAATCTTGGTGTCTTATGTGTTAATGAGTTTCTGCTTTTGAGTTGAATGCATTATGTTTCATGTTCAATATACTACTAATTTCTCAGAAGATTTAAGTGTGTAAATTGGAGAAAGTTTTGTACAACTAATTCACCCCCCTCTCAGTTGTATACCCTAAGTCTAACAATTGGTATCAGAGCTAAGTTGCTCTAAAAGGAGCTTAACCGCTTGAGGAGATCTAGGATGTCATCTTACAAGAAGGATAGTCTGAAGTTTGATGGAACCAACTTTGCTCTTTGGAAAGGTCGCATGAAATGTCACTTGCAGTGTATGGGAATGGCATACTGGTCCATGGTTACAAAACAATATGTACCTCCACAGGGTGGTCTGACAACCCTAAATGAAATCACAGATGCTAAAAATAATCTGCAGACCAAAGAGGCTCTTCTCAGTGCATTATCTGACTCAGAGTTCTCAAATGTTATTGACCTACCAACTGTTGGCAAGAGACACTATATGGATTCATGGTTGTTGTCATTGATGGCAACAAAGGTCATTCCACATATCCGCAAGTCATGATATATCTCTACCGGAAGTCAGATTGAAGATTGTTGTGGTCCGGTGAACAAGAACAGAGCATGTGGCAAGGTCCGACAGATTGGTCCGGATCTCTCAGAGGAAGTGTCTTGGCACAGTGCGGATCTGGGGAAGTCAAGAGGACTATCTTGAGTAGTATATTCCAAGGATTTAGCCTCCGGAGATGGACAAAGAAAAAGATATGAATAGTTGAGTACCGGATTCCTGAGAGACAGTGAAAACAGAGGAAGAACTGACTGATAGAGTATCAGACTACTTTCCGGATATGTTACAGATGATGATAAAGGTTGCGGAGGCATGAATCATGTTTGGCCGACATAATTGATGATATCTACAAGTATATGCTTGATCTGCATTGCTTGGTGAGCAAGGATTCAGCCGACAGAACTAAGTTTGTAAGAAAATAGACTGTTCCGGATGCCGACTAGAAAGGTGATGAAATTACTTGTGCAGATATATATAGAGGATGGATTTAGTTGTAAAGAGTGTGAAGTGTGCGAGAGTATATGCGAACAAGTCCAGAGTAGAGCAGAAGTAGCAAGAAAGATCCGGTATGTGAAAGGACAGCAGACTAAAGAACAGAGGAAAGATGAAGTGCAGCAGATCAGTATACTGAACCTAACCGGAACTGAACTCCAGCATATGCAGATGCTTCCAATCAGTTCAAGACTGTGATTCTTATCACTTTGTAAGACAGTGTGTCTTCTTGTAGGCAGTGAGCCTCTTGTGAGCAGTGTGCTCGGGCAGTGAGCCCTAATTGGCAAGTGCCATTTTTGTAATTTCCTATTCTTCTAACAGAGAATAATTCTTGGGTTAATCACCCCGTGGTTTTCTCCCTTAACAGGGTTTCCACGTCAAAAATACTGTGTCATGTGTTTCTTATTTCATGGTTAATGTTTTGTGTTTGATTTTATGCTGCTTCAATTAAAAGGAAAGTTTAATAAGGGAAATAATTAGGATAACTAATTCACCCCCCCCCTCTCAGTTATCAACAATTGGTATCAGAGCTAAGTTCCTCCTAATAGAGCCTAACAGCTTGAGAAAGATCTAGGATTTCAAATGGATGCATATGGTTTAAGGGAGCAACTCAAGACTGCCCTTGAGGATCTTGAACAGTCAAATTCTGAAGTCAGTGAATTAAAGGAAAGACTCAAACAGGCTGATGAATTCATGAGAGAATTAAAAGACAAATTAAGTCTCTCTATGAAAAAGAGAAAGGAGCTGCTTCAACAGTTGGCAAGACAAAGTGAAGAAAGCAATACAAGTGAGGAATTGACTGAGCAAACCAAGTTATGTGAAAAGTTATCAAAAGAAGTCATTATGTTAAGACATGAAATGGAATCAGGAACTATAAAGTTTACTCAAGAGATTGAAGAAAAAAGAAAGGCTGAAGACAATCTAAGACAATCTCTTAAAGAAAAATCAGAAGAATGCCACCAGATGGACAGGATTATCAGACACCTTGAATCTGATCTTGAAGATTCCAAAGATAATGAAGGAAAACTTGAGGATCAAATTGCCTCTCTCAAAAGAGACCTTCAAACAGCAAATGAATATAAAGAGAAATTCAAGATAAGTTCTGCTCAACTTGAAGTTCTTCTTGGAAGTCAAAAGAGGACAGATGACAAGTATGGCTTGGGATATGAGAAAGGAGAAAGCTCCGGATCCGGTCAGAAGAATCTTGGATCAGAAAATCCAAGGAGCAGGCCTAGAAGACCTCCGGTAAGACAGCCAAATGCTCAAAGATATCCATCCTTCAATGGATACTGCCACAGCTGCAACCACTTTGGTCACAAAGCTAATCAGTGCAGAATGAGAATGAATCAGATTAATTCATCCTTCTCCGGACAGTGCTTCAACTGCAAAAGGTATGGACACAAATCCCATGAATGCAGAATTATGCAAGTAAACAAATCATTCAAAGGTAGATGCTTTACATTCAATAGAATAGGTCATATGGCTAATCAATGCAGATCAAGGGGATATCAGTTAAATATGCAAAGAAATGTTATTTGCCAAATCTGCAATAGGTCCGGTCATAATGCTAAAGTCTGCAGAAACAAGAATCAGGACAAAAGAGGTCCGGTGTATAATCAGAATCAAGACAAGGGTAAACAAAAGATGAATGCGGATGAAGTTAGGAATCAGATGAGCAAGATTTGGGTGAAGAAAAGCTCAGAGAATGTAGAGGTTGGATCCGCACCAGATTCTGGTGCTGATATTTCTTCCGGAAATTAAGTGAGCTCAGGCTCAGGGGGAGACTCAAAGAAGATTCTGTTCCCCCAGCCAAACAAGTTGTGCCGGATGTGGCACAAGATGCGGATTAAAGGGTTTGTAGATATAAGTCCTGAGATGCTTCAGTCAAGTTTTCAGAGGTCCGCATGGAGTTATGAAGAAGCTGTGTTCGATTAAGTTAGACCTGTTCAGGGAGGTGCTCCGGTATGATAAAGGATTACAAAAAGGTCCGGAGAGATCCGGAAGTGCACGATCTTGTCTTGCGGATTGGACAGAGTGTTTGGGATGTTCTTGTAATATGTTACCTAGATTTATTCATGATTTAAAGATCCGGATGATATTCAGTAATCAGGACTGATCCGGGATACTCCAAGCTGTCCAGACATGGTAAACCGGAATAATGCAGGTGAAGCATTTATTGCAGACAGATATTAGGGTTTGCGGAGCAATATAAAGATTTCTCAAAAGTTATCTGCTCATTCTACACTTGAGAAGAAGCGAATAGTGGAGCTCTGTAACAAGGTTCATCAAGCACACCAAGGATCTCCTGCCAAAGCTATTGAATAAAGAAATCAATCCAAACACTCCGTGCAAACCGAAGGCGCATAAGGTATTCTTCGTTTTTCATTGCCTCACTGCAAATCTTTGAAGAATGGCTACTCCAAACATAGTTAAGATCTCTGATAGACCTCGCCCCTCATTCAAGAAACATCCCTACAAATCATTGGAGGTAGATCCACTAGGAGCCTTCTCTAGTGTTCCCCACGGAGTCTTACATACTGAAGATATTAGGGTTTACATACACGCAAACATTGAGGAATTTGGGGAATTCAAATTAAGAGACCTCTATCACAAGCAACTGATAGACAATGCTTTTGAGCTCAAACCAGAGTATAAGGGTATCCAGAAGAAACAATTTGAGCAATTCATTCATTTCCCTAGCTTTGAAGAAGATGAATGGGTCCGGTATGTACTGAGCAGGATGCATGACAACTTCCTTTGGCTAGATAGACCCTGTAAGATCACAAAAGAAGCAATTAGAGCAGTAACTGGTCTATACTCTTCCGGGGGGGTACCTATCCTCAAATCTGTCAAGAACAACGTTGTAACTGAGGCCACCGGATCAAAATATGATAAGAGGGCAATGACCATTGAAGATATTTCGGATCCGGATATCAAATATGCATCAATGATAATAGGATACAAGATCTATCACTCCAGCAGGGAGAATTCTGTATCCGGAACTGCAATATACACAGCATATGAAATGCTAAGAAAGAATGCAGATTATGATCTTTGTGAACTACTACTAAGCCAATTGATGGAAAATGTACAGAAAATCAAGAAAGACAAGAAGAACTCCTTTAAGTATGGTACTCTCATTGTATGTCTATTCTTTTACTTCATGAATGAGCTACCCGGAACAAGTGGATGGGTATGGCAGAATGACAAACCTGTTGCAGTCCAGATAAGAGACTATTTGCATGGACTTGGGGATGCAAAAGCGAGAAATACAGCTCTATGGGGATACTTCAAAAACTTTCAGAGCATGATGCAAGCAAGAGAGAGAATTCCCCAGTCTCTCATTGAGAAATACAAGGACTCAGTATGTTTTATGGTTGACACTGATCAGTGCCTAATGGAGGCAGTGGAGCCAAGGACTGTCTGGATCATGCCCATGGGGTATGAAGTTGATGAACAGATAGTAGAGCTGCATGTTCAACACATGCTAAGTCAGCCCAAAGATCCTAAGGCAGAAAGGTTTGGAACCTTTGAGGAGCTGAGCGTGAAATTACATGTAGAACTCAGGGAACCTGAGATTAAGAGAAAAGTGAGAAAAGAAGTAGAGCACATTGCTCAAGGCCTAGGCATCTTAAAAGAGGCACTTGATGCCAGCCGGGAAAAGAGGAGAAAGGCTGAGGAAGAAGAGAAAAGCAAAGAAAGTGCTCCGGTTGGAGCTCCCACCCGGACCAGATCAACAAAGAGATCTGCACCTCCCTCAACCAAAAGTTCAAAACCGGAAGTCCAGGCATCCGGAAAGAGATCAAAGGCAAAAGCCACAAGGGCTTATGGAAGCCAAAAGGATGAAGAGGAGACAGAATCAGATGAAGGAGTAAGAGAAGTAAAGAAACAGAAAAAGAAAGGATCCGGTAAGCCCTCCACAGGCCAAGACAAGGAGGAAATGGCAGAGGTAACTGTTGAAAAGCCCACTCTGTCACTAGAGAGCATAATCAAGTCGGTCACGGTGGATGGAAACCTTCAACCAATGACTGAATCCTATGATGACTTCAGTGAGGCAGACCAAAAGACTCTGCAGGAAGCCACAGTTAAATATCTGAACACATACAATAAGGCTTTCATTGAGATCATATCTCTCATTCCTAAAAGCCTAGAGAAGGAAATGGAAGTAAGAAAGAATAATGCTCATGCCAAAGATCTTGAGATCCGGGAACAGATAGCTATTCAGCTATATCCTCAAATTGATCCCAAGACAATGAACATGATCTTCAAGGACTGCAGAGATGAGTTCAGAAGTAAAGCCAGGATGAATCAGCTCATGCTTGGTGAGACTGACAAAGTGGCACAAGAGACAGAAGAGATCCTCCGAAAGGCCTTCAAAAGGTTCAATCTTCCTATTGTAGAGGACTTAGGTGCAGAAACAGCTGCTGATTTGGAATCTTCTGTTCCGGAAGAAGTGAGCCATGAACAGACAAGTGAGGACTTGGGACCCTCTGCTCCAGAAGAAGTGGCCCATGAACAAGCAAGCATCTCTCCTCCGGTTTCCCCTACAGTCTCCGGATCCAAAGAAAAAGAGCAATTGCAGGAGAAGGAAGCAGTGGTGACAGACAAAGAGGTTGACAGTTCTAAGACTGCAGAAGAAAAGAAACATCTGTCTCCGGCAAGAGACACTGCACAAACTGTTCAACAATTTTTGAGCAAAGAAACTCTAGAGATTGATGAACCGGAGCTTCTAAAAGGTCCATTTGATTTTGACTCTCTCTCTCCGGTACAAACAATGAAGATAGCTTCATTTGCAAATGCCAAGGCAAATGAAAAGCTCCTGAAGTCTCATATGGAAGACTGTGAGTTGATAGAGGCTGCTTCCGGAGTACTTGTAAAGATCATGCCATCAATCCAAATAGATCCGACAGCCTCCACTTCCGGTAATCTAAAAACCTTAGTCAGCAGTATTGATACACATTTTAATTCTCTAGAAAAATCAGCTGAAGAAAAGGTCCGGAAGGAATTTTTGGATAAGAGATTTTCTGAAATATTAGAATTAATCTCTAAGGATAGGAAGATTGTAAGCATTGGAATAAAGAGCTTAGAAAATGCTCTTAAGGATGGCGGTGACATCTACAAATTTTGTATATCTTGGTCAAAGGCAACAGCAGCAATTGACAAGAAAATAAAAGAGGAACAGGACAAGCTTCAAAGCTTATCTCAAAGTTTTGATCCTCTCTCTTCCTCTATAATAAATCAAGAATGTCAGACTATTGCAGTCTTGAATGAAATAAAGAATCTTGAGAAGGAGAGGAAGAACATTACCAACCGGATGGGAGAACTTAGAAGGATTATAGTCCCTAAGTTGGAAACTATGCATGAGGCCATCAGTGATGCCCAGACCATCGCCCATACAAAAGATCCGACAGATCTCAGGCGGGCAGAAGCTTTTGCATTTTTGTTGAGTGGTCACATTTCAATCTTGGACAGAATGAAGCTTAGTTGGGCTACTGAAATGGTTCAACTGCAGACATCCTTTGCAGACATTCTGCAGTATATGTGAGTATGTAAATATGCGGCTATATATAGAAAATTTTTGAAAATTTTGGTGTGCGGACCCTACCCTTTGCCATTGATGTCAAAGGGGGAGTGAGGAGCAGTGAAAAATGAGGAATCCAACTCAGGGGGAGTTCCGGAAATTGTATATAAAGACAGAGCATCAGCAAAGGGGGAGCATAGTGTAAACACTTAGTCATTTTTCACTAAGTGTTGCCATCAATGCCAAAGGGGGAGATTGTTGGCAAGAGACACTATATGGATTCATGGTTGTTGTCATTGATGGCAACAAAGGTCATTCCACATATCCGCAAGTCATGATATATCTCTACCGGAAGTCAGATTGAAGATTGTTGTGGTCCGGTGAACAAGAACAGAGCATGTGGCAAGGTCCGACAGATTGGTCCGGATCTCTCAGAGGAAGTGTCTTGGCACAGTGCGGATCTGGGGAAGTCAAGAGGACTATCTTGAGTAGTATATTCCAAGGATTTAGCCTCCGGAGATGGACAAAGAAAAAGATATGAATAGTTGAGTACCGGATTCCTGAGAGACAGTGAAAACAGAGGAAGAACTGACTGATAGAGTATCAGACTACTTTCCGGATATGTTACAGATGATGATAAAGGTTGCGGAGGCATGAATCATGTTTGGCCGACATAATTGATGATATCTACAAGTATATGCTTGATCTGCATTGCTTGGTGAGCAAGGATTCAGCCGACAGAACTAAGTTTGTAAGAAAATAGACTGTTCCGGATGCCGACTAGAAAGGTGATGAAATTACTTGTGCGGATATATATAGAGGATGGATTTAGTTGTAAAGAGTGTGAAGTGTGCGAGAGTATATGCGAACAAGTCCAGAGTAGAGCAGAAGTAGCAAGAAAGATCCGGTATGTGAAAGGACAGCAGACTAAAGAACAGAGGAAAGATGAAGTGCAGCAGATCAGTATACTGAACCTAACCGGAACTGAACTCCAGCATATGCAGATGCTTCCAATCAGTTCAAGACTGTGATTCTTATCACTTTGTAAGACAGTGTGTCTTCTTGTAGGCAGTGAGCCTCTTGTGAGCAGTGTGCTCGGGCAGTGAGCCCTAATTGGCAAGTGCCATTTTTGTAATTTCCTATTCTTCTAACAGAGAATAATTCTTGGGTTAATCACCCCGTGGTTTTCTCCCTTAACAGGGTTTCCACGTCAAAAATACTGTGTCATGTGTTTCTTATTTCATGGTTAATGTTTTGTGTTTGATTTTATGCTGCTTCAATTAAAAGGAAAGTTTAATAAGGGAAATAATTAGGATAACTGATTCACCCCCCCCCCTCTCAGTTATCAACACCAACTACCTTTGAGATTTGGAATAAACTGGAACTTTTGCATGAAGGAGACTAGTATGTTAAATGTGCAAGGTAACATAGTCTAAAAGGGAAATTTGAAAAACTGAAGATGAGAGATGATGAAAATATTACTACTTTTATGCCAAGAGTGAATAAGATGGTTTGTGGAATTAGAAATGTTGGTGGAGTCTTGGATGAAAATGAGATTGTAGGTAAAATTCTCAGATCCCTTCTTGCTTCTTACAAAATAAAGGTTACTGCCATTGAAGAATTCAGAGCCCATACAACTGTCACAAGAGATCAATTCACTGGGAAATTAGCTACATTTGAAATGATAGAGTTTGGAGATAACCCTCCGAAGACTGAATCTACATTCAAAGCCAGTGCCTCTATTAAAAGTAAACAAAGGTTTTATCCGGGAGAGAATTCTTCAAGGAAATTATCATGGTATGAAAAAGCAAGAAAAGATCTAGAAAAAGAAGTAGAAACTGCTCAACTTGAAGCCCTCATTGCAAAGAGGCTGCCAAGAGGATCCAGTAAGTATGAAGGAAAATTACCTTTTAAGTGTTTTAACTACAATAAGATTGGTCATTTTGCCTCAAGGTGTCCAGAAAGATTTTGAAGGAAAAATCCTAACAAGCCAAGGTTCCAAAAGAACTGTTACTATGTAGATGAAGATGATGATAATGAAGGAGTAACAGATGATGAATCAGAGATAGGAAACAAATCTGGAAATGAATGGGTGTTCATTGCCATCAATGAAGAAGATCCAATGTCCTCTGTATCTGTCAATCTTAAGACTGTGGAAAGAGCTCTAGCTGCCCAAATTGAAGAGAAGGATGATTGGGTCATTGACAGTAGATGCTCTCACCATATGACAGGTGAAAAAAATAAGTTTGTAGATTTGGAAAAGTATGGAGTGGTAAAGTTTGGTGATAATTCTGCTGGTAGAATTAGAGGAAGAGGAACTATTTATTTTGATGGAAGAAACAAAACTAGTAATGTACTGTATGTTGAAGGTTTGAAGCACAATCTTCTTAGTGTTGGACAGTTGGTGGACAAAGGCTATGATCTCTGATTCAAGGATGGAAAATGCAAAATCGTTGAAAGATCCGGAATAGGGATTGCATTTGGTACTCAAACTAAAGGTAATATCTTCCACTTGGTTGGTACTGGTAAAAGCTACTTATTTGTTCAAGTTGATCAAAGTTGGTTATGGCATAGAAGGATGTGTCATGTGAATTTTGATAATATCATCAAGATAAGCAATACTCAGGCTGTAAGAGATCTTCCAAAATTGGTGAAACCTACTAATAGCTTGTGCAAGGAATGTCAGTTGGGTAAGCTGAGCAAAGTCTCATTCAAAAGCAAGGAACTATCCTCTACCGGATTATTGGACTTAGTTCACACTGATCTTTGTGGTCCAGCAAGAACCAGGAGTATTCAAGGAGATAGATACTTCATGCTGCTAATTGATGACTATTCCCGGATGATGTGGGTAACCTTTCTAAAAGAGAAATCAGAAGCTCTTGAGAAATTCAAATTATTCAAGGCTATCATAGAGAATGAAATAGGATTAAATTTGAAATGTCTGAGGTCTGATAGAGGTGGAGAATTCACATCCGGTGAGTTCATAGAGTTCCATGAGAAACATGGAATTAAGAGACAATTGTCTGCTCCTAGGAATCCACAATAGAATGGAGTAGTGGAGAGAAAGAACCAGACCATCCAAGAAGCATCTAGGACCATGATGATGGAAGCAAATGTTCCTCAGATCTGTTGGAGAGAAGCTGTCAGCACTGCAGTCTATACTCTCAATCGAGTTCAAATCAGAAGCAATACTGGTAAGACCCCTTATGGACTTTGGTTTGGCATTACTCCTACTGTAAGATATTTTAGAGTCTTTGGTAGCAAATGTTACATCAAAAGAGATGAAGATCTAGGCAAGTTTGATGCTAGAAGTGATGAAGGAATATTCTTGGGTTACTCTACTCAAAGCAAAGCATACCGGTGTTATAACAAGAGACTAAGAAAGATGATAGAAAGTACAAATGTGAAGGCTGATGAGGGAATAGAGAAACCCTCAAGGTTCTATGAATATGATGAAGATGATCAGAATGGTGTTCTAGTTCAACGAGTTCAATCCTCTTCTAAAAATCAGATTCAAACTGATCTGGTAAATCAGGAAGAAGAGATAGGTCTGAATGAGGCTGATCAAGAAGCAAAAGTGCAAGAAGCTCCCAAAGTTCCAAGGTATATAAGACTGAACCACTCTAAAGATCAGATCATAGGTGACAAAAGCAAAGGTGTGCAAACTAGAAGGAAAATTACTCAAAATTCAGATGAATATTGTCTAATTTCAAAGATTGAACCTAAGACAATAAATGAAGCCTGCAATGATGAAAACTAGACCAAAGCAATGGAGGAAGAGTTGATGCAAATTGAGAAAAATCACACTTGGGATCTTGTTCCTAGACCTAGAAACAAGAATGTGATTGGAACCAAATGGGTCTTCTGGAACAAACCAAATGAAGTTGGTGAAGTAATCAGAAATAAAGCTAGATTGGTCTACAAGGGCTACTCTCAAATAGAAGGAATTGATTTTGAAGAAACTTTTTCTCCAGTGGCAAGAATTGAAGTAGTTAGATTATTCCTTGCCTTTGCTGCCTTCAAGGATTTCAAGGTATACCAGATGGATGTCAAGTCTGCCTTTCTAAATGGTGACTTGGAAGAGGAAGTGTATATAGAGCAATCGGATGGATTTCAGTTGTCTGATCATAGTGATATGGTCTGCAAGTTGAAGAAGGCACTATATGAATTAAAGCAAGCCCCAAGAGCCTGGTATGAAAGATTGGACAAGCATCTTTTGAAGATTGGTTTCAATAAGGGTACTGCTGATAGTAACTTATATTTCAAAATTGATCATGAAAATATCTTGATTGTTGAAGTATTTGTTGATGATATCATCTTTGGAGGAAGAGATAGTAGGTGTAAAACTTTTACAAATCAAATGAAAAGTAAATTTGAGATATCTATGCTTGGTGAAATGAATTTCTTCTTGGGTTTGTAAATTACTCAAACAAAGAAAGGAATCTTCATTTCTTAGACCAAATATGTGAAAGAACTGTTGAAGAAATTTGGGATGGAAGATTCAAAGCCAATGAATACTCCCATGGTAACCAGATGTAAGTTGAGTAAAGATGATGACTCTCCTAAGGTAGACCAGACAAAGTACAGATCAATGATTGGAGGATTGTTGTATCTCACTCAAACTAGACCAGATATTATGCAAGCTATTGGTCTTGTTGCTAGATTCCAAGACAATCCTAGAGAATCCCATGTCATGGCAATCAAGAAGATCTTTAGATATCTAAAAGGGACAGTTGAGTATGGTCTATGGTATCCTAGAGATCATGGTTTCTCTCTTCATGCATATACAGATGCTGATTGGGCAGGACATGTGGATGACCGGAAGAGTACTAGTGGTGGAGCTTTCTTTTTGGGAAAGAGATTGGTTTCTTGGCTAAGCAAGAAATAAGAGGCAATATCCCTGTCTACAACTGAAGTAGAATACATAGCAGAAGCAGGTAGTTGCACTCAAGTTTTGTGGATGAAGCAGATGCTAAGAGATATTAAAGTAGAGTATGAGGAGCCTATCACAATCTTCTGTGATAATTCAAGTGTAATAAATATTTCTAAGAATCCGGTGTTGCATTCTAAGACTAAGCATATATCTATCAAGTTTTGCTTTCTGAGAGAGCAAGTGAACCAGGATGAAGTCAGACTGCAGTTTGTGCCCTCCAAGGATCAGATTGTAGATATCTTTACTAAACCTCTTCCCAAGGACTCTCTTGAGTATCTTAGGGAGAAGTTAGGGGTTATTACCCCTGTGGTGATGAACTAGGATGCATTGATGTGCATCAGCAGGTGGATATCACAATCATATCTTGTGATCCAGATTGATGATGGGGAGCTTCTACTTAGGGGGAGCAGTAGGTATGATTCTGAAGTATTGGAGTTGCAAGTATGAGCCCTTTGCCATTGATGTCAAAGGGGGGGAGAAGACATGTGAAAAACAAGTGGTTGATGATCAAAGGGGGAGCAGTAAAGGAAGAGAAGACATGTGAATAGTTGTTGTTGATAGGGGGAGTTGTGATAGTAAGGAGAAGTTCTTGTCTTGATGGTTTTTCACATCATATGTTGCCATCAATGACAAAGGGTGAGATTGTTGCAAGTATGGGTCTAACCGGTGTCATCATTGATGTCAACATACTCATGTTGCATTAATGAGAAGGATTGGATGAGCTATGTGCTGAGGATATTGAGAAAATTAGTCTCAATCAGGAACAGTGAAGAACAGTGATGACAACAAGGTAAAAGTCCAAGATAGGTTGAAGATTAGAGGATGTGGTTTAAAGGGTTTGTAGATATAAGTCTTGAGATATTCCAGTCAATTTTTTAGAGGTCCGCATGAAGATCAGAAGAAGTTATGGTCGCTCAAGCAGAACTAGTTCTAGTAGGTGTTCAAAGGTGATAGAGTGACACAGATAGGTCTGGTGAGATCGAAAAATGCATTATCCCATTTTGTAGATTTGAGGAAGTGTTGAGAACATCCTTGTGAAGTGTCAAGTTGATTGGTTTGTGGTTTGAAGGTTTGGAAGAACCTATTCCTTTGTGACAGTGATGACAAACTGTGTTCTTGAGGTTCCAGATGAAGGAGAGAAGGACTCCAGTAAGCAGATGAAGTGCAGATGTTCTTGGTGATTTAGAAAATCTCATGGTGATCTATGGATTGTGTCCAGTTCATGTTGGTGGTCTGCATTGAAGTTAGAATGCACATTTGAAGAATAACAACTGGATGATGGTGTTCTTCCTGAGACTGGCCGACCGGATGTATTACACGTCTTGCGGATGATCTTGCAGATGTTTGCCAACCTAGATGATTATTCCTAAATCGATGCCTTGTATAAATAAGGGATTGTGAAGTCTTTCCAAAGTGTGTCTTGCGGTGATGAGTGTGTGGTAGCAAGGACGAGTGTGAAAGGCAGAGCAAAAGTATTGGGCTCAAATGGAACTAATTTTGTAGACACCCTAAAATGACCAAGTTGTCACGCTACTTGCATTTCGTCATTTCTTCCTAATCACCTGCATTTCAATGTTAATTAAATAATCTAATTATTTAATTAATTTCATCAAATTCTTCTAAATCACATACTTTTGACATTAATTAAATAAATTCTCATTATTTAATTAATTAAATTAAATTCCTCTAATATTCTTCCACAATTAAATAATGTTAATTATTTAATTAGATCATTATTCTCTTTCCAAAAATTAAATCCACATTAATTAAATAAATCCAATTATTTAATTAATTCAACAAATTCCCTCTTATCTAAAATTAAATAATTCTTAAATTATTTAATTAAATCAAAATCATTCTTTCAAAATCATGCACAACAATTAAATAAATTTATTTATTTAATTTGATTTCAAATCTTCTAAATTAAATAATTCCAATTATTTAATTATTTCTTACATAATATCTTCTCTAAATTTAAGTAAATCAATTATTTATTTAAATTGTTTTTTCATCTAATTTGAGTTATCTTTAATATAACTCAAGCTTTCTATATTTAATAAAGCAAAATATCTTCGAATTCTCATGCAAATCTCTTCTTCTTGTTTTAAATCACTTAACTGATCATTACATTCTGTTAATTGCTTTAAACTCATTCTTCTATTCTTGATAACTCATCTCATGCAAAAGAAAGCAAGACACTTGTCTTCTTCTCGTTCGTTGCACGTTCCTCAACTCATCTCCTCTGTTAATTCTTCTGAATTATCTGGACCGTTGATCGATCTTTGTTGAAATCTATATAAACCCCCCTCATCTCCTTCATTGAGCCTCTCTCTTCGATCGTATTCTCAGGCATACTTAACAGAGCTTTGAGCATACAAAATGCGTCGATTGAGCAACCTTACGATCTCTTAACATTGATCTTTTGAGTACATTAAGCACACTACTTGCTTATTGCAGCTATGGTTTTGCAACTTGATTGAGCAATCCACACATCTCCAAAAGGGAACAATACAGATTTTGGTAAGAGCTTTCATTTGTCTTTGATTTTATGATAATGGCTTTTACTTAGATTGGTTCACTTTATGTGATTGGTTTTTGGTTTTATTTAGTTTAGATTTAATCAATTTTTCTCCATACACATTCTGACATGCCCGGTGGGACCCACTAATCCCTCTTTTTCTTTGAGAAATTATTTTTTTGAAGTCACAGTACGGTACAGCGCAAATGACATTGCAAAGTGCTTTTGGAAGTATTCTTAAGTGCTCTTGGAGGCACAGTACAGTGCCCTTGGGGGCACTGCGGTGCTTCTGGCAGAATAGATCGATGCCTTTGGTATCACAGAACGGTGCTTCCGGTAGCATCGTTCGGTGCTTTTGGCTAAACTAGGTTTCTGAATTTGTTTTCGTGTTTTTGCAGGGTTTTTCTCATTATATATCTTATTAATTTTTCTGACAAGCTGTTGTATTTGTCTTTCAAACCTGCTTTTGATACTTCCTGAGCTGACTTATTTAGGAATATCTTCAATTTTTGTGTTAATCTGTTGTGTTATTACACCTTCTGAGTTTTCTAGATTTCAGGATACAAATCTCTCAAATACTACTTCTCAGAACAGTCAATCAATCATTGAATTTTATTTTTGGATCTGGTTATTTTGACAAAAGCTAATTTTTTTGTGATCTAAGACAGTGCAGCGCTTTTAGCTATACAGTATCACGCTTTTGGTAACATAGTACCATGTTTCTGGAGATTTTTCAGCGCTTCTAGTATTATCGTTTCACGCCTCTGGTCTACATCACAACGCTTTTGAAACCACAGTACCATGCTTCTGGAGTTTTTTTAGCGCTTATGGTATTATTGTTTTACGCTTCTGGCCTGCATCACAGCACTGTTGAAAACACAGTTGGGTGCTTTTGGTAGCACAGTAAGTCGCTTTCGGTAAGACAGTAGCTCACTTTTGGTCAAACTGATTTATTCTTGCTAATTTGTGAGTTTTTATGGAACTAATGGAATTATTGCAGCTTCTTACCACTCACACAGAGCAAATAGGTGTTTTTTTTAACATGTTCATGCAGGACGAGCATTGAAGAAATCTTGATTTATCTCACTAAGTCTTAGAAACACATTGCATTGTTAAAGGGATAATTGAACAAATCATTTCGACAATTTAAGTCTTAGGAACATACTACTTTTCTTAAGGGACAATGGACATGTATGTGAAAACACCTCAATTTTCTAAGGGACAATGGACATGAATGCCAAAAACACTTCAATTTCATAAGGGACAATTGACAACTACAAACGTGTGTGTGCCTAATTTAGTTGCACCTTATTTTTCTTATAACGGGACAATTGAACCTTTGTTTGACGTGCTTGCTCTTACATTTTAGTAATTCCTTTAGAAGGGCCTACTTTTGGATTGTACTTCATCCAAAAGGGACGACCCTAAGCAGAGTTTTCCTTTGAACTGCTATATAAGAGGGATAAGGTGAAAGCCAAGTCCTAACTGACGTCAGCCTTACCTTGTGGTGCCAAACTGAAAAAAGGTGTACTAGCTCTTTGTGGAAACGATTTTCACATTGAGCGAAGTGTTTGATACTCTTAGTAGGATTGGTTAAAGCTTTTAGTAGCTTGTCACATTGCTCGTAAGGCGTTGGTCCCTCAAAGTCACTAAGAACCATTTTAGATAGAGACTACCTGACCTACCTCCGAACATTGCGGTAATCATTAGTGCAAGGGGAATCGATTTAAGCCCTTAAGATACTCACCATTGGCTCCCTTGAGAAGAGATAGTATTCCCTTGGCCATAAAGCTCTTGTGACCTACTTGAGCTTTCCAAGGGGAGGGTGAGATATCCCTACTTATCGTCTCTCGCAAAGATACTAAATATCCGACACCTTTATGGAATGATATTTTTATTGATGGAGTATTAAGCTGTGAGCTGATCTACTGCAATGAAACCTTGTCTCTAGGGATAAAAAGTGCTTGTTATTGATTGCAATTGTCTTATACATGTGGAAACATTAGGCTTGTTTGGAGCCTTGAACATACACTATCTGTTGTGTCAGTCCTTATTTTTTTGACCACTTGTTTGCTGTGTTTTCTCTTGCCAAACAAATCCAATTAGAAATAGAAACAATCTATCAAAATTTTGCCTTTTAGAAACATCAGATACTACTGCAGTGCCCCTAGTATTATAGCAGCTCACCTTTGGTAGTACAGTAGATCACCTTTGGCATAGCAGTAACTCGCCTCTAGTAAAACTCTACTTCAGTGCCCTTGGTATAATAGTAGCTCGCTTTTGATCACTATAGCTTGCCTTTGGCATAGCAATAACTCACTTCTGGTAGCAAAGTCTGTCACCTTTGGTGTCACAGTAGCACGCTTTTGGTTGCACAGTCCTATGCCTTTGGTCAAACAGTATAGTGCCTTTGGTCTAGTACATTATGCATCAGAGTTTGTCCTTTTCTCAAAGCACCTCACAGAGTCCCAGCATTACCTTTTGTCCTAGTGTATTCCATGGTAACCACTAGGCTCTAGCAAACTATGAAGTCCAAGCAAGTTGGCCCTAGGAAGCACAAGTCACCTCCTCGCACACCACAATCAGGTTGTCTCAACATTACTCCCAAGGTTACTTCTAGTACACCAGCGGCAAAACCAATCAGTTCTCTGAACATGCCGCACATTGACCACCCTAGCACTCCTCAAGAAGGTAGGGTCCCTTTGATAAATTCACCCCAGTATACCACTAGCCTGCCTCCAGATTTTGTACCACAAGGTTATATCATAGATCAACCCCCAACTCAAGAAGAGCGACACTTTGAAATAGGTCAATCCTCTCAAGAAGATGGGCAAGATCTGGATGAATTCATACAAGATCCTAGAGCTGTGGCCGCCTTTGACAAAATCCTTAGTGAGAACCAAGATCATTTCTTTCGCTTGCTTGCAGAGCAAGGCACCAAGTTACCTCAAGATTTTGATCTATCTGCTCTCAAGGAGAACAACAACACCCAAGCTACCATGCAAGCGGTGCAAACCATGTCCACGGTGACTACGCCCTTACCTGCACAAGGCTCGCAATATAGGAATCCCATTTTTCAAAACCCAACCGAAGAGAGGGTGGTATCACCGCTTTTGACTCCTATGGAGATCTACAAAAACCAACAAGAAACTCTCCAACGTCAAGCAGAGTTAGCTAAGCAAGCCACCTTAGCTCAATCGAATATGCAACCACCTCCTCAAGTGTCCACCCCAATTGCAAGTGGAATCTTGGTTACTCCCTCACGAATAGGTTTCCCACCAAATTACAATCCGGGGAACAACTATGTAGCCATGCAACAAGGGTCTCAACACATACCACCTCCTATATCATCAAACCTTCATGTCTCTCAACCAATTAGAGTCATGCAACCCCAACCACAACATTCTTCTACTCTCATCCTCAATCAACCCCAACCATCGTAAATCACTTCTACCTATGCCCCTCCTCCACAACGTTCATCCTTGCTCAATTTCTTTTTAATAGAATGTGTATGGGGAAAAATTGATTAAATCTAAACTAAATAAAACCAAAAACCAATCACATAAAGTGAACCAATCTAAGTAAAAGCCATTATCATAAAATCAAAGACAATTGAAAGCTCTTACCAAAATCTGTATTGTTCCCTTTTGGAGATGTGTGGATTGCTCAATCAAGTTGCGAAATCATAGTTGCAACAAGCAAGTAGTGTGCTCAATGTACTCAAAAGATCAATGTTAAGAGATTGTAAGGTTGCTCAATCGACACGTTTTGTATGCTCAAAGCTCTGTTAAGTATGCCTGAGAATACAATCGAAGAGAGAGGCTCAATGAAGGAGATGAGGGGGGTTTATATAGATTTCAACAAAGATCGATCAATGGTCCAGATAATTCAGAAGAATCAACAGAGGAGATGAGTTGAGGAACGTGCAACAAATGAGAAGAAGACAAGTGTCTTGCTTTCTTTTGCATGAGATGAAAGAAATTTCTCATTGAAGGCAACCAAATCACTTTTGAAAATGAAACACTAGCTCAACAAACGAACAAAGATCTTGATATGTACAAGGAACCATTCCCTCATCATGGTCCACCTCCTCCTTAGGATAGAGGTAAAGGTATCAATCATGCTTCCACTTCCTTTGATTCCATTGTAGGTCATTTTGAAGAGAGTCGAGTGTCTACCCTCACAATCAAAGGCAACTCTACAGATTGCACTATTACAACTCGTCGTGGTCATGTCACCATTCATGGTCCTACTCCCAGTCTTCCAGCTCAAACTGATTATAATCTTGTCGAACACCTAGGGAAAATGCCAGCACAAATCTCTATCTTGGACCTCTTACGGTCATCACCTGCACATCAAGTAGTGCTAGAAAAAGCCCTCCAAGAGTCTCCGGTTCCTAACAACATAGCAGTCACAGATTTCCAGGCTATAGTAGGCAACATTGCTTCACCTTATAACATGTTCTTCTCTGAGAAGGACCTCCCATCCCATGATCCTTGTCACAATGATGCCCTTCATATTGAGGTTCTCATCCATAAGCACAAAATCAAATGTATACTCATAGATGGTGGTGCTGGTCTCAACATTTGTTCTTTAAAGTTACTTAAACAATTGGGATACTCTGAGGATCATGTCAACTCTAATCATAGTATTACAATCAAGGCGTATGATGATGTTGAACGCCGCTCAGAAGGTGTTATCCACTTGCCTATACAACTCGGCCCTGTCATGCTTGAAACTAGGTGTCAAGTTCTCGATATTGAGCTGCCTTACAACATTATCCTAGGCCACCCATGGATCCATGCAATGAAAGTTGTTCCCTCCATGTACCATCAGTCACTAAAGTTCCCATTCAATGGTACGGAGATTACTATCCCAGGAGACTCCAATCCTTTCGAATTCTATCGTGTCTTGCAAGGAAGCTATAAGAATTGCAACCAAGTGCCAAAAAATTACAAAGCCCTTGAATCCCCACTATATGTTGACCTTGCAACGCTGACTCTAGCGTCTACAAGTGAACCCAATCCTCTGGCTGTAATCACAGCTCGCATCCGGGATATAGGCTTTGGCACTTACGATATCTCAAAATCTTGTTGTGTAGGGCAGATGCCTTCATCTCCAAAATCTTACGGCCAACCACCCATTGCCAAAGTAACTAAAAAAGTGGCTATTCCTCCCCCAGCATTCTTAACCAAATTCCAACAGGGAAAGCTATTGGAAGAGGAAACTATTGAGGACATTTTTTTTTTTTTTTGGAATACTCTGAGGATCAGGCATAGAACTTCTTGAGATGGACACTATTAAGTGGCTCATCTAGAGGAATGCCGTCAGGTGTAGCTAAAGTATAAGCTCCTGATCCATATGCTGCTGTCACAATAAAGGGACCTAACCAGTTAGGCTCAAACTTGCCCTTCTTCACTCGATCTGCTTGCTTTCTCTGATTTTCTTTTAGTACAAGATCACCAACTTTAAACTATCTTTCTTTGATCTTTTTGTTGTAATTATGCTGGAGGTGGTTTTGATCTACATGGAGATGATTAAGTGCAGTAAGGTGCCTCTCATCTAGTAGTTCAAGCTCAGTTAATCTGGAAGTATGATACTCCTCTCTATCGATCAGGTCCTGCATGGATACTCTGAGGGATGGGATCTCAACCTCTATAGGTAGGATGGATTCAGAGCCATAGACCAAGGCATAAGGTGTGGCACCAGTTGGTGTTCTGATACTAGTGCGGTAGGCCCATAGGGCGGGATTGAGTTGCAAGTGCCAATCACGACCAGCTTCATTGACTATTTTCTTGAGGATTTTGAGAATAGTTTTATTGGAAGCCTCAGCTTAGCCATTACTCTGCGGATAGTAGGGAGTTGAAAAGTGATGTTGGATATTGTATTGTGTGCACAAGGAACGGACATCTTGATTCTTGAATGGTCTCCCATTATCAGTGACAATGGCTTGGGGAATACCATATCGACAAATGAGGTAGTTAAGGATAAACTTGGCTATTTGCTTGCCAGTGATATAGGTCATGGGAATGGCTTCTACCCACTTCGTAAAGTACTCAGTGGTGGTAATGATAAACTTGTGGCCATTGGAAGAGGAGGGGTGGATTTGTCCTACAAGGTCAAGACCCCATTGAGAAAAAGGCCATGGAGTAGTCACAGGCTGTAATTCATGAGCTGGTGCGTGAATCAAATCGCCATGCTGCTGGCATTGTAGACACTTCTTAGCAAACTGTGCAGCATCTTGCTCTATTGTAGGCCAGTAATAACCTGTTCTGAGTATCTTCTTAGCAAGATTAGGACTGGTAGAATGTGTGCCACAAACACCTTTGTGTATGTCTCGTAAGGTAGCTTCAGCTTCTTCCGCTTTAAGACATTGTAAGAGGATACCATCGAGACTCCGGTGATATAGTGTATCACCCAGAATGATGTAACAAAAGGATCGACGGATAAAGGTTTTGCGTTGGGTGGATGATAGGTCAGGGGGAAAGGTATTGTGTTTAAGGTATTCATAGATATCTTCATACCATGGGGAATTGGGACCAACAAGTTCGCAGATGATTGCGATAATGGGAACATCGACGGCTGGTATCAACAATTGCTTGATCAAGAATTTGCATTTTTGTGTATTTGCAGGCATGCCTATCAATGACCCTACAGAAGCCATAGAATCTGCAGCTTTATTATGCTCTCTTGGAATTTGGTCAAATGTGATGCTAGAAAAGTGTGGTTTGTAGGCGTCCACCAGTTGCTTGTAGGGGACCAACTTTTCATCTTTTGTTTGGTACTCATCCATGACTTGGTGAATGACTAGCTGTGAGTCTCCATATACTTGTAATTCCATGATGTCCCATTGAACTGTTGTATTGAGACCTATAAGGAGTGCTTCATACTCGGCAATGTTGTTGGTGCAAGGGAATGCAAGCCGATATGACTTAGGAATATAATCATTTTGAGGCGTGACAAACAAGATGCCGGCCCCTGATCCATGCTGTGTGTAGGAACCATCAAAGTACAGCTTCCACATTATTGAGTTGGAAAGAGTGAATAGATTCTCATTTGGAAAGTCTGCTACCATAGGGTGTGTATCTTGCATAGGTGCTTCTGCTAGTTGATCTGCTAGAGCTTGTCCTTTGATTGCTTTACGATCCATATATTCAATGTCGAACTCACTAAGGATCATGACCCATTTAGCTAGTCTGCTAAAGCACTTTTGGCTGACATGCAAACTCTCCCTAGACCTAGCCCTAAAACTAACCTCAAATGCCAAATACAATGGGGTTTTCAACCACTTACCACTACCAGAGCTCCTGCTGGTCTCCTGTACGTTCCCACGAGCTCCGCCTGATCCCTGTGCGCTGGAATCGGCATCTCTCCTCACTGTCAACGCCTTCCACTCAACTCTCTCCCACTAGTTTGGAGGCTCTAAATTTAGAAACTCCTAGGGTGCAAATGAGGATTGTGGTCCCCATGAGACCTATTTATAGCATCCCTCCCTCATGTTTTCTTCTCTTCCCACTCCTTTCTGCTTTTCCTCCAACCTTCTCTGTCTCCAACAAAATCTTCTAGTCGAGCATCAACACAATTCTTCTGTCACTTCCCTATCTTCCCGCTCGAGGGGGCATACACTGGGGCAACTACCTACACTAGGGCATACAAAAATTGTATCACATTTTTGACAATTAATTTCTTTGATGCAACGCTATAAACTGCATCGCATCAAAGAGGGGCAAAATGTAGACACCCTAAAATGACCAAGTTGTCATGCTACTTGCATTTCGTCATTTCTTCCTAATCACCTGCATTTCAATGTTAATTAAATAATCTAATTATTTAATTAATTTCATCAAATTCTTCTAAATCACATACTTTTGACATTAATTAAATAAATTCTCGTTATTTAATTAATTTAATTAAATTCCTCTAATATTCTTCCACAATTAAATAATGTTAATCATTTAATTAGATCATTATTCTCTTTCCAAAAATCAAATCCACATTAATTAAATAAATCTAATTATTTAATTAATTCAACAAATTCCCTCTTATCTAAAATTAAATAATTCTTAAATTATTTAATTAAATCAAAATCATTCTTTCAAAATCATGCACAACAATTAAATAAATTTATTTATTTAATTTGATTTCAAATCTTCTAAATTAAATAATTTCAATTATTTAATTATTTCTTCCATAATATCTTCTCTAAATTTAAGTAAATCAATTATTTATTTAAATTGCTTTTTCATCTAATTTGAGTTATCTCTAATATAACTCAAGCTTTCTATATTTAATAAAGTAAAATATCTTCTAATTCTCATGCAAATCTCTTCTTCTTGTTTTAAATCACTTAACTGATCATTACATTCTGTTAATTGCTTTAAACTCATTCTTCTATTCTTGATAACTCATCTCATGCAAAAGAAAGCAAGACACTTGTCTTCTTCTCATTCGTTGCACGTTCCTCAACTCATCTGCTCTGTTGATTCTTCTGAATTATCTGGATTGTTGATCGATCTTTGTTGAAATCTATATAAATCCCCCTCATCTCCTTCATTGAGCCTCTCTCTTCGATCGTATTCTCAGGCATACTTAACAGAGCTTTGAGCATACAAAACGCATCGATTGAGCAACCTTACGATCTCTTAACATTGATCTTTTGAGTACATTGAGCACACTACTTGCTTGTTGCAGCTATGGTTTCACAACTTAATTGAGCAATCCACACATCTCCAAAAGGGAACAATACAGATTTTGGTAAGAGCTTTCATTTGTCTTTGATTTTATGATAATGGCTTTTACTTAGATTGGTTCGCTTTATGTGATTGGTTTTTGGTTTTATTTAGTTTAGATTTAATCAATTTTTCCCCATACACAGATTCAAGCATGGTGAAGATGCTATTCTCTAGTTCATGAAGGTGATTCTTATTTCTTTGTAGACAGTGTGTCTCTTGTAGGCAGTGAGCCTCTTGTGAGCAGTGTGCTCAGGCAGTGAGCCCTAATTGGCATGTGCCATTTTTGTTCTTTCTATTCTTCTAACAGAGAATACTTTATTGGGTTAATCACCCCGTGGTTTTTCCCTTAACTAGGTTTTCCACATCAAAATCTTGGTGTCTTATGTGTTGATGAATTTTTGCTTTTGATTTGAATGCATTATGTTTCATGTTCAATATACTGCTAATTTCTCAGAAGATTTAAGTGTGTAAATTGGAGAACGTTTTGTACAACTGATTCACCCCCCCTCAGTTGTATGCCCTAAGTCTAACAATTAGGATATATTCCATGTGCTTCATTAGTTCAAATATTTTGAGAGCATCCTTGCAAAATCCATTTTGTGAATACCCTGTTGCTCACACTTTTCTTCTCATGACATCCACTTCCACACTCCCTCACCATATAAAAAGATTGCCTAGGAAGTTCCATAGAATTTGTTGTACTGTATCTTAGAACATCATCATAGGAGCTAGTAATACATTAACGTGAGGATTATTTGAGACTCACAAAAGGAAGGATAGAGTGGACACCTTTATGGATGGGATTCCCATATGGTGTCAAAAGCAAAAACCTATTGAGTTTTTTTTCTAGCTTTCTATAGGAAGAAGTTGGCTTATCAACAAAAACAACGTTGGTAATGATCTCCAATTCCCAAATTTGAGTCTTACATGGAACTAATGATAGAATCAACTTTTTTTTCATCATTAATATTTTTTTATTTTCAAAGAACATATAATATATTGTTGTAGGGCTAATTATACAATTAAAAGTTACTTTCTATTTTTATCGAATAGTTCTTGTGCCTTGTCAATGCATTTTCTATAAGTTTCTTAAACATGTCCAACAAATCCATTTTGTGATAGAAATTATAATGTTGTTCAAACAAATCTATTATGAGCTATCCTATGATTTATAACTTTTCATGGATGAGCTCTATTATTTGCATGCCTTCATAGATGTCTAAAATCCCCATTTCAACGCATACACAAAGGATGTTGGAAAAGGTTGTAGATTCTGGATTCACGCCTATTGACTGCATTTGGTAGAAAGTTTCTAAAGTCATTTTTGTAAATCCATATTGTGCAATCAAAAATCATTTCATATATTTGTTATTTTGCCCTTTATGCATTTT
This sequence comes from Cunninghamia lanceolata, assembly GCA_027924645.1. NCBI lineage: Eukaryota > Viridiplantae > Streptophyta > Pinopsida > Cupressales > Cupressaceae > Cunninghamia > Cunninghamia lanceolata. The sequence continues at coordinate 9,104,156 of BSBN01000877.1, read as the reverse complement.
GAATTTAAATAATTGTTGTGTGTGTTCTTAAATCGATTTTCTATCTATTACTTAGTTTAGAATCTAAAACTTATCTTATTTTAAGAAATTCAATCTCTTATTTCCTTAAATCTTATTCTCATAAATCGAATCTTTTAGAAAGAGTAAGTTATATTTTTAGAAAGTAGATCTTACATATTATTTTTGGTTAGTAATTATAAAAAAAGTTAGGAAAACTAATTTTTAATTATGTTTTGTGTAATTACTAGGAGGAATAAATGGATTAAATAATTTTGAGTGATTGGTATGATGTATTGATAAAAATGGTAGTAACATTATTAATATTGTGTTTATGTGATGAGTGTTATGATTTTTATGCCAAGGAGGATTGTCATTTGGTTATATTATTATCAAAGTTGCAAAATGTATGAGCAATTATGATGCAGAGGCATCCACACTATAACCTTAACATACAGCATGGATGTCTGCAGCCCATCATCATCATCATCATCATCATCATCATCATCATCATATTTGACTTAACACTGTCAGCATCATCATATTTACTGTCGCCGACCGATATCCTCCTGCAGACAAGCCTTCGCACTTTCACCTGTCAACAACATCATCATATTCGGCAGCATCATCATGTTCGGCAAGCGCGAACATCCTCCTGACGTCCACTGTTCAGCTCACCGACAACTTCCGTCTTCACTATCTTCAGCATCATGATGTTCAACATCATGTTCATCAGCAGGATAAAGAACATCCGGTTCCTCCCATTTATCCTGATGATGACAAACCTTAACTCCACGCACCGCCCCCTCGATGCTTACGTCAACCCGATATCCTGATGACGTATATCCTGATGATGATGACGTCACCTGCAGCTTCTCAATATCCTGCTGCTCTGAAATATCCTGATGACGTATATCCTGATGATGATGACGTCATATCCTGCTGTTGGCCAAACTTAACTTTTTCGGCCCGCGATCAACCTGATATTCTACCTTACGCTAATACGCTCCTCCTCGGCACCTCCTGATGATGATCACCCCGATGCACTTTTACTTCATGCAATCGATAGCATCATGCTCATCTTCACTTATCCGAATGACGATGCCCGAAGCGACTGCAGGATATTCACCAAAATATCCTGATGATGCCGTTTTGACAAACTTCCAGCCTTAGCGGATTTTCACCGTTCTGATCCGCCGAACCTCCTGGGATGACTCGATCCACTTCCAGGGTGATCTTCCAAACTCTATCAGCTCGACCTAGCACATGCCCATGCTAGGGTCCTCAACATCTCGTGACGGCGATCCTGCACACCTGCATGCAAACAAACAAACTAACTCCTAACCTACTGTACATAACCATTCCACCGATCAGACGAATCAACCGGTGGAATGGATCAGTGAATCCATGAAACCACCCAAACCAGCAAATCGATTACACAAAGGAGATCAAACAGAAAACGAAGACAACAGGATCTCTTATTCGATTTCAAAAGATGCTATTACAATATTCAGTCGCTCTCTCTCTCAGTAAAGCCTGATCGATGATGTCTGTAATATCAACCGATCCTCATGCTTAAATAGATTTTCCTACGAGTACTACTGACCCGACTCCAAGCGGCTGGGAAATCTCTCCAGGCGGCTGGGAGATCCAACCGGTCCTACAGCATGACAGCTGTTCTAACAAACTAACTAAAAATAGAAAAGCATGGTCAGCATGATCTTAGTATAATCAGCATGACCTTATTACATGCATTTGGTCTTATCAGACCTTCTTGGAAACATGAACAAGACTCAAACTAACTAACTACCTTATGAAGGCCAGCTGTCAGGTAGGTGCTCCTGCACCATACTCCCCAACAGAAAAGAACTCATGTCCCATGAGTTTAGTATGTGGAAGTCCTCCACCTTTACACTTTGCCTTAGCAATATGCTGATCTGTTCCAGCTTTATCCTCTACTGGCTCTTGGCTGCTCCAAGACTTCTGAACTGTAACTTGCTTCTTTCCTGTAAATAAATCCTCATGCCTGTCAATGTAGGCCTTTCTCACACATACCCTGTGTTTGTCAGGTTGTCCGACCAGAACCTCTGTCTGAACTGCCTCTTGAACTTCTGCAATGTTCAACTCTATCTTTCTTTCAACCTTTATAGGACAAACAATAGTCCCAACTATGACAACATCCTTGTCATTCCTCTCAACTGGTTGCTGTTTGCAAACCTGTTTCTGCACCTGCGGCTGACCTCTGTCAGTCAAAACTAAAACTTTCTTCAATCTGTTGTCCTTAACAACTCCTTTTCCTGCAGTATCCTCATCTGCCTTTATGCCTGCTCCTATAGGCATCTGCACAAACTCCTTCTTTCCCATTAAAATGATTTTGGCTGCCTCCTGTGCTACAGCATCTGCCTACAATGGCATCAACTTCATAGTCTTCCCATCTTTCTTGATGGTGTAGGTATTAGCATATCCATCATACAGTACCCTTCTATCAAATTGCCATGGTCTACCCAATAGTAGGTGACAACATTCCATGGGCAAAATATCACACAAAACCCTATCATGATATGCTCCAATCTGGAAATCCACATATGCCTGTTCATAGACAAAAAGTGATTGACTATCACTCACCCAAGATGCCTTGTAAGGGTGCTGATGTGGAATCCTTTCCAAATTCAGTTTATCCACCATTTCCTGAGATACCATGTTGTCTGTTGAACCAGTATCAATGACAACCTTACATACCTTACCTTTGCTCTTACATATGGTCTTGAAAAGAGCTCTTCTTTGCATCAGATCCTTTGATGCCTGCAAACTAATTCTCCTTAGCATCAATGATTCTCCCTCCTCAGGATATGCATAATAGTTAGGCTCCTTATCTTTTGGATAAGTGTTTGAACTCTGCACACTTTGCTCTACTTTCTCTTCTTGTACAAGTTGTACTCTCTTGTCATTTGTTCTATCATTTCTGGATGATGAACCCTTGTTTTCTAGACATTTAAAAGATGGATGACCAAACTCACCACAGGTGTAACATTTTCCTGAAAATGTAGTAGAACCTCTACCACCTCCAAATCTGCCTCTATTACCTTTCCATCCACCTCTGAAATCAGACTGTTCCTGTCCTTTACCAGTGTCTTCTTGACCCTCATTGGTTTGCTTTTGTGTAGGGGCTGATCCTCTTCCCCTCATATTGTTTCCTCTTCCTCTCATGGACTTATCATGTCCTCTATTCATCTTTTCTTCAATCCTGATTGCCATTTGGTAACAATCCTCCACATTCTTAGGGTTAGCTAAAACTAACTCATCCTGTATGTTCAATCTCAAACCAGCCAAGTACCTAGCCACCTTTTCTACCTCATTCTCATGATGACCAGATCTCATACTCAATTTATAAAACTCCTCAGTGTATGCCTTCACATCCCTTTCCTTCTGCTTTAAAAATTGTAGCTTCTTAAACATCTGGATTTCATAATCCCTAGGCAAGAATTTACCTTTGATCCTTGCTACCATCTTATCCCATGAAGTGATCTTTGACTTCCCTTGTTTCCTTCTCTCAGATTGTACATAATCCCACCAAACCAAAGCATGACCTCCTAACTTGGTCTTTGCAATCTTTACCTTCTGATCCTCAGCAACATCTTCACATTCAAAGTGATTATCAAGTGCAGCAATCCAATCTAGTAACTCATCTTCATTCAAACTTCCATTATACTTGGAAACATCAACCTTTACCTTAGGTTTATCACTCTGCACTGCCTTTAACAGTTTTGCAAGTCTCTGGTCTTCAGCATCCAGATCTTCAGCTACCTCTTCATACTCTTCAACAGTATCTTCATCTTCTTCAGACTCGCTATCTTCCACTTCCCTCTTTTTGTTCTTTTCCAGGGCTACAAGCCTGGCTTGAAGTGCTTCAGCAAGCTCCTTTATCTTCCTCATCTCTCTAGCATGTTTTTCCTTCATCTCCTGCAATTCCCTTGCAGTACCACTACCTTTCGGAGGCGTTTTGTCAACTTCTCAATCCACACACAACACACAATCAACTCTACCTCTGCCCTTTTGGTGACAGAATCAACACACAACAGCCCAGACCTTTTGCTGAGCTTTGATACCACTATGATGCAGAGGCATCCACACTATAACCTTAACATACAGCATGGATGTCTGCAGCCCATCATCATCATCATCATCATCATCATCATCATCATCATCATATTTGACTTAACACTATCAGCATCATCATATTTACTGTCGCCGACCGATATCCTCCTGCAGACAAGCCTTCGCACTTTCGCCTGTCAACAGCATCATCATATTCGGCAGCATCATCATGTTCGGCAAGCGCGAACATCCTCCTGACGTCCACTGTTCAGCTCACCGACAACTTCCGTCTTCACTATCTTCAGCATCATGATGTTCAACATCATGTTCATCAGCAGGATAAAGAACATCCGGTTCCTCCCATTTATCCTGATGATGACAAACCTTAACTCCACGCACCGCCCCCTCGATGCTTACGTCAACCCGATATCCTGATGACGTATATCCTGATGATGATGACGTCACCTGCAGCTTCTCAATATCCTGCTGCTCTGAAATATCCTGATGACGTATATCCTGATGATGATGACGTCATATCCTGCTGTTGGCCAAACTTAACTTTTTCGGCCCGCGATCAACCTGATCTTCTACCTTACGCCGATACGCTCCTCCTTAGCACCTCCTGATGATGATCACCCCGACACACTTTCACTTCATGCAATCGATAGCATCATGCTCATCTTCACTTATCCGGATGACGATGCCCGAAGCGACTGCAGGATATTCACCAAAATATCCTGATGATGCCGTTTTGACAAACTTCCAGCCTTAGCGGATTTTCACCGTTCTGATCCGCCGAAACCCCTGGGATGACTCGATCCACTTCCAGGGTGATCTTCCAAACTCTATCAGCTCGACCTAGCACATGCCCATGCTAGGGTCCTCAACATCTCGTGACGGCGATCCTGCACACCTGCATGCAAACAAACAAACTAACTCCTAACCTACTGTACATAACCATTCCACCGATCAGACGAATCAACCGGTGGAATGGATCAGTGAATCCATGAAACCACCCAAACCAGCAAATCGATTACACAAAGGAGATCAAACAGAAAATGAAGACAACAGGATCTCTTATTCGATTTCAAAAGATGCTATTACAATATTCAGTCACTCTCTCTCTCAGTAAAGCCTGATCGATGATGTCTGTAATATCAACCGATCCTCATGCTTAAATAGATTTTCCTGCGAGTACTACTGACCCGACTCCAAGCGGCTGGGAAATCTCTCCAGGCGGCTGGGAGATCCAACCGGTCCTACAGCATGACAGCTGTTCTAACAAACTAACTAAAAATAGAAAAGCATGGTCAGCATGATCTTAGTATGATCAGCATGACCTTATTACATGCATTTGGTCTTATCAGACCTTCTTGGAAACATGAACAAGACTCAAACTAACTAACTGCCTTATGAAGGCCAGCTGTCAGGTAGGTGCTCCTGCACCATAGCAATTAGTTGAATAGAGCTAACAAATTAAATGAGTTAAATCTTGTAGTGGAATGTAATTTATCAAATAGAATTAAAAATATTGGTTTTCAATTATTGCAATCATCATGTTTAGTTCGATTTCTTTCGAATATGTTTCTTAAATAGTAACTATGAGAATGTTATACCTTAGTATAATATTGTGAAACTAAATAATGGACAAATGTCTAAAGGATCTTTGGATTGTTTCTGGTAATTTCAATGCTTATGATCATTTAAAGACTGGTCCTCCATATGAGAGTAATCATAATGAAGGATGGAATTAAGTATGTACACTACCTTGATTAGATGTATGTTTTTGTAACATTGGATAATGTATGCATCATTGGTCATAATAACTATTAATGCTTAAGATATTGCCTTAGCATGCTTCCTCCTTGAGTTAGTTGAGGGAATGATATTGTAATTTAGTAGAAGAGAATGAAGAATGTTTTAGAAAATAGTCACATTGAGTTGTATTTGTTTATTTTACCTAGTTGAGGATTAAATATTTTATAGGTCAGTTATTATCTCTTATATGTTTGTGAATTGGATGGTTGGTCGCAATAGGCCTAGATGTAAGTTGTCAAGGTTTACTTCTAGAGACATAGGGCATTGTGTCTATATTTCATTCATTTGATTGATAAAAGCCTTGGGATAATGAAGTCATAAAAGCATGTCATTTTCTATCTATACATAAGGAATATTGGTTCCGCATGTGCTGGGTAATCCATGTCAGGTCATGTGATGATACTTTCCTTATGGCAGCCTAGCTTCCTTGGTTGTGCTCTCTTCATTCATATTATGGTTGCTTCTTGAAGTGGTGTTGAGTTACTTGTGATATTGACCTGTTTTGCATTGGAGTCATGTGTAGTTTTTGCTTCAGATAGTCTACTATCTGTCTAACTATTTTGTTGTAGTGGGATCTTGTGTTATCTCCTAGCAGAGGGGGTCGACCTTAGGGTTCGACATGGTTGGGTGGAAGTGCTTTAACTCCATTGGTTTTGTTCCCCTGCTGACATTCATGTGTAAAGAAGGTATCTCCTGTCGCAGATTCCAGATCATGTTTTTGGTTGAGGAGATAGTAATTATGTTCATAATCTAATTCTGTATGTCAGTGGATTCATGTGATGTTATCTTGATGTATGTAATCCAATATAATCAGAAAAATGATATTGTAAACAATGAATTGGGTACTCTCTTGTAAAGAAAATTGTATATGTACTTGTAAACCTATCTGTAGGATCTTGATGATTATTTATTTGATGATATAATATGGAAATGTATGTCATTATTTGTTTGATGCAATCAGATTTAAAATGATATATGGTGGTTAGGTAACTCATAATATTGGTTAGATCTTGTTATTAGTAATGTAGCCATGGAATCCCTAGAGGATAGAGCTTATTAGATGTTTGAATAAATATGATTTAAAGTTCTTCATTATTACTTTGTTTTAAAAAAAAAATCTCTTTTTGGTTAGTCTAGATGACCTGTTCTCTAGGGTTTCTTGGCGGGGCATTACAAGAACTGACCCCTAAGTCCCATTTGACATGGGTTTCCAAGGAAATTGCTCTGGGAGAAGTATTAAAATTGCATAATGTAAATAAGGAGACCTAGGAGCTAAACTAGGAGGTAAAAATGCATAGGGTTACTTTTTACTCGATAACATTTAGCCCCCAATTTAATGTATGTATAATCTTATGATTCCATACATGCATTAAAGTATAGTTAAACATGCATAAAACACACCAAGGACATTAAGCTAAGCCATACCTAAAGGTTGAAGGACTATTTCTATCCCCAAATCCTAGGTAAGCACTAGAAAACATATTGAAGACACACAAGACACAAAGAATATAGTGAAAAGCATGCAAAACATGGAGATAACAGTGAAGTACACAATACACGAAGAAGACATGAGAGCAGTCATGCAATACACAAAGTATACATGGATTCAACAATTAAATAAAATCTTAAACTAGGGGCGGAGGGAGCTCATCACTACATGCCTTTAGACAACCAAAAACATGCAAGTCAAAACCCAAAATGTGGAGGGAGCTCAACACTATGCACCTTTAGACCACACCAAGGGGAAGACACACCAAACAAAGACCCAAGTGTGGAGGGAGCTCATTTCTATGTGCATTTAGACCACACCTAGGAGAAGACATAGAAAATACATAAGGAAGATACACAAAATACACGAGCACCGCATAGTATTCCATCGAGATACTATATGTCTTATGTACAAGGCAAACATGAATGATGGGAATAGGCTTATTACTAAGTCCCACCATCTAAAACATGTCAAAAATGCTTGATGGTTGAGCTACACTACTACAACCACCAAAGACACGCTTAAGGAAGGATGACTCAAGGTCTAATCCCGCCTCCATAGAGGACATAGGTATAAAAGGATGTGCAATAGAATAAGAGATACACCATCCAGCCTCACGATGAGGGATTTTTATGAAAGGATATGCACTAGCTCAAGAGATACATCATCTCATGACATGGAGAGGGCTTTTTTCTTTTAAAAGGATATGCCCTAGCTCAAGAGATACACCATCCCATCTTAGGGAGAAGGCATACAAACACGCTTTGTCAGTGTCAAAATCATCAATTAGATACCATTATATATGCCCCCAGCTTAAGGTGGTTGATGTCGCTTACCGATATCAAGTACATTAAGGTAGAGAGAAAAACACAAGGGAACAAGAGCTCTTGCAAAGCCCATGCCCCCAAAGTGACATGTGCTTACACTCACCAAATGATCCCACAAACACAACAATACAATTTGCTAAGATAATTAACAAGATGGTTAGAAAATCTTACTCTAAGATAATAACTAAATCAATTCATTAAACCTATACGTGAAATTATTTATCGATTCACATCAAAGACCAAGGCTACACTCATGGCTTCAGAACTGAGTATAACCATTGGGCTATACTTGTTGAACACTTGGAATATTGAGAGATGGGTGAATCAATATTCTTTTAAACTATTTACACATTAAACATTTAATCTTCTTCCACATTCATTAATAGTTAAGAAATTCAAACATAAAGAAAACAACCACAATCCATAACACGTGAACATCAAGATTTTTACATGGGAAACCCAAAAAGGGAAAAACCACGGTGAATGTTAGCTCACAATATATTATAACCAATTAAGGTAATTTAGAAATGCTCACTACAAGTGGACTCACTGTCTAAGTGGACTCACTACCCACTAAGATAGAAAGAGAGAAGAAAGTGCTCATTGCAAATGGACTCAGTGTCCAAGTTGACTCACTACCCATTGAGATAGAAAGATAGAAGAAAGAAATGAATAGTTACAATTGCATCTACATATGCATGGAATACAGTTCCATTGAAACATAAACAATATCTTCTTTCACTATTCTGAAACTCAATTCTGCTCTACTCAACAATCACACAATCTACCCTTTTATTTCTCAATTCACATCATGTTCATTTGCATAGTTCACACTCACATCAAAAATTGTCCCTTTACATAAAATCCAAATCTCTACTTATATATCTACTTCATCAATCATCAACTAAGTCATCTCAAAAATATTCCTCAAAATTTTCCACAAACTATGATTTAAGATTTAAACTGGAAAATAGGTTGGGGTGGACCTAAAATAGATCTCACTTAACTCGATACAAAATTTTTACCTTCCCTTTAGAACTTCTTTACTTAAAACACAAAATAGGTCGACCTACTTGAGTGTAGTGTGTAAAATGGCATGGATTGGCCTTAAACTTCAATGTGGATTGAAACAAAGCATAAACATATTCTCTTAGGTTGGCTCAATCTATAGAACCACCTTAGATACCATCACACTCTTTGGAATGCATTGCACCAAGTAGACTTCATTAGGTCAGGTTCAGGAGCAGAGCAACTTAGATGCACACTAATTGTCAGATCATAACTCAACAACAAAAACTCCAAAACACCTCAAACTTGGAAATAACACACTTCAAACATCTGAAAACATATCCTCAAAACCATAGAGAAAAAAGCCTTCATGCAGTCAAATGTGGAGTACTAGAAGATACTCACTGTCTTAGTCATTCACTATCTATCCAAGTATTGAAACTCATACAAACTTAACTCACACTCTAGATGTCTTCAAATGCCAAAAATTTGGATTCAAAAACTTCAAACATCTATCAAAAATCCCTTAAAACCACAAAAAATGACACAACCAAGATATGCGGACCAAAACCAATCGGTAGTCTGCACTGCCTAAGACTGCACACTATTCTACCAAATTTCACTATGTAGACAACCTTGTGTGACATATGAGAGGATGAAATCTTGGAAATAATTGCATCTAATAGTCCTCAATAATATTCCAAAACCATAGACCAAAAACTTCAAACTAAGAGAAATACGGACCGAAAAACTATAACATTGTGTACTAACATAGACACTCCAACACAACGAAATTTTCACTAAGTTATCTTTCAGATCAGAGCTTCTTGCATAAGCATCATTATGAGTATAGACACATCTTTTGAGGGACATTATTATAACCTCACAATCTAAACTAGTTATCTTTACCTTTGTTTCCATCTAACCATTGCTGCTCTAAGCATTGTCGCCATCAACTAAACATTGTTGCCATCAATGACAATACTTCTTAACTTCTTATGACAACACTCTTTGACTATCATGCACCTTGGTATACCAGAAGTATCACTAAGACTTGATATGTCCAACAATCTCCCCCTTTGGTATTAATGGCAACACATGATGTGAAAACTATCAATCCAAAACTCTGAATCTCTCTTTGAGATAGACATTTTTCCCAACTGCATCTCTTCATCAAAATTGTCTTTTTCACATCTTCTTCTCTCCCCCTTTGATATCAATGGAAAAGGATATGTACTTTTTAATGGATCTCTTTTTTTCTAGATAGAATAAGTATATACATACTGAAAATTGCTCCCTATGAGTAACATAGTTCTATATCAAAATTTCAAAAATATCTCATAAACTTCCACATATGTACATGAAAGTCAAAACTTATTGAGTTTTAGGCAAGATTTCATGTAGATAGTTTTTAGCTATGCCACATCTGAATCCCATATAGCCTTAGCATACTTGAAGAACTGTACATGTCCATTAATCTGGGATAGCATATCTTCTGCCTTGTCTACTGTGTTAGGAGCATCATCATCACCTTATCAACTTCACTGCCTAGACCCATCATGTAAGCCATCTTGAAGCTTACAATATCTCTTAATTGGATCATTTGATTTTTGACTATCTCCTTTTGAATTTGCAAAGTCTTGATTATTGCATGAGGCCTCTCTATATCAACTCTTAAATTTCCATTGAGATCTTTCCAAGGACCATAATTTGTAGAGAGCTTTACAAGCTAATTCTCAAGATTCTCTATCTTATCCTTTATATCTTTTGTCATTATAGGCCAGGTTAATCAAAATTGATATAAAGCATTTGCATCACTGATTGTTGTCTCAACATAACAAATACTATTATCTAGCAAAATTTGTTCCTGAGAGAACTTATCATTCATTTCTACTAACCTTTTGTTGTCATACCCTTCTCTGATTTTCTTCTCTTCCATAGCTTCAAATGACTCAAACTTACTAGTCACAGACTCCAATAGTTTAGTTTCTTTATTTGTAAAGTTAGAGTTAGGGAAGTGTCTCTCTTAATAGCTGGAAATTATTTTTCAAATACTATCACTACCTCCTCTATTAGCTTATTGTCTTCAATATGTGACTTAAGAATCTCTTCCTGAGCTGTAGTTTGAAAGATTGTTCCCAATTTCAACTTTTGAAGAGGGGACATACTCACAAAGTTTAATTGAACATTAGTAGAGGGAATTGGAAACAAGTTAAAGGCTAATAGAGTTTTTAATTTTCTCTACTTGATAAAAATTTATGTGATTGAATCTGATAGTGAAGCTACTGAGCTTTCACCAGCAGTGTCTCTCCTTTCAATATATGAAGACATATTTGTAGCATGAACTTTTGGAGACTCTTCTCCAATAGGAGTTTTTTGTTCAACATTAATTTCCAGACTAGAGGAAATATCAACTTGTTATAATGGTTTATCCTCTTTGAGCATGTCTTCTTCCTCTGCATTCCTTTCCTTAGTAGGTTCTCTTATTTCTTCATTATTTTCTAAATTTTTTGGAAGAGGGATCACACCTTGATCCACTTAGTCTAAAGGAGGTGGTGAAGATTGTATATTCTTCCCACCATTTACATTTAGAGCTGCACTTGAGGTGCCCACATTAGTATTCATTTGATCTTCTTCATCTGTCTTAATAACAACTAGAATCTGAATCTCGTTGAGCACATTTAGAGTTATCTCCTCAGTTTCTTTTACCAACTTTTCAATTTTCCTTTTGTCCCTAGCCATAATAGTATTGATCCTCTTTTTGGTTCTGAACTCTTTTCTCAGTCTTTATGTGGCTTTGATTTTCTCTTGTCCAGAGAAACTTGGATAAAACTTCTTCAGAATAGTTTCCTTCATTTCCACATCCTTATCCATAGCCTCATCTTTTTTAGCAATTAGAATACTTGCTAGGCTATCTGGTAAATTGCTAGTAACTTCAATCAAAGCTTTATTGAACATATCTAAGTACTTGATTATAGAAGTTTCAATGATGGATTTGTTTTCATCAGGGTTGTCATCTTATAGGTTAGCCACTTGATTCAAATTTCTATGATCAACTATTGCATTGATGGTGGCTTCAAGAGATATAGAGAAATTATATTTCTTATCTTTCTTCTTCTTTATTCCTTTTCCTTTCCATTTTTTAGAGGGCTCTCCTTCTTCTCTGGAGGTAATATCAACTTTAATCCTTTTTGCCATGTCACATTTTCTTCTTCTTGTTCTTCCTTTTCTTCTTCATCAACACCATGATTGACATATACATCTCTACACGCTTTTCTTTTGATTCTTCTCTTCTTCACTGGTTTAGAATCACTAGCTTCATTATTCTTCTTTGTAACAACAGTAGTAGTGGATTCAAAGGCCTTGGATGCACCAACAGAGATCCTGGTGCAAGAGCACCCCTTCAACAAGATAAATATGCACAAGAAGGGGAAGAATAAGGCTTTAATATGTTTTTGATATTTCATGTTACCATGTAGCATTTGTATGTCATTGTCAAATGTAGCATTTTGTGTTGACATTTCATGTTTCAATATCTATCTTCCTGAGGCTAGTATTTAGCATCATGGATAATAGCAGACGGTTGGGTTATGTGCAGGATTAAATAAAATGTGTTGTATTATCTGATGTTTTGCTATCTTATGCAAAATGGGTGCCATGTGATTAATTAGGGCTTTTTGTTATAATCTTGTTTTATGCAAAATCCTAAAAACAAAGGAGAGAGGAGTCCATAAAAAAATAGGGAAGGTGGTCGAGGAATAGGGAGTTCTTCCACCTTTAGAATTATAAAAGGTAGGAATCTTTGTAAGCAACCTGTGTTTAGAAAATTTGGAATGAAGAAATAGTAATTATGTCAACTGTGTTACAAATTCTGGATTCTATGTATATTATCTGTATATAATTGTTTTGTATTTAATTTAGTTTCTTTGTTGTCGAAATGCACGATTAAATCCATTGCACTAGTGGATTTATGTGAAATTAGTGGAATGGGTTGTGTACATTAGTTTTTGTGTGTTTTCCTTTTGTTTGATGGGCATGACAGAATAGAAATTGCAGAATCCTTTGTAGAGGAAGTTATTCGGCAAGAAATTCAAATATACATTTTATGTATATCCATCTATTGTATGCCGGAGATAGTCTGTGAGTATGTCACATTTGCATGCAAGTGTCATCCTATGTGTATCCTGTGAAGAATGGTATGTATAAAGGTCTTTCTCAGTTGAGTTTGTATTGTTTGCTAGATATACAACTCCTGCATATATCACAAATGTATGAAGGTACATTTCCTGTGTATATTGTTGTCGCATATGACTATCACCTTGTATATGTCTTGTGATGAAATGCATGTGTAAAAGTCCATTCAGGTTAAGTTTATAATCATTCATTGAATATAAAATTCCTTTGTATATTGCTAATGTACCCGAGTACATTCTGTGTGTATCCTGCAACTGTATGTAAAAGTCTGTTATCTGTGTATATCGCCAAAGTATATCAGGCAGACAATTCCTGTGTGAGTCAAAATGGTTTGAGGAGATACATTTCCTATGTATATGTATATTGTATGTCGCAAACAGTTTGTGAGTATATTGCTATTGTATGTGAGTGTCAGTTTGTGTGTATACTACAATCGCATATCATGATTGAATGTTGTGAAGATACAATGAAAATATACATTTCATATGGATACAAAAGATGACCTACTAAAGTGATGAACAGAATGTATGTTGCAAAAGCATGTCTCTAATGTACATTCATATGATGTAAAGGGTTAGATGCAAAGAGTGACTGGTTGAACTCGAAGAGAGAACCGGCAATAGGAAGTCAAGCAATGTATGTTCAAAGTGAATGAAGATATCGGTGTACGAAGAGCATCTGGTGAATGAAATATTTTTGAGCCTACAGTATGTGTTCTTGCCGATCAGGGTGACAACTGAAAGTGTCACTGACGGAGAGTTTATCGATATGATAAGTCATCAGAGTGAGTGGTGCATTGGTGGGAGAATTCTTGAGTGAACCGATAGTGTAATGTGTTGCTGATAGAAGGAAGTATCGTGACTGCGGAGTTCTAGGGATTTGAGATAATTGCTTGGAGCTCTGCATCAAGTGGTATCAAAGCCAAGGAGTATCCTTTGGGTAGAAGAAGAAGACAAGATGTCAGACGATGAGGGGTCTCAAGAGTACCCAACAAAGATGACCAACTCTGAGTTGGCGGCCTTAGTGCGAAAGCAAATGGCATAGAGTAGAACAACTCGAGCTCAGAATCAGGCTTTGAAAGAAGAGGTAGAGAAGTTGAGGGATAGAGTAAAGAAAGGCGAAGAAGATTATGGTAAGCGAGAAGATAGGGATGAAGAGGAGATCCCTAAGCAGGAAGAGATAGAGGTTACTGCAGACCAGAGACCCTTACTTAATTCCCTCAAGTCCATGGAGAGGAGGACCATGGATATGAAAATAGACTTGCCAGTGTTTATAGGAAAAATGGAACTTGATTCAGTGATGGAGTGGGTAGACTTCTTGAATAACTTCTTTGAGACTGAGGAAATACCAGACCACCAAAGGGTGAAGATGGATCAATCCAAAATGAAAGGGGCTGCACTAACTTGGTGGAACTTCATCCAAGATGACAGGGTGAAAGAGGGAAAGAGTAGAGTTGCAACATGGAAGAAGATGATGGCTTTAGTGAAGGAGGCCTATGTTCCATTAGATTACAATATCCAATTACATAAAAGGAAACAAAACTTGAAGCAGAAAGAATTAGATGTCAGTTCATACACTGAAGAGTTCATGAAACTATGTGTCAAAACAAAGGTAAAGGAGAATGAAGAAGAGAAGGTGGAAAGGTACCTCAATGGATTGAGGTTTGCCATACAAGAAGACATAAATCTGCATAACCCAAAGACAGTCCAAAAGTACTATCAATTGGCACTCAAGGTGGAAGAGAAATTCAAGAGAAAACAAGAACAAAATAGTAGAGGAAGATGGAGATAGCAGAGGGGAGGAAGAAGTCCTTTCAGAGGCAGAGGAAATGGATTTGGATTCCAAGGTGAATCAAACCAAGAGAGCAACAAAGGAGACAACAGTCAAATCCAAGGGGGAAGTTACAATCAAAGAGGAAACTTTAGGGGTAGAAGACCACCGTTTAGAGGAAGTTCTCAAGGCAGAGGACCTATCAGATGTTACAATTGCAATCAAGAAGGCCATATAGCCAGAAGATGTCCAAGAAAGGCAACAAGTTCAATGGGAGAAAGAAAGATAAATCTATTCCAAGAATCTGATTGTCAAAGTGTGGCAAGGTTCAACACTTTTCAAAGTGTGATTGCTCCTGACAGTTATGGATACCCTAAGAAAGGAGAATCTTTGATGATGAGGAGAGCAATGACCACCGTAAAGGTGCCTAACAAAGAACCCCCACAAAGGAAGTCACTCTTCAGAACTACTTGCAAGGCAGGAAGAAAGGTATGTAAAGTTCTGATTGACTCCAGATCCACTAAAAATTTTGTGTCAATTGAAATGGTAGAAAAGCTTAATCTTAGAAGACTGCCACATTCTTGCCCATATAAGATCTCATGGCTCACCCAAGGTCAGCAAATAGTTGTGGAAGAATAGGCTTGGGTGGAGTTTCAAATTGGACCATACAAAGATAGGTTATTGTTTGACATTGCCAAGATGGATGCTTGTCATCTCCTATTTGGAAGACCATGGCAGTATGACTTGAAAGCACACCATGATGGAGTGAGAAAGACATATTCAATCACCAAGGATGGTAAGGTGATAGAGTTGCTACCATTGATGGAGACTGAGGTGGAATCAAAAGGGAAAGAAGTCAAGGCGATGATGGTAGAAGGAAAACAATTCATGAAATAGATAGTAGAAGAAGGAGCAATGGCATATGTTATAATTCCATGCCTAAAGGTGAACAAGGAATAGCAGCAAGAAGTCAAGGGAGAGAAGAGGCAAAAGTTCATAAATTTGGCTATCCAAGAGCTATTGGACAAACACAAAGGCATCATCTCTGAGGGAATACCAAGGTCCCTACCACCTATGAGGGACATTAGCCATTGCATAGATCTAATCCTAAGATCTACACTTCCAAACAAAGAAGCATACAAGCTTACCCTAGAATAGAATGCAGAGGTAGCAAGGCAGATTGAGGAATTGTTGGAGACAGGTCTAATTGGCAAGAGCTTAAGTCCATGTGCAGTACCAGCTGTACTAGCACCAAAGAAGGAAGGCACTTGGAGACTTTGTACTAATTCAAGAGCTATCAACAAGATAACAATCAGGTGTAGGTTCCCAATCCCTAGGATAGAAGATTTGCTTGATTGCTTGGGGCATGCTAAATATTTCTCAAAAATAGATTTAAAGAGTAGCTATCATCAGATTAGGATTAGACCAGGAGATGGATGGAAAACTGCATTCAAGACCAATGAGGGTTTATATGAGTGGAAGGTCATGCCTTTTGGTTTGTCCAACGCCCCTAGTACCTTTATGAGGTTGATGAATGAGGTCTTGAGGGAATTCATGGGAAAGTTTGTCATAGCATATTTAGATGACATCCTGATTTTTAGTAATGCAAGGGAAGAGCACCTCAACCATTTAGACTTGGTCCTCAAAACGTTACATGAAGAGCAGCTAATGATCAACTTAGGAAAGTGTTTGTTCATGCAGGAAGAGATCATCTACTTGGGATATGTCATCTCACATAACAAACTGAAAATGGATCAAGAGAAGGTAAGTGCCATATTATCTTGGCCAACTCCTAAAACCTTGAGTGATGTTAGAAGTTTCCATGGGTTAACAACCTTCAATAGGAAGTTTATAAAAGGGTTTAGTCATGTTTGTGCACCCATGCTTGACACCATAAAAGGAGGACAGAAGTGCAGATTCACTTGGACAAAGGAGGCAGATGATTCATTTGAAACATTCAAGAAGAAGGTGGCAGAGTAGCCAGTCCTTGCACTTCCTGACTTCAATAAGATTTTCTAGGTAGAATGTGATGCAAGATGCATGGCAATTGGAGCCATACTCAATGAAGAAAGTAGGCCTATTGCATTTTTCAATGAAAAACTAAATGATGCAAAGAAGAGATACTCATCATATGATTTGGAGATGTATGATCTAGTACAGTCACTCAAAAGGTGGAGGCATTACTTGATGCCAAAAGAATTCATAGTGTTCACAGATAACTAGGCCCTTAGTTTTATAAATAGTCAAGAGAAGCTGAACCATAGACATATGAAGTGGGTGGAGACTTTACAAGCTTTCACCTTCACACTCAAGCATAGGAAAGGGGTTAAGAATAAGGTAGCAGATGCTTTGAGCAGGAGGGCTCTAACCATCAATCAGATCCAGTTGGAGAGTGTTGGCATTGACTGTTTGAAGGCCATGTATGATCTTGATGAAGATTTTGGAGAGATATACCAGGTATGTACTTCCTTTGGTGATAAATATCATGCTGAGTTCTCTGAATTTCTGATCCAAGATGGATTACTTTTCAAGGGTGGATAGTTGTGTATTCCCAGATGTTCTATGAGAATAAATATCATTCGAGAGAAACATTGTGGGGCCATGGAAGGACATTTTGGTCTGGATAAGAATTTTGATCTTGTGAAGAGACATTACTATTGGCCCAAGTTACAGTCAGATGTGAGAAAATTTGTGGAGGCATGTGTGATATGTCAGAAGGCAAAACGGAGATCCACTAATGCAGGTTTGTATTAGCCACTATCCATTCCTTCTAGGCCGTGGGAGAGCATAAGCATGGAATTTGTATTGGGTTTGCCTAGGACAAGGAAAGGATATGATAGTGTTTTTGTTGTCGTAGACAGATTTAGTAAAATGACACACTTTTTGCCATGCAAAACCACTTGTGATGCTTCATATGTTGCTGATCTATTTTTCAAAGAGATAGTGAGGATACATGGATTGCCATTGAGTATAGTATCAGTTAGAGATGTGAGATTTATTGGCCACTTTTGGAGGACTCTTTGGAAGAAGCTTGGAACCAATTTATCCTTCTCATTAGCCTACCATCCTCAAACAGATGGTTAGACTGAAGTGGTTAACTATTCATTGGGAAATCTGTTAAGGTGTTTGATAAGGCAGCATGGAGAGAAGTGGGATAATATCCTACCACAAGAACAATTTTCCTATAATGACACCATCAATAGGAGTATAGGGAAGTCATCTTTCTAGGTGGTATATAGTATTCATCCAAGAGGTATTTTGGAGTTGTGAGATCTGCCTATAGGAGAGCCTATTAGTGCAGATGGAGAAGCTTTTGCATCAGCCATTAAGGAGGTTCATGATCAAGTCAAGAAATAGCTTCAACAAACTACATTGAAGTACAAAACATATGCTGATAAGAAGAAGAGGCATGTATAGTTTGATGTTGGAGATTTGGTGTGGGTTAATCTGAAGAAGGAGAGGCTCCCAAAAGGTAAATATACCAAGCTAATGCAGAGGAAGATTGGACCATGTCAGATTTTGAAGAAATGTGGGCAGAATGCTTATGAGATCTAACTTCCTCCTAATCTTGGATTGTCACCCATTTTCAATGTATGTGATTTGACTCCATACAAGCCAAATATAGAAGTAGAACATAAACCATTGTAGGATGCAGCAGATGATGATATTCCTAAGCATGATCCACCAAAATTGAAAAAGATATTAGACTCAAGAGTGACAAAAAAGACAAGGGACAAAGAGTACATGGAGTACTTGGTAGCTTGGCATGGGAAAACTATTTCAGAGGTAGTTTAGATGACTGAAGATCAGATTACAAAATATGATGCAGACTTTCAAACCCTGATCTCAATTGGGCTTGAGATCTCTTCTCCTGGGGAGTATGGTGCAGGAGCACCCCTTCAACTAGATAAATATGCACAAGAGGGGGAAGAATAAGGCTTTAATATGTTTTAGATATTTCATGCTACCATGTAGAATTTGTATGTCATTGTCAAATGTAGCATTTTGTGTTGGCATTTCATGTTTCAATATCTCTCTTCCTGAGGCCAGTATTTAGCATCATGGATAATAGTAGACAGTTGGGTTATGTGTAGGATTAAATCAAATGTGTCATATTTTCTGATGTTTTGTTGTCTTATGCAAAATAGGTGCCATGTGATTAATTAGGGCTTTTTGTTATAATCTTGTTTTATGCAAAATCCCAAAAATAGAGAGAGGAGTTGGTAACAAAATAGGGAAGGTGGTCGAGGAATAGGGAGTTCTTCCACCTTTAGAATTATAAAAGGTAGGAATCTTTGTAAACAACCTGTGTTCAGAAAAGTTGGAATGAAGAAATAGTAATTATGTCAAGTGTGTTACAAATTCTAGATTTTGTATAAATACTCTGCATATCGAATTATTCTATGTATATTATTTGTATAGAATTGTTTTGTATTTAATTTAGTTTCTCTGTTGCCGAAATGCACAATTAAATCCATTCCACTAGTGGATTTCTATGAAATTAGTGGAATGGGTTGTGTACATTAGTTTCTGTGTGTTTTTCTTTTGTTCGATGGGCATGACAGAATAGAAATTGCAAAATCTGTTGTAGAGGAAGTTATTCAGCAAGAAATTTGAATATACATTTTATGTATATCCATCCATTGTATATCGAAGATAGTCTGTGAGTATGTCACATTTGCATGCGAGCGTCATCTTGTGTGTATCTTGTGAAGAATGGTCTTTCTCAGTTGAGTTTGTGTTGTTCGCTGGATATACAACTCCTGCATATATCACAAATGTATGAAGGTACATTTCCTATGTATATTGTTGTTGCATCTGAGTATCACCTTGTATATGTCCTGTGACAAAATGCATGGGTAAAAGTCCATTCAGGTTAAGTTTATGATCATTCGTTGAATATATAATTCCTTTGTATATCACTAATGTACCCGAGTACATTTCGTGTGTATCCTATAACTATATGTAAAAGTCCATTATCTGTGTATATCGCCAAAGTATATTGGGTAGACAATTCCTGTGTGAGTCGAATTGGTCTGAGGAGATACATTTCCTGTGTATATGTATATTGTATGTTGCAGACAGTTTGTGAGTATATTGCTATTGTATGTGAGTGTCAGTTTGTGTGTATACTGCAATCATATATCGTGATTGTATGTTGTGAGGATACAACAAAAATATACATTTCATATGGATACAAAAGATGACCTGCCGAAGTGGTGAACATAATGTATGTTGCAAAAGTTTGTCTTGAATTTACATTCGTATGATGTAAATGGTTAGATGCAAAGAGTGGCCGGTTGAACCAAGAGAGAGAACCGACGATAGGAAGTCAAGCAATGTATGTTTGAAGTGGATGAAGATATCAGTGTAAGAAGAGCATCGAGTGAATGAAATATTTTTGAGCCGACAGTATGTGTTCTTGCCGATCGGGGTGACAACTGAAAGTGTCACTGACAGAGAGTTTATTGGTATGATAAGTCATTGGAGTGAGTGGTGCATCGGTGGGAGAATTCTTGAGTGAACCGATAGTGTAATGTGTTGCTGATAGAAGTATCATGACTATGGAGTTCCAGGGATTTGAGATAATTTTCTGGAGCTCTGCATCAGATCCTAGTTGTCCTTCTAGTGCTAGGTGTAGGCTCAATTTTCTTCTTTTGCTCCTTTGCAACTCTAACCTCTTCAGCTACTTTCCTCTTAACTTTGACCTATTGTAAAAATTCCCTGGGTATGCCTACCCTCTCTACAAACTCCTCAACCATCTTTTGTACTTTCTTCTATGATTTAGGCTTGCTTTGTTCCAAATGGATTTCCATATACTTTTCCTTGAAAGTTCCAAACCTTTCTTCTGTTGTGTCATGAGGTTCAAGCTGAGCATCAATTTAGACAAACCAACCAATGTGTCTTTTGAGACCTCATAACCCATCTCTAGAATCCAAATAGTCCTAGGTTCCACTGCTTCCATTAAGTACTCATCCTTAGTCACCATAAAGACAATGCCTTTTTTCATATTTCTCAACCACTTTTCTAGGAAATCTAACCCTAGCTTGCATCTTTTTCTAGAAAACTTTGAAATAGCCCCACAGGGCTGCATTTTGAGCACTAGTACCACCAATTCTCTATACAAGTGGTCCCTAATCTGAATTGCCACTAGAATGTCTATTAACCATACAACATTTTGTACATCAAGTAGCTCTCACAGGATGTAAAATAATAGATAGATAATAAGAGTACCGAACATAAATGGGTACTTAGACTCCTTTGTCTTCTTCAAATTATCTAGCAATTGCTACGAAAGGAGTTCACACAAATCATAATTAACATTCTCATTTAACATCTGATGTATAGTGTATATGCTGGTGGCAGATACAAAGTTTTCTCTATTATTGAAGTATATCTTATAGCCAATCATCTGATGCATACTTCACTGCTGGATCTTCAATGTCATTAAATGTTAGAGCTATCTTATAAAACTTCTCTCCTATAAGCTTCATGACCATATCAGTCTTTATAGATTTAAAAACTGGTATAGTTCTGAAGGATGGTAACCCTTTCACAACCTTAATGGCTTCCTTGCTAATTATATGGGGAACATCCAACCACATAAATTTATCATGTATTCTACTCAATACATATCTCACCGAAGCATTTTCATAGAAAAAAATAGGAAAACTATTCCCTACATTCAATTTTTTCTCAACTAGGGAACTGAATTCTGGTTTCAAATTGTAGTCATCACCATTTAATTCATTGAACCAAACATGCCACTAGTTTGACATGATTATACTCTTTCATATTAACATGAACATAAGCCCTAATATCTTCATTATGTATCACACCATAGTGTTGCAAGTATGGGCCTAATTGGTGTTTTCATTGATGTCAACATACTTCTATTGCATTAATGATAAGGATTGGATGAACTGTGTGCTGAGGATATTAAGAAAATTAGTCTCAATCAGGAATAGTAAAGAATAGTGATGACAACAAGGTAAAAGTACAAGATAGGATGAGGATCAGGGGATACAGTTTAAAGGGTTTGTAGATATGTGTCTTAAGGTGGTCTAGTAGATATTTTAGAGGTCCACATGAAGATCTGAAGAAGTTGTGGCCGCTCAAGTAAAATTGGTTCCGACAGATGTTCAGTGGTGACATAGTGATACAGTTAGGTCTGGTGAGATCCAGAAATGCATTATCCTATTCTATGGATTTGAGGGAGTGTTGAGGAAGTCTTTGTGAAGTATCAAGTTGATTGGTTCATGGTTTGAAGGTCCACAAGCATCTATTCCTTTGTAATAGTTATGACAGATTGTGTTCTTGAGGTTCTAGATGAAGGGGAGAAGGATTTTAGTAAGCAGATGAAGTGTGGATGTTCTTGGTGATTTAGGCAAGCTTGTGGAGGTCTTTGGATCGTTTCCAATTCATGTTGGTGGTCCACATTGAAGTTGGAGCTTGCAAATGAGGAATAACTTTTGGATGATGGTGTTCTTCCTATGATTGGCTAACCAGATGAGTTACACATCCTGCGAATGTTCTTGTTGATGTTTGCTAACTTAGATGATCATTCCTAAGTTGATGTCTTGTATAAATAAGGGATTGCGAAGTCATTTCAAGGGTGTCCTTGTGGAGATGTGTGTGTGGTAGCGAGGAGGAGAGAGAAAGGTAGAACATAAGTATTGGGCTTAAATGGAACTGATTCAAGCATGGTGAAGATGCTATTTTCCAATTCAAGTAGGTGATACTTATTTCTTTGTAGACAATGTGTCTCTTGTAGGCAGTGAGCCTCTTGTGAGCAGTGTGCTCAGGCAGTGAGCCCTAATTGACATGTGTCATTTTATTCTTTCTATTCTTCTAACAGAGAATACAATCTTGGGTTAATCACCTCGTGGTTTTTCCCTTAACTAGGTTTTCCATGTTAAAATCTTGGTGTCTCATGTGTTAATGTGTTTCTACTCTTGATTTGTTGCATTGTGTTTCCATAATTGATTTACTATTATGTTGTTGAATAACAATGTGGAGTTAAGTGTTTAAATTGGAAGAAAGTTTTGGACAACTGATTCACCCCCCCTCTCAGTTGTTTGCCCTAAATCTAACAATTGGTATCAGAGCCAAGTTCCTCTAAAAGGAGCTTAACCACTTGAGGAGATCCAGGATGTCTTCCTACAAGAAGGATAGTCCGAAGTTTGATGGAACAAATTTTAATCTGTGGAAAGGTCGCATGAAGTGTCACTTGCAATGTATGGGAATGGCATACTAGATCATGGTTACAACAAAGTATACTCCTCCACAGGGTGGTTCAAAAGCACCAAATGAAATCACAGTTGCTGAAAACAATCTACAAACTATAGAAGCTCTTCTAAGCGCATTATCTAAATCAGAGCTTTCAAATGTTATTGACCTACCAACTCCTTTTGAGATTTGGGAAAAACTGAAACTTTTGCATGAAGGAGACAAGTATGTTAAATGTGCAAGGTTACAAAGTCTGAAAGGAAAATTCAAAAATTTGAAGATGAGAGAAGATGAAAATATCACTACTTGTATGCCAAGAGTAAATGAGCTTGTTTGTGGAATTAGAAATGTTGGTAGAGTCTTGGATGAAAATGAGATTGTTGGAAAAATTCTCAGATCCCTTCTTATAAAATCAAGGTTGTTGCCATTGAAGAATTCAGAGCCCATACAACTGTCACAAGAGATCAATTGGCTGGCAAATTGATTGGATTTGAAATGACCAAATTTGGAGATGATCCCCCCAAGACTGAATCTGCATTCAAAGCTAGTGCCTCTGTAAAAGGGAAACAAAGGTTTGATCCAGGAGAGAACTCATCAAGGAAACTGTCATGGTATGAAAAAGCAAGAAAAGACCTAGAAGAAGAAGTAGAAACTGCTCAACTTGAAGCCCTTATTGCAAAGAGGCTACCAAGAGGATCTTGTAAGTATGAAGGAAAATTGCCTTTTAAGTGTTTTAACTACAATAAGATTGGTCATTTTGCCTCAAGATGTCTGGAAAGACTTTCAAGGACAAATCCTAACAAATCAAGGTTCCAAAAGAATTGTTACTATGTTCATGAAGAAGATGATAATGAAGGAGTAACAGATGATGAATCAGAGATAGGAAACAAATCTGGAAGTGAATGGGTGTTTATTGTCATCAAGGAAGAAGAACCAATATCCTCTATATCTATAAATCTTAAAGTTCTAGAAAGAGCTTTGGCTGCCCAAGTTGAAGAAAAGGATGACTGGGTCATTAACAATGGATGCTCTCACCATATGACAGGTGACAAAAACAAATTCATAGATTTGGAAAGGTATGAAGGAGTGGTAAAGTTTGGTGATAATTTTGCTAGTAGAATCAGAGGAAGAGGTACTATTTCTTTTGATGGAAGGAACAAAAATGTTAAAGTACTATATGTTGAAGGATTGAAACACAATCTTCTCAGTGTTGGATAGTTGGTGGACAAAGGCTATGATCTTTGATTCAAGAATGTAAAATGCAAGATCTTTGAAAGTTCTAGAATAGAGATTGCATCCGGTACTCAAACTAAAGGTAATATCTTTCACTTGGTTGGTACTGGTAAAAGTTGCTTATTTGTTCAATTTGATCAGAGTTGGTTATGGCATAGGAGGATGTGTCATGTGAATTTTGATAATATCATCAAGATAAGTAATATTCAGGCTATAAGAGATCTTCCAAAATTGGTGAAACCTACTAATGCTTGTACAAAGAATGTCAGTTGGGTAAGCTGAGCAGAGTCACATTCAAAAGTAAAGAGTTGTCTTCTACCAGATTATTGGACTTAGTTCATACTGATCTTTATGGTCTGGCAAGAATAAGGAGTGTGCAAGGTGATAGATACTTCATGTTACTAATTGATGACTATTCTCGGATGATGTGGGTAACCTTTCTAAAAGAGAAATCAGAAGCTCTTCAGAAATTCAAGATATTCAAGGCTATGGTAGAGAATGAAATCATATTAAAATTGAAATGTCTAAGGTCTGATAGAGGTGGAGAATTCACATCCGGTGAGTTCATAGAGTTCTATGAGAAACATGGAATAAAAGTACAGTTATCTGCTCCTAGGAATCCACAACAGAATGGAGTAGTGAAGAGAAAGAACCAGACCATCCAGGAAGCATCTAGGACCAGGATGATGGAAGCAAATGTTCCTCAGATCTATTGGAGAGAAGCTGTCTTCATTGCAGTCTATACTCTCAATTGAGTTCAAATTAGAAGCAATACTGGCAATACTCCTTATGAACTTTGGTTTGGCATCACTCCTACTATGAGGTATTTCAGAGTTTTTGGTAGCAAATGTTACATTAAAAGAGATGAAGATCTAGGAAAGTTTGATGCTAGAAGTGATGAAGGAATGTTCTTGGGTTACTCTACTCAAAGCAAAGCATACCAGTGTTATAACAAGAGATTGAGAAAGATAATAGAAAGTACAAATGTGAAGGTTGATGAGCGAATTGAGAAACCCTCAAGGTTTTATGAATATGATGAAGATGATCAGAATGGTGTTCTAATTCAAGGAACCCAAGCCTCCTCTGTAAGTCAGATTCAAACTAATCTGGTAAATTAGGAAGAAGAGACGAGTTTCAATGAGCCTAATCAAGAATCAGAAGTGCAAGAATTTCCCAAAGTTCCCAGGTATGTAATACTGAACCGCTCTAAAGATCAAATCATAGGTGATAAAAACAAAGGAGTACAAACAAGAAGGAGAATTGCTCAAAATTCATAAGAGTATTGTCTAATTTCAAAGATTGAATCTAAGACAGTGAATGAAGCTTGCAATGATGAAAACTGGACTAAAGCAATGGAGGAAGAGCTGATGCAAATTGAGAAAAATCACACTTGGGATCTTTTTCCCAGACCTAGAAACAAGAATGTGATTGGAACAAAATGGGTCTTCTAGAACAAACTGAATGAAGTTGGTGAAGTAATAAAAAATAAAGCCAGATTGGTCTGCAAGGGTTACTCTCAAATAGAAGGAGTTGATTTTGAAGAAACTTTTGCTCCAATGGCAAGAATTGAAGTAGTCAGATTATTTCTTGCTTTTGCTACCTTCAAGGATTTCAAGGTATATCAGATGGATGTCAAGTCTGTCGTCCTAAATGGTGACTTGGAAGAAGAAGTGTACATAGACCAACCAGATGGATTTCAATTGTCTGATCATTGTGATATGGTCTGCAAGTTGAAGAAAGCACTGTATGGACTGAAGAAAGCCCTAAGAGCCTGGTATGAAAGATTGGATAAGCATCTTTTGAAGATTGGTTTCAACAAAGGTATTACTGACAGTAATTTATATTTAAAAATTGATCATGAAAACATCTTGATTATTGAAGTGTTTGTTGATGATATCATTTTTGGAGGAAGAGATAGTATGTGTAAAACTTATGTAAATCAAATGAAAAGTGAGTTTGAGATGTCCATGCTTGGTGAAATTAATTTCTGCTTGGGTCTGCAAATCACTCAAACAAAGTAAGGAATTTTCATTTCTCAGACCAAATATGTGAAAGAATTGTTGAAGAAATTTAGGATGGAAGACTCAAAACCAATGAATACTCCCATGGCAACTAGATGTAAACTGAGAAAAGATGATGATTCTCCTAAGGTTGATCAAACAAAGTATAGGTCAATGATTGGAGGACTATTGTATCTCACTCAAACTAGACCAGACATTATGCAGGTTGTTGGTCTTGTTGCTAGATTCTAGGTGGATCCTAGAGAATCTCATGTCATGGCAATTAAGAGGATTTTTAGATATCTAAAAGGGACAATTGAGTATGGTCTGTGGTATCCTAGAGATCATGATTTCTCTCTTCATGCATATAGAAATGCAGATTGGGCAAGAGATGTGGATGACCGGAAGAGTTCCAGTGGTGGAGCATTCCTTTTGGGGAAGAGATTCGTTTCTTGGCTAAGCAAGAAACAAGAGGCAATATCTCTATCCACAACTGAAGCATAATATATTGTAGCAGCAGGTAGTTGCACTCAAGTTTTGTGGATGAAACAGATGCTAAGAGATATCAAAGTAGAGTATGAGGAACCTCTCACAATCTTCTATGATAATTCAAGTACAATAAATATATCTAAAAATTCGGTGTTGCATTCTAAGACTAAACACATATCCATCAAGTTTTACTTTTTGAGAGAGAAAGTGAACAAGAATGAAGTTAGATTGGAGTTTGTGCCTTCCAAGGATCAGATTGCAGACATCTTTACTAAACCTCTGCCTAAGGACTCTTTTGAATATCTTAGGGAGATGTTAGGGGTTATTACCCCTCCGGTGATGAACTAAGGTGCACTAATGTGCATTAGTCTAGTGGATATCACAGTCACATCGTGTGGTCCAGATTGATACTGGGGAGCTGCTACTCTGGGGGAGCAGCAGGTATGATTCTAAAGTGGTGGAATTGAAAGTATGTGCCCTTTGCTATTGATGTCAAAGGGGGAGAGAAGACATGTGAAAAACAAGTGGTTGCTGATCAAAGGGGGAGCAATAAAGGGAGAGAAGACATGTGAATGGTTGTTCCTGATAGGGGGGTTGTGACAGTGAGGAGAAGTTCTTGTCTTGATGGTCAAAACAGTTTTTCACATCATATGTTGCCATCAATGACAAAGGGGGAGATTGTTACAAGTATGGGCCTAACCAGTGTTATCATTGATGTCAACATACTTCTATTACATTAATGATAAGGATTGCATGAACTGTGTGCTGAGGATATTAAGAAAATTAGTCTCAATCAGGAACAGTGAAGAACACTGATGCCATCAAGGTAAAAGTCCAAGATAGGATGAGGATTAGAGGATGCAATTTAAAGGGTTTTTAGATATGTGTCTTAAGGTGGTCTAGTAGAGATTTTAGAGGTCCACATGAAGATCTAAAGAAGTTGTGGCTGCTCAAGTAAAACTAGTTCTGGTAGATGTTCAGTGGTGACAGAGTGATACAGTTAGGTCCGGTGAGATCCAGAAATGCATTATCCTGTTCTATGGATTTGAGGGAGTGTTGAGGAAGTATTTGTGAAGTAGCAACTTGATTGGTTTGTGGTTTGAAGGTTCGCAAGCATCTATTCCTTTGTGACAGTTATGACAGACTGCGTTCTTGAGGTTCCAGATGAAGGGGAGAAGGATTTCAGTAAGCAGATGAAGTGTGGATGTTCTTGGTGATTCAGGCAAGATTGTGGAGGTCTTTGGATCATGTCCAGTTCGTGTTGGTGGTCCGCATTGAAGTTGGAGCTCACAAATGAGGAATAACTTCCAGCTAATGGTGTTCTTCCTGAGATTGGCCAACCGGATGAGTTAGACATCCTACAGATGTTCTTGTTGATGTTTGCCAACTTAGATGATCATTCCTAAGTTGATGTCTTGTATAAATAAGGGATTACGAAGTCATTTAAGGGTGTCCTTGTGGAGATGTGTCTGTGGTAGGGAGGAGGAGAGGGAAAGGTAGAACAAAAGTATTGAGCTTAAATGGAACTGATTCAAGCATGGTGAAGATGCTATTTTCTAGTTCAAGTAGGTGATACTTATTTCTTTGTAGATAGTGTGTCTCTTATAGGTAGTGAACCTCTTGTGAGCAGTGTACTCGAGCAGTGAGCCCTAATTGGCATGTGCCATTTTGTTCTTTCTATTCTTCTAACAGAGAATACAATCTTAGGTTAATCACCCCATGGTTTTTCCCTTAACTGGGTTTTCCACGTCAAAATCTTGGTGTTTCATGTGTTACTGTGTTTCTGCTCTTGATTTGTTGCATTGTGTTTCCAAAATTGATTAGCTATTATGCTACTGATAACAATGTGGAGTTAAGTGTTTAAATTGGAAGAAAATTTTGGACAACTGATTCACCCCCCTCTCAGTTGTCTGCCCTAAATTTAACACATAGGACACATCAAAGAATGTGCAATCCGGATCTATTTCCATCAATTTTAATGGATGCTTTTTGAACTTAGGTCTAGGCCTATCTAATACATCAAATGTTGGGAATTAAGGTGTCTCAACCTTGGAAATTCCTTATATTTCTACATTGCATTTATTTATTATTTGTGTATTGTATTAATTGGGTGCAAATCCTATGTTCTCATATTGTGGGAGTTGGCACGATGTTGTGTCATCCTACATGGCATATGACCACATGTAATTTTGTCCTCACATGAGGAGATAGGTGTCCCACTTAGTGGTAGGAATGTTTTTCAATGTGTCAACATCTTGGATGTTGTGTAAGGGAATATTGACTGTAACAGTCATGACATATTCCTATGATGAAGTTATGACATGTAAGAGTCAGAAATAAGAGATTCTATGATAGGTGAAGACATGTGTTGAAGAGCATATTTGAAAAAGGCATTTTTGGGTACCCCAAGGTGGAGTATGACATGTTGTAAGTGAATATGCTATTTATAGCCTGTGTATAACAGATTCTCTTACAACTATAAGTTATGATAGCTATGATAGATTCTATGATGGATGTGAGTTGTAAGAGCATCTGTCATAGCCCATTTTGGAAATAGGTGACCTCCTTGGGATGGGGTGACTTGACAAGTGTCAGGAGAATCCTACAGAGTTTGACAAGTGTCCATAGGCATGGGTTTTGGGTCATGAGGCCATGTTGGATGCCCATCCCTATGTGGAGCCATTTCTGCCTTGTATATTCTATATAAACATGTGCTTTTGAGAGGAGATGTACTACATGTTTGACAAGTACTATTATGCTACCAGTTTGTCTCTAGATACGAGTGTTAAAGATTCATGAGAGTTTACATTGCAAGTGTATTGTAAACCATTTTACTTTTTTTAATACATTGTGCAGGTGTTGGAGTGTGGGGTTTTTCACCCGATAAGGGTTTTCCCCACGTATATCTTGTGTATCTCTTCTTCTGTCTCACTTTCTTGTTTATGTGTTTGCTTCAATATCTTTGTTAGTGGGTTTAATATTGTTGTAATAGTAAGGATAAATTGAATTTGCACTCTCCTCCTCTCATTAGATTAGTGTAGGAAGCGATTTCCTCACACCTAGCTTCCTTTTAGTTGGTATCAGAGCCTGGCCAGTTTTGGTTCTAGCTGCTGGGTAGGGGTTTTTTGAGCTGAACTTAGGTTGAGTACGAGTGTTGTGTAGAGCATTTTGTATCTTGTTTTAGCAAGGAGATGGAAACCACATCCGAAAGGTTAGAAGTTGAGAAATTCAATGGCACTAATTTTGAGTTGTGGAAACTCAAGATGGAGGACCTACTTGTGGATCATGACCTATGGGAAACTGTATCCAGTGTGAAACCTACAACAATGTCACAAGATAATTGGGACCTCAAATATCGGAAGGCTAAGGGTTTCATAAGACTCTATTTAGTTGACTTTGTCCTGTTGAATTTCCATGAGGAGAAGAGCACGAAAGATCTTTGGAAGAAGTTGGGTGATGTTTATCAGGACAAGTCCTTGGTAAACAAACTTTTCCTGAAAAAGTTGTTCACTCTAAAGATGGAAGATGAAGGATCTGTTGTGGACCACATGAATTATTTCAACATGATCATTGCACAGTTGACATCTGTGGGTGTAAAAATGGAGGAGGATCATTGCATGACCCTTCTTTGTTCTCTGTTGGACTCATGGGATCATCTTGTTATGGCTATTGCAAGCACCACATCCACATTCACAATGGATGAAGTGGTATCTTTGCTGTTATCTGAAGAGATGCAGATAAAGTCTTCTGAGGCAGCCAAAGAGGCTCTTGCGGTTCATGGAAGACCCAAGGAGAAAGGGAATAAGAAGGACAAGAAAGATGAGAAGGGTAGATCCAAATCCCATGGGAGATCCAAATCTCATGGAAAGTCCAAGGCTCTCTATTGGAACTGTGGTAAACCTAGGTATTTTTGAAAGGAATGCAAAGAGGAGAAGAAAAAGAAGAAGAAAGCTCTTGATTCAGATTCTGACAAGTCACAAGATGATGGTGATGCCTTCATTACAACCCTGGCCACCCATGCATTTGATCATGTGTGGTTGATTGATTCTGGTGCATCATTCCACATGACCTTTCATCGAAGTTGTTTCACGAAATATGAAGAGTTTGATGGTGGAAGAGTGTACCTGGGTGACGACTCTCATCTGCAATTTTTTTGTTGTGGAAGAGTCTCAATCTGATTCCCTGATGGATGAGTGAAGGGGATCATTGGAGTTACGCACATTCCAGGCCTTACACAGAACCTACTTTTTGTAAGTATGTTTAATGATGCAAGTGTATAGGTTGTCTTTTCAAAGGATGGATGCAAGATGACTAGAGGATCTATGGTTCTTGCGAAGGGTACTCGAAGAGGTACTCTATTTCAGCTGGAGGCATGCACTTCATAGTGCAATAGTTCTTCTGACTCGAAGAAACAAGCTGCAGTCACTTCATCCCCACCATCTGAACGAGCAGTGAAGAAATCTATTGTAACTAGTTCTCATGGTAGTGCACATGCTATGGAAGCTAAGCTTCATGCTGAAAAGGCTATGTTATGGCATTTGAGATATGGCCACATTGGTGAGAAGGGTCTACATACCCTGAAAAATAAAAACCTCATTGAGGGGTTAAATGATTGTAATCTTGAGTTCAACTTTTGCAAACATTGCATTTATGGAAAGCAAAACCCTGTTCAATTTTACTCTAGTTCTCACAAGTCTTCAGGTGTATTGGATCTTATTCATTCTAATGTGTTTGGTCCTATTAATGTTCCTTTAATTTCAAAATCTATATATTTTTTATCTTTTATAGATGATTATAGTAGGACATGGGTTTATTTTATCAGAAGCAAGACTGAAGTCTTTAGTCAATTTAAGGAGTTTAAAGCCTTTGCTAAAAATTAAACTAGTAAAAAAATTAAGTGTTTGAGAACTGACAATGGTGGTGAGTTTTGTTCAGCAGAGTTTGATAAGTTCTGTAAAGAGCAAGGGATTGAAAGGCATAAGACAACTCCATATACCCCATAGCAAAATGGAGTTGTAGAGAGGATGAAAAGGACACTGATGAAGAAGGCTAGGAGTATGCTTAGTGGAGAAAGCCTCGAACAAAAGTTTTGGGCTAAAGCTATTGCCACTGCTTGCTATCTAGTAAACAGATCTCCTACATCAGCTCTTGTTGGTAAGACACCTATGGAGGTGTGGTCTAGTAGGAAGCCTTCAGTTAGACATCTTCATGTTTTTGGTTGTGAGGCATATGCACATGTGCCTAGGGAAAAATGGTCTAAATTCTGGAATAAAGTTGTTAAATGCATTTTCATTGGCTATGGTGTTGGTGTGAAAGGATACAAGCTTTGGGATCTGGTGGCTAAAAAAATGTTGTATAGCAGAAGTGTTATCTTCAGAGAGCTTACACCTTCTTCCATTGGTCTATAGCTAGAACAGACAGAAAAGAAAGAGGATGTGGTTCAGTTTCCCTCTGCCCCTGAGAAGACTGAACAAATAGACCCTGTGAGACCTGATGTTGAGGAGAGCTCTAGTAGCTCTGAAAGCTCAGACAAAGAAGCAGAAACTCAACCCCAGCCATTGAGGAGGTCTACACAAACAAGAAAGAAACCTGATAGGTTTGGTTATTGATTACTTGATTCTAGTTGTGCTTTTGCTTTACTTACTAACATTGATGAGCCTAGAACCGTGAAATAGGCTATGGGCATGAAAGATACGGG
The DNA here is from genome assembly GCA_027924645.1 of Cunninghamia lanceolata. NCBI lineage: Eukaryota > Viridiplantae > Streptophyta > Pinopsida > Cupressales > Cupressaceae > Cunninghamia > Cunninghamia lanceolata. The sequence goes on along the minus strand of BSBN01000877.1, from coordinate 9,071,309 downwards.
TTCCTGGAAGGAGGCCATGGAAGATGAGATGGCTTCTTTGGAAAAGAAAAAAACATGGGACTTGGTGCCTTTACCTGATGGATGAAAACCCGTTGGTTGCAAATGGGTGTTCAAGAAGAAATTCAATGCATATGGCAGTGTTCAAAAGTACAAGGCTAGATTGGTTGCGAAGGGGTATTTACAAGTGGAGGGAATTGATTATGGTGAAATTTTCTCTCCCATTGCAAATCTAACATCCATTTGATTTCTATTATCTCTTGCAGTTGCTTATGACTTAGAGGTAGAATAGATGGATGTAAAAACAACTTTCCTTCATGGTGACATGTAAAAGGTAAAGAAAATTTGGTTTGCAAGTTAAAGAAGTCTTTGTATGGTTTGAAGCAGTCTCCTAGGATGTGGTACTTGAAGTTTGATGCCTTTGTGTTGTCGAATGGATATCTGAGATTGAAATCAGATCATTGTGTGTATTACAAATTTGACAATTATCACATTCTCATTATTGCATTGTATGTTGATGATATGTTGTTGATTGGGAATTGTAAGAATATGATTTCTGATTTGAAGTCTTAGTTGTCAGCACAATTTGAGATGAAAAATCTCGTGACAACTAGGTACATTCTGGGAATGGAAATCATAAGAGACAAAGCTAATAGAAAACATTGGTTACGCCAGAGTAAGTATGTGAAGACCATGTTGGACAGGTTCAGCATGGTAGATTGTAGACCGTTGTCTGTTCCTATTTCATTAGGGACAAAGTTATCTGTTAATGATTGTCCAAAATCTCCTAATGAGATGGAGGACATGAGCAGAGGACCTTATGCTAGTGTTGTTGGTAGTTTAATATATGATATGGTCTGTACAAGACTAGACATTACCTAAGTAGTGGGAGTCCTGTTGGCAAGAGACACTATATGGAGTCATGGTTGTTGTCATTGATGGAAACAAAGGTCATCCCACATATCCGCAAGTCATGGTGTGCCTCTACCGGAAGTCAGAATGAAGACTGTTGTGGTCCGGTGAACAAGAACAGAGCATGTGGCAAGGTCTGACAGATTGGTCCAGACCTCTCAGAGGGAGTGTCTTGGTGCAGTACGGATTTGGGGAAGTCAAGAGGACTACCTTGAGTAGTATATTCCAAGGATTTAGCCTCCGGTGATGGACAAAGAAAAAGATATGAATAGTTGAGTACCGGATTCCTGAGAGACAGTGAGAACAGAGGAAGAACTGACTAACAGAGCATCAGACTATTTTCCGGATGTGTTACTGTTGATGGTAAAGGTTGTGAAGGCATGAATCATGTTTGGCCGACATGATTAATGATATCTACAAGTACATGCTTGATCCGCATTACTTGATATGCAAGGATTCAGCTGATAGATAAAAGTTTGTGTGAAGATAAACTATTCCGGGTGCCGACTAGAAAGATAATAAAATCATTAGTGCGGATATATATAGAGGATGGATTTTACTGTGAGATGTGTCATAGAAGAAGTGTATAAGCGAACAAGGAAAGAGCAGAGCAGAAATAGTAAGAAAGATCCGGTATGTGAAAGGAAAGCAGATTAAAGAATAGAGGAAAGATGAAGTGCAGCAGATCAGTGTACTGAGCCTAACCAGAACTAAACTCCAGCATATGTAGATGCTTTCAATCAGTTCAAGTACTATATAACATTCTTTTATAGACAGTGTGTCTCTTTGTAGGTAGTGTGCCTCTTGTGAGCAGTGTGCTCGGGCAGTGAGCCCTAATTGGTAAGTGCCATTTTTGTAATTCCTTATTCTTTTAATAGAGAATAATCTTTGGGTTAATCACCCCGTGGTTTTCTCCCTTAACCAGGTTTCCACGTCAAAAATACTGTGTCATGTGTTTCTCATTTCATGGTAATGTTTGTTTGTTTGATTCAATGATGCTTTGATTAATAAGAAAGTTCAAAAGAAGAAATAATTAGCATAACTGATTCACCCCCCTCTCAGTTATCAACAATTGGTATCAGAGCCAAGTTCCTCCTAATAGAGCCTAACAGCTTGAGGAAGATCTGGGAGTTCAAATGGATGCATATGGTTTAAGGGAGCAACTCAAGATTGCCCTTGAGGATCTTGAACAGTCAAACTCTGAAGTCAATGAATTAAAGGAAAGACTCAAACAGGCTGATGAATTCATGAGAGAACTAAAGGACAAATTAAGTCTCTCTATGAAAAAGAGAAAGGAACTGCTCCAACAATTGGCAAGACAAAGTGAAGAAAGCAATACAAATGAAGAATTGACTGAGAAAACCAAGTTATGTGAAAAGTTATCAAAAGAAGTCATTATGTTAAGACATGAAATGGAATCAGGAACTATAAAGTTTACTCAAGAGATTGAAGAAAAAAGAAAAGATGAAGACAATCTAAGACAATCTCTTAAAGAGAAATCAGAAGAATGCCACCAGATGGACAGGATTATCAGACATCTTGAATCTGATCTTGAAGATGCCAAAGATAATGAAGAAAAACTTGAGGATCAAATTGTCTCTCTCAAAAGAGATCTTCAAACAGCAAATGAATATAAAGAAAAATTCAAGATAAGCTCTGCCCAACTTGAAGTACTTCTTAGAAGTCAAAAGAGGACAGATGACAAGTATGGTTTGGGATATGAGAAAGGAGAAAGCTCCAGATCCGGTCAAAAGAATTTTGGATCAGAAAATCCAAGGAATAGACCTAGAAGACCTCCGGTAAGATAGCCCAATGCTCAAAGATATCCATCCTTCAATGGATACTGTCACAGCTGCAATCACTTTGGTCACAAAGCTAATCAATGCAGGAAGAGAATGAATTAGACTAATTCATCCTTCTCTGGACAGTGCTTTAACTGCAAAAGGTATGGACACAAGTCTCATGAATGCAGAAATATGCAAATAAACAAATCATTCAATGGTAGATGCTTTGCATGCAATAGAGTAGGTCATATGGCTAATCAATGTAGATAAAGAGGTTATCAGACAAATATGCAGGGAAATATTATTTGCCAAATCTATAACAGGTCCAGTCATAATGCAAAATTCTGCAGAAGTAAGAATCAGGACAGAAGAGGTCCGGTGTATAATCATAATCAAGACAAGGGTAAACAAAAGATGAATGCGGATGAAGTTAGGAATCAGATGAACAAGATCTAGGTGAAGAAAAGTTCAGAGAATGTAGAGGTTGGATCCGCACCAGACTCTGGTGCTAACATTCCTTCCAGAAATTAAAAAGTGAGCTCTGACTCAGGGGGAGACTCAAAGACAATCCTGTTCCCCCAGCCAATCAAGTGATGCCTGATGTGGCACAAGATGCCGAGCAAAGGGTTTGTAGATATAAGTCTTGAGATGATCCGGATAAGATTTCAAAGGTCCGCATGAAGATATGAAGAAGTTGTGATCAATTAAGTAAGACCTGTTCTAGGAGATGCTCCGGAATGACAAAAAATTACAAAAGGTCCGGAGAAATCTGGAAGTGCATTGTCTTATTCTGCGGATTGGACAGAGTGTTTGGGATATTCTTGTAATGTGTCATCTTGATTTGTTCATGATTGGAAGATCCGCATGATGTTCATAGATTAGGACTGATCTGGTACTCCAAGCTATTTGGATAAGGCAAACCGGAATAATGTAGGTCGAGCATTTATTGCAAACAGATATTAGGGTTTGCGAAACAATATAAGGGATTTCTCAATAATCACTTGATCATTCCACACCCAAGAAGAAGCGAAAAGCAGAGCTCTACAACTAAAATTCATCAAGTTCACCGAAGATCACTTGCAGAAGTTACTACATACAGAAATCAATCCAACTACTCCGTATAACTGAAGGCGTACAAGGTATTTTTCATTTTTAATATCTCACTGCAAATCTTTAAAAAATGGCTACTCTGAATATAGTTAAGATCTCTAATAGACCTCGTCCCACATTCAAGAAACATCCATACAAATCTTTGGAGGTAGATCCACTAGGATCCTTCTCTAGTGTTCCACATGGTGTATTGCATACGGAGGACATTAGGGTTTACATTCATGCGAATTTTGAAGACTTTGGGGATTCAAAATTGATGGATATCTATCACAAACAGTTGATAGGCGACTCCTTTGAGATTAAACCACAGTACAAAGCCATCCGGGATAAGAACTTTACACAGTGCATCCATTGCCCCTATTTTGAAGAAGATGAATGGGTCCAGTATGTACTAAGCAGAGTGCATGACAACTTTCTATGGTTGAACAAGCCCTTCAAGATCACCAAAGATGCAATTAGGGTAGTAACCGGTCTGCACTCATCCGGTGGATTACCTGTTCTCAAGTCTATCAAAAATTAGACAGTTAGTGATGCAACGGGATCTAAGTTTGACAAGAGAGCTATGACAGTTGAAGACATCACTGAACCGGATGTCAAATTTGCATCTATAATAATAGGTTACAAGATCTATCACTCCAGTAGGGAAAATTCAGTACCGGGAACTGCAATTTACACGGCCTATCAAATGCTAAAGGAGAATACAGACTATGACTTGTGTGAGCTTCTTGTAAACCAACTTTTTGAAAATCTGCAGAAGATCAAGAAGGACAAGAAAAACTCCTTCAAGTATGGCAATTTGATCCTTTGTCTCTTCTTTTATTACATGAATGAGCTTCCCGGATCCAGTGGATGGATATGGTAGAATGACAGACCGGTTGCCATCAAAATCAGAGATTATTTGCATGGACTTGGGGATGCTAAAGCAAGAAAAATAGCTCTATGGGGATATTTCAAGAACTTCCAAAGCATGATGCACGCAAGAGAAAGAATGCCCCAATCCCTTGTTGAAAATTACAAAGACACAGTATGCTTTATGGTAGAAACAGATCAGTGTCTAATGGAGGTAGTAGAACCAAGATATGTGTGGATCATGCCCATGGGGTATGAGGTGGATGAACAGATAGTGGAGCTGCATGTTCAACACATGCTAAGTCAGCCCAAAGATCCAAAGGCAGAAAGGTTTGGAACCTTTGAGGAGCTGAGTGTGAAGATCCATGTAGAACTCAGGGAACCTGAGATAAAGAGGAAGGTGAGAAAAGAAGTAGAGCATATTGCTCAAGGCCTAGGCATCCCAAAGGAGGCACTTGATGCCAACCGGGAAAAGAGAAGAAAGGCTGAGGAAGAAAAGAAAAGAGGCAGAAAAGAAAAGCAAGAAAAGTGCTCCGGTGGAAACCTCAACTTGGACCAGATCATCAAAAGGATCTACACCTGTCAGAACCAAAAGCTCAAAACCAGAAGTCCAGACATCCGGTAAAAGATCTAAGACAAAAGCCACAAGGGCTTATGAAAGCCAAAAAGATGAAGAGGAAACTGAGTCAGATGAGGGAGTAAAAGAAATAAAGAAGCAGAAGAAGAAAGGATCCAGTAAACCCTCCACAGGCCAAGACAAGGAAGAAATGGCAGAGGTAGTTGTTGAAAAGCCCACCCTGTCTCTAGAGAGTGTAATCAAGTCAGTCATGGTGGATGGAAACCTTCAACCAATGACTGAATTCTATGATGACTACAATCAGGCTAACCAAAAGATTCTGCAGGAAGCCACAGTCAAGTATTTGAACATATACAATAAGGCTTTCATTGAGATCATATCTCTAATTCCTAAAAGCCTAGAAAAGGAATTAGAAATAAGAAAGAATAATGCTCAAGCAAAAGATCTTGAGATCTGGGAGCAGATAGCTATTCAGCTATATCCTCAAATTGATCCCAAGACAATGAACATAATTTTCAAGGACTGCAAAGATGAGTTCAGGAGTAAAGCAAGAATGAATCAACTCATGCTTGGAGAGACTGACAAGGTGACCATAGAGACAGAAGAAATCCTCCGGAAGGCCTTCAAAAGGTTTAATCTTCTTGTTGTAGAGGACTTAGGTGCAGAAATAGCTGTGGACTTGGAATCATCTGCTCCGGAAGAAGTGCCCATTGAACAAACTAACATCTCTTCTTCGGCTTCTCCTATAGTCTTCGGATCCCAAGAAGAAGAGAAATTACAGGAGAAGGAAGCAGCTGTAAAAGAAAAAGAGGTTGACAACACCAAGGATAGAGAGAAAGAGAAGATTCCAACAGAGAAAACCACAACTGAAAGTGGGAAGAATGTAAAGACTCCAAAGGACAAAGCTGCAGAAGAGAAGAAACATCTGTCTCCAGCAAGAGACACTGCACAAACTGTTCAAAAGTTTCTGAGCCAGGAAACAGTAGAGATTGATGAACTGGAGCTTCTAAAAGGTCCATTCAACTTTGACTCCCTCTCTCCGGTACAAACAATGAAGATAGCTACATTTGCAAATGCCAAAGCAAATGAAAAACTCCTAAAGTCTCATATGGAAGACTGTGAGTTGATAGAGGCTGCTTCCGGAGTGCTTGAAAAGATTATGCCATCAGTCCAGATAGATCTGACAGCCTCCTCTTCCGGTAATCTCAAAACCTTAGTCAGCAGTGTTGATACACATTTTGATTCTCTAGAAAAATCAACTGAAGAAAAGGTCCGGAAGGAATTTTTGGATAAGAGATTTTCAGAAGTACTAGGATTAATTTCTAATGATAGGAGAAATATGAGTATTGGAATAAAGAGCTTAGAAAATGCTCTTAAGGATGGCAGTGACATCTACAAATTTTGCATCTCCTGGTCAAAGGCAACAACAGACATTGACAAGAAAATAAAAGAGGAACAGGACAAACTACAAAGTCTGTCTCAAAGTTTTGATCCTCTCTCTTCCTCCATAGTAAATCAAGAATGTCAAACTATTGCAATCACAAATGCAATAAAGAACTTTGAGAAGGAAAGGAAGAATATAACTAACCGGATGGGAGAACTTAGAAGGATTATAATCCCTAAGTTAGAAACTATGCATGAGGCCATCAGTGATGCTCAGACTACCGCCCAAACAAATGATCCAACAGATCTCAAGAGGGTAGAAGCTTTTGCATTTTTGTTGAGTGGTCACATTTCAATTTTGGATAGAATGAAGCAAAGTTGGGCTACAGAATTGATCCAATTGAAGACATCCTTTGCAGACATTCTTCAGTTCATGTGAGTATGTAACATACGGCTAAGTATAGTAAATTTTTGAAAATTTTGGTGTGCGGACCCTACCCTTTGCCATTGATGTCAAAGGGGGAGTGAGGAATAGTTAAAAATGAGGAATCCAACTAAGGGGGAGTTCTGGAAATTGTATATAAAGTTAGAGCATCAGCCAAGGGGGAGCATAGTGTAAACACTTAGTCATTTTTTCACTAAGTGTTGCCATCAATGCCAAAGGGGGAGATTGTTGGCAAGAGACACTATATGGAGTCATGGTTGTTGTCATTGATGGAAACAAAGGTCATCCCACATATCCACAAGTCATGGTGTGCCTCTACCGGAAGTCAGAATGAAGACTGTTGTGGTCCGGTGAACAAGAACAAAGCATGTGGCAAGGTCCGACAGATTGGTCCGGACCTCTCAGAGGGAGTGTCTTGGTGCAGTACGGATTTGGGGAAGTCAAGAGGACTACCTTGAGTAGTATATTCCAAGGATTTAGCCTCCGGTGATGGACAAAGAAAAAGATATGAATAGTTGAGTACCGAATTCCTGAGAGACAGTGAGAACAGAGGAAGAACTGACTAACAGAGCATCAGACTATTTTCTGGATGTGTTACTATTGATGGTAAAGGTTGTGAAGGCATGAATCATGTTTGGCCAACATGATTAATGATATCTACAAGTACATGCTTGATCCGCATTACTTGATATGCAAGGATTTAGCTGACAGATAAAAGTTTGTGTGAAGATAAACTATTCCGGGTGCCGACTAGAAAGATAATAAAATCATTAGTGCGGATATATATAGAGGATGGATTTTGCTGTGAGATGTGTTGTAGAAGAAGTGTATAAGTGAACAAGGAAAGAGCAGAGCAGAAATAGTAAGAAAGATCCGGTATGTGAAAGGAAAGTAGATTAAAGAACAGAGGAAAGATGAAGTGTAGCAGATCAGTGTACTGAGCCTAACCGGAACTAAACTCCAGCATATGTAGATGCTTTCAATCAGTTCAAGTACTATATAACATTCTTTTGTAGACAGTGTGTCTCTTTGTAGGCAGTGTGCCTCTTGTGAGCAGTGTGCTCAGGCAGTGAGCCCTAATTGGCAAGTGCCATTTTTGTAATTCCTTATTCTTTTAACAGAGAATAATCTTTGGGTTAATCATCCCGTGGTTTTCTCCCTTAACCGGGTTTCCACGTCAAAAATACTGTGTCATGTGTTTCTCATTTCATGGTAATGTTTGTTTGTTTGATTCAATGATGCTTTGATTAATAAGAAAGTTCAAAAGAAGAAATAATTAGCATAACTGATTCACCCCCCCTCTCAGTTATCAACAAGTCCTTAGTCGATTCATGGCTAATCCTGGATGGGTACATTGGGATGCAGTTAAGCGAGTGTTCCGATATTTGAGGGGTAATTTCAAGTATTCCATATGCTATCATGGTAATGCTACAAGACCTCCACATTTAGTTTGTATTCATGGATTTGTAGATTCTAATTGGGCAAGTGACATTGACAGTAGGAGATCCACCAGTGCCTATGTGTTCATTATGTTTGGTGGTGTAATTAGTTGGATGAGTACGCGACAACCTATGGTTTCTTTGTCCACTACTGAAGCTGAGTATATGGCTGCAACTCATGCTTGCAAGGAATCCATTTGGATTAAGAGATTGTGTTTAGATATTGGTGTTGATGCAAGTCAGATTACGATCAGTTGTGACAATCAAAGTGTGATTTGCCTTGCGAAGATTCTAACTTTCCATGCTAGAACAAAGCATATTGATGTACAGTTTCACTTCATATGAGAAATGGTAAAGGATGGGAAGGTAAATTTGGAGAAGGTAGATACTTTGAAGAATGTTGTAGATGCAATGATGAAACTAGTGGGCATAAAGAAGTTTAGATGGTGTTCAGAATCTATGGGCCTCTCAGCCTATAGCAGTTAAATCCTATTAATTCTATTGGCTCTTACAAGGTGTTCGACAAGTGGTAGAATGTTGGGAATTAAGGTGTCTCAACCTTGGTCATTCCTCATATTTCTACATTGTATTTATTTATTATTTGCCTATTGTATTAATTGGATGCAAATCTGATGTTGTCATATTGTGGGAGTTGGCACAATGATGTGTCATCCTACATGGCATATGACAACATGTATTTTTGTCCTCACATGAGGAGATAGGTGTCCCACTGAGTGGTAAGAATATTTTTCCATGTGTTGGCATCTTGGATGTTGTGTAAGGGAATATTGATTGTAACGGTCATGACAGATTCCTATGACAAAGTTATGACATGTAAGAGTCAAAAATAGGAGATTCTATGATAGGTGAAGACATGTGTTGAAGAGCATCTTTGAAAAAGGCATCTTTGGGCACCCCAAGGTGGACTATGACTGATGAAGGGGGTGAATAATAAAAAACACAACAACAAAATTTGCACACAGAAAATAGAATTTTCTTTATTGATTTGGACAACTTATTACATTATAGAAGCTCAAATACAATCAGAGGAATCAACCCTCCACAAGCTGCAACATTTTACAACTTCCTCTCACAAGAATCTAGAATCATCAACCTTCTGTAACCCCAAATCTACTAGGGTTTCTATTTTCTCGCCTATTCTTGACTCTACACTTTCCCCCTTAACTCTACTACTACCCAGGGTTCCCAAAAATGGTTATTAATAGCCTTTTTGGCGGCCAACAACCTAATTTTGAAATTTGCATCTCCCACCAAAAATAGGTCAACTTCTAGGAGCCATAACTTTTGATCCAGGTGTCCGATTAACGAACCATTTTATGTGTCAGAAAGCTCGTAGAGTGTTCTATGTGCTAAGAATGGGCTTTGCCAGTTCTACCCATTTTTGGACCTATATGAGGCTGTTTAGTACCTCAAACCTTAGTTTGAATAATTTTCACGCATTTTTCAACAAATGAAAACTTTAATATCTTTCACCTCACAAATGATCTTTGCATGATTCCTTCACCAAAGATCTTTTTTTTTGTTATGAAGCTTTCTATAAAATTTCACTTCATTCCATGGCCAAATGCAAACTTTCTAAAAATAGCAGGTTGCTATTTTTAGCGGTTTGGAAAAATTGAAAGTTCGACATCATTATTCAAGCAATTATGGAACCAAAACCACAAATTTTTAAAAGAAATGGAAAGAACATCAAAAGATTTGAAATACATCATTTTTTGGGTAATGCAAGATTGCCCTTACACCACTAGATGCTCCTGCATCAGACACCCAGGGTAATTTGAGAAGCGACCCTATCACGTCTTAGGTGTTTGTGTGAGGAAAACCCAAACGGTCAACCTCTGCCTTAGACAACCAAGAAGAATCTTCAACATGCCTTCCTTTCCATTTCACCAAGTATTCTTCATATTACATGTTCCGAGTACTTCTTCCCACACGGCTATCCAAGATCTCTTCTATCTCCTCTATTGAAGTAGATGCCGGAATACTCCATTGTTCTTTTGTTGGTCAATCCTCTATTCCACCTTCATGATATTATGATAAATTAGCAATGTTGAAAATAGGAGAAATGTTGATCCCACTTGGTAGCTCTACCTCATATCCATTTCCTGAATCATTTTTCTTTAAAATTCTGCATGGTCCAAATTTCTTCATTTTCAACTTATTGTATGTTCCAATTGGGAACCTTTCTTTTCTCAAGTGAATCATGACTTCATCTCCTACTTGGAATTCCTTATATCTCCTCTTCTAATTTTCCTTAGCCTTGTACTAAATATTCATCTTATTAATGTGCTTTTTCACCTCTTCATGCAAATTCTTCATGTCTTCTGCAAAGTCTTTAGCCTTGGCAATTGTCTTTTCTCCTTTGTCTAGATTCCTTAACTCTGAAGAATTTCTTGGACTATTCCCATATACAATCTGGAATGGTGATTTACCAGTATTCCTATTGACAGAATCGTTGTAAGCAAATTCTAGCTATGGTAAAATCAAATCCCATCCCTTGGGCTTATCTCCTACTAAGCATTGTAGCAAGTTACCCAATCTCCTATTCACCACTTTTGTCTGCCCATCAGTCTGTGGATGGTGTGTAGAACTGAACTTCAAATCTATTTTCAACTTCTTCCACAATGTCCTCTAGAAATAACCAACAAACTTGGTATCTCAATCTGAAACTATGCTCTTTGGTAGACCATGTTATCTCACCACCTCCCTAAAAAATAACTCTGCAATATGAACATCATCATTAGTCGTCTTGAAAGGAACAAAATGTGCCATCTTCGAGAATCTATCCACCACCACAAAAATGGAATCATGTCCTCTCTGTGTCCTTAGTAGACTAAGAACAAAATCCATACTAATATCATCCCATGACTTCTCTGGTACTAGTAGTGGTAGTTATAGACCTGTATTCTGACTTGCTCCTTTCACCATTTGACAATCTCTGTAACTTTGCACAAATTTCCTCACATCCTATTGCAACTGTAGCCTATAATAATTTTCATCAACAATAGAAATGGCCTTATCTCGACCAAATTGTCCAGCCAATCCTCCCCTGTGCTTCTCCTTAATCAGATTCTCTCTCATGGAACTCCTTGGAATACACAACTGGCTTCCTCTAAACAACATGCCATCTTGGATTATGAAATCCAACCATTTTGTCCTGTCCAAAGTAACAGGTTCCAAACAAGATTTCCAAGCCTTAGCAAAATCTGGATCTTCAAGATAAAAAATTTTCAGCTCATTGAACCCAACAACCTCTATCTTCATTTCTGTAAAAAAATTTTGCCTTCTGCTCAAGGCATTTGCAACTCTATTGGACTTGCCACTCTTGTGCTTCAAAACAAAAGTATATCTCTAAAAACTTAACCCATTTTAAGTGCCTCTAGTTCAATTTTCCTTGACTATTAAGATACTGCAAAGCCTAGTGATCAGTATATAAAAATAACTCCTTGGGCAACAAATAATGTCTCCATTTCTTCAAATCCTGAACTATTGCATAAAACTCTTGATCATAAACATAATACTTTTTCTTGGTATCATTAAGCTTCTCACTAAAATATGTAATGGGCTTAACTTCTTGACTCAAAATAGCTCCTATACCACTACCACTAGCATCACAATCTACCTGAAATATTTTACTGAAATCTGGAAGTGCCAAAATAGGTTGTTCTACAACTTTTTGCTTCAATGTATCAAATCTCTTGTCTGTTCATTTAGTCCATCTAAACTCTTTTCTATCCCCTCTCATTGTCTCAATTAGGGGTGCACAAATGCTACTAAAATTCTTCATAAACTTTTTGTAAAAACTTGCCAAACCATGAAAAGATCTTACCTCGAAAGCACTCCTTAGCGTAGGCCATTCAGTGATAGCCCTCACCTTCTCTGGGTCCATCTTAAGACCTTCCTTTGGGAAAACAAATCCCAGGTATACGAACTCCTTCTTTGTAAAACTACATTTCATCAGATTAATCAAAAACTTCTCCTCCCTCAGCTTCTCTAAAAATCTTCTGATATGCATCAGATGCTCATCCCAAGTCTTACTGAAAATTAAAATATCATTTAAATAAACAATAACAAAACTTCCCAAAAATTCTTTCAGCACCTCATTCATGAGCTGCATGAATGTTCTCGGTGCATTGGTTAGCCCAAATGGCATGACTAACCACTAATACAAACTTTCCTTTGTCTTGAAGGCAGTCTTCCACTCATCTCCTTCTCTGATATGGATCTGGTGATACCGACTCTTTAGGTCAATCTTCATGAAGTACTTGGCTCCACTCAAATAGTCCATTATGTCATCCATTCTAGGCAATGGAAATTAGTACTTGATTGTGATCTTATTGATGGCTCAAGAGTTTATACACATTCTCCACTCTCCATCTTTCTTTGGTGATAGTACTGTAGGTACCACACATGGACTTAAGCTCTCTCTTATCAAGCCCTTCCTCAACAACTCCTAAACTTGTCTGTTCAACTCTTCACTCTCTGCTAGAGTCATCCTATGGGCTACCTTATTTGGCAAACTAGCTCCTATTATCAAATCCATTTGATGACTTATCTTCCTCACTAGTGGTAAACCCTCTGGTACATTATCAGAGATAATGTCCTGAAATTCTTCCAACACATCTGAAACTTCTATTGGTACATCTTCATATTTCTCTTGACTAATCTTAGGAATCAATGCAAAACAATGACGCTCATGCTTCATACCCTCCAAAAATTTTCTACCATCTACCAAGCAAATTTTGGCAGTACTACATTCCTTTTCTTCCACCTCTTTCAAGGGCTTCAATTTATGATGAACTCCATCTTTTTTTAGGGAATATGTGTTTGCATAGCCATCATAGACAATGCTCCTATCATACTATCATGACCTCCCCAACAACATATGACATGTGTCCATGGTATGATATCACACAACACCTCATCATGGGTCTCCAATCTTGAACTTCACTAAACACCGCTCATTGACCTAAGCTCTATGGTCCTTCTACAACCATGCAATCTGATATGGATGTGGATGCTTTCTTCTTATCAACTTCAACTTGTCAACCATCTTCTCTAAAATAAGATTATCAGTGCTTCCACTGTCAATAATAATATCACAACACTTACCTTCACATTTGTACCTTGTGCAGAATAAACTCTTCCTCTGATTTGGTTCTTTCTTCTCATTCAACAAGGTTCTTCTGACCACTAGAGTTTCTCCCCTTTCAACATCTTTAGAATGCTTAGATTGTGCATCTTCATCTACATGTGCAACTTGTGCATTACCTTCAGGTCTTCTATTCATCCTTCCTTGATGTTGTGGACACTCGTATGCTTGATGCCCTTCTTCTCCACATTGAAAACAAGTTCCTCTAAAACCTCCTCTTCCAAGTCCTTACCTAGGTCAGCCTCTTCTTCCTCCTCTTTGCTCACTGTTTTTCTGGTCATGAGGGAAGTAGGTATTATCTCCTCTCTGATTTTGACTGGTACCAGCTTCTTCACTTTTCTTTGAATCTTCATTTTGGCCCCCATAGGGTCTTCCACTAGTCCTTCCACCTTGACCTCTTCCCCTTTGCTTTTTGTCAAATCTTTTATTCATCTTCTCTTCCACCTTTAGGGAAAACTGGTATGCATCTTCTATAGTGGTCATTCTGACTAGGCTCGGCTCCTCTTGAATACTCGACCTCAACCCATTAATGTAATGGGCTACCTTCTCCTTGTTGGGCTCTACATGACCTGTCCTAATAGTAATTTTATAAAACTCTTCTGTATACTCCTTAATAGACTTGTTGCCTTTCTTCAATCCTTACAGCTTCTTCAACAACTCCATGTCATAGTCCATAGGAATGAACTTCTTCTTTAGTTTCTCCACCATCCAATCCCATTTGGTGATCTTTTCTTTTCCTCGTCTATTCCTCTCTAACTAGACCTCCTTCCACCAAATACTAGCATGGCCCTTCAATTTTGTTTTTGCAAACTTGACTCGATCTAGGTCTTCCACATCTTCATATTCAAAATACTCCTCCATGTCATTGATCTAATCAATTAGTTGTTCTAGATTCAAATCTCTAGAATGTGTAGAAGCTTCAATCCTAGGCCTCTTTCTGATCTTAGAAATGGCCCTCAACAACCTAACTTCTACAGGATCTCCTACAACTTCTTGTTCTTCCTCAAATAGCTCCTCTTCCATTTCATCCTTGCTTTCTTCTCTTGTTCTTGGCTCAAAACCTCTTTGTAGCTCCTCTTGCAATGCATTGATTTGTCTTTACAAGGCTCTAAAACCCTTTTCCATCAAAGTATTCCTCCTAATATGACTTATTCATGGAGGCATCTTGATCTTTGCAGCAAACCCACAACCTCAAGTCCTAGTGCAAAGTTCCTCACGGTCGGCGATCTATCTACACACTCAGGAACCCTTGCTCTGATACTACTTGATAAAGGGGGTAAATCATAAAACACACAACAATAGAATTTGCACATAGAAAATAGAACTTTGTTTATTGATTTGGACAACTTTTTACATTATAGAAGCTCAAATACAATCAGAGGAATCAACCCTTCACAGGTTGCAACACATTACAGCTTCTTGTCACAAGACTCTAGAATCATCAGCCTTCTATAACCCCAAATCTACTAGGGTTTCTATTTTCCCACCTATTCTTGACTCTACACTTTCCCCCTTAACTCTACTACTACCTAGGGTTCCTAAAATTGGTTATTAATAGCCTTTTTGATGGCCAACAACCTAATTTCAAAATTTACATCTCCCTCCAAAAATAGGTCAACTACCGGGAGCCATAACTTTTGATCTGTGTGTCTGATTGATGAACTATTTTATGCATCGGAAAGCTTGTAGAGTGCTCTATGTGCTAAGAGCCTACTTTTTTGGTTCCAGCTATTTTTTGAGCCCACACAGGGCCATTTAGTACGTCAAACCTGAGTTTGAATAATTTTCAGGCATTTTTTTAGGAAACAGAAACTTTAATATCTTTCAGATCACAAATGATCTTTGTATGATTCCTTCGCCAAAGGTCTTATTTTTCAGTTATGAAGCTTCCTGTAAAATTTCACTTTATTCCATGCCCAAATGCAAACTTTCTAAAAATAGCAGGTTGTTATTTTTAGTAGTTTGGAAAACTTGAAAGTTCTACATCATTATTCAAGTGATTATGGAACTAGAACCACAAATTTTGAAAAGAAATGGAAAGAACATCAACAATTTTGAAATACATCTTTTTTTGGGTGATACAAGATTGCCCTTACACCATTGGATGCTCCTACATCAATGACATGTTGTAAGATAATATGCTATTTATAGCCTGTGTATGATAGATTCTCTTACAACTGTAAGTTATGACAGTTATGACAGATTCTTTGACGGTTGTAAGAGTTGTAAGAGAATCTATCATAGCCAATTTTGGAAATAGGTGACCTCCTTGGGATGGGGTGACTTGACAAGTGTTAGGAGCATCTTACATAGTTGGACAAGTGTCCATAGGCGTGGGTTTTGGGCCATGAGGCCATGTTGGATGCCCATCACTATGTGGAGCCATTTATGCCTTGTATATTCTATATAAATAGGTGCTTTTGATAGGAGATGTACTATATGTTTGACATGTACTATTATACTATTAGTTTGTCTCTAGATACGAGTGTCGAAGACTCCTGAGAGCTTGCATTACAAGTGTATTGTAAACTATTTCAGTTTTGTTAATACATTGTGCAGGTTTTGGAGTGGGGGTTTTCACCTGATAAGGGTTTTCCCCACGTATATCTTGTGTCTCTCTTCTTCTGTCTCACTTTGTTGTTTATGTGTTTGTTGCAATATCTCTATTAGTGGGTTTAACATTATTGTAATAGTAAGGATAAATTGAATTTGCAATCTCCTCCCCTCATTAGATTAGTGTAGGAAGCGATTTCCACTGTCTAGCTTCCTTTCATCAACCACATGAGGCTTAAACATATTCATTGCTTGAATTCATGGATTAGGAGAGAAAAACTATAAATTCCTTGACGAACACTTCCAGTTAGGGTTTCTTATTTGAAAACGTTGAATGCAATGAATTCTTCTTTGCTGTGCTGCTCAAGATCTCCTTCTCCACTTGAAAATTTGTTTGCAAGGTGAATTTCCATCAAATGAAATTTATTATAACCTCCTTTTCAATCAAGACCTAAATCACCATAAATTCTCTATTTCAAAAAGTTGCTAACGCTTTCACTATAACTCATAGTCAATTTAAATTGCTCTGCAATCTTCCACAATCGAGTATTTTCTGTCAGAACTTCATTCAACTGAACAAGTATATTATTTTTCAACTCATATCTTTGTGTTGGCCTCAACACCACTCATTTGGTAGAGGGAGGAAAGATTTTCATTGATGCTCCCCCTGAGCCAAAGCTCTCAATTTAGATCTTAGAGGAAACATCTACACTAGATGCTGGTACAGGTTCATCCTTGACTTTGGTTACATGCTTCTTAATCCAAATCTTTCTCATTTCCTTCTTGGTTTCTTCTGGATTAACCTTCTGAACAGGTTTCTTCTTTTCTACTAGATTGTCCTTCTTCATGGTTCTACTTCTACAAAACTTTGTAATGTGTCCATGCATATTACAATTGTAGCATACAACATTCCTCTAACCATTATTCCTTCCATTTATTCTAGATCTACATTGGTCAGCTTTGTGCCTAAATCTATTGCATGTAAAACATTGTCCATTGAAGGATTGAATCATTCTACCATTGTTATAGCCATTCATCCTTTGACTCCTACACTCATTAGCTTTATGACCAACTTTCTTGCATGTAAAACATTGACCAGAGAAAGATGGACCATTTTGATTCATTCTACTCCTACATTATGTAGCCTTATGTCTAAATTTATTGCAAGAAAAACAATAACCATTGAAAGATGGATACCTTTGAGCATTAGATTGTTTGACCAATGGTCTTCTTGCTCCTTTGTTTTGATTCCAGATCTTCTTGTCATTGTTCTTCTTGTCTTTAGCTTTTGATGCTTGACTTGATTTTGAAATTTCACCCTTTTCAAACCCTAAGCCCTCTTTGTCATTATGACTTTTTTGTATTGCAATCAATCTATCAAGTTTGACAGCACTCACCCTGAATTTGTCTTCTTGAATACATGCCTATTTTAGATCAACTTTCAAATCCACAACTTCTTGTTCAAGCCTTGTACACTCTTCATATTTATTTTTCACAACCATATTGAGGCATTCCATAATCCTTTTCCTTTCTTCAATTTACACCTTTAGATCAGTCATGGATTCATTTTATATCCCCAATTTTTCATTGACCTCCTTATGTTTTTCTTTGAACTTCTTGACATGCTCTCTCAATTTTTTGATACATTCATCTGCTTCTTTGACATTTCCCTTCAGATCTTTGACTTCTTCCTTAGTTCTCTCTAGATCTTCAAGAGAAACTTTAAGTTCATCTTCTATAAAATCATCAACAACAATCTCTTTCAGAGGAGTAGGAAACTTTCTAACACCCATGTGCTCAATCTCCAAGATATTCCTTCAGCGGTTAGGCTTCTTCGAAAGGACTTGGCTTTGATACCAATTGTTGAACACTTGGAATACTGAGAGAGGGGTGAATCGGTATTCTTTTAAACCATTTACACATTAAACATTTAATCTTCTTCCACATTTAGTAATAGTTAAGAAATTCAAACATAAAGCAAACAGCCACAATCCATAACACATGAAAACCAAGATTTTTGCATGGAAAACCCAAAAAAAGAAAAACCATGGTGAGTGTTAGCTCACAATATATTATAACCAATTAAGGTAATACATAAATGCTCACTGTAGGTGGACTCACTGTCCAAGTGGACTCACTACTCACTGAGATAGAAAGAGAGAGAAGAAAGTGCTCACTATAAATGTACTCATTGTTGAAGTGGACTCACTACCCATTGAGATAGAAAGAGAGAAGAAAGAAATGAACTGTTATAGTTGCATCTGCATATTCATGGAATATAGTTCTAATGAAACACAAATAATATCTTCTTTCACTATTCTAAAAGTTAGTTATGCTCTACTCTACAATCACATAGTCTACCATTTTCTTTCTCAATTCACATCATGTTCATTCTCATAGTTCACACTCACATCAAAAATTGTCCCTTTACATCAAATCCAAATCTTTACTTATCTATCAACTTCATTTTCAGTCATCAAATAAGTCATCTCAAAAATAAGCCTTGAACTTTTCCACAAACTACGTTCCAAGATTCAAACTAGAAAATAGGTTGGGGTGGACCTAAAATAGATCTCACTTAACTCAATACATCATTTTTACCTTCCCTTTAGAACTGCTTTACTTACTACACCAAATAGGTCGGCCTGGTTGAGTGTAGTATGTAGAATGGCATGGGTCAGCCTTAAAATTCAATGCAGATTGAACTAAAGCATAAACATATTCTCTTAGGTCAGCTTGATCTATAGAACCACCTTAGATACCATCACACTCTTTGTAATGCACTGCACCAAGTAGACTTCATTAGGTCAGGTTCATGAGTAGAACAACTTAGATGCACACTAACTATCATATCATAACTCAGCAACTGAAACTCCAAAACACCTAAAACTTGGAACTAGCACACTTTAAAAATCTAAAAATATATCCTCAAAATTGCACAGCAAAAAACCTTCATGCGGTGAAATGCAGAGTACTGGAAAATACTCACCGCCCTAGTCATTCACTGTTTATCCAAGTAGCGATACTCAGACAAACTTAACTCACACTCTAGATGTCTTCAAAAACTAAAACTTTGGATTTAGAAAATTCAAACATCTATCAACAATCCCTTAAAAATACAAAATAAAATATGACACAATGGAGATATGCAGACCAAAACCAACAGGTACTCTGCACTGCCTGAGAGTGCACACTATTCTATCAAATTTCACCAACATGTGGACAAACTTTTGGAACACATGAGAGGATGAAATATTGGAAATAGTTGCATCTAATAGTCCTCAATAACATGCCAAAACCATAGAACAAAAACTTAAAATTGAGAGAAATGTGGACCAGAAAACTAGATCACTGTGGACTAACAGAGACAGTCCAACACAACCAAATTTTCACTAAGTTATCTTCTAGATAAGAAATTCTTGCATAAGAATCATTATGAGTATAGACACATCTTGTGAGAGACATTACTATAACCTCACAATCCAAATTAGTTCTCTTTACCTTTGTTGCCATCTAACCATCGTTGCTCTAAACATTGTTGTCATCAACTAAACATTGTTGCCATCAATGACAACACTTCTTAACTTCTTATGAAAACACTCCTTGACTGTCATGCACCTTGGTATACCAGTATTGTCTTTAACATTTTATATGTACATCAATATTGTAGATACCTCTAAACCGATTGTAGTGACAAGGTGAGATATCAAACAAAGTGAACAAAAGAAGATTGAGAGTATTGTAAAATGTTTGTTACAAGAAATGTCACAAGATGACACATCTCATGGAGTGATTCTACTAGTCAAGCATTGGATATATGTATATCAATCCCATCTTCATATATGGACTAGGTCCATTTTTTCTTTCTTGCTAAAGGGATGCATGATCCTTATTAGTATATAGTTGTTTTCATCATCTCCCGACTAGGTAGGATCACTAAAGAATGTAAACAATAGAAATGAGAGAGGAGGAAAAGTGCCTTAGGAACACCATGTAGGAGGATGCCCCCAAAACACCTCCCACAATGCTATGCCCCCAAGACATGAAACACAACAATAAAATAGAGAAGAGGAAAGATAGAAGAATGATGAAACAAATAAAATAATGGTCACAAAAGAGGCGGTCTCCTTATATCCTTAACCTTACAAGAGTCTCAAGTGTCATCCAAAGAGACCTAAACAACATATATCACAACACAAGGAAACACAACACATAATAGGAGGCCATGTAAGGAAGCAACTCAAAGAGATGCTACAACAAAGGTGGCTAAAAAGGGTAAGAAATACTTACCTGATATACAACCAGAATAGTGGTTGTTGTTGAGCAAATCATCTTCTTCCCAATCTTGAATGCAAGGGGAAATAGGTACATAAGGTATGAGTACCCAACTTGAATCATTATCTTTTAATTCATCAGACTTAAGCTCTTCTTTATTTGATTCAATGTTCGATGGTGAAATGTTCTCTTTTTGAGGTGGCGTCTTTCAGGCTAAGGCTTGTCTTCTTTTTCTTTTTTCTCTTTCTTGCCTATTCCTTCATGTTTTATTAGTAATGTTGTCAAAAGGAGTCTCATGATTTTCCACAGTCTTCAATATCTCAGAAGAAGAAGGGGACATAGGATTATTTTTTAGTGATGTAATGCTTTGTTTTCTATGGGTATCTCTCAATCCTTGTAGTGAGGATGGAGGAGGAACATTGGCAAATGTTATCTTACCTCGCAGTCTAGGGGGTTCTAGTAATGCAGGTTCTTCACTTGTATGTTGAATAGGGGTCTAGCCAATTTTGTCATTAATTTTCCTTTGTATCATTGATATCCTAAGAAAGTTTGATCTTGTTGTGGTTTAGGAGCCTTAGTAGGCCATGGCCAAAAGTAGCCGAGAGTGAAGTTTTTCCAAGTAAGCATAGGTTGCCATTGACTATGGTGGATAGTATGCATGGTCCTGTTGTGAGGAAATTTTAAGCATTTGTGAATAGTTGAGGGGACAACTTTCATGGCCTTGAGCCATGGATGGCCTAATTTTATACAAAAGAGGTCAAATGTAGGGATGCTATCAAATGATTGTTTGAAGGCTTTATCAAATACTTTGACCAACAAAGTAATATTCCCTATGGCTAGGATGAAAGCTCCAGTATGTGTTTTCATCATCATGTATGTGGGCTCATAATATTCTTGCATCAACTTATGTGAGTAAAGGAACTCTTCCATAACCACATTAGTCATGCAGTTAGGATCAATAAGGGCTCCTCTTATAGGATTTACCATTATTTGAATGGTGATATAAAGGGTCCTTCAATGCTTCCAATCATTTTTTCATGTGGTGTGAAGGTTAGTGCCAGTTCATGGGTCTACCTTTCCTTATAGATTCAGGGAGAAACCATAGCACTATTATTATGATGAGATGCCATGTATGTGAGACTATTTCACACCAAAGTACTTGTTTGAGGAGATCAAGTTTTTGAAAGAACACATGAATTTCACAATAAATGAAGTAGGTAGGAGGAAAAAGTACTACACAACAAGGCAAGATGAATGTTTTTAAATATTTTTCAAAAAAAGTAAATAAAGTGTGTAAACCCTTAGTGTTGAAATACACACCGTGGAATTAAAAATATGCAAATTTTCAAGAAAAAAGTATATGAAATGATGCAAATTTTTCAAATGAGCAATGAAAATATGTCTTAAATGAATGGAAAATCTGAATTGAAAGATACTTACGACATATCCAATGAAATACTGCAAAACTATGCTTGTTTATAACCTTAAAATGCTTGACTTTTTTCACTTTTTTCAATGTAAATATGCCAAACGTGTTATGAGACAAAGAGGATGATGTAAATATAAATGGAAGAACACACAATGAAGCAAGACTATAGGTCAAAATCAGATTTGAATGAGTGTTTAAAGGAGTAGAAAAATCTGAAATGAGATTTTGACTACAAACTCTATCTTTTGGAATTACTAGGTTATATGAAAAATGCCAATTTTAAGTGAAACCCTAGAAAATAATTATGCCGAGAGGCATTCTACAATCATATCAAGGTGGAGATAAGAGAACTCATTTTCTATGTAAATGTATAGAAAAAATAAAAAATAAAAATCAAGAAAGAAATTAGAAATTTTGAAGCAAAAAATGTGGAAGAAATTTTGAAGCAAAAAATGTGGTGAAAATTTTAAAAATTATGAAATCAATGGAAATTTTTTTAAAAAGGTAGAGAAAATCACAAAAAAAAATCTATGGAAAACAAAAAAGCTACAAAACTTGAGAAGATATCTCTCGACATATTTAGATATATATTTTTAAATATAAATATACTATTGTATGCAAATGCAAGGTATGAGATCATGAAATGACTACATGATGTAATTTATTTTAGAGCTGATGTAAAAATTAGAAGATTAAGTATTTTAAATGATATGCAAGGAAAATAATGCAAAACTATGCTATTATGCTAGCCTATAATTCTTTATTTTTTTTGATATTTTTCAAATGTATGCAAGATTTTTCTATGCAAGATGACAAATATGATATGAATGAATGCAAAAACTTATTACAACACTCAGAAAGATGTAAATTTAGTAAAAACATGGGTTCACCAAAATGTTATGTATGAAAAGTGGGAAAGGGATAAAGTGGTGTTTAGGTATATCCAATCAAACTCTCCTTTCACAATAACATTTGAGGACAAAACTGAGCCAAGTCACTACAAGATGGATGAGGACTCAACTATAGGTTTATGTACTCAAGAATGATATGGAAATATAGATTAGATTGAGAGATTTATCAAAGCCTAGATCAAATAAGCCTCAAACCCTAATTATAATGTAATCATATATAGATGAATAGATTTCTACAGATAACCAAATAGGAAGGCACTCATGAAGGATAAGAAACATACTAGAGGTAGGATTCTAGGAATTGAAGACTTTGTAGACTATGGGACATGCACCCAAGTCTGATAGGGTAGTTTTTTTCTAGATATAGAGAAATGAGATGTCAGACTGTAAGCTAATCCTGAGTTTTGGGAAAATCCTGTTGGGAAGACTACAGGGCGGGCACCCCAGTCCACAAGAGAGAAATCTTGACAAAGTATCTTTAGATCTCAAATCTTTATGCTTCAAATAGTTTCTCTACACCTATGCCTTTCAGACTCCCTCACCTATAACCTGCAAACACAAAGAAAGTCCTTTTGGGGTTGTGGTGTTTAGGAGCTTTCCTTGGCCAAGCCTCAGAATGACATTCAAGTCTTCCAATACCATTGTTAGATAGAGTTCATGCCCAGTGGAGGGTAGAGGGAAAATCCAATGATGAAATTAAATTATTGAAGCATAAATTTAGATGTCACCTTAGAGGTGAAGCCCTCACAGAGATGAAGATGCTTTAAATCATGAAGAGATGAGTTGATGATGCTAAATCTACAACAAACACATACAAAAACAACACAATTCTTCTCTACATCACAATGAATACCTTGAATGCTCTTTGCTCAATAATCATAAGTTTGCCTTTTTCATCTAGGAGTAAAATGAAGACATACACTCACTTATATATGTATTCCCGTTAACATTTGTAATTCAAAATGAAAACACTCACAAAGGGAACCCTTTTAAATGGGCCCAAGCTGACACAAATTAAAATTCAACATGGAAAATTAGGCTAGACTTGGGTACTCAACCACTTTTAGGTCTTGATTAAGCATTAGAACTGACCCTAAGTTCCTTTTGACATGGGTTTCAGGGAAATTTCTCTGGGAGAAGTACTAAACTTGAATAATATAAATAAGGGGACCTAGGAGGTAAACTAGGAGGTAAAAAGGCATAGGGTTACTTTTTAGTCCATAACAAGGAGATGGGACGCTTGCTAATTTATTTAATTTTTAAGAAGCAATGAAGCAATGCCCACCTTGTTGGATTGGTTGAATGCTCATGACACTGAGCTAGATTTTTGTAACAAATCAATTGAGTGCTTGGATGATGAAGGTACCAAGGTTGAGATTTTAGGGGTTTAAAGGATAGTATCGCTAAGGATAATCTCAGCTATGTAGCTTAAGCATAGTATGCAGAAAGGATGTCAAATTTTTACTATTTCTATCAGTTGCAGATCTAAGGATAAACTAGAGACTTCTTTGGATGACCATCCTATTCTTAAGTAATTCACTGATTATTTTCCTTCAGAGATTTCTAGCATGCCACCTCGAGGAGAGACTGATTTTCATATTCACTTGGTTCTAGGAGCACAACCTATTCCTAAAGCTCCCTACAGAATGATGACTCAAAAGCTTCAAGAGCTTAAGTTGCAGCTAGAGGAACTTTTGGAGAAGGCTCATATTTTCCCTAGTTTTTCTCCTTGGGGTGCACCTATTATCTTCATGAAGAAGAAAGATGAGTCACTTCATCTTTGTATTGACTATAGGAAGTTGAACAAGCTCATGGTGAAGGATTGCTACCTATTGCTGAGAATTAATTATTTGTTTGATTAGATTTAGGGAGTGAAAGTTTTCTCAATGATTGACCTTAAGTTAGGATACCATCAGCTGAGGATAGTAAAAGCCAATATTCACAAAACATCTTTTCACACTCACTATGGTCACTATAAATTCACTATGCCCCATTAGTTTTCATGACTTTGATGAATGGAGTTTTTTGCACTTTTCTAAACTAGTTTATGGTCATCTTCATAGACAACATTTTGATATAATCCCACATGAAAGAAGAGCATAAGGAGCATTTGTGGTTGGTATTGTAGTTCTTGAGAGAGAACTAGTTGTATGCTAATCTTTCCAAATGTGACTTTTTCTAGATAGAGATCTAATAGTTGGGACATATTATTTTAGGAAATGAGATTGTAGTGGATCTGACTAAAATTTAGGCTATCTTGTAAAGTCCTGCTCTAACTAATGTTGTTGAGGTTAGAAATTTTATGGGGCTAGTTGGTTACTACCAAATATTTGTGGAAGGGTTTTCTAGGATCGCACATGTGATCACTTCTATTTAGAAGTGGAGTAAGAAATTTGTGTGGATAGAGTAGTGTGAGAGAATTCCAAATTTTGAAGGAGAAACTTACCAATGCTCCTATTTTGGCAATTCTTGATCCTATAGGTGACTTTTTGTTTACACGGATCCTTTAATTGAGGGTCTTGGTGAGGTTCTCAAGTAGGAAGGATGTGTGATTGCTCTTAGTTCTCACAAGTTGAAGGTACATGAACTTAACTATTTGAAGCATGATTTGGAGCTTGTAGTTGTTGTCCATACTTTAGTTAGTTGGTGATATTTCCTTCTTGGGCATCGATTTGAGCTTCATGCAAATCATTGGAGCCTACAGTACATCTTTTCCCAACAAAACCAGAATGCTCAATAACATCGATGGATGGAATTTTTATGAAAGTATAATTTTGAGATTCAATACATAAAAGGGAAAGAGAATGTTGTGGTAGATGCTCTCAGCAAATGGAGACATGAGTTGCTCTCATTGATAGTGAAGACATACTTGGGGGGGAAATTTTGGAGCTTTTTCTGTAGGATACCTTGTGTAATGAATAGTGTAGCTTTAGGGTCCCATGAGGGACAAGTTTGAGTGTTATTCATTTGATGTTGATGGATTGCTTAGATATTATAGTCATATTATGTTCCTTCCTTGGGGAATATCAAAGAGTTCATTCTTGCATAATCTCACAAAAGCACCCTATGCAACACATTTGAGAGTCAAGAAAATGCATGCAGATCTCCAGAAACTCTATTTTTGGGTTGGTATGTGGAAAGATACAATATAGTTTATTTCTTGTTTCCTCGAGTGTCATAGAGTGAAAGATGATCATCAACACCCAACTGGATTGTTGTATCCTAAAGCTATTCTAGAATTGAAGTGGGACATCATCTCTTTGGACTTCATTGTAGGCCTTTCTATGACCAGTCAACAACATAATGCTATCATGGTGACTGTGGATAAGTTAACTAATGTGGCACATTTCTCTCTGATGATTTCTTAATATAATGTTGTTTCTGTGGCAAAAGTTTTCCTACATGACATTGTTCATGTTATCACGTAAGTATGTACCCTTTCTTGAGAGATGAGCTCTCAATCTACTTAGTGAAACATTGAAATGTCTCTCAGTGTGGGACCTACAAAAGAAAGACAAATCTCCAATGAGGGCTAGTTCCCTTGGTTTTCTCATCTAGAAACTACTCTAATATATTATTGTTCTTAGAGGAAAAGGGCAAGACATGACATAAAAGAAGCCTAAATCCTAATGGAAGGTGGTGCACCAAATATTTGTGACATGTACTATTGCTTAACATACAAAATATGTTCAATAAATCAACTAGTTTCAAGACATAACTCACATCTGTTTCATTTTCATGTATCAATATTTCATAGGAAGGTTTTGATGTTTGCAATATTAGAAGGAAAAATGAACACTTTCTCACAACTAATGGTTGATTGACATCATGACACAACCTACAACCTACACAAATCATGCATTTTCTATATATAGGTGTTAAAAATGAGACATATACTCAAGGATTTGCCTATAAATCATAGAAATATACATCAATCATTCAATCACACATAATAGATAAAGGTTGAGAAGCTAAAAATGCTTTCTTTATTGATCAAAGACACTTACAAAACTATCATACAAGTTTGGTTTCTATAATTATGATGAGTTACAATAAAGAAAAGACTAGAGAAGAACCTTGTTTTAGGTTATAAATTTTGTCTAAAAAAACAAAAACTCCTTTCTAAAATTAGTCAAAACTAGAACAAAAGTTGATCCTAGGATTTCTATATCTCTTCCTAAGCATATGAGGTAATATAGGACTTTATGATGAAGAAATGAATGTTATCCTTGCCTCTTGTGCTTGGTCAACCTTTCTTGGGTGCTTGGGAACTACTTGGGCTGAATTTACTCCTTAAAAAAGTCCAACAAGGCATTAAGGAAGAGGTTTAACTTTTCCTCAAATCTGCAATGTTGACTAGGTCTTTTCAACTACCCACTCCCATAAATGAACTCAAATTTCCCTTATATTCCTTCTAAACTGCTCCAAAAGTACCTGCATAACATATGCTTTGATGAGACTTGATGAAGTCCTTCAGTTTATAGTCATATAATATCTTTGGGTCTAGTAGAATGGTCTTTAAGATTTTTTAAGGTATCTGGAAGCTCCATCACTATGCTTAGAAGATCTTGTACTATGCTTGAAACATCATACTAGCATTTTTGCCAGGGATATGGACAACTGTAGGGGTTTCACAAGATTTCAAAATTGCTAGTTGACCTCTTAATGATTTTACTAGTTTCCCTACTCCTTTTCAAGGATGTACTCTATTGAATCTCCACCATCTTTCCTTATTTTTCATTACTGTCAAACATGTCATCAAACATCTTTTTGCACCACTATCCTAAATGAAACCTCTCTTCACAATAGTCTCATAAAAACTTCACCCTACAAATAGACATGTTGTCAGGCATCTAATATTGTAACCTCATCATATTAGAGTTTGATAATCTTTTAGGGGATTTACAAACTCTTTAAGACTAATTAGACATCTGAAACATATTTTCCCCTCTTCTATGTTGTTATCCTTGCATGATGTTTATCTAATTTCATAACACTATCAAGGTACCTCTTTCTTCAATGTTTCTCATGCACTATTAAAGTATTTTATATCTTCATTTCATTGTGCATTCCTCTTTGTCACTATACCTTTTATCTTTGATATTCACCCCGTTGATTATTCTTCATGCCTTTGTGGTTGTCCTTCATTGTTTGATTCTTTCATGCTTTGCTGATGATTGCTCCTTTTGGATTGACTATCTTCAATGATATATGGCTGCTATCCTCAATGATTTGTGGTCCTCTAGATCAAGTTCTCTACATTCCTATTTGGTGCCTTGACTATTCTTGTTGTCCTCTTGTTACTATTTGTTGATAGCATACAACCTTTCATGCACCATTATGAATATCATATCATGTTGTCTACCCTTCCTTAGATTGTTTGTTGTTCCTAAAAGTCTACAACCTCCTAAAACTTGTCTATAATAGTCATACTTTAACTACATTACTATTGTTCCTTATCAGGATTGTTGACTGCTCCTCTTCTATATGTTTTTTTCCTTCTTTTTGATAGTCTCTTGATCTCTTAAACATACCCCTAGATTATTCAGCTACTGCTTCTTACTCATTTTTCTACTCCTTAAGAGAACTATCTCAAGTCTTTTATTTGTTGCTTCCTTATATGTTTTTGGTGGTCATCTTTTATTGATTTGACTGATATCTAGACCTTCTAGTTTGATGATTGTAAACACTGCACTTGAACTTTGTACAGGCTCTCTATTCACTTAATAGAGGTTTTAACTCTTTGGGAATCCTAGACCATACTAATTGTTATGTGGTTACACAACACACCCCAATTTGCCCTATCAAAACATGGACCCAACTTTTGTTTTGCTTGCTTGTTTCCCTTGTTTTTGGGTGGTATGGTAAAATCAGTAACAAATATATGTCAGGATGTCATCCTATGTATATAAGGATCCTAGGATATAGGTCAAATTTTCAAATTTAAAATTTATTTATACAAATTTTGCCAAGTGAAACAACATGAAAATCTAAGCAGGTTTGCTTTTTGAACCACCTTGAAATTATTTAAAACAAAGAACTTGCACATGGTCAAACTTTGGTCAACAGGGCATAGGGACATTCACATTATTGCAAGTATGTGCCTACTTGGTGTTTTCATTGATGTCAACATATCCTTGTTGTCATTAGTGTCAACTATATATTATTCTATTACTTGTTTAAAAGACTTGTATGTTGAGGATATTGAGAAAATTAGCCTCTCCGAAAAAAATAAGCGAGTTACAGAGAAATGCAGTACAAATAGTAAGTTGTATGCTGAAGATCAGTCTGGTAAACTACTCCACATTTATTTCTTCTTGAAGACCATGGTCTATGGATTGAAAGTAAGTTAGAGGTATGTCTAAGGATGCTACATTTTAGGTCTGAACCATCTAGATGAAGATCTGAGTGAGTTGTGTTCACCAGAATGAAACCTATTTTTTTGTAAGATCAATTGAGACAGGAAGATAGTATTTGGTTTTGCATTCCTCCACACTAAAGTATTTTGCTTTGTAGTTCTGGAGGGAAGTCTAGGATGATGATAAGTACCTATATTTGAAATGGTTCCTCATTTGGTGTTCCGCAAGCTATCTTTTTTTATGACCGTTGAAGAAAATGAGCCTCATGTGTTCCGGTGAGAAGATTCCTATGGATAAATTTGTTAAGGTTTGTGTGGTTGCTCCTGATGATTATAGTGTTCTTGTGGATGTCTCCTAATCATGTTCCTATTTGGACTTTGGTCCGCATTAATAAATTGTGATGGTGTTTGAAGATTGATCCCAATTAATGTAGTGTGTAACAAGTCTTGACCAACCTAGTTGATCCCAATGATTGCAGAGATCTCTGGAAGATTGTGGAAGTGTGTTGTGGTGTGGAATATCCTATTTGAGTCCAAGCTAAGGCATGGCGTGATCCACATTTCATTCCCTTTGCATGATATTGCAATAGGTTAGGACCTATTTTGTAAATGTTTGTAATATCGACCTTGGAGATTGTTCCAATGGTTGATGATTGTGATGCCAACCTTGATGATCATTCCAAGGTTGATGTAGTGTATAAATACTTGTATTTGAGTCATGGAAAAGGTGTCCTTGAGTGAAAATGGAAATATATTAAGAAAGGTCCAAAGGCAGAGCAGAGAAGCAGAGCAGAGGAATTGTTGTTCACTATACAGAAAGGTGTTGATCATGGAAGTGAGTCTGACAGTAAGCCACCAATACTAGGGTTTAACAGCCCTCAGAGTTTAATAGCCCTTATTGTAATCTTGCTAGGTTTAGGGTTGAGGCAATGAGTCTGCTAGACCTAGTTGTTCTTCATGGCAATAAGCCGGTATGTTTAGGCTCGTGGAGTAACCAAGCCTGAACATCATTATTTCAAGATTTCAATATATATTGAGATTTTATCCTCTCTATGGTTTTTCACCACCTTGGGGTTTTCTAGGTAAATATGGTATCTCTTGTGTTTGATGTTGTATCTATGGTTAAGTTTCTGATTTCATGCACTCATGGTTAAAACATAATAATTGTGGATAAGTGATGAATGTTTAAATTGCAAAAGTGTTTGAGTTTTTGTGACAACTGATTCACCCCCCTCTTAGTTGTTCGGTGCATATCAACAATTGGTATCAGAGCCAAGTTCCTCTAAAGAAAGTTTAACAGGTTGAGGAAGATCCAAAATGTCTTACAAGAAGGAAGCGCCGCATTTTGATGAAACTAATTATGTTCTCTGGAAGGCTCAAATGAAAAGCCATCTTCTTTCTGCTAGTTTCAAAGTTTGGAAAGCTGCAGAAATAGAATACACCATACCTCCAAATGGTATGACGACTAAAGATGAAATCAAAGAATATGAAATAGATATCAAGGAAAAGGATGCTCTGATAAGCTCATTAACTGACTCAATATTGATGAAAGTGGTGGATCTTGAAACTACAAACAAGGTATGGGAAAAGTTAAAAAATCTGTATGAAGGAGATGATTCTGTGAAGGAGGCCAAGTTACAAAATCTGTATGAAGGAGATGATTTTGTGAAGGAGGCCAAGTTACAAAATCTGAAGGTGAACTATGAAAGCTTGAAGGTGAATAATGATGAAAACATATCAACTTTTATGCAAAGAGTTGATGATCTTGTTATAGGGATAAAAGCCATAGGCGGAACCCTCGAAGAAAAGGAAATTGTTATGAAAAATTTCAGATCTCTGCCCAAGTCATACTATCACAAGGTAGCCACGATTACAGAATTCATGCAAATAAAAACTGTTAATAGGGATAAGTTGCTTGGCAAGCTTATTGTGTTTGAAATGAGGGAGTTAGATGATGCTCTATCGAAAGTTGAGACAACCTTCAAAGCTAGTACTCCTGGAAGTACTTCCTGATTAGAAAAGTATAAGGTAGAATCCAATGATGAGCTAGATGAAGTTGAAGGAAACTTTGTGGATAGACTACAAAGAGGATCCAGTAAGTATAAAGACAAACTTCCTTTCAAATGTTTTTCCTATGGTAAAGTAGGTCATTTTTCTTCTAGATGTCCTAAAAGAATTGAAAGAAATAAAAGATACGAGAACAGATAATGGTGAACTAGGTAATGCTATTTCCTCTATAAATGAATGTTTGTTCATTTCTATTAAGGAAGGTCTTGTGTCTACTAATTCTCCTAGTTATGTGAAGGAAGAAAAACTACTGGAAAGTACTTTGGCTACTCAGGTCATTAAGGATAAGGATGAGTGGGTTATTGATAGTGGTTGCTCTCACCACATGACTGGTGACAAAAGTAAGTTTGTAAGTTTGGAAAGATATGATGGTGGATAGGTTAGGTTTGGAGATGATACAACTAGTAGGATTTGTGGAAAAGGATCTATTTCTTTTGATGGCAAGCATAAGACTGAAGATGTATTATATGTGAAAGGATTAAAGTGTAATCTTCTAAGTGTGGGTCAGATGTGTGACAAGGGTTATGACTTAAGCTTCAAGGACAATGGTTGCAAGATCAGGGAAAGCTTTGAAACAGTCATTGCAACTGGTAAGAAGACTAGAGGTAATATCTATCACTTGAAAGGAATCGAGAACTATTGTTTTTTAACTCAGATTGATGAGATTTGGTTATGGCATAAAAGGTTGTGTCACATAAATTTTGATAATAGTATGAAGATAAGTACTACATAGATTGTTAGAGATTTGCCTAAGCTTGTGAAGCCTACTAATCCGGTTTGCAAGGAGTATCAATTTGGGAAACAAACAAGAACAAGTTTCAAAAGTGAGGACCAATCAGTTGGAGGACTACTTGAGCTAGTGCATACAGATTTGTGTGGACCTATTAAAGTAAGAAGTTTGCAAGGAGACAGGTATTTCATGTTGCTCATCGATGATTATTCTAGAATGACTTGGGTCACCTTTTTGAAAGAGAAAGTTAAATCTCTAGATAAATTCAAGGCATTTAAGACAATGGTTGAAAATGAGATGGATTTGAAGATCAAATGCTTGAGGTCTGATAGAGGAGGAGAGTTCACATCAAATGAATTCAATTTCTTTTGTGAAGAACATGGAATAAAGAGACAGCTATCTGTGCTTAGAACTCCACAACAAAATGGAGTTGTTGAAAGGAAAAACAAAACAGTTCAAGAAGTTGCTAGAAACATGATGAAGGAAGCTCATCTTCCAGAAGCATATTGGAGAGAGGCAATTCACATCGTAGTATATATCCTAAACAAAGTTCAAGTAAAAGGTAACAATTCAAAGACTCCTTATGAATTCTTGCATGGTAGAGTTCCTACTGTGAAATATTTCAAATTTTTTAGTAGCAGATGTTACATCAAAAGAGAAGAAGATTTAGGCATGTTTGATGCTAGATGTGATGAAGGAATCTTCCTTGGTTACTCCACCAAGAGTAAGGCCTACCGGTGCTATAATAAGAGGCTGAATAAGATCATTAAAAGTGCAAATGTTAAAGTTGATGAGTGTAAGGAAAGGTCTTTAGAATCGAGTGGATATGAGTCAAATGATCTAGATGTTTCAAAAGTGGTGTAGCTTGAAGACAACATAGATGAAGAAGAACAAGCTTCAGTAAGTGCTACCAAAACTCCAAGATATGTAAGAATCAGTCATTTTGAAAATCAAATCATAGGAGATAAGAGCAAAGGGATCATAACTAGAAGAAAAGCTATAGAAGAACAAGTAAATTTATGCCTAATTTCTAAGATTGAACCTAAAACTGTGGATGAGGCTTGCCAAGATGAGAATTGGATAAAGGTTATGGAAGAAGAATTCATGCAGATAGAAAAGAATCAAACTTGGGATCTTGTTTCCAGACCAACAAACAATAATGTAATTGGTACAAAGTGGGTCTTCAAAAACAAAATGAATGAGAATGGTGAAGTGGTAAGAAGCAAAGCAAGGTTGGTATGCAAAGGTATGCTCAAGTTGAAGGAATAGACTTTGAAGAAACTTT
Source organism: Cunninghamia lanceolata (assembly GCA_027924645.1). Taxonomy (NCBI): domain Eukaryota; kingdom Viridiplantae; phylum Streptophyta; class Pinopsida; order Cupressales; family Cupressaceae; genus Cunninghamia; species Cunninghamia lanceolata. Next base: position 9,038,032 of record BSBN01000877.1, on the reverse strand, counting down.
TCCTCCAGTAGCAAGGATTGAAGCAATAACGATGTTTTTGGCTTTTGTAGAATACAAAGATTTAAAGGTTTATCAAATGGATGTAAAGTTTGCCTTCTTAAATGGAGAGTTGGAAGAGGAAATCTATATTAAACAACCAAAAGGATTTCAGGCATCAAAACAAGGGGACATGGTATGTAGATTGAAGAAAGCATTGTATGGATTAAAACAAGCTCCTAGGGCATGGTATGCATGGTTGGATAGGTACCTAATATAGATAGGGTTCAATAAAGGCACTATGGATAATAATCTCTACTTCAAGATCAATGATGAACAAACCCTGATTGTTGCAATTTTTGTTGATGATATTATTTTTGGAGGCAATGAAGGTATGTGCTCAATTTTTGTTGGAAAAATGCAAAGTGAATTTGAAATGTCCATGCTTGGAGAGATGAATTTCTTTTTAGGTCTACAAATAAGTAAATCAGATAAGGGAATCTTCATTTCTCAGTCTAATTATGTGAAAGAATTGTTAAAGAAATTTGGGATGGAAGACTCTAAACTAGTATGCACACCTATGATAATTGGTTGTAAGTTGAGTAAAGATGATAACTCACCCATGGTAGACCAGAAAAAGTATAGATCTATGATTGGAGGATTACTTTATCTAACTCAAACCAGACCTGATATAATGCATGCAGTGTGTCTTGTGGCAAGATTTCAGGCAGAGCCCAAGGAATCACATGTGATGGCAGTCAAAATAATTTTGAGATATTTAAAAGGCACAATAGATTATGGTTTGTGGTACCCTAAGGACTGTGACTTTACTCTCAGTGCATATACTGATGCTGATTAGACCGAAGATGTGAATGACATAAAAAGTACAATTGGAGGTGCATTCTTCTTGGGAAAAAGATTAGTATCTTGGCTAAGAACGAAATAGGATTCAATATCCTTGTCTACTGCAGAGGCAAAATACGTTGTAGCAACATGCAGTTGCACTCAAGTGTTATGGATGAAGCAGAATTTGAAGGAGATTAAAGTTGTGTATGAAGAACCTATTACAATCTTTTGTGACAACAGAAGTGCCATAAACATATCAAAGAACCAAGTGATGCATTCAAGGACCAAGCACATATAAATTAGGTATCACTTCTTGAGAGAAAAAGTGATAAAGAATGAAGTCAAGTTGGAGTATGTTTCTACCAAGGATCAGATTGCAGACATTTTTACCAAGCCTTTGCCCAAGGATACTTTTTATTGTCTTAGAGAAAACTTAGGGGTCATCACCCCTCCTACTCTAAACTAAGATGCACAATAGTGCATTAGTCTGAAGGTGTTCAGAGGTCTAAATTGATGCTTTTTAGGGCTACTTCTGAGGGGGAGTAGTCAAAAAGTTTAGAAGAGATTTTAGATCAGAGCAGAAGAGTGTAAGTATGTGCCCTTTGCCATTGATGTCAAAGGGGGAGAGAAGTCATATGAAAAACGTAGAGTGTAGATGTGTAAGAGAAAGGGGGAGAATTTTGGAGAAAGAAAGAGTGTAGGTATTTGTAACATCAAAAAAATTCCTATTGGGGGCTTTTCCCTCATAAGGTTTAGCTCTCAGGTCTTTCAGTTGCATTGAGGACATATTACTTCACAATTCAATATCGCAATGGAATGAACCCTAGGTATCATGATAAATGGGACCTAGGGGGACACCTTGAACCTAAACTTGCCCAAAATAGGGGTTAGTACATGGGATCTTGTGCCCTAGTCCTGTCCTATTTTGGGTCATGCCCAAATTTTGTGTTAGTTTATGACCATTATTTGGTCCCTAGGCTAACACGGTAAGTTTGAATTTACAAAATCTTGGCAGGAGTGTTTGTAGTTACATAAAAAAGCATGTTTAGGCATTCATTTGTAAACTAGATGCTTATTGTGAACTTTATGCATTCAAAAGGTGATTCAAGGCTTTCATTGTGTTGCAAGGGCAGATTTGTGTTGTCTATGTATTTGTGTTTGCAGATTTGAGCATCCATCTCCTCATGGAATGAAGAGCTTCTTCCTCCCATGAGATCTTCACTACAAGGTGACATCTATTGTGATTATTGAGCATTTAGCATTTTGTTTTTACCTCTACCTCCCAAGGCATGCACTCTCTATTTGACAACGGTGTTTGGAAGGCTTGAATGTCTCTCTGGGGCTTGACTGAAGCAAGCCTCTAAACACGAAAACCCCCTCCCAATTTTTTCATGATTACAGGTTACAGGTTGGAGTTGCAGACAAAGTGAAGTTGCAAGAGGGTACAACAAAGTGTTGGAATTGCAAATCAGTGAAAGAAATAGCCACCTAGACTTGGGCACCCACTCATTAGTCCTAAAAGTTCCACAACGGGAAAATCTCTGATACAACAGATATAGGTTGCAAACCTTGTTTCTAGATCTCAACAAAAAGTGGGGCCTTGGACTTGGGCACCTGCTCTTTAGTCCCTAACTTTTCTGCCTTCGGGCCTCGAAAACAGGTGCACAGTTATTTGATATTTTACATCTTTTTGTAGAAGTATTTTCCATAATTCATCCATTTACTATCGTATTTGCATAATTAGGGGTTTAAGGTATAATTGAGCATAAGAGAAGGAAATTGTCAATCTGATCATAAAAATCCAAGTTTCCCTACATATCAATAGTGACCTAGGGTATGATAGTACATTGCAACTCGACCCTAGGTCCTTGAATGTAATGGTGAAAGGAGGATATACACCAAAACTAGTCAAACATCAACCATCCAAATTTTCCCCTTTACATTTTGGTGAACCTGTTGTTGACAAGAGACACTACTACACATGACAGGTGTTGTCATTAATGGCAACTAAGTCTACCTTACATATCTGCATTTCATGATTTGTTCATACCAGAAGTTAGAGTGAAGATTTGTCTAAGTCTAGATGTCAGAAACAAAGCATGTGACAGGGTCCAGTATCTTGGTCCAAATCTCTCCGGTAGTAAATCACAGTGTGCTACAGATCTAAGGGAGTGATAAGGATTATCAGGACTATATAAATCCATAGATTTAGCCTCTAGTGATAAAGGATTCAAAAGTTATAAGGATTTGAGTATCAGGTTCCAGTTAGTCAGCACAGTCAAAAGAAGAATAGGGTGACCTAGTATTTGATCTTGGTTTGAATGCAAAATTTGTTGGATAAGCAATTAATTATAATCATTGATATTGGCCAACATGAATGATGATCTGGGAACACAAGTTTTTGGTCTGCATTGATATCTATGCATAGATTCAGCTGATAGAGCAGAGTGCTTAAAAAATATTCTAATTTTTATTGAAGCCGACTATAGTTGATTTAATTTCTTAATGCGGATATATATAGCTGATGGATTCAAGTGTTTTGGTGTGTGATTGTGATGTGTTGATGGAGTAAGTGCAAAAAATACAAAAAGGAGTGTGAAGGAGAAGAGATCTAAGGACTGAATCATGACAGAACAGTAAACAGAGCAGAGCAAGGATGAAGTGTGTAAGATTAATATTTTGTACTTAACCAGAACTGAATTCTTGCATTGGTAGATGCTATTCATTAGTTCAAACACTTTGTAATCTTCTTATAATCATTTTTGTAGGTAGTGAGCCTCTTTGAGCAGTAAGCTCTAGGTAGTGAGCGTGAAGGCATGTGCCTTCCCCATTTGTAATACTTTTAATAGGGTATTAATTTTTGTGGACTAACCTCCACCATGGTTTTCCCTTAACTGGGTTTCCACATTAAAAATCTTGGTGTCAATTGTGTTATTTGTGTTTCTACTCATGTGTTATTGATTGATACTTTCATGGTTATAATAATGATCTGTAAATAAGTGGTAGAGAAGAATTAATTGCAGCAAGTGATAAAGTTTTGAGACAACTAATTAACCTCCCCCTCTTAGTTGTCTGCCCTAATTCCAACAATTGGTATCAAAGCCAAGTCCCTTGGAAGGCACTTAACAGCTTGAGGAAGATCTAGGAAGGAGTTTCAATGGGTTCTCTCAGAGAACAACTTCAATTGGCTTTAGAAGATCTTGATCAGTCCAAGGTAGAAATAGATGACCTGAAAGCGAACCTTAAGGATGCCGATGATTGCATTGATTTGCTAAAAGAAAAACTAAAGAAATCAATAGAAAAGAGGAAGGAACTACTTCATCAGCTAGCTAATCTTTCTGAAGAAAATGGCATGAATGAGGCCTTGGAAGAAAAGACAAAGGAATGTGAGAAGTTGACAAAAGAAATCTCTATTCTAAAACATGTAATGAAATCTAGGGTGATGAGGCTAACCAAAAACTTTGAGGAAAGGAAGAAAACTAAAGAAAACTTGAATCAAACACTAAAGGAAAGAAAAGAAGAATGTTGCAGAATGGATAGAACAATTGGCCACCTAAAATCTAACCTACAAGAATACAGATATAATGAGGAGGAACTTGAAAGGCAAATTGTCACTCTCATACATGACCTAGAAATTGCAAATTAATACAAGAAGTTCAAGATAAGCTTAGCTAAACTTGAAGTGCTCCTTGAAAGTTAGAAGAAGGTAGATGATAAGCATGGTCTGGGATTTGTGAAAGGTGAGAGCTCTAGATCCGGTCAAAGAAATCCTGATACAAGAAATCAAAGAAGGAATCCTATAAGACCTCTGGTAAGACAACCTAATGCTCAAAGGTATCCATCTTTCAATGGCAATTGTTTCAAGTGCAATAAATTTAGTCATAGAGCCACTCAATGTAGAAGTAGAGTGAATCAAAATAGTCTATCCTTTTCTGGTCAATGCTTCAATTGTAAGAGGTATGGTCATAGATCCAATGAATGTAGAAGTATGATAATGAATAACTCTAACAATAGAGGAAATGGCAATTCCTTTAATGGCTACTATTTTGCATGCAATAGATTTGGACACATGGCCAATCAGTGCAAATCAAGTAAATAAGAAGAGAAATGTTGTGTACTTTAAGTGCAATAGATCTAGTCATTTTGCAAGATTCTGTAGAAGCAAGAATAATAGAAAATATCTGGTAAATAGAAACCAAACTATGCAGAAATAAGACAAAGGCAAGGGTAAAAATTGATGTGAATGAGATCTGGAATGAAATGAGAAAAACATGGGTAAAGAAAGGTGAAATTAATGTTGATAATGGATCTACACTGGAATCTAGTGATGATAATTCCTTTGGGAATTGAATTAGGAGCTCTGGCTCAAGGGGAGCTGCTTGAAAATCTAATTCCCCGAGCTAGTAAGTGGGTGCCTGAATCTGGAACGATGATTGAAGTTAGAAAAGCTTAATGCAAGCATGTTGAAGCAAATTCTATAAGAAAAGAAGACAATGTGATTAATTGTGGAGCAATTGAAGATTGACTGCATGCAAAAATACTGTAACCAGATGGTTTAGGGCAGAGCATTTATTACAATGACAAATTAGGTTTTGCAGAGGATAAAAGGTCATTCATTTAAGCATTTGAATCACTTTGCATTCAAAGAGAGCAAGAAGAAGAGCACCTGAGCTAAGATTTCAAGGATTTGAAGTGTGACTGACAAATTCTTCAGCTAACCCTAACTCCATTGAAGAAAAAAGGTATTTTTCTACAAACTTTGAACTTGTAATCTTTTGAAGATGGCTACTCCTCTTGTTGATATTATTGAAATGCCTCGACTAAAATTCAAGAAGCATCCATACAAATTAGTTGAAGTCATACCATTAGGAGCATTTTTTGGTGTCCCATACAAAGTACTGCATGTCCAGGATATTAGGGCATACATCCACTATAGCGAAGATGAATTTGGGAATCTAAAATTGGTGGATTTGCTTGACAACTACCTAAGGAATTATAACTATGAATTGAAACCAGAATACAAAGCCCTAGAAAGCAAACATTTTTATAGGTCATTGAATTTTTGACATTTGATGAGAATGAGTGGGTTTGGTATGTCTCAATCTGAATGCATGATGAGTTTATGTGGCTATTGAAACCATTTAAGATTACAAAGGATGCTATCAGGATTGTAATTGGGTTAAATTCAACCGGTGGTTTACCCATTCTGAAATCTGTAAAAAAACCAAACCGTAATTGATGAAACCAGTGCAAAATTTGACAAGAGGGCAATGACTATCAATGACATTATTGATCCAAATGTTAAGTTTGCTTCAATGGTAATTGGTTACAAGATTTATCACTCTAGCAGGGAGAATTCTATGTCTAGAATGACCATATATGCTGCATACAAAATGTTGAAAGAAAATGCAGATTATGACCTCTGTGAGTTGTTACAAAATCAACTAATTGAAAACTTGAGCAAAATCGAGAAGGAAAAGAAAAACACCTTCAAATATGGTTCTTTGGTTATATGTTTATTCTTCTACTTCATGAATGAGGTTCCTGGAGTAAAGGGTGTGCACTAGACTAATGATAGCCTAGTTGCTATTTAGATAAGAGATCATCTTCAAAGCATTGGTGGCTAAAGCACAAACAACTGCAATCTGGGGATACTTAAAAAAATTTTAGAGTATGATGCATTCTAGGGAAAGAATCCCTAAATCAGTTATTGAGAAATACAAGAATGAAATCTATTTTATGGTGAACACTGATTAGTGCTTAATGGAAGTAGTAAAGCCCAGAACTATTTGGGTCATGCTCATGGGGTATGAGGTAGATGAGAAAATTTTGAATATGTAAGTTGAACACCTCTTGAGAAAACCAAAGGAAACAATAGTTGAAAGATTTGGGACATATAAGGAGCTAAGTATGAAACTGCATGTTGAACTTAGAAAACCTGAAATCAATAGGAAAGTAAGGAAATAAGTTGAGCAGTTGGCCGAGAATCTAGGCCTCACCAAGGAAGCTGTGAGGCAATTTAGGGAAAGAACTAAAAAGGCTGAGAGGGAAAGGCAAGATAAGAAACAAGTGCTCTGGTAGAATCCTCCTCCACATCAAGGACCACTAGGAGCTCTGCTACTATCCCTATTCCTCCAAAACCTGCCAAATCTGAGAAACTGTAAGACATATCATCTAATAAGGAAAAGAAAAGAACTAAAGTAAAGGCAAAAAGGTCATATGATAGTTTGCAAAAGGAGAGTGAAGAAAAGATAGATTCTGATGAAGATCTTAAAGAGTTAAAGGCCACATGCACTAAAGCTATTAAAGTGTCAAAAGAGAAGCCTTCCAGAAGTAAAAAGACAAACAAGAGGTAGAAATCAGAGATTAATTGTTAAGAAGACATTTCTCTCTATGAAAACCATTGTTAAGACAATCACTGTTGATGGGAATTTAAAGCCATTGATTAAATTCTATGATATTTACAATGGTACTAACAAAAGACTTTTAGAAAAAGCCACTATCAAGTACTTGAATGTATTCAATCGAGCACTGGTAGAAATTTTGTCAGGGGTTCTATAAGGATTGAGAGATATTCTAGAAATTAGGAAAGAAGCTGCCAAGACAAAAGATATGGAGCTAAGGGAACATGTGTTAACCACTCTATGTCTGGTGATCTCTAGCAAAGAAGAAGATAAAAAATTTTAAGAGGTCAAAAATGAATTCAGGAGTAAGACAAGGATGAACAAATTGATGATTGGAGACATAGACGAAGTTGTTTAAGAAACTAAACAAATTCTAAGGAAAAAATTGGACAAGAACAAATTATTTGTGGTTTTAGATGAACCTACTGATAACACATTAGTTCCATATGATGAAGAGCAGTAGAAGAATGAGCAACAAATTGGAATAGATGACTCCTCTGTTCTAGAAAAGGAAGCAATAAACAAAGAAGATAAGGAGATGAAAGATAAAATTGATGATGCAGGATGTATTCAAAATCCTCCAAATCAATTCAAAAAAGTAAATATAGAGATGAATGTTGAAGCAGATGATCAAATTGAAGATGATTCATTTAAGATTGAAGAGCATGAAACAAAAAAGGCTAAGGATCAAGAAGCAGAAGAAGTCAAGAAGAAAAATGATAAAGAAGAAGAGATTGTAAAGGATAATAAAGGGCCCAAGTAGGACAATCTAGTTAATAGTGCTAGTAATAATCAGATAGACACATCATCATCTTGGGCAAGAGACACTACAGAGGTAGTAAAGGAAATTTGGGAAAGGGACAAACAAAATGAAGAAGATCAGGACATAACTCAAGGTCCAATAAATTTTGACACATTATCTCTAGTACAAAAGATAAAGTTGGCTTCCATTACTCAAGCTAAAGCTAGAGAAGACATTTTGAAGTCTCACATAGAAGATAGTGATCTACTTGATCTGGCATCAGGGATTTTAGAGAAAATCATGCCAACATACCAGAAGGATTCTTTAGCATCTCCCTCCGGACAGTTAAAGAACTTGATAAACTCAGTAAGATTTTCATTTTTAATCTTTAGATAAGTCTGCAGAGGTTAAGGTCCAAAAGGAATTCAATGATAAAAGATTTGATTCTCTTAAAGGTTTGATTGGAATTGATAGAATGGTGTTGGATGCCAGTGTAAAGAGTATTCAAAATTCTCTTACAGAAGGAGGAAATGTATATAAATTTTTCTTATCCTATCCTAAAGACTTAGAAGATCTTGAAGATAAAATAAAAGTGTCTAAGCAAAAATTATCTAGTGTATCAAATTCATTTGATCCTATAACAACATCAATGGAAAGTAAGGAAGGTCAGGTGATCAACTTGATTGAAGAAATAAAGAGATTGAAAAAAGAAAAGGAGAACATTGAGGCTATGATGAGTGAGCTCCGGGGACTAATTTCTCCCAAGATGGAAGCAATGTTTAATGCTTTGACTGAAGCCCAAGATATAGCTCAGTCAAGTGATCCCATTGATGTGTGGACAACATAGTCATAAGCATTTCTCTTCAGTGGTCACATCTCAATTTTGAATACTATAAAGAAGAGCTGGGATAGCGAGCTGACACAATTGAAGAACATTTTTGGAGATGTACTTAAGTATATGTAAATAGGACCTAAGGATTGTTTGTACATAGAATTTTTGTGTAAATTTTGATTTGCGGATCCCACCCTTTTCCATTGATGTCAAAGGGGGAGTGAAGAGCAGTGAAAAATGAGGAATCTAGCAAAGGGGGAGCATTGGAGAATAGTGAAAAGCATAAGTGTACTTAGTGAGGGGGAGTTATTCTGACACTTAGTCATTTTTCACTAAGTGTTTCCATCAATGCCAAAGGGAGAGATTGTTGGAAAGAAACATTGTTATGCATGACAGGTGTTGTCATTGATGGTAACTAAGTCTACCTTACATATCCATATTTCATGATTTATTCATACCAGAAGTCAGAGTGAAGATTTGTCTAAGTTCAGATGTCAGAAATAGAGCATGTGATAGGGTTTGGTATCTTGGTTTGGATCTCTCCAGTAGTAAATCATAGTGTATTGCAGATCTGATCTAAATCCAAAGATTTATCCTCCAGTGATAAAGGATTCCAAAGTTATAAAGATTTGAGTATCAGGTTCCAGTTAGTCAGCACAGTCAGAAGAAGAATAGGGCAACCTAGTATTTGATCTTAGTCTGGATGCAGAAAAGTTGTTGGATAAGCAAATAATTATACATAGTGATATTGGCTGACATGACTGATGATTTGGGAACACAAGTTTTTGGTCTGCATTGATATTTGTGCATATATTCAGCTGACAGAGCAGAGTGCTTAATAAATGTTCTAAGTTTTATTGAAGCCAACTACAGTTGATTGAATTTCTTGATGTGGATATATATAGCTGATGGATTCAAGTGTTTTGGTGTGTGATTGTGATGTGTTGATGGAGTAAGTGTAAAAACAACAAAAAGGAGTGTGAAGGAGAAGAGATCTAAGGACCGGATCATGACAGAAAAGTAAACAGAGCAAAGCAAGGATGAAGTGTGTAAGATCAGTATTTTGTACTTAACCAGAAATGAATTCTGGCATTGGCAGATGGTATTCATCAGTTCAAACACTCTATAATCTTCTTATAATCATTTATATAGGTAGTGAGCCTCTTTGAACAGTGAGCTCTAAGAAGTGAGCACGAAGGTATGTGCCTTCCCCATTTGTAATACTTTTAACAGGGTATTAATTTTTGTGGACTAACTTCCACCATGGTTTTCCCTTAATCAGGTTTCCACATTAAAAATCTTGGTATCAAGTGTGTTATTTCTGTTTCTGTTCATGTGTTATTGATTCACGCTTTCATGATTATAATAGTGATTTGTAAATAAGTGGTAGAGAAGAATTAATTATAGCAAGTGATAAAGTTTTGAGACAACTGATTCACCCCCCTCTCAGTTGTCTACCCTAATTCCAACACCCATGTTATTGGACTTGTTTTCACCTTTCTAAGTTTTTTGCTTCAGATTTGCATTGATTTTCATTCATTCATATAGTCATTCATCTTATTACATTGGAAAATTTACAAAAAAAATGAAAAATTTGAAAAAAATGCATGCTAGGGTTTACATGTTGCATTAATTAATTTGAATTTAATCAAATTTCTGATTTTTTCATTAGATCTGATTTAAATTACAGAAAATTACAAAAATTCATTAGTATGCATTGCAATTTCATCATAAAATTGCTAGGGTTTTGTTGAAAATTGTGAACTCGGCATATAACCTAGTAATTCCAAAATCCAGGGTTTGTAGGTAAAATCTTGTTTCAGATTTTCTACTGATCTTAGAGACTCATTCAAATTTTTATTTGGCTTTAGTCTTGCATTTTGGAACAAATTTGCATTTAGATTTTAAAAATTTGTATTTTTGCATAGAAAAAGTCAACAAAAACTAGCATTTTCATTGATTTTTCATCAGAATTACACTTACATTTTGCATGTTAGAGTTTAGAAATCATTTTCAGATCTGAGTGTATTTCATTTTCATAATAAATCAGATTTTAGAACATTCATATAGCATTTTGCATCAAGATCTCAAACCTAGGGCTTCAAAAACATTGATTTTCACTAGATTTAGCTTTATCGACTCTCTAAATTTGCACCATATGCATGTTCTAAAGGATATTTTTGCACTAATTGGTTGTTATCAGGGTAAAGATTTTCTTCCCATCCTAAAAATATTCACAACACATTTTTATTGGACTCTTGTAGTGAAAATTTGGTGAAAATCTTTTTTGTAATTTTTGCCCTAGGGTTTGGCCTAGTTTGCACTCCAAGTGTGTTGTAACAAATTTTATGGATTGACGTGACTGATATCATTAGTATTATTTGCTTCACCTCCTAAAATTATTTACAACACCCCTTTTTCTAGGTCTTGGAATTAAAAAATCATAAAAAAATGCCTATTTTTGCTATATTTTCACTAGAGGTTGACATTGAGTGGCACTAAAAGCATTTTGTGAAAGATATTTTGGCACTAAGTGGCTGTTATTACTGATATAGTTTTTTTTCCATCATAATTTTCCTCATAGCACCCTTTGTCATGCTCTTTTGCATTGAGATTTGGTGAAAAAATCACATATTCTAGCATATTTTCACTGAAGGATCTTATTGTTGTATTGGACTGATATCAAACATATAATTTTCTACCCCTGATCAAAATCCTTACAACACCTTTTCTTTCATACATTTTCATTCAAAAAGTACAAAAAACTGAGCATTTTAGGTCATTGTTGCATGTAACTTTTGTTAGAATCTGAAGAGATTAATAACCCAGAAAACTAGAGTATGAGGCCTTGGTCATTGGTTTCAAAATGGCCGTAGAATGGAAAATAAAGGAGCTACATGTCTATGGTGACTCTCAACTAGTGATCAATCAAGTCAACAATGACTATCAAACTAAAGATGATAAGCTTATCCCATACAAACACATGGTCGATGACTTTAAAGATTACTTTGTGTGTTAGGGTTAGCCAGCAGAAGATATCAATTAAATGCAAATAAAGAATAAACAGAGGAATGAAAAATACATAGAAATAATAACAATGAGAGACAATTTTAATTTGGTTCACCCAAACTTGGGATACATCCACCAAATATAGAGTCCAATAATATTATCCAATAAATCAAACTGATTACAATCATCAATCCCTGCAACTCAATACCGCTGCAAATGCTACAATACAATATCAATAGAAACCCTAACCCTTAGCCACTTTTATCAAGCTTTTTGTCAATTACAAAATAGGGTTTTCTTATGTCAACCAATGAAAAAATAACTCCTAGTTCCTTTATAAAATAATAAAAAACCGTGTGAGGTTTCGGGAACGTTGCCCCTAAGCCCCCATGGGGGCGCTGCCCCTAGACCCTGCCTTGTATCGCGACAGGGAGCACTGCCCCTGGACCCCGCAAGGGGTGCTGCCCCCAAACCCTCGCAAGGGGCACTGCCCCTTAACCCCGTAGGAATTTGGGGGGAAACCGCATCGATAAAAGTGGGGTAAATTTAACCTCCGAGTCTGATTAGGCTCCATATAACAACATTGTGATCATCTCTTTTGAGTAGATACTTCACATTGAAAACAAAGTAGCAGATGCCATGGAAACCATTGCCTCACTCCTTGAGATCCTAGAGAATGAGTCATTCGTTTGGGTTATTATTGGACAACCATGGAAATAGATTCATATTAATTTGTGAAGAAGTACAAGTAGTTCTAGATACATGGAAACCTCATCCATGCACCGGCTCAAGAGCTATGACCTTTAACGACACCTTGGCCCTTTTGTCAATGGGGACTCAACCTTGTAGGAAAGATCCACCCACCCTCATCCAACAACCACAAGTTCATAATAACTGCCACAGAATATTTTACCAAGTGGATTGAAGCCGTTCCACTCTCCAACATCACAGGCAAACAAATTGCCTCATTCATCCTCAACTACCTCATCTATAGATACAAAATTCCCTCATCCATTGTCACAAATAATAGAAGACCTTTTAAGAACCAGGATTTCCAAGAGCCATGTGATAAATTCAATATCCAACACCATTTATCCACACCCTATTAGCCCCAAGGCAATGACCAAGCAAAAGCATCCAACAAAACAATCTTGAAACTCCTCAAAAAGATAGTCAATGATGCTGGCTGTGATTGGCAACTCCAACTCAATCCCACTCTATGGGCCTATCGAACTAGTATACACATTCCCACAAGTGCTATCCCTTACGCCATTATCTATGGATCAGAAGCCATTTTACCCATCGAGGTCAAGTTGCCATCTCTAAGGGTATCGTTAAAAGGTCTCATAACTGACAAAGAGTACAGAGTTTATAGATTACAAGAGCTAGAGATACTAGAGGAAAAGAGATAGAATGCCTTCAATCATTTTAAGGCATATCAGCAAATGATGTCACAAAGCTACAACCATAGAGTATGTCCAAGAGTCTTCAATATTGGAGATCTAGTACTTAAGGAAAATCCCCGCAATCAACAGGATTGGGAAAAGAGAGCAAGTTTGAACCCAATTGGCTTGGGCCTTATGTGATCGTCACTGCCTATGGATTGGAGGCATATTAGTTAGCAACATTAGAGGGTGAGTTGTTCGATGACCTAATCAAAAGTATGCATCCTCGTCAGTTCTATACCTAAGAGAACCCTAATGTAAGGGGCATAAAATACAAAAAAAAATAGAAAAAGCAAAAAAAAATCAAAAAGAAAAAAACAACAAAAAAAAATCATCCTTTGGTGAAAACCTGGAAAATAGGCGCCTTGGATAGGTATCATGATGAAAACCTGGCAAAAATGCATCATGTGTACTTTTATATTTTGTGCAAATAAAAGCAAGTGGTGAAAACCTGGTAAACAGGCGTTACTTGCGATAAACTGCTTCCTCCATCTTTGGGAAACCAATCACCTTGTGTCCATTCTTCCTTCAATCATGTCCCATTTGATCCATATCTGTTCCATAAACAAATCTAACGATAACCTATCATGGCTTGATACTCTATCTCTTTTGTCACCTTGTCATCCAAGGTCTTATCTAATATCCTATCCATAGTGTCAGCCTAGCATATTGTCTATCGTCAGTGTCCACATGGTCCAAGTCCATTAACTACGTGGCCTCTACATCATCACATAGGCAAGGCCATTTTTCAATGCACCCTCGAGGCTCCACTTTCCTGTCCATCCCATATCTGATCCTTCTATCTATCTGAGTCTACACCGCTTTCTATCGCCTAGGTCTTAGGTCCATTAGGGTTCACCCCGAACTATGTTGCCCTTGAGTCATCATGTAGCCAAGGTCATTTAGCAATGAGCCCTCGAGGCACTAGGTCAGTCCATTAGGGTCTGTCTCACCAATAAGGATTGTGGAACCCTTCACCAGGCATGCAAGCACAAGCAAAAACCTGCTTTGAAGTAGAAATTTTGACGTAAGACCTCGACCTATCCAAAGCAAAGCAAGCATGTATCTAAAGCACTCTAAATGATTTTACCTAAATTATGGCAAGAAACAAACACATCTAAATGTAAAAATGTTTTGTGGTTGTGATCAAGTTAGGTTACAATGTCTTGATTTTTGTTATCATGTCTTTCTATGCTACTCAAGGATGCCAAAAGCTAGAGATGCTATGATGGGGGCATGATTATTTTCTTTGTTTGATGTTTCTAGATTAAACTTTAGTAATGTGAAGCCTTGTCTAACGACATGATCGATAAAAGATCATTGAGGACATCACAAGTCTAGCATGAAAGGGGGCAATCCTTGTCTGTTGATACATACGAAATACTCAGGTCATCTCGATTCAATTATACCTCGATGGTTGTATTAAGTTGCTAAATCAAAATCCATGTAAGCGATACTCAGGTCATCTTGATTCAATTATACCTAGATGCTTGTATTAACTTACAACATTTGGAAAAAGTACCAAAAAATTGCCCAATGATGAAATAAGCACTTCAAAAATACTTGCAAGTATCAAGATAGAAAAACACCATTCACATCCATTATACATCCATAAAAGCATCCACATCCCATGCAATAAAGATCCAAAAATGTAGAGTATCAATACAAATAAAAGCTTGTGAGTCTTTCTACTGAGTCAATCTTCAATCAATCTTTTGTTTATCATTGTGTCATTTCTATGTTGATTGAGTACATTTAGACATAACAAAAACATAGCATATAGTTTGCATACATTATAAATGCATTAGATCACCCATATCCATTTGCATCATACATAGCATAATATCAACAGAAAAAAAAAATGAAAAACATAGATAAGTGCATCACATAAACTGCATAATCATATAGATACCATTTGTATTTACACATTAGGGGCATATCATAAATCATCCAAAGTCTGCATTACATCATAATCATATCAAAGAGTCCTAGAATCATTTCTCATAAAGCATCATAGTGTCATAATCATCACATAGCATCATATAAACATGTGCATCGCATCATAAAAATAGAATGCATCCATGACATATAACATAAACAACTGCATATATAGAGCATCAATAGTTGCATCATCATATAGATATCAAATAAAACATGTCCAAATGTACAATATCAAAGGTCCACCTTTGATTCAATGTCATATATAGTGTATACTTCTCAAAAATAATGATACATGTCTCAATACAAAAATGATGCATATACATGTCAGGTTATCTGAGCCATCAAAAAGTATATACATAAAATCAAAATATGGTATAGGTACAACTGTAAGCTAGCCCTGTTGTCGTGAGCCACTACTCCCTACATTGTCCCCTCCTCTGCTAGCCCCAGACTATTGTGGGCCCATCACTGACCCTCCTAACTGTGATCCACCTGCTCTCTAAGAAGTGCTTGTCAATGACTATCTCCTAAAGCTAGGTGCCCTCTAGTCCACTAGCACAAGCCCGTGGTAAAGACCCCTATAATATTGAGTCTAGGCCTATGCCCTAGATAGCTCTACCTATACTTGCGCAAGCTACCCTATGCCTAATGTACCTGTGTCACCAAGAATGTTGTGGCCCCATCTGTGCCCAAGGCTGCCACAGCCACGTCTCTCTCCTATCTCAGGGCTTGCACCCTCACCTCTGCTGCATCTCACTCTCTAGTGA
This sequence comes from Cunninghamia lanceolata, assembly GCA_027924645.1. Lineage (NCBI taxonomy): Eukaryota > Viridiplantae > Streptophyta > Pinopsida > Cupressales > Cupressaceae > Cunninghamia > Cunninghamia lanceolata. The sequence continues at coordinate 9,022,070 of BSBN01000877.1, read as the reverse complement.
GCCTTGAGATGATGCCTACATCTATCTCTCACTCAGACTTAGCCATCCTGAGTTGTTCCCTTAGCTATCTAACTTGTCCCCTCAACATGGCAATAGCCTACTACTAAGCATCTGGCTAAGTCAGACCCTAAGGATCCTGAACCTGCACTTACTGTTGAGCCACCTACTGTGGTGGTGGCCCCTGAACCTACTATGTAATCTGTGGTTGTACTACCTACTATTGGTGAGAAGATCCCTCCCTAGACCTTCTCCTCTATCTCTATTTGTCTCCATCTCCTCCTCCCCCATCTTCTCCTCCACCATCTCCTCCTCCTCCTCCTCCTCCTCCTCCTTTGCCTCCTCTTCCTCCTCCTCTGCCTCCACCATCTCCCCATACTCCTCTCCTCCACCTCCTCCTCCCCCTACTGGTCCCATCCTCATCATCTGAATCCTCCTCATCTATGTGAGGAACCAGGTCTCCAGGCCCTAAGTACCTCAGAAAAGGGTGAGTTGTGAACCACTCCTCGTAATCCAGAGTCATCCTTGCATTTGCCACCTCCCTCCTCATGGGCCAAGCAACATAAGGCATCTACCGAAACTCTGCCAAGGCCTCCTCATAAGAAGCAACTAGACCCCATCTGAATCTCTCTGCATGAGTGCACACAAAATGAGCCTGTCCCTGGGGCATGCCCTGTATCCTGGTGAACTGTCTTCGCACCCTACCAACAATCTATCTCTCTAGTATAAATTAGGTCTGGCTTATGAGCCACCGAGTCTAAAAGCAATATGGCAGCTCATCATCCTCATCATCCCAAGGCTCATAGTCCAGATATGGGCACTAGATAACTACATCTACACCATCCAACGCATGCCTCTAGTACTCAAGCTTTCCTAGCTTGTGCTGGGAAATAACTCCCATATATCCATAACTATAAAGCTTTCCCCTCTATCTAGAAAAGACACATATCAGCCACGTGATAGCAATATGCTCCCATAGCTAAAACTACAACAGTGAAATGTTTGCCGATAGACTGGCCGCCCTGTGGTATACCACCTGATGCATATCGTGTTATATGTGCACCAAGACACAGACACCACATGCATAGTGGGTACCCTCTGTAACCATCCTCTCCATGATCTGTCCCCATCCAATCGGGAACCCATGCAATCTCCTATCAGGGCATACAATGCCTCTGATCAAACCTGCCACTATACTAGGGAAGTAGTCATAATAATCATGTATATCCTACCAAGAGATAACCTGACAATCTAGTTTGGGGTCATCAAACACCCGCATACACTCCGCAAGTCCTGCATCCCACTAAGGATTATACTCTACAAGCTCATCCTGTATCAGCAAGTGTAAAATCCTATAGACGTCCTCAAGAGTAACTACCATCTTGCTAGTCAGAAAGTGAAAAGTCCCATCCTTGCTATGGAATCTCTCCACTGATGCAGTTAATAAACCAAGGTTTGTACGAACCTCAGGCATGAAGCAAATGTAATCAAGGCCCATAGCACCGAGAGCCTCTCGATCTATCTCTGTAAGCATATAGCGCTGCAACATCGGTAAGGGAAACTTCTCCCTTGACATAAGTATATCTCAAATGTCCTCCTGCAAACACTCAAGGCAATGTGTCAACCTAAAGCTACCAAATACCGTGCTTAACATATCTAAAGAATCATATCAACTAACTTAGCATATCAAATTGATCAAAACAACATACAACATCTCTTGACTAGATTCCTGCAATCTCAAAGATAGCTTATCGATTGACGCATCGAGAAAGATGCCAATCGAATCAATTTTTGTTAAGTAAACTAACTATCCTATGCATATGCACTGAACCAGAAGGTAAATGTGCAATTTATCAGCAAATGTCCCATTTCTGGAAGATACGTTGCAGCATTTCTTAAATACACAGATCCATATCAAAAGTGCAACTATACCTTGTATATTGACAACCTAATCACATGCATCGGAAGACATCATGCATGCACTAGATCTTCATGCATGCACCCACTTGTAACATGCATGCGTAGAACTCATGCATGCACAATTTCATAGTTAAATGCACCGCAGAAATCAAATTTGGGTAGTTTCATATGGCATAGGCACCGAACTGCCTTCCTACGTATTTACTTTACCTATTTTCCCTAGCATTTATTGCAATCATAAATGACCCTAGGTGAAGTTTTTTGAGCTACATACCAGTGGTCCTACCTCAGTTGGTTGATCAAACCATCAAACTTGCTCAAAGTGGTGCTCCTCGTGCAGAATATCCATCTCAATGTTGATTGCTCTATGCTCCTGTGCTCTCCTAAGCTCTCAAGGAAAAGTCAACTAAAGCCAAGTGTGCAAATGACTAAGATTGTGGACCTAGCTCCTATATATAGCAAGAAAACCCTAACTAGTTGTGTGATGACTATGACTACTTCCCGTGCCTATTTCTTCCCATTTCTCTGAAATGTATCATGTTGTCTTCAACCCCAACCTAGTTATCCCTTTTTCTTCGTGAGATTGTCCATCTCTCATCCTTCTACCTTATTCCCATCCAATCTCCAGAGGGGGCATCCTACCATTGTTAAACCTATACGAGGGGCAAACGGGGCATGTATCATTACTAGAAAATTCTTATTCTTTGAAGCAACGCTGTGACCTGTATTGCATCAAAGAGGGTAAAATGTATACGCCTAAAAATGACACAACTCTGTCCAAATAAATATTCTTAATATTTATTTATGACAAATTCCTCTATCAATAAATAAATAAATAAATTTTATTTATTTGACTCATATTCTTCCAACAATTAAATAAAATCAATTTATTTAATTAAATTCTTCTAATTCCTCCAACAAATTAAATAATACCAATTATTTAATTAATTCTTCCAAAATTCATTCTAAATTAAATAATACCAATTATTTAATTGTTTCTTCCAATAATATCTTCTCTAAATTAAAATAAATCAAATATATATTTAAGTTGTCTATTTCTTCTTAATTGAGTTATATCTAAATATAATTCAATCCTTGTGCACATGCAATTAAATATTTTAAATATTTAATTGAGCTAAAATATCTTCTTATCCTCATGTAATTTCTACTCTCTAGTTTTATTCTCTTAACTGATTGATCTATTCTTTTAATTGATTTATCTCTTCAGTTAACTCATTCTTTTATTTTATTAATTCCTCTCATGCAAAATATAGCAAGACACATGTCTTCTTTCTATTCGTGCACATTTCTCGACTGTTGATCTTCTCGTTCTTTCTATACCATTGATCTTCTCTCTCAAGTCTATAAATTGAACCCTCTTCTTCCATTTCTATCATCCAAGCTTTTAGTATTGTTACTCTGTAGGAATTACACTGTGCCTTTGGCACCCATGTCATTCCATTTGCTTGCAATCAATTTTTTACCATATCACTACCATTGTTGTGAAGCTCATCTTCATTACAAAGCACTTTCACGGCCATTCTCCATTGACAATCTTGGAATAGCAAGAAAGTGCACTCTCTGAGGGCCTTGTTCATACATGCAAGATCAATTGAGATAGGCAATCAATGGAAGTTATGAAGTATTAAGGTTTGCAAAGGTTTTTCATCTTTTGTTTGTTTGATCTTGATTATTTCCCTTTTCGTTGAGTTTTGGGTATTATTGATATTGATATATTGATTATTCATGTTTACTCCAATTTTCCCTTAATAGTAGGATTCCTCAAATTATCAAAGATAGGTGGAATCTTTGCACAAATATTCAAAATTTAATGTATTCTTAATAAATTTTAAAATATCACCTCACTTGAGCACGAGAAATGATATCCAAGAGAAAAAGAACCAATTTGCGTCAGACATGTAGAGCATGTAGATTATAGTAGATTCTCATATAGATATAGATAATTCAATTTGGACAACTAGTGATGATTTCACAGTCCTCCTTCTAGCACCAAAAACCTATTGATCATGATGTTAGTCACAACAACAAGAAATAAAAGTTACATAACAAAATTTATTTATCTTGAAAGATATGATAAATTCATAATGAATTTATGATCCCAAGTCTCATGCATTAGTTCATAATGATCTGACGTTACTCAGATGTTGATGTGTGTTGTTGTTTTCCATTAGGGGCCTTACATACTTCATTTCAAATTTGTATTCTAATATCTAGATCTTACTCTATTTCACCTGCTCTCTGTAAATCTTTAGTGAATGATGTCAAATCTTAAACTATTTAACAAAATCATGCAAATATTTATGTAAGTTTGATCAATTCTTCCAAAACTATCTTATATTTACTCAAATTGAAATAATCTTTACTTTATTTTACTTCTGCACTATAAATTTCTTCAAATAAAGTGTTTACAAGGATGTATTTCGATGATTCATGCCATTATTTATGGTTCTTTGCATGATATTTGCTATTTTATATGCACTTTGTCTAAATATGCCTATGATCTTCATATATTTATGGATGTCTACATATTTTGTGTTTTTCTTCTCATATATTTGTATATTTGTAGTTAAGATGAGTGATTTAAAAGAAATTTAAAGAAAATTAAACTAAAGCATTCTAAATTTACATAAATGAATAAATCTTCAATCATTGATCCACATATATCCTTGATACTATCGTGAAGAGAAGAAAACCAAACCATATTTTCACTAGGTCATTCCACAGCTAGATATAATTGATGTGAATCTTCAAAGAAAAAGATAATAAAAACATTCACAAATTGAAATGTACTCCAAGGGACATAGCAAATCACATGATTGTAAAGATATCATCCATAGATTACACAAGATTTATGATTGTTTGTAATCACAAGTATTCATCTTCATTAAGTATGCAAAAGGAGTATATATTTACAATTGACTTTGAGAATTAGTCATGACATTCAACAATCTAATCTAAATTAATCTTTGAATAATCTTACACAGAGCATTCCATCTCCTTTTATAGGACAAGGAGAGGAATTTGTTACAAAAGATCCTATGATCAGGATTTATCTATTATGATCAATAGTTCACCTTACTTTGACCAAGTCAACATATAAAAATACATGGCACAAGTTGCCAGTTGGCAACCATCTGGTAAGATACAGCTGGCACTCTATAATATTCTAGGATCTTTGATTTAGTCAACTAGACTACAAGTGGCAAAATGACAAAAATATCTTGGATGACACTTGTTACAACATCCTCTTTACTCAGATGTATCCTCATTATGTACCCACATCCTTATTTCTAACCTTATGTGAGAATCATATGCTTGTACAAAAGTATCCACCTAGAATTTATTGATTGTTTGAGCCCTAATCTTAGCATATTTTAGTGCTCTTATATGTTCATCTAAAGACTCTAGTATAGATGTCTTGCTATATGCTTCTTTATCATATGTCTTTACCTTGACATTCAGCTTAGACATCTCATCCATAACATCCTTCATAAAGAGTCCTATTGGATCCTCTGCCACTTCTTTAAATTTATCATTGAATATCTGGATGGCATCATCCATCTCTGGCACTGCTTCCTCTGTTACATCATCTTCTAGAAGCTCTTCCACTACCATCATTTCATCAGCTAACAAGTCATGGTTCTTAGTTTGAGTGTTTCTCATTCTAGTCATTCTAGCTTTTAATACATCCAATTCATAATTCATCTCAGTCATCCAAGTATCCATGAGTGGCAAAGTGACATGGGTGACAATTTTATTTTTCAATAACTCTTCATCTATCATCCCTTTGGCTCCTTTGAGTCTATCCATTGCATAATTGTGTTTCTTTATCCTCTGAGTGAATTCACTCTTCAAAGAATCAATGTCATTCCTTAAATTGGACAATGTGCCCCAATTGGACCTGGAAGTCCTTATTAGCTTCTCTCCTAAGGTATGAATCTTATGAACCACTTGTCCATAATATGAGCTTGGTGTTTTTGCACATCTAGACTAGCTATTTCCTCTTAACTTATTAATGTCAATGCAGCGAAGTTCTCTGTAGCTTGTAGGGTGGATGCCAAGCTATCCAGCTTCACCAATCCCTATATAAATTGTTGTAATTGAGTATTTTACTCCTTAAGCCCTTTCTTTCTAGCTTTGACCTTTCTTATTTTAGCCACTACTAACTTAGTGCTTTCAATGTGCTCTTGCACAAGTCTTGTTCCATGGTGACATGACCTAAGTCAATTTATGTCATCTAGAACTCTTCTGGTCTAATCTCTCCTTTGGCCTTGTCCACCATGGGAATAGCAACTTGGGCTGTTGTGTTTCTAGTTTTTGGATCTCTCTTGATAGTGGACATTGGCCTAGATCTCCATTTAACTTAGATAGATCAATAGTAAACAAAGATTTGAAATCAAATGGTACCTTTTGCTCTTGTACTCGACCTATCTTTGATGAAATAAATGGTAATGTGACTGATTGTGATCCTCCTTGATCTAGTTTCTCAATTTGAGCATCTTGTATCCCTTTGTCTTTATTGACTTCCTCATCACCACCAAGATCCTGTGCATTTTCTTGTTGCCTTTCATTTTGACCTTGCTCTTGATTCTATTGTTGTTCTACTTGAGCATCCAACCTATCCTTTTTAAGCATATGCTCTTCCTATCTTTGTTCTGGAGGAGGTTGATTATCTTATGCTTCATCACTTTTTTCTTCTAGAACCTTTTCATCCTTAGGCCATTGGCCTTTCTTTGCTTGATCATCTTGGTGATGCTCTTGTTCATGCCCATCAATCTTATCTCTTGTAGTGTCAAGTGATTTAGACACACTCTTTTGTTCCAGTTTATCCATCAGGACATCCTATTATGCTATTTGTTCTTGAATATTTTTACCCCCATGGATATCTGGATGAGGTCCTTCTTTCTGAGCATCATCACTCCTTCTATTCTCATCATTTATCTCCATAGAAATATTCTCTTGTTGCATTTGGCTATCTTGAATAGCCTCTCCTTCATTACTTCCTTTATTAGGTAGATAAGTCAAATCGACTAGTGTTGGGCTAGTCACATTCTCAATTAATGTATATAGAGGTCCCATATGCACCTCTACTTCAGGGGATTCTTCTCTTTCTATCCTTTCATCATGTGACTCCACTGTTGTATCACCTTTATCTGTAGCTTCTGTATGTTGCAGTATGGTCTCTATAGGATGGTGTATAATGTCCTTTACCACATCATCCTCTATAAGGTCAATTATTTGACTCAGTGGAAGGGCCTTAATAGCCTCTTCTTCTTGAGCTTTTCTCTTGGCCTCCTATGCCATCTCAATTTTTACTTTGACTATTGTTTCCATTGGTACATCATGTTGTAGTTCCTTAATTACATTTGAAGTTGGATCAGTTGATCTTGATGTTACTGTTGCTAGAGGTAGTGTGATGGTTCCCCTCATCTTTGGGCTTTGGTATCTAGAATACCTGGGAACTTTTTATGCCTTGTAATACATTTGTTCTCTTCCTTTTCAATGTCACAAGAGGCATCTTATCTTCTTCATCATTACTATCCTCCTCTCCTACAATATTCCTTACTAGACTTTTCTCCTGATCTTTCTAGAGCTCCTCTTGTGTAGTTGGTACTTGGGGTGCTGGCATAGGGATCACCTTAAGCACCGGTCCTGTAGGAGGTGACAATGACTGATATACAAGGGATATTCTTTCAGAAGTAATCTCCTTTGTTATTTTAGATGAACCAAGTTCAAGTAGCTTTGTCTCATGGATTTGTCATTTTCATACAAGGAAGTCATCATATCCCTATCCCTCTATTTCCTTTCTCTTCCCCTTATGGTTATTTGTGATTACCACACCTTTTGCTTTAAGTTCATTTACATTCTTGGTTACCCAATTCTTTGTCCTAGCCATGACCTTGGTAGTGAGGACATCTATCAAGGTTTCATCCTTCTGTGTTAGATCTAGGGTAGAAATTGTGTCATTGTATATCTTTTTCTCCTCATACTCAGGATCCATGAGGTCATCATCATCTTTTTTGATTTGTGGGGACACTTCAGGATTCCCTATAGTTCTCATCTTTAATCTACTGTTAACCTTTGGTACTCTTTCCTTCTCACATCATGCTCATCATCGCAATTTGCCTAATAGTCCTCGAGGTGTATAGTATGTTATTATTTCTTATTGAATCTCTTCTCAATCCTATGGTAAGGATCATAATCTCTAGTTAGTGGAAATAATTTTAGATTTAAACTTTTCAAGTTTGCCTCTGCTTTCCTTGCATTTAGTGATCTAATCATGCATTGTATCACTAATAACTTTGGCCCATTGGACCTTTACTTTATCTTCTTCATACTCAATTACCATCCTCATTAGTCTAAACATCTAGGGCTCGAAGGTTCCACAGTTTTATGCCCTTCATCCTACTGAGCATGAACATTATATACCGTGCTTCTTCATTGAAGTCAAATTTATAAAGGTGTTGTGCCATTTTGGTAGCTGCCTTGGCTATGTTATCTAGACTTCTCCATCCCTGGTATATTACCTTCCTGCAGACCTTATTGTTGTCATCAAATTTCTTGGCCAAAGTATCCAAGTCTAGCACATATATAGGTTGAGATATCAGAAAATGGAATACCTCGGTTATACCCTCCATAGACAAATTAGCATAAATCCTTTCTTGTTTTCCACTTTCCTTGTAGTAGCATCATAATTCTATGCACATTCAACCATAAGGTCAAAAGCCTCCATCAATAATGCAAAGCCAACTACATGATATAAGCCTGATGCCACTATGTTCTGTAAAATGGGACTATCTTCCACAACGTCAATCTGAACTCTGAATGCCCCAATATCTATGTTACCACAATGAGTATCCTCTATGAATCCTAGCTTGTTGTACATGCTAAGCATTCTAGGGAACATAACTAGTTTTCGCATGTCCATGCGTGGCTATGACATTGTGTCCTACAAAATAACATACAAGTCTCAAACAATGGCATACACTTATATAGGGTTAGCATATATTAATCTCCTGCATTCTGAATGAGACAAAACATTCAAATTTATGAATTTGACCAGATGATGTATGAAGATTTAACCTATTTCATTATTTACCCTCTTTTAGCCAATCATGATACAATTTTTGAAATAACTATAGGGAGTGCATTTCATACATACTTGTGAACACTTCCATAACCTATTATTGATGTGGTGATGACTAAATTGATGCTTAGGATGAAGTGATCTTCTGCAATTTTATCCTCTGGTTTAGCTCCGGTTTTCAATTAGTTCTTAACAGTAGAAACTAGGGCTGTCAAATGTGATTATGTCAATTATGACGATAAAAATCCATTTTAACTTAGGTAATTTGTGATTTTATGGCATATTAATGGTGTTAGGGGGATTTGAAAGCCTCAACAAGATTGCACATGATCGTCATAGGTGTCTGTTGGCACACTTTGAAATTTAAAAGCCAATGACCTTGTCTAGCATTAAATGCAAAAAGTGCATGTATATGGGAGTGGATATCCAATTGAAGAATATCTGTGTGGATATCCAGATGATGTCATCATAGGTCAGGTCAACCCTTCTTGACCAAAGAATCATCATCAGGTCATAAATTCTTATTCAATATGTCTGAGTGTGATGTGGACATGTGTCATCATGTTATTGGTTCAGTTCATAGCCTAGATATTTATAAGGTCAAGATATTAGTTTGTAAAATATCCATCCGATTGAAATATCTAGATGATGTCATCAAGAGGAAAATACTTCATTGATGTGCAATAGAATGACGTCATTGGGATAAGGAAATTAAAATAGAGTCATGACACTAATAGTGTGAAATATACCTATAGTTTAATGTCTTGATGATGTAAGTATGTATATCTTCTTTATATCACGTTGAGGTAGGATGATGTCATTAGGATGTGGATATTAAAATTGTCTAGATACTAAGTTAAGTACTGAATGTTATGTAATATCCTTATGACATAAGCATGCTCATCATTTTTTGTAAGGCTAAGATGATGTGACGTCATTTGGATCAGGATGTTAAAATAAGATCAGGATATTAGCAAAGTTAATATCCTAACGCTTTAATGTTTGGGTGATGTCAACATGATTGGAGCTCTTTGTAATATTGAGATGACGTGACATCATCTAAATATGGACATTTTAGGTCAAGACATTAAGTTAAGATTGGGCTGTTAACTAATATCCCTTAGTTTGATGTTTAACCCACTAAATATTTTAAATTTGACATCTAGATATTAGTGGGCACCAAGATACTATGTTAATATCTAGATGGCATGCAATGTGAATATTCAGGTGACCTATTGACCAAACTTTGATCGACTGTAACTTCTTCATTTTAAGGAATTTCAAGGTGCTTCAATAAGCAAACCTACTTAGATTTTCATTCTCTTTCACTTGGCATGATCTATAATAAGAAATTTGAAATTAAAAAATATGACCTATAACTTGAGGTCTAGATAATGCACAGGATGACACCCTGTCATGTATTTGATACTGATTGTTTTGCCATATCGCTCGAAAGCAAAGGACAAGCAAGCCAAGCAAAAAGTTGGGTCCCTACTTTGCTAAGGAAAAATGGGGCATGTTTTGTAACCACACAACAAGATCTTTCTCAACTCCCCCTAGAATAATCATTCTCCATTCAATTGTGTCTAACCATACTATAGATTCATTTTCTTTAGGGTCACCAAAAATCTTCTTAGCTATGAGAATACTTGTATCAATTTTTGTTATTTCTTGAACTTCCTTAAAAATCATTAGCAAATAAATTATGAATCTGTGTGTATCTACTTGAATATATATATATATATATATATATATAATCTTTATTGAAACTATTTTGCATATTGTAAATAAAAGTTTTTCAGACAATGAAGAATGTGCCATAGATTTAAATGGAAGTTGTATTGTTTATTGAAAACTATTATATTTGAATGGGTTGGGGGGGGATTCGAACCCCCCACCAATGCTTCCACTTTGAGTGAGATTGGAGTGTAAGGAGGGAGGGGTCAAACCCCCACCCACACTCCACCGTAGTGGGGTGTGGGTGGGGGTTCTCCCCCCCTCCCCATAGACTTTTTTCTTTAAAAACAAACTAACACAGTCCCCTCTATGATTTCGATGGTGCCCCAACTATAGCTCGCCACCCCTTCCTGTTGGCCATTCGGCCTTTGACCTGCACAGATCAGCCTTGAAAATTAATAAAATTTCATATATATATATATAAATTAAAAATATATATGTATATACAAAGTGTATATACCTCTTTAGTGTGGCGGCCATGAAAGCCTCTCCAACCTGCAACAAAAAAAACAAACAAGAGAGGAAGAAATGAAAAAAAGAGAGAAAATGAGAAATGTAATGGAGGCTAGGGTTTTGACTCATTCCCCATAATGATATTATTATTTTATTTGTGGAGCTTTTAGGACAAAGGAGAATTTTAAATTAGATTTTAATTTTCCCTCCCCCCTTTTTGGACTTATACATTTCTTTTATCTTTTATTTTAAGGTGGGTTTTTGGGAAGGTTAATTTATATGTGGGTGATTTAATTTATTAAGTTAATTCTAATGTTGGGGTTGGGGATTTATTTTACTATTTGATTTTATTAGACCTTTTAAAGTTAGTTTATTAAGCCAGAGAATATTATATTTTGTTTTAATTAATTATTTTGAAGTGGGATTTAATTATTTCACTTTCCTTCAAATTTAACTATTGTTAACGTAATTAATTTTAAATCAATTGAAATTAATTTATCGCATATGGTAATTAATCAAGAGGATTAATATGATTTTTAATTAAATTAGTTGCTTTAGTTTACTTAAATAAGTGTGAAATATTTTATTAATTATTTAAGTCGTTTATCCCATTTGAACCTAGGAAACCCTTGTTTAAATTTATTTAACTAGAATAATTTCTATTCATGCCCATAAGGCATTATGCTGCCAGATTTTTTTGGGACCTAGGGTTAATTTAATTTTATCAATTTTAAAACATGTGTAGAGTTATGTTTAACTTTTTCACAACCTTGGTGATCATAATTAAGTTATTAATTTATTTATTTATGCTTCTAATTAGTCTTTTGATTTCGACTGGTGTCGAAATCCTTTCACTCACTTAGGTAAATTTAGGGTTTTGATCTTTTGATTGTAACCCTAATAGTGATGCTTCTCATGTCACATTGACCCCCTTAGTCAGCTTTCATCGCATAGGGGAATGCACATGTGATTGCATTACTGCAAAATTGATTGACATGTTTATGGTTTATGCGTGTTGCCACCGAGCACGCTGATGTGTGAGATGGGGTTTCTAGGGATACGTGGAATTTTTTTTGATAATTCATGTCATGACCACATGAAAAATGTGGACATGACATGTGTTTTGCATGTCGTGACCACATGGGAAATGTGGGCATGACAGGTTACTTCAAATATTTATAGTCCAATTGTATTACATATGACCTTTGTTGATCCAATAAGCCATCTATTGTTATTCAAGTATCACCTAAACCTCATTCTAGAACTAATAGATAAAAGTTGTATTTAAAATAAAAATGAATCATGTTGAATAGAAAATATTCATATTCTTTATGAGTTGCTCAATTGAAAATATTTAAATGAGTATGCTAATCCATATTCTTTATGAGTTGGTCAATTGAAAATATTTCTTAATTTCTTATTATTATACCATATTAGGATGCAAAGAGTATGTTTGTTGTTTTGAATAAGATAGTCAAAATCATATGTTTATGAGCACCTGATGACCATTGTGGTTTTTAAATGTAATTCCTCTTGCATATAAGGTGAGGTTATGACAGTACATTGAGTCTTACATAATTTTAGTATGCAACATAACATTGGGGCTATAGGCTTCCATAAGTCATCAACAATCAATGTTCAAGGTTGTCATTAAAGTCAAAGGGTCAAGGTTGTTTATCATTGATGTCAAGGTTGATGCCATGACGTTGATAAGGTGATGGTCATGAGGCGCATGATGTTGTGAATATGGTTTTCATTATAAGGTCTCTTAACTCATGTTGATGTTGCACAAGACAAATATGGTTCATATGATGCAAGGTTCATGTTCATGGTGGATGTGGTATTGTTCATGCAAGGTTTTGTTGTGAATATGGTTTTCATGATAAGGTCTATCTTGGAAGGTTGATATGATGCAAGGTTCATGTTCATGGTGGATGAGGTTTTGTTCATGCAATAAGAAGTCAAAGAAGACACAAACTTTCATAATCATAATCCAATGTCATCATCAAGGAGAATTATATTTATCAAGGGGAGTCATGAGTTTGATTTGAATGTGAAGTTGTTCATGTCTTAGAACCCTAAGCCTATGATAAGTGTCATACTCTAATGTCTTTCTTTTGATGTCCCTAAGGTCTCTAAAATGTCCTAGATATCTCTTAATGAAAGTTAGAATATTTAAGTCTTTCTTATTGATAGTTAGGGTTTGCATATTGGGATTTAAACCCTAAAAAGAATCTACTTTTCTTAAGACTTAAAAACCCTCAATTGCCTATCATGTGTAAAGTGCACTTTTGTTTTAATTAAATATTGACTTATAATCACAAGTTACTATCACTTAAATCAACCTACTAAAGGGTCTTTAAGTCATTAGTTCACCGATCCTTCAACCTAACTCAACTGGCCTCTCTGGTAAACTCTCATAAGCTCGAGCGCCATATCATAATCGAAGGTCATATTTAATTGATATGAGGGTGGGAAAAAGGATTGGAAGATCAGTATTTAACAAGAATTTGGAATACAAACAGTCATCTCTATGCCGTTGAATTTGATGGGCATGCCTTTATAAAAGGCTAAAAGACAACTTTATGCAAGATATCATGGTATTTGTAGTGTTTGAAGATTGAGGACTAGTTAGTGTTTGTAGCTCAGACTGTTTTGTCATGTTTGGGTACGAAACATGACCATTCCTAGCCTAAATGTACCCATGTAGATGTGTTGGAATTGTTGGTTTGGCCACACGAGGAGAAGAACAAAAGTTACACCCCTTTGCAGCTTTACACTGTCTCCTTCTGATGATTTTTAGGGTAGCAGAAAACCTTTCACCATAGGAAAATGCCTCAGAGATATAAAAAACTGAGATAGGTTATTATAGAGGAACCCTACATGATTGCATTGCATTAGACAGAATGTTTCTAAGTGACAAATTTTCAACTAACATCTCATCAAAGATTTCTTCCTTTTTGCACTATGGACTCTTTAGGGATATCATCAATACAATGTAGCTCAGACTATTTTGGCATGTTTGGGTGAAAAATAGGACCATACCTAGCCTAAGCATACCCATCCAAATGCATTAGAATAGTCATTTTAGTCGCATCAGGAGCAGGATGAAAGTTACACCCCTTTGCAACTTTACACTACCTCCTTCTGATGATTTTTGGGGCAGCAGAAAACCTTTCACCACGGGAAAATGCCTCAGAGATATAAAAAACTAAGAGAGGTTATTGTAGAGGAACCCTACATGATTGTGTTAACTTAGAAGTAATGTTTCTAAGTGACATGGTATTTGAGTAACATCTCATCAAAAATTGATGCCTTTTTGCACTTTGGACTCTTCAGGGATATCATCGGTACAATGTAGCTTAGACTATTTCGGCATGTTTGGGTTAAAAATAGGACCATACCTAGCCTAAATGTACCCATCCGGATGTGTTGGAATAGTCAGTTTGGTTGCATTAGGAGTAGGACAAAATTTACACCCCTTTGCAACTTTACACTGCCTCCTTCTGACGATTTTTTGGGGCAGCAGAAAACCTTTCACCATGGGCAAATGCCTCAAAGATATAAAAAACTGAGAGAGGTTATTGTAGAGGAACCCTACATGATCGCATTTCCTTAGATGCAAAGTTTCTAAGTGAGACGGATTTCAAGTAACATCTCATCAAAGAATGCTACATTTTTGTACTTTGGACTCTTCAGGGATATCGTCTATACAATGTAGCTCAAACTATTTCGGTATGTTTGGGTGAAAAATAGGACCATGCCTAGCCTAAATGTACCCATCCAGATGTGTCAGAATAGTTAGTTTAGTCGCATCAGAAGGAGGAAAGTTACACCCCTTCGCAAATTTACACTACCTCCTAATGAATTTTGGGGCAGTAGAAAACCTTTCACCACAGGTAAATGCCTCAGAGATATAAAAAAACTAAGAGAGGTTATTGTAGAGGGACCCTACATGATTGTATTGCCTTAGATGGAATGTCTCTAAGTGACACAGTTTCTGAGTAAAATCTCGTCAAAGATTGTTGCCTTTTTGCACTTTGGATTCTTCAGGGATATCATCGGTACAATGTAGCTCATACTGTTTCAGCATGTTTGGGTAAAAATAGGAGCATGCCAAGCCTAAATGTACCCATCCAGATACGTTGGAATATTTAGTTTGGTTGAATCAGGAGCAGGATGAAAGTTACACCCCTTTGCAACTTTACACTACCTCTTTCTAACAATTTTTAGGGCAGCAAAAAACCTTTCACCACAGGAAAATGTCTCAGAGGTATAAAAAAATAAGAGAGGTTATTATAGAGGGACTCTACATGATCATGTTGTCTCAAACAGAATGTCTCTAAGTGACACAGTTTCTAAGTAACATCTCATCAAACATTGCTGTCTTTTGCACTTTGGACTCTTTAGGGATCATCGATACAATGTAGCTCGAACTATTTTAGAATGTTTAGGTGAAAAAAAGGACTATGCCTAGCGTAAATGTGCCCATCTAGAATTGTTGGAATAGTCAGTTTGGTCGCATCAGGTGCAGGACTAAAGTTACACCCCTTTGCAACTTTAGATTACCTCCTTCTGACGATTTTTGGGGCAGTAGAAAACCTTTCACCACGGGAAAACACCTTAGAGATATAAAAAACTAAGAGAGGTTATTGTAGAGGAACCCTATGTGATTGTGTTCTATTAGAAAGAATGTTTCTATGTGACACATTTTTCAAGTAACATCTCGTCAAAGATTGCTGCCTTTTTGCACTTTGGACTCTTTAGGGATATCGTCGGTACAATGTAGCTTGGACTATTTCAGCATGTTTGGGTGAAAAATAGGACCATGCCTAGCCTAAATGTACCCATCCAAATGTGTTGGAATAGTTAGTTTGGTCACATCAAGGGCAGGACGAAAGTTAAACCCCTTTGCAACTGTTCAGTACTCCTTCTGACGATTTTTGGGGCAACAAAAAACCTTTCACCACAAGAAAACGCCTCAAAGATATACAAAACTGGGAGAGGTTATTGTAGAGGAACCCTACATGATCATGTTACCTTAGATAAAATATTTCTAAGTGACACAGTTTCTAAGTAACATCTCGTCAAAGATTGCTGCCTTTTTGCACTTTGGACTCTTCAGGGATATCATCGATACAATGTAGCTCGAACTATTTTGGCATGTTTGGGTGAAAAATAGGACCATGCCTAGCCTAAATATACCCATCCAGATGCATTGGAATTGTCAGTTTGGTCGCATCATGAGCAGGACACCAAAAATGCAAAAGTTGCTTTATGCAACTTGACAACATTAACAATTTTTTACAAGACTCAAAGACTCAAACTGACCCCAAATGACTCAAACTGACTCAAAAATGTATGAAATGGTCTTAGAAGACCTTATTACATAAAATTGACTCAATAAAAATAAAATGTCACTTTTTGACCCCTCTTGGAGGCATGACAACATGGGTGCCCCTGCACCATTAGTGCAACTGAAGTCGATAAAGTTTTCCTATTAAGAAAAAGAGCTTCCCTTAGCTTCAAGAAATATAAATATTCTATACTAACAAGGCCAACCATGTTAAGGTGGAAGCTCATGTGGCCTGACCTAAGACCTAAGACACATGTATTCTAGTAGACATAGGACACCTAAGACACCTATTGTATAGTATGTATCTGGATTTTATAGACATAGTAGACCTAAGACACCTAGTCTATATACCTTATCATAGTCTAGACCTAAGTCAACTAGACACCTAGATTGTAGTTCTACCTAAGACACCTATTATGGTAGACCTAGTTGACATATAGTACCTACCTAAGACACCTACCTAGAAGATACCTAGATCATTCTAGATTATACCTTATTCTAGTCTCTAGATAGGTCGTTGATATATAGTATCTACCTAAGACACCTAGATTAGATTAAATACCTTTTTTCTAGTCTCTATCTACCTAGTTGACATATCGTATCTACCTAAGACCCAATTAGAGACACCTATTATCTAGTTAGAAACCAAGACACCTATATTTTATACATTACCTAGATTTTATACATTATTCTCAGGTTCAACTTCATCCATCACTTAGGTCTAACCCCATGAAGCATAACATGATGATGTAAACATGTGTATATGTGTAAAAATGCAGCAGCAAATAAAAAAAGACAAACCTTACAAATTTATGTGCATACTTACAACTCAATGTAACATGACTTTACAAAATCAATGTGAATACTTACAAATTAATCCCATGAACCATATGGGTCTGCTCTACACTTTATTGTGTCAAGTATTGCTTCATGGTCAGACTCACACACCTTCCACAAGGTCTTGTTCAAAGGTCTACCCCGATATTGTATCAAATGAACATTGGATGCCATGACAAGGTTTAAGTAATGAAGAATCTTCCGATGTGTGTCAAAGTCCTAAAATAGCAAAACATTAACACTCTTATGTGGGTACCTTCTAAGCCATGTTCCAGTAACAACCATTGAGCCTATAGGGTATTCGATGTCTTCTCCATTTGTAACTAGGGCCTCCAATTTCTTTTTAGCCTCAACACAATGACACAAGTAATAATCTAATCCCTCTTTGTTATCTTAATCTACAATAACTGCATATACATGCCCTACATTGATATGTGTAGCAAATTAATGAAATTAGTCAACACTACAAAGTAAGATGATAGTAGGAATTTCAAAAACTATGCAAATAGATATATTACCTAGTTGAACTAGATCTGATATGTGGTCAAAGTCAACTAATGATTCCATCTGTGTTAGTTCAAGTACCGTGGGGTTCGATACATGTCAAGTGGGCTAAGATAACTTAACTTCCATTCATCAACCCACTCATTTGACTCGCATTCATCCTAGGATTGAATTGTATAGGAAGAACAAAAGCATGACATCTTTCGCGTATGGATACTCCATGAACCTACAATTGAGCTTCTAAAAGAGTGCATCTCACTTGATCCTGTTAGTGTAGAACAGTCCTCATATGGTGCAATGTTAGTATCATCTATCAACTAAAAAATTCTATGAACTGAAGACTTACCTTCATTACCTGGACCCATGGAAGCATTACACCACTTGACGATCAATTTTGCATATGTCAACTTTGCATTGTCTTTATACTTTAACTCTTCTCATACTAAGGCTCTTTTGATGCATGCTCCTATACCATCATGCTCCCCCTTTCCATGGCCGGCCTCACAAAAGTTTTACATATGCTGAATACCTGTAAAATTATGCCTCCTGCTTAGCTAATAGAAATTCTGTGAGCTCTTGAATTGTGACACACAATTATCCAACCATATGATATGTTGATTGAATGATATGCCCCTTCTAGCCAAATCATTATAGAACATCTGAAAGCAACCTTGCATGAACTCCGTAGAATGCATGTGATCATCACTGATATAGAAATGATACTCCCTTACGATCTTTCTGTCATCCTCTATACTATCATTTGCATGAATGAATGCAATGTGCACAAATATAGAAACCTGTGCAGAGTTGTAATATTGTGATTGCACCTCACGTTGTGGCTATAGACTGTAGTTCTCTGCAAAGTCAATGACTGAAACAATGCTACCAACCAGAAATGTGTCCTTACATAACTTGAAATGCAAGTCCAACCATCAAGCTCTATGGGCATGTCTTACATACTCATACACTATGATGTCATGAAATATAGGCATAAACTGATACACTGGAATCTTTTCAATAACCAATTCACACCTCTTTGCTTCTTTATCATCTTTTTTATTGTATGCCACTATTTTATACTTGCCAAACTCTACTAGTTTGTTTCCAACTGCATGTGTTCTTTCCATATGTTCACATATTGGCATACATTGCAAGCCACCACAACAATGACATGTGTCATCCAAGCATAATTTCTTGTAGAATATTTGACCTTCCTCTCTTTCACATAACATTCTTGATATGAAGTCTCTTAAAGATGTTGGTCAGGCACGTATGCCACAACCCTGCAAAACATTGTTAGTATGCAAATCTAAACATATAGACCGATAAACATCAAAACGGTTAGAAAATTCAATATGTAATCTACAACAACAAGTCATGTGTGTGTGATTTATATTGACATAGAAAGGTTTTATCATTTCAAAATATCTTTGAAAATTTTTAATTTGAGGATACTTCTCTATAAATTTACCAAAAAATTGTGTTTTAGTCTCTTCCAAAAAATGATTTGGATGTGGCTCACGGTTCTGACTACCAATTCTCCTTCTTACCACATCCCTTTGATTCAGAGATACCCTTGTGTAATTATTCCAAAAGTCTCCAATTAGTGATCTCAATGCCTCAACAATTGGTTTAGCTTTTTGTTGTAGTCTCCCTGAGAATGCCCATTGTTGTTATCTTTCCTAACATTTTGTAGCTCCACAACCAATATTTTCCTCTTGTTAGAGATCAAAGTGCACAATTTCATAGATTCATCAATATAGAACAATCCATCAAGAGTGATTTTATCCACCCATTCTTCAATGGTTTTACCTATGGCTTGGTATCACTTGATTTGTTGTAGTAAGTTGGGGTCTAAACCATCCATAGTTATACTAGGCATCTCATCTGAAAGCTAAGCAATAGTCTTCAAAATGGATTGAATAAATGAGTTTAAAGTTATCACCTGAGCCTACAACTTGGCCTTTTCTTGTTGCTCAATTTTGACCCTTTTTTATAGTGTATTCATAGAAAACTTGGTATGGTAAATATCAACTTCAGCTGTAGAGGGACCCAAATCAATTTTAGTCATGTTAAATCAGTTGCAGTAACCTCATCTTCATTCTTCTCACCAATCAGGTTTGTAATCTCCAAAATATGGTGTCCAACAGAGGGATCTACAACCATTCTTGACATCCTCTTATCCCTCTTGGGCTTAGTTGTATCTTGTAGCAATTTGGCTACAATATATATGTTTGTGGCTATCATAAGAGCATACCTCTTCTTCTTTTCTACTAGCTTTTTCAACCATTAGGGGAGGGAGAACATGAAACACTAGCACTAGCATTAATGTTCAAAGAAACATTATCTAACTACATAGGAGGGGTATTATGTTCAGGAGGTTCACTTAACTTTGGAGAATTGGGGTTACTGAACAAGGAATGGAAACTGCCATCTTCACCAATTTGGCTGAAAATCAAAGAATCACTATTAGGCACCAGAGAGTTGGGAGAAGTCACATGGTTTGCTTGCAATTGTTCCAAAGCATCTAATTTCTTTTCTATTTTTGCTCTTACGAACACATGTTGGCCAACTTGTTCACATGTGGTCTTTAGTGTCCTACTATCCTTGGGTTGTTCTCCATCTCTAGATTGTGAGCCAACCCTATGAAGAGTTCTATCCACATTAGTTGTAGCTCTTGGAGTATGGGAAGCCTATGATGTGTTATGTTCCTTTGTCATAGATTCTTTTTGTATAGAGGAACTAGGATGTTCTCTAAATCTTATCTCAAGCCACTTCTCAGTTTTGCTTAGCACAAAAGAAGACTGTGCCATGATATCTATGACCTCTTTATCTGATTAACATATTAGAAGAAGAGATTCAGAAACCACATTTTGATAGCTTTCATCCAAAATTTTGGAATTTTCATCAACACTCACTAGAATTTGCAAGGACAGATTGAAATCCTAGACTTGGTCTATTGTTAACCTCATCCAATCTCTTCTCTATACTTCCCTTTCATTGGTACAATCTTCCTATTAATCCTCGAGTTGAGGCTGATGTTCATAAAGACTCCCTCCATGGAAATTCTTCTTAACAAAGTTTTTACTATCAAAATATGGCCTCATAGATAATGGGTGAGAATTATACTTAACAAAAATCTTCTCAACATTTCTGGCATTATCATTACTCTTGGAGAAAAAGAAAGACAAGGACATAGGAAAGGAATATCCCTTCTTTTTCATGCTATGATATTTATTATTGACAGTCACCATCTGGCAACAAACTCCCAAAGAATAAGAAAATCTAAAGGATATCTGGGCAATTTCAATGGGGCATTTTCAAAAGACCCAATCAACAAATAGGTAAATCTATCAAATCAGATGTAAAAACTTCCAAACCTCATTATCAATGCTACCACTTTAGGAGAAATTCTCCTCTCCAATGAGCCTTCAATCTTCTTTGCAGACAACATGAGAAAAGCATCGTTCACGTGGCAAAAATCTTTCATCCCAACTTCCTTTTGCAATTGTAAAAAATAATAATACACAAGTGTATTTGGCATAAGGGACCCTTGAGTCCTCAAGCTAGGCCAGACAACCTCTTTACTGGCTAAAATTTAGACTAGAAGAGAACACATATGGAATGACACCCTCTAAAAAAGTTTGCTAGTTGCTCATTCATATGCTCACTTATTAATTTTTCCCAATCCACATACAGAGATTCAGTACAAATTACCAGAATAAATTGACATATCCAATTTTCAAATGAGTTTGATCCAACACTCCCAACAACATTGTGTAATAGGGTAATCATGTTAGAGATTTCTTCTTTAAAATGCCCTCTTTTCAAATTAGCGGGCAGCTGAGATTTACCTTTCCTTTCAATTTTTAGCCATCTCTTAGCAATACAGTTTTGGCACCAATCCTTTTTGTCCCAAAAATATCCCCAACCAGTGGTAACAGACATTTCAACAAACTCCTCATGGTTTTGTAACCTTAATTCATGCAACACAACCTTAGAATCAACCTTCGAAACTACAAATCCATCAAAAGCTTGTATTTCTTGTGAGTCAGGATAATAATTTCTTGCGTAGGAAATAATCAAATCTAGACATGGCATGGTGGGTGGAAACCCCTCAAGATAGGCTAACCTACTACTCACAATCTTTCTTACAATTGAAGACTTGGTTTCTTGTTGCATTATGTTCCAAAAATCCTCCAAGTCTACATGTCTAAGATCAGTATCCTTTACTTTACACAAGCCATTCTTAATTATAGAGGTAATTGCGAACCCCTGATATTTGTACTTCATTTTGACTTGTTTCAAAAACTAGAAAATGAAAGCTTTTGAACAAGTTAGGGATAACAGAGAGGTTTGTAAAATATTTGGGGAGAACTAACTCCCTAGACTCATGAATGGAAAATTGTTCTTCTTCACCCAGATAAATCAAAGATTCAATTTATCACAGCAAGAAAATTAAGGAAAGGAGTTGGTTATTCTAACCTAGTTGCAAATACTTTTTCAAGTTCTCCATTAATTGCAAAGCTTAGATCTCCATTAGCATACTCCCATCACAATGCAAAATAAGTCTTTGTTTGCAAGGTGGTAGCTTTAATAAGACTTCACATCAAATCTCATTAAGTCCTTATTAAATTTCATTAAATTTGGCAGTGAAAAGTACTAGATAATTCTTATTGATTCACTTTAATTGCCATTCGAAAAGTGTGCAAACACTTCCCCCAATATATTCTGAATTTAATGTAAACGTATAGGTGTTAATACTTCATGCATACTAATGGTTTGAAAAGACAATGCTTTCGGAAGCAAAAAACATGTTCAGTCAGGGCATCGACAATGTTTTGAGGCAATGAACCAATAGTTTAGGAGTTAAAAAGTTCAAAGAACCTTTGACTCACCAACTACAAATACTTTTTAAAGGACCAACACAAGACCTGTAACTAGGACTTAGATGCTAACTTGAGTGAGGAGTTAGGAAATTAGGTGGTTCTAGAACTTGTGAACTTGTCGACTGGGGTACAGAAAAGAACAAGATTGCTAACTAAGAGTGAAAATGACTAAGTAAGGACTGTGACTTACAAACAGGGCAAAGTAAAATAAAGAATTAGGAGGGGAACTTTGACTCAACATATGAAATGACCTAGAATTTGATTATAGTAAAAGAACTTAAAAGTGTTCTAAAGTTTAATTAAAAAATCTTCATCCCTAAATTAAACTAGAATTAAGTTAACCTAGTTCTTTAAAAAGGGTTAGAGATAATATTTTTCTATGGAGTACTTTGTGGAAGGTAATTGTTTGTTATTATTCTTTTGTTTCTTAAGATGAATTGTAGATATTTTGTACCATCTTTTATTTTATGGTACTTTATTATTGGACCTAATCAACCTAATAACCTTGTACATATGCTTTGTAAAGTATTCTATTGTTGAATATATGTGAATCTATGACAAAGTGAAGTGTGTTAGTTCTCAGTATAACAAACTTAGGCATAATAAACACCTTATTGATAGCACTGACCTAATGTAAATAAATTTGATTTGAATTTAAATCCTTGATGGATTTAGACTTGTTCCAAAGCCTTATTTGAATGACAATGTGAAGTGATATAAACTCTGTTAAGGGGTAATGGTCCTCTTGTTTCCATTCGTTCATGTAGTCCATAATGCATGAATATCATCTTAGAATGTAATTTAAATATTTAAATACAATCAACAATAGATGACTACATAATATGGGATATGTATATCATTCACTAGGTAAGTGTTATGTGATCACATGATAATAGTTTTGTAAATTTTATGTTGAAGTTAAACCTAAAAGATTAAATAAATTAATGATAATGGTTTATGTGAATGCCCAAATTTTTAAAAAAATTATAAGAGAGGAAATTTAATATATACACTTTTATTATCTCCTCAAGTATAAATTCATGATTTGTTTCAAATGAAGGTGGACTCCACCCAACATATGTACAACAAAAATTTATAGATTTCAAATAGACAAGAAAAAAGATCTCAAGAAAGATTAGTTAAGGAAACTGCAAACTGTTTCAAAATTTCTTCATTACACTTGCATGTAAAAGGCTACAAAGCTAAAATACAATTCCTAGGGTCATATGCCTACTTATTACAGTAATATGGGATGTCTTAGAATAGAAATATTTGACTTATAAAGTCTTTTGGAGCTATCTTCTGATATCTACCTAATCTCCTTATTTGCATGAACATGTGATGTAGCCAACAACATACACTCAATAAAATTGTGCCATTAATCATGTGTAAGAGCCAAAGATTTGGAAACTGAAAAAAAACTTCTATTCACCAACTTTGCTGCTACAATGAGAGAAAACTCTCTTATATCCAAGAAAACAAAAAAAAAAAAAAACCTTTTTTGGCAGATTTCGACAATTGTCAGATTTTGCCATTTTAGGTAATTTTACAATCATATCTTGAGAATCTAGTTTTTTCCCAAAAACTTCCTAAAGCTAAGGTAGGACGAAAAGCCAACTAGCATCCTAAATTCAAAACATGAGTTTCGAGTTATTAAAAAAAGAAACTTTTAAAAAACTAGAAAAAAACACTAAATTTCCATTTTGAGGGCCAAGATTAAAGCTTCAAGCCCCGAAAAAGTGCCAAGACGAGGTCCAACTAGCTAGGGTTAGTTGGGAAACCACATGCCACCTCATAATGCATCCACTTATAAAATTTCATAGAAAACCCACATTTGAGTCAAAAGTTATGACCTCAAGAAGTCCCTGCATCATTCTCCTCTGGGTGAAAAGAATGTATCTCCTACAAGTGAGTGTCTTCAAATTGCTGCCATTTGATTGGATCTAACCTTTGCACTTCCCACTTTGTAATCCACATGCTATCTGTTGGTGGCAATCCTTTCCACTGTACTAAATACTTGTAATGCCCTTGTTGAGTGTAGATAGTTTTCTTATCAAGAAACTGTGCAATCTTTTCCTTCTTCTTATGGGGAATGTGGCAGTACCATGCCACTTCTGGTTGACTATCTTCAGCATCATCCTCACCATGGAATGCATATAAATTAGAAATATTAAACACAGGAGAAATATCAAGATCATCTGGTAAACTGACCTCATATGCATTATCATCGATCTTCTTTGTAAGTTTGCAAGGACCAATTTTCCTATACTTCAACTTGTGGTATGTTCCAGTAGGAAACCACTCTTTTCTCAAATATACCATCACTAAGTCACCTTCATTGAATGTCTTATGTCACCTACTAGTATCCATTGTATTCTTGTACCTCTCATTATTGTCCTACAACTTTTGTCTCACATCTTTCTACAATTGTTGAGGTATTCTGCAAATGCTTCCCCATCATCACTGACCCTATCTTTCATTGGTAGCTGTACCAAATCTAGAACACCCTGAGGATTCTTGTCATACAAAATCTAGAAATGGGACTTTCCCATTGATCTGTTAATAGAACTATTATAGGCAAATTTGGCCTAGGGTAATGCCACGTCCCATTGTTTTGGCTTTTCTCCAACAATACACCTCAACAAATTTTCCAAACTCTGATTGACTACCTCTGTTTGCCCATCCTTTTGAGGATGGTAAGCACTACTAAATTGTAACTTAGTCCCCATCTTCTTCCATAAAGTCCTCCAGAAATGACTAAGGAATTTGGTATCCCTATTAGAGGTAATAGTCTTTGGAACACCATGTAGTTGAACAACTTATGAAAAAAATAACTCTGCTACCCTCGTTGCATCATTAGTTTTCTTATAGGCAATAAAATAAACCATCTTAGAGAACCTATCAACAACTACAAAAATGGAGTCATTACCTTGTTGAGTATGTGGAAGTCCCAACACAAAGTCCATGCTCAAATCTGTCCATGGTGCAGTTGGTACTGGTAATGGCATATACAATCCTGTATTTTGTGAATATCCCTTAGCCACTTGGCAGATTCTACACCTTGTTACATACTTAGTTATATCCCTTTTCATCTTTGGCCAGTAATATTTATCTGCTATCAAGGCTATTGTCTTGTCCTTGCCAAAATATCTAGCCAGCCCACTACTATGAAATTCTCTGATAATGTTTTCCCTCATAGAGCCAACTAGTATGCATAGTTGTTTTCCTTTAAATAGATACCCATATTGCATAAAATATTCACCCCTAAAGTGATCCAAGTTACCAGATACTGGTGCCTTCAATTGTTCCACAATCTCCCAAAAATCATCATCAAACTCATACAAATTTTTGATGGCATCAAAACCAATCACCTCAATTTCCATTGTGGTCAAAAGTGCAACATGCCTACTTAACACATCTGCAGCCTAATTTTGTTTTCTAGACTTATGCTTCAACACAAAATTGTAGCTCTGTAAGAAAGAGACCCACTTGGCATGCCTACTATTCAACTTTTTCTGTGTGTTCAAGTATCTCAGTGCAATATGATCTATAAACAATACAAACTCCTGGGGAACTAGATAATGTCTCCAATGCCTCAATGCTTGAAGAATTGCATAAAATTCCAAATCATAAGTAGAATAATTCTTTCTCACTTCATTTAGCTTTTCACTAAATAAAGATATAGGTTTTCTAGCTTGGCTAAGCACAACACCTATTCCCACATGGGAGGCATCACATTCTACTTCAAATAACTTATCAAAATTTGGCAATGCAAGTATAGGTGCTTCTGTTACCTTTTGCTTCAAGTACTTAAAGCTCTCCTCAGCATCCTTGGTCCATACAAACTCCCTTCATTTGGTACAATCTGTTATTGTAGCTACAATACTACTAAAATTTCAAATGCACTTTTGATAGAAAGTGGCCAAGCCATGAAAACATTTTACCTCTATGATGCTGCTTGGACTAGGCCATTCTAGAATTGCCCTGATCTTTTCTGGATCCATTCTGACACCATCTTTAGAAATGACAAAGCCTAAAAAAACTAAATTGTCCTGCATGAACCTACACTTCTTCAAATTGGCATAGAGCTTCTCCTTTCTTAACACACCAAAGATGATCCTCAAGTGTTGTAGGTGCTCTTCATTGCTTTTACTAAATACCAAAATATCATCAAAATAAACTACCACAAACTTACCAATGTAAGGTCGTAGTATAGTGTTCATCAATCTCATAAATGTGCTAGGTGCATTTGATAACCTAAATGGCATAACCATCCACTCATATAATCTGTCTCCAGTCTTAAAGGTTGTCATCCACTCATCCCCTTCTCAGATCCGGATTTGGTGGTAGCCACTTCATAGGTCAATCTTGCTGAAATATTTGGCCCCTATAAGGACATCCATCATGTCCTCCATATGAGGTATAGGAAACTGATACTTGATGGTAATCTTATTAATTACTCTGCTATCAGTGCACATCCTCCATGTTCCATCTTTTTTTGAGGTCAATAATGTAGGTACAACACATGGGCTCATGCTCCCTCTCACCACACCTTTACTTATGAGTTTTGTTACTTGCTTATTCAACTTTGCATGTTGTGTTGGATTCATCTTATAAGTTGCTTGGTTGGGTAGAGTTGCTCCTAGAATCAAATCAATATGATGCTGAATATCATTCTTTGGTGGTAGACAATCAGACAATTCATCAGGCAAAACATTAACAAATTCTTTCAATAGCTCTGCTACTTTTGGGGGAACTAAAATTTCTTCTTCACCTTTTTCACTACTAATGCATAGCAATACCCTGTCACCTTCATTTCTTTAACAAGATCTATTTCAAACAGTATGGTCTCACCTTTTCCTTTATCCTTGAGAGGCAATAAAATCACCTTAGAGCCATCTTTCCAAAAGGTGTATGTGTTTTTCTCTCCATCATGCATAGCATTTCTATCATACTACCATGGTCTTCCCAATAATACATAACAGGCATCCATTGGGACAACATCACACCATATCTCATCCTGATAGATCTTCCCCATGCTAAACTTAATTAGGCATCTTTTATCAAAAGTGACTTCGTTTCCCTTTTTAAACCATGCAATGCGGTACGGATGAGGATTTTTTCAGTGTAAATTCAATTTTTCTACCATTTCTTTAGAAACCATATTTTCACAACTACCTCCATCAACAATAACTTGACATACCTTGCCACCTGAAGTGCATCTAGTTCTAAAGATATTGGTTTGAAGCCATGAACCATCAAAGCTTTTGGCTTATGTTTTCTCCTTCTCTGGAATCACCATTACTCTTCTCATCATGAGACTTTCTCCCACATTTGGTGGAACCTCTAGTTCCATCCCTTCCACTTCATGTTGCATTTGAATCAGGTTCACCCTAGGTTGTCCTCCTTGATTTCTTTCTTGCATGTTATAATTTGAGCATTCAAATGCCCTATGACCTTCTTCTCCACATCTGAAACAAGTGAAAGGCCTTCTCTAGTTTTCCCATCCTCTACCACTACCATAACCTCTCCCTCTTTGAAATGCCCTTCATCGTTCTTGATTTAGAGGATCTTGTCAAGTGTTTACTTGTTTTTCCAATCTATGGGATGACTCTCCCCTACCATAATTTGAACCTCCTCAAAATGGGGTTGATGTACCCCTTCTTCCTCCTCTATTCCTTTGATGGTACTGTCTATTTTGTTTTTCTTCAGCCTTTAGAGCCAATTGGTAAGCCTCTTCCATACTGTTGAGTTGATGCATGATCAATTCATCTTGAATAGAGAATTTTAGTCCATTGACATATCTAGTAGCCGTCTGTTCATCAGTTTCTTGATTCTCTATATGTATAGACAGTGTATAAAACTCATTTGTCTAATCTTGCACAGAAGAGAGGTTCCGTTTTAAATTTTGAAACCTACGAAAAAGGGTTTGCACATAATCTATGGGCAAAAATTTTTCTCTCAACTTCTTCTCCATTTTATTCCATGTCTTGATCTTATCCTTGCCTTTCCTTGTTCATTCCTTTTGAAGATGATCCCACAAAATCATTGCATGACCCTTTAATTTGGTGCATGCAAATTTCACCTTCTTTTCCTCTGTTATGGATTTCCATTCAAAAGATTTTCTCATGTCAATCAACCAGTCTATCAAGTCCTCTGGTTTAAGACTACCTACATAATTTGAAACAGCTACCTTGACCCCTTCATTTTTCCCTTCTAAGGCCCTAAGCATCCTTTCTTCAAAACTCATGCCTTCTAATTCTTCTTCTTCATGTTCTGTATCTTGATCTACACCTCCTCGACCTATCTCTTCATCAGATTCATCTCCTCCTCTACCCAGTCTTTGGTTTCCATCCGTGTTGTAAGTTCTACTATTTGCTTTTGCAGATTTTGCATTTCTCTATGTATCTTAGCAAGACTGCCTCTTCCTCTTTGTTAGGGTTAGCTGACAAAAGATATCAATTAAATGCAATAAAGATTAAACAAAGGAATGAAAAATACATAGAAATAATAATAGCGAGAGACAAGTTTTAACGTGGTTCACCCAAACTCAGGCTACATCCACCAATAGAGAGTCCAATATTATTATCCATTAAATCAAAACTGATTACAACTAGCAATCCCTACAACTCAATACCATTGCAAATGCTACAATACCATATATCATCCCCAAAAATCCTAACCTTTAGCTACTTTTATCAAGCCTTATGTTAGTTACAAAAATAGGGTTTTTTTTATGTCAGCTCAAAAAAAAATTTGGGGGCATACATGGCTAGTGTACAATACTTTCCTGATCAGTCACCACCTACGAACAATCTCCCACTTGGAGACTAATTAGGCTCCACACCAAACAATCTCCCTCTTGGAGACTGATCCTAGATGACACCACTGTGCGTGCAGCTCCCACTGGAAATAAGTACCCTAGACTCTACTATTTTGTTTTTGTTGTTTTCAGTCTAGAAGACCAATTAAAGTTGAAGAGGAGCTTAGCTTCTCCCTTGTCACTGCCTTTGTAAACATATATGTGGTATTTTCATCTATATGTATCTTTTCTAGCCTTAACTATCCATCATCCAACATCAACTGAATAAAGTGATACCTCAACTATATGTGTTTGGTCTTTGAATGCAAGGCAGAATTCTTTGCAAGATGTATGGCACTCTGACTATCTGTATACAAATAACTGTTAGCCTGTTGTTTGCCCAATTCTTCCATGAAAGATTATAGCCATATCATCTCCTTGCTTGCCTCTGTTGTAGCTACATATTCTGCCTCCGTGGTGGATAAACCAACCACCTTTTAAAACCGTGAGATCCAACTCACCATTGTCCCACCTATAGTAAAGACATAACCTATAGTACTCTACCTGGTATCAATATTCCCTGCCAAATCTGAGTCTACATAGGCTGCTAAATTAGTATTAGAGCCTCCAAAACATAAGTGTTTATTGGATGTACCTATCAAATATCTAAGAATCTATTTTACTACATTCCAATGCTCCAATCTAGGATGACTCATATACTTGCTTACGAATCCTACAACATGTGTAATATCTAGTCTTGTACATACCATGGCATATAGTAAACTTCCTACAGCTAAAGCATATGGTACCTTGGACATTTTTTCTTCCTCCTCTTGTGTCTTTGGACACATCTCCTTAGCTTTGACTCAAATCTCCTTATCTTTGACTCAAATCCTTGGGGTTGTTCCATGTATATCTCCTCCTCCAAATCACCATGGAGAAAGGTAGTTTTCACATCTAGATGTTCCAAATGCAAATCTTCAGTAGCCACAATACTTAAAACAGTACGAATAGAAGTCATCTTGACAACCGGAGAAAAAATTTCATCAAAATCAATGCCCTTTTTCTGTGCAAATCCTTTTACTACTAAGCTAGCTTTAAATCTTTTCTTACCTCCATCTTCCTCTTTCAGCCTAAAAACCCATTTTTTTGGTAAAGCCTTTTTACCTACAGGTAACTTACATAATTCTCAAGTCTAATTTTTCAGCAAGGAGTCCATTTCTTCTTTCATTGCAAGCTCCCACTAAACCTGTGTATCCACCTACATAGCTTCATCATACCCTTCCGATTCACCAGCATCTGTTAACAAAATAGAATACAAAGAGGGACAAAACCTTTCAGGAGGTCTACTTAGCCATGTTGACTGTCTAACATTCACTGGAGTTTGTGGTATTTCTTGTTGTTGTTGCAGAGCATGAGGGACCACTAGAACATCACTATTTGGAGTATCATCTAGCACCACATAATCCTTTTCTTTCTCCTCATGCTTCTGCAAATGATCTTTGTACAACACCTTCTCATTGAATATAACATCCCTGCTTCTCACAATTTTATGATTTTCAAAATGCCAAAGACTATAATAAAATTCATCAATACCATATCCAACGAAGGTACATTTTTTTGATTTTGCATCTAGGTTGGTTGTATTTTTAGGATCTACATGTGCAAATGCTTCACATTCAAAGGTTTTGAGAAAAGAATAACTCACCTTCTTACCTGTCCATGCTTCCTCTAGAATACCATAGCCCAAAGGAACTGAAGGACCTCTATTAATTAAATATATAGTAGTATTGATAGCCTTTGCCCACATATTTAAGGGTAGCCTAGCATGCAATCTCATGGTCCTTGCACGCTACATTATTGTCCTATTCACGCGTTTAGCCACTCCATTTTCCTGTGGAGTCCCTGGAACCATTTTCTACCTATGAATTCCATTAAAGGAACAATAATCCTCAAATTCTTTGCTGCAATACTCACCACCATTATCACATTTGAGACATTTTAATCTTTTACCTATCTCATTTTCAACCAAGCTTCTCCATTTCTTAAATGTTTCAAATACATAAGATTTCTGCCTAAGGAAATAAATCCATACCTTCCTAGTTGCATCATCTATGAATATAACATAATACCAAGAGCCACCAAGAGAAGATACCTGAGCTAGTCCCCATACATCTGTATGCACAAGCTCCAACTTTTCATCTTTCTTTTGCTTCCCATCTTTGAGAAAATTGACTCTCTTTTCCTTGCCATACACACAACTTTCACAGAAATCCATATTAATACATTTCAGACCTAGTAAAACTTTCTTAGAATGAAGTACCTTCATACCTTTTTCACTCATATGCGCAAGTATGTTATGCCAGAGTGTTGTCTCAGAACCTACAATAATTGTTTTAGTCTCTTCCTGCAAACATGTAGCAACTGTTCCTGAACTTGTTTATTTTTTCTCTACAATAGCTAAAGTAGAAGGAATAGTATGACCTGTACAAAGATATAAGGTGCCTACTTTCACACCTTTTGCTACTATCAAGGCACCTTTTGAAACCTTCCAATCTTTATCAGTAAATATAACAATGCAACCTTCATCAACTAGCTGCCCTGCTAAAATTAAATTCCTACTCAACCTTGGAACATGCCTTACCTCTTATAGTAGCCAATGATTCCCATTTTACAACTTGATCTTGATTCTTCCCTTTCTAACAATCTGACAAGGTTCATTATCTCCCAAATAAACTAGCCCAAAATCCCCTTAGACATAATCAAGAAAATAACTTCTATGGGGCGTAGCATGAAATGAGGGCCCTGAATCTAAAATCCATGAATCATCAGCATTATCTAAGGAAAGAATCAAAGCATCATCTTCAGATTTATTACTTATACATTTGCCTCCTTATTGCCTTCTTGTTTGTCTCCTTTATTTTTTTGAGACCAACAATCTTTCTTTAAATGACCTGGTTTCTCACAGTACCAGCATTCCTTTTGTCCTCTAGTTTGGGATCTCTTATCCTTTGATTTTCCTCATGACTTCCCATAACCTCCAAAACATTTTCCTCTCTCCTTTGATCTACCCCTATTTTCTGCATTCAAAACACTACCTGATGTGGACCCTCCTAAGCTTTTCCTTCGCATTTCCTCGCTAAGGATAACACCAATGACATCATCAAATTTCAAAGTGTTTGAACCAGAGATAGAGTTACTTACAACCATTACCAAGCTATTCCAGCTTTCTAGAAAAGAACATAAAACCAAGAGAGCCCTCACCTCTTCATCAAATTTCACTTTTACAGAAGTTAACTAACTGACAATCGTATTAAACTCATTTAAATGATCTGTCATAGATCCACCTTCAATCATTTTCAAATTAAACAAAAGCTTCATGAGAAATACCTTATTTGAGGCTGAGGGTTTTTCATACAATTTAGCCAAAGCTTTCATCAATTCATCTGTTGTCGTTGCTTCTGTTATATTGAACGCCACAGATGGTGCTAGGCACAACCGAATGGTTCCCAGTGCCTTTCTGTCCAGAAGATTCCAATCCTCATCTATCATTCCTGCCAGCTTTTTGGATACTCCTTCCAATGGCCTCCATAAATCCTTCTGATAGAGATAATCCTCCATCTGCATCATCCATAACTGATAGTTCTACCTATTAAATTTATCGACCTTCAATTTACCCTTGTCCACCATTACTCCCACTCAACCGTGAGACTCCCACTCAACCATGAGACCTTCCTGCAGATGATAATCAAACACAACCCACTCTGATACCACTTGTTAGGGTTAGCCGGCAGAAGATATCAATTAAATGCAAATAAAAATTAAACAGGGGAATGAAAAATACATAGAAATAATAACAGCGAGAGACAAGTTTTAACGTGGTTCCCCCAAACTCGGGCTACATCCACCAGCAAAGAGTCCAATATTATTATCTAGTAAATTAAAACTAATTACAACTAGCAATCCCTGTAATTCAATACTGTTGCAAATGCTACAATACCATATATCATCCCCCAAAACCCTAACCCTTAGCTGCTTTTATCAAGCCTTATGTTAGTTACAAAAATGGGGTTTTTTTATGTCGTCTCAAAAAAAAATTACATGGTGAGGATACATGGCTAGTGTACAATACTTTCTAGATCAGTCACCACCTACCAAAACTCTTCCTTTCCCAGCAATCTTCCTGCTCTGATACCAGATGATGTAGCCAACAACATACACTCAATAAAATTGTGCCATTAATCATGTGTAAGAGCCAAAGATTTGGAAACTGAAAAAAAAAACTTCTATTCACCAACTCTATTGCTACAATGAGAGAAAACTCTCTTATATCCAAGAAAACAAAAAAAAAAAATTACCTTTTTTGGCATATTTCGACAATTGTCAGATTTTGCCATTTTAGGTAATTTTACAATCATATCTTGAGAATCTAGTTTTTTCCCAAAAACTTCCTAAAGTTAAGGTAGGATGAAAAGCCAACTAACATCCTAAATTTGAAACATGAGTTTCGAGTTATTAAAAAAATCAACTTTTAAAAAATTAGAAAAAAACACTAAATTGCCATTTTGAAGGCCAAGATGAAAGTTTCAAGCCCCAAAAAAGTGCCAAGATGAGGTCCAACAGACTAGGATGGGTTGGGAAACCACATGCCACCTCATAACACATCCACCAATAAAATTTCGTAGAAAACCCACATCCGAATCAAAAGTTATGACCTCTAGAAGTCCCTACATCAACATGACTTGCCAATAACTCCCCCTTTACTACTTCTAGAAAATAGGATATAAACACACATCAGCACCACTTAGTGTAATTTCCCCAATGTTGACTTTCTTTGAAATGTGCAACTCCCATTTGGGTGCAAAAATAAACCCAATTGTCCCTTTTTCCCACCAAAGAAATAATTTTTTCAAATTATGAAATTGAGAAACTAGGTAGTGAAACTTCTAGGAGCCATAAATTTTGAATTGAGTGTCTGACAAACCATTTGATGAGTTGGAAAGCTCATGAAAAATGAAGGCTCAAAAAATGTCCCATTAAGGTATATTTGGATTTTTGATCAATTTTTAGGATGTTTAGGAACCTCTAAGTGCCTCAAAATTGATTTCAAAACTTTTTCCATGAACCTCAAAAACTAAAACTTTAATAACTTGAAATCTAGAGATGATCGGCTGAAATTTACCAAAAATGTTTATGTTGCTATTATGAAGCATTGCAAAAAATTTCAGGCCCAACCGCTTCTCTGATATAGGGTTACAAAAATAGTAAGTCTTGGTATTCTTAGCCTGTTTAGAGACTTTGAAGGCTCTGAATCATTATTCAAGCAAATAGGTATCCAAAAATACAAAAATTGAAAAGAATAGAAAACAAAATCATCATTTTGTTTTTTTTGTGATGCAAGATTACCCTTACACCATTGGATGCTCCTGCATCAATTTCATGTGAAAATGTACTTATAGTTCTAATCATGTTATGTTAGATTTAGAGCAGACAACTGAGAGGGGGCGTGAATCAGTTGTCTAAAACTTTCTTTACTTTCAACACTTATATTCACATGGTAGTAATAATAAATCAAAACATGAAACTTAATGAAATTAATCAAGAGCAGAAACACATCAACACAAGAGACACCAAGATTTTGATGTGGAAAACCCGGTTAAGGGAAAAACCACTAGGTGATTAACCCAAGATTGTATTCTCTGTTAGAAGAATAGAAAGAACAAAATGGCACATGCTAATTAGGGTTCACTACTCGAGCACACTGCTCACAAGAGGCTCACTGCCTACAAGAGACACACTGTCTACAAAAGAATAAGTATCACATACTTGAACTGGAAAATAGCATCTTCACCATGCTTGAGTCAGTTCCATTTAAGCCCAAACCTTTTGCTCTGCCTTTCACTCTTCTCCTTGCTACCACACACTCATCTCCACATCACATCCTTTGAAATGACTTTGCAATCCCTTATTTATACATGACATCATCTTAGGAACAAACATCTAAGTCAGCAAACATCCACAAGAACATCCACAAGATGTATAATTCATTCGGTCGGCCAGTCACTGAAAGAACATCATCATCCATAAGTTATTCTTCATTTCTGGGACTCTAATTCTAATGCGGACCATAAGCACAAGCTGAGCATGATCCAAAGACCTCCACAAGCTTGCCTGAAACACCAAGAACATCTGTACTTCCTCTTCTTACTGAAACTCTTCTGTCCTTCATCCAGAACCTCAAGAACACAGTGTGCCATTACTGTCACAAAGGAATAGATACTTTCAGACCTTTAGGCCATGAACCAATAGATTTGCCACACCACACAGACTTCCCAAACACTTCCTCAAATCTGCAGAACCAGAGAATGCATTGCCAGATCTCACCGGACCTATCTGTATCACTCTGTCATCACTGAACATTTGCCAGAACCGGTTCCAATTGAACTACCATAACTTCTTCAAATATTCATGCGGACCTCTAAAATCTCTACTAGAACAACTTAAGACACATATCTACAAACCCTTTAATCTGCATCCTCTGATCCTCATCCTGTCTTGGACTTTTACCTTATGCCATCACTGTTCTTCATTGTTCCTCATTG
Organism: Cunninghamia lanceolata; assembly: GCA_027924645.1. Classification (NCBI taxonomy): domain Eukaryota; kingdom Viridiplantae; phylum Streptophyta; class Pinopsida; order Cupressales; family Cupressaceae; genus Cunninghamia; species Cunninghamia lanceolata. The sequence continues at coordinate 8,985,865 of BSBN01000877.1, read as the reverse complement.
AGACTGATTTTCTCAATATCCTTAGCACACAACTCATCCAACCTTATCATTAATGTAATAGGAGTATGTTGACATCAATGACAACACTGGTTAGGCCCATACTTGCAACAATCTCCCCCTTTGTCATTGATGGCAACATATGATGTGAAAAACTGTTTTAACCATCATGACAAGAAAATCTCTTTACTGTCACAACACCCCTTAATAGAAACAACCATTCACATGTCTTCTCTTTCTTTATTGCTCCCCCTTTGATCAACAACCACTTGTTTTTCACATGTCTTCTCTCCCCATTTGACATCAATGGCAAAGGGCACATACTTGCAATTAAAAACCATTCCTGCTACTCCCCCTGAGTAGCAACTCCCCATCATTAGTCTGGACCACAAGATGTGATTGTGAAATCTACCGGACTGATGCACACCAATGCACCTTAGTTCACCACCAGAGGGGCAATAACCCCTAACTTCTCCCTGAGATACTCGAAAGAGTCCTTAGGTAGAGGTTTAGTAAAGATGTTTGCAATCTGATCCTTTAAAGGCACAAACTCCAATCTAACTTCATTCTTGTTTACTTGCTCTCTCAAAAAGTGAAACTTGATGGATATATGTTTGGTCTTTGAATGCATCTCCGGATTCTTAGATATGTTTATTGTACTTGAATTATCACAAAAAATTGTGATGGGCTCCTCATACTCTACTCTGATGTCTCTTAACATCTATTTCATCCACAAGACTTGAGTACAACTTCCTACTGTAGCAATATATTTTGCTTCTGTAGTGGACAGAGATATTGCTTCTTGTTTCTTACTTAACTAAGAAACCAATCTCTTCCCTAAAAAGAATGCTCCACCACTGGTACTCTTCTGGTCATCCACATTTCCTGCCCAATCAGCATCTATATATGCATGAAGAGAGAAATCACGATCTCTAGGATACCACAACCCATACTCAACTGTCCCCTTTAGATATCTAAAAATCCTCTTGATTGCCATAAATGTGATTCTCTAGGATCATCTTGGAATCTAGCAACAAGACCAACAGCCTGCATAATATATGGTCTAGTTTGAGTGAGATACAATAGTCCTTCGATCATAGACCTATATTTTGTCTGATCAACCTTGGGAGAGTCATCATCTTTGCTCAACTTGCAATCGGTTGCCATTGGAGTGTTCATTGGCTTTAAGCCTTCCATCCCAAATTTCCTCAACAATTCTTTCACATATTTTGACTGAGAAATGAAGATTCCTTGCTTTGTTTGAGTAATTTGTAGACCCAAAAAGAAATTCATTTCTCCAAGCATGGACATCTCAAACTCACTTTTCATTTGACTTGCAAAGGTTTTGCACAAACTATCTCTTCCTCCAAAAATGATATCATCAACAAATACTTCAATAATTAAGATATTTTCATGATCAATTTTGAAATACAAATTACTGTCAGCAGTACCTTTGTTGAAACCAATCTTTAAGAGATATTTATCCAATCTTTCATACCAGGCTCTTAGGGCTTGCTTCAGTCCATATAGTGCCTTTTTCAATTTGCAGACCATGTCACCATGATCAGACAATTGAAATCCATCCAGTTGCTCAATGTACACCTCTTCTTCCAAGTTTCCATTTAGGAAGGTAGATTTAACATCCATCTGATACACCTTGAAATCCTTGAAGGCAGCAAATGCAAGAAATAATCCGACTGCTTCAATTCTTACCACTGGAGAAAAAGTCTCTTCAAAATCATCTCCTTCAATCTGAGAGTAACCCTTGCAGACCAATCTAGCTTTATTTTTTATTACTTCACCAGCTTCATTCAATTTGTTCCGGAAGACCCATTTGGTTCCAATCACATTCTTGCTTCTAGGTTTGGGAACAAGATCCCAAGTATGATTTTTCTCAATTTGCATTAGTTCTTCCTCCATTGCTTTTGACCAATTTTCATCATTGCAAGCTTCATTCATTGTCTTAGGTTCAATCTTTGAAATCAAACAATATTCATCTGAATTTTGAGCAATTCTCCTCCTTGTTTGCACTCCTTTGCTTTTGTCACCTATGATCTGATATTTAGAGTGGTTTAGAGTAACATACCTTGGAACTTTGGGAGTTTATTGCATCTCTAATTCTTGATCAGTCTCATTGAGACATAACTCTCCTTCCTGACTTACCGGATCAACTTGACTTGGTTTCTCAGAAGAGGCTTGGACACTTTGAATCTGAACACCATTCTGACCATCTTCATCATACTCATGAATTCTTGAGGGTCTTTCAATTTCTTCATCAACCTTCACATTTATACTTTCTACTATCTTTCTTAGTCTCTTGTTGTGACACTGGTATGCTTTGCTTTGAGTAGAGTAACCCAAGAATATTCCTTCATCACTTCTAGCATCAAACTTTCCTAGATCTTCATCCCTTTTAATGTAACATCTGCTACCAAAAACTTTGAAATATCTCACAGTGGGAGTAATGCCAAACCAAAGTTCATAAGGAGTCTTACCGGTATTATTTCTAATTTGAACTCGATTGAGAGTGGAGACTGCAGTGCTGATAGCTTCTCTCCAATAGATCTGAGGAACATTTGCTTCCATCATCATGGTCCTGGATGCTTCCTGGATGGTCTGGTTCTTTCTCTCAACTACTCCATTCTACTGTGGAGTTCTAGGGGCAGACAACTGTCTCTTTATTCATGTTTCTGACAGAAGTCTATGAACTCACAGGATGTGAATTCTCCACCTTTATTAGACCTCAGAAATTTCAATTTTAATCCGGTTTCATTCTCCACCATGGCCTTGAATATTTTAAATTTCTCAAGTGCTTCTAATTTTTCTTTTAGAAAGGTTACCCACATCATCTGGGAGTAGTCATCAATTAGCAACATGAAGTATCTATCACCTTGGACACTCCTAACTCTTGCCGGACCACAAAGATTAGTATGAACTAAGTCCAACAGTCTGGTAGAGGACAATTCCTTACTTTTGAAAGTGACTCTACTCAATTTGCCCAATTGACATTCTTTGCACAAGCTATTAGTAGGTTTTACTAATTTTGGAAGATCTCTTACAGCCTGAGTATTGCTTATCTTGATGATATTATCAAAATTCACATGAAACATCCTCCTATGCCATAATCAACTCTGATCAATTTGAGAAAATAAGCAACTTTTACCAGTACCAACCAAGTGGAAGATATTACCTTTAGTTTGAGTATCGGATGCAATCTCTATTCTAGAGCTTTCAAAGATCTTGCATTTTCTATTTCTGAATCTAAGATCATAGCCTTTGTCCACCAGTTGTCCAACACTAAGAAGATTATGCTTTAATCCTTCAACATACAGTACATTACTGGTTTTGTTCTTTCCATCAAGAGAAATAGTTCCTCTACCTCTGATCCTGCCAACAGAATCATCTCTAAACTTTGCAATTCCTCCTTCATATTTTTCCAAACTTAAGAACTTATTCTTGTCACCAGTCATATGGTGAGAGCATCCACTGTCAATGACCCAATCATCCTTTGTTTCAACTTGGGCAGCCAGAGCTCTTTCTTCAACTTTAAGATTGATAGATACAGAGGGTATTGGTTCCTCTTCTTTGATGGCAATAAAGACCCATTCATTACTGGATTTGTTTCCTATCTCTGATTCATCATCTGTTACTCCTTCATTATCATCTTCTTCATGAATATAGTAACAATTCTTTTGAAACCTTGATCTGTTAGGATTTACTCTTGAAAATCTTTCTGGACATCTTGAGGCAAAATGACCAATTTTATTGTAGTTAAAACACTTGAAAGGTAATTTTTCTTCATACTTATTGGATCCTCTTGGTAGTCTCTTTGCAATAAGGGCTTGAAGATGAGCAGTTTTAGCTTCTTCTTCATCCAAGTCTTTTCTTGCTTTTTCATACCATGATGGGTTCCTTGAAGAATTTTCCCTTGGATCAAACCTTTGTTTCTCTTTTACAGAGGCACTGGCTTTGAATGCAGATTCAGTCTTTGGAGGATCATCTCCACACTCAGCCATTTCAAAAGCAGCCAAATTATCAACCAATTGGTCCCTTGTGACTATTGTATGAGCTCTGAATTCTTCAATTGCAAAAGCCTTGATTTTGTAAGAATCAGGAAGGGATCTGAGAACTTTGCCAACAATGTCATCTTCACTCAGGATTCCACCTACATTTCTAATTCCACAAACCAGCTCATTCACTCTTGGCATAAAAGAGGTAATATTTTCATCATCTCTCATCTTCAGTTTTTCAAATTTTCCTTTTAGACTCTGTAACCTTGCACATTTAACAAACTGATCTCCTTCATGCAAAAGTTTCAGTTTATTCTAGATCTCAAAGCCAGTTGGTAGATCAATAACATTTGAGAGTTTTTGAGAGTTTTAAGTCAGATAAAGTGCTTATAAGAGCCTCTTTGGTTCGCAAATTGTTTTCAGCATCTATGATTTCATTTAAGGTTGTCGGACCACCCTGTGGAGGTACATAAGCTTTTGTAACCATAGACCAGTATGCAAATCCCATACACTGCAAGTGACATTTCATGCGACCTTTCCAAAGAGTAAAGTTAGTTCCATCAAACTTCAGACTATCCTTCTTGTACGATGACATCCTAGATCTCCTCAAGCGGTTAAGCTCCTTTTAGAGGAACTTGGCTCTGATACCAATTGTTAGATTTAGAGCAAACAACTGAGAGGGGGGGTGAATCAGTTGTCTAAAACTTTCTTTACTTTCAACACTTATATTCACTTGGTAGTAATAATAAATCAAAACATGAAACTTAATGAAATTAATCAAGAGCAGAAACACATCAACACAAGAGACACCAAGATTTTGATGTGGAAAACCCAGTTAAGGGAAAAACCACGGGGTGATTAACCCAAGATTGTATTCTCTGTTAGAAGAATAGAAAGAATAAAATGGCACATGCTAATTAGGGCTCACTGCTTGAGCACACTGCTCACAAGAGGCTCACTACCTACAAGAGACACATTGTCTACAAAAGAATAAGTATCACATACTTGAACTAGAAAATAACATCTTCACCATGCTTGAGTCAATTCCATTTAAGCCCAAACCTTCTGCTCTGCCTTTCACTCTTCTCCTTGCTACCACACACTCATCTCCACATCACATCCTTTGAAATGACTTCGCAATCCCTTATTTATACATGACATCAGCTTAGGAACAAACATCTAAGTCAGCACACATCCACAAAAACATCCACAAGATGTATAATTCATCCGGTCAGCTAGTCACAGAAAGAACATCATCATCCGGAAGTTATTCTTCATTTTTGGGACTCCAATTCTAATGCGGACCATAAACAAGAACTGAGCATGATCCAAAGACCTCCACAAGCTTGCCTGAAACACCAAGAACATCCGCACTTCCTCTTCTTACTGAAACTCTTCTCTCCTTCATCAAAACCTCAAGAACATAGTCTGCCATTACTGTCACAAAGGAATAGATACTTTCAAACCTTTAGACCATGAACCAATAGATTTGCCACACCACACAGACTTCCCAAACACTTCCTCAAATCCACAGAACTAGAGAATGCATTGCTAGATCTCACCGGACCTATCTGTATCACTCTATCATCATTGAACATTTACTAGAACCAGTTCCACTTGAACTGCCATAACTTCTTCAAATATTCATGCGGACCTCTGAAATCTCTACTGGAACAACTCAAGACACATATCTACAAACCCTTTAATCCACATCCTCTGATCCTCATCCTGTCTTGGACTTTTACCTTATGCCATCACTGTTCTTCACTGTTCCTGATTGAGACTAATTTTCTCAATATCCTCAGCACACAACTCATCCAACTTTATCATTAATGTAACAGGAGTATGTTGACATCAATGACAACACCAGTTAGGCCCATACTTGCAACATGTTATTGATGAGGAAAGTATTTCTATGGGATTTAATTGAGACTTTAGTTAAACTAGAAGGAATTATTGAAAATATCTACAATTTGAGAAATATAATTATAAATAAATTAAATTAAAATAGATTCATTATAGTAATGATAGTGCTACATTCTCACTTACTTGAGTAAGTATTTCTTTGTGAATTATGTTACAGATTCAAATTGAGCTATTGAGGACAACAACCGATTTACAGATCGAGAAATGTTATGGGGCCTTTTCCCTAAAATTGAAAAGAGAGTTATTTTATGAATAACCTTTTGGCTGTATGCATGAAGTTGTGGGACCAAAAAGTCACCACATGAATTTTTGGTGCCATGTAGAGCAAAATGCGAGCGCATTACAACGCACTCACTTTGTAATCTGCATAAAAGTTAAAAAACACATATTTCCTCATACCCATGGCCAAAAACACAATTTGGAGAGAAAAAACTAGTGATATAGCATGAGCATGTTCAAGGAAGGACAAATCAAGCAAGTGCAAAGAGAGATCAACATTTTCATGATGCCACCTCACCAAACCTACTCTTAAAGATGTCGTAGAGGAAATGTAGAGGGTCTAGTAGCCGAAGAAGGTAGGATTTGATTAATTTTTGTGAGTTTGAAAAGAATTTTTTACTTTTTCAATGTTTGATTAGTTTTTATATTGAATTTACAATTAATGAGGTAAGACAAAACACAAATCCAGTTGAGGAGGGTCAAAACAACCCCAAAAAATCTCAAAACCCTCAAATCCCCCACCTTCATGTCCTCACCATGAAAAAGGTACATAAGAAAACTATTTAGGGCCAATAGAAGAAATTCAAAAACATCTACAAACCCTAATTGAAATGTTAAATCCAAGTGCAAGCACCAATTGTAGGAGAGAGCTTGTGAAGTCATTAGAGATGATTGTTTCTTACACTGAATCGGTGACAAAACAAATCACCAAATTTCATGACTATAGGGAGAGGTTGTTGCAAGTATGGGCCTAACTAGTGTTGTCATTGATGTCAACATACTCCTGTTACATTAATGATAAGGTTTGGATGAATTATGTACTGAGGATATTGAGAGAATTGGTCTCAATTAGGAACAGTGAAGAACAATGATAACATAAGGCAAAAGTCCAAGATAGGATGAGAATAAGAGGATGCAGATTAAAGGGTTTGGAGATATGTGTCTTAAGATGTTCCAGTAGAGATTTTAGAGCTCCACATGAAGATATGAAGAAGTTATGACAGTTCAAGTGAAACCAGTTCCGACAGATGTTCAATGATGACAGAGTGATACAGATAGGTCCGGTGAGATCCAAAAATGCATTCTCAAGTTCTGTGGATTTGAGGAAGTGTTGGGGAAGTCTATGTGGTGTGTCAACTCGATTGGTTCTGTTTTGAAGGTCTGAAAGTATCTATTCCTTTGTGACACTAATGGCAGACTGTGTTCTTGAGGTTCCATATAGAGAGAAGGATTTCAGTAAGTAGAGGATGTGTGGATGTTCTTGGTGTTTCAGGCAAGTTCTTAGAGGTCCTTGGATTGTGCTCAGTTCATTTTTATGGTTTGCATTAGAATTGGAGTCCTAAAAATAAAGAATAACTTTCGGATGTTGGTGTTCCTTGTGTAACTAGCCGACCGGATGAATTATACACCTTGTGGATGTTCTTGTGGTTGTGTATCGACTTAGATGTTTGTTCTTAAGTTGATGTCATGTATAAATAAGGGATTGCGAAGTCATTTCAAGGAGTGACTTGTGGAGATGAGTGTGTGGTAGCAAGGAGAAGAGCAAAAAATAGAGCAGAAGGTTTAGGCTTAAATGGAACTGACTCAAGCATGGTGAAGATGCTATATTCTAGTTCAAGTATGTGATAATCATTCTTTTGTAGACAGTGTGTCTCTTGTAGGTAGTGAGCCTCTTGTGAGCAGTGTGCTCGGGCAGTGAGCCCTAATTGGCATGTGCCATTTTATTTCTTCTATTCTTCTAATAGAGAATACAATCTTGGGTTAATCACCCCATGGTTTTTCCCTTAACCGAGTTTTTCACATCAAAATCTTGGTGTCTCTTGTGTTAATGTGTTATCTGCTCTTGATTAAATGCACTAAGCTCCATGTTTGATTTATTGTTATATTGCTAAGTGAATTTAAGTGTTGAAAGTAAAGGAAGTTTAGGATAACTGATTCACCCCCCCTCTCAGTTATCAACAATTAGTATCAGAGCTGAATTCCTCTAAAAGGAGCTTAACTGCTTGAGGAGATCTGGGGTGTCGTCCTACAAGAAGGATAGTCCAAAGTTTGATGGAACTAACTTTGCTCTTTGGAAAGGTCGCATGGAATGTCACTTGTAGTGTATGAGATTTGCATACTGGTCTATGGTTAAAAAGGGCTATGTACCTCCACGGGGTGGTCCGACAACCCTAAATGAAATCACAAATGTTGAAAACAATCTGTGGACCAAAGAGGCTCTGTTAAGCACACTATCTAATTTAGAACTCTCAAATGTTATTGATCTACCAACTGCCTTTGAGATCTGGAATAAACTGGAACTTTTGCATGGAGGACATCAGTTTGTCAAATGTGCAAGGTTACAAAGTCTAAAAGGGAAATTTGAAAAATTTAAGATGAGAGATGATGAAAATATTACCACCGTCATGCCAAGAGTAAATGAGCTGGTTTGTGGAATCAGAAATGCAGGTGGGACCCTGAGTGAAGATGAGATTGTTGGCAAAGTTCTCAGATCCCTTCCTGATTCTTATAAAATGAAGGCTTTTGCAATTGAAGAATTCAGAGCTCACACAATAGTCACAAGAGATCAATTGATTGGTAAGCTAGCTGCTTTTAAAATGGCTGAGTTTGGAGATGATCCCCTAAAGACTGAATCTGCATTCAAAGCCAGTACCTCTGTAAAAGGGAAAAAAATATTTGATCTGGGAGAAAACTCTTCAACGAACCTATCATGGTATGAAAAAGCAAGAAAGGACTTGGAAGAAGAAGGAGCTGAAACTTCTCATCTTGAAGCTCTTATTGCTAAGAGACTACCAAGAGGATCCGGTAAGTATGAAGGAAAGTTACCTTTTAAGTGTCTTAACTACAATATAATTGGTCATTTTGCCTCAAGATGTCTGGAAATATTTTCAAGACCAAATCCTAACAGACCAAGGTTTCAAAAGAATTGTTACTATGTTCATGAAGAAGATGATAATGAAGGAGTAACAGATGATGAATCAAAGATAGGAAACAAATCTGGTAATGAATGGGTGTTTATTGCCATCAAAGAAGAGGAACCTATATTCTCTATATCTATCAATCATAAAGTTGAAGAAAGAGCTCTGGCTACCCAAATTGAAACAAAGGATGATTGGGTCATTGACAGTGGATGCTCTCACCATATGACAGGTGACAAGAATAAGTTCTTAAAATTAGAAAAGTATGAAGGAGGAATTGTAAAGTTTGGAGACAATTCTGCTGGCAGAATAAGAGGTAGAGGAACTATTTCTCTTGATGGAAAGAACAAAATCGGTAATGTACTGTATGTTGAAGGATTAAAGCATAATCTTCTCAGTGTTGGACAATTGGTGGACAAAGGCTATGATCTCAGATTCATAAATAGAAAATGCAAGATCTTTGAAAGCTCCGGAATAGAGATTGCATCCGGTACTCAAACTAAAGGTAATATCTTCCACTTGGTTGGTAGTGGTAAAAGTTGCTTATTTGCTCAAATTGATCAGAGTTGGTTATGGCATAGGAGGATGTGTCATGTGAATTTTGATAATATCATCAAGATAAGCAATACTCAGGCTGTAAGAGATCTTCCAAAATTAGTGAAACCTACTAATAGCTTGTGCAAAGAATGTCAGCTAGGCAAATTGAGCAGAGTCACATTCAAAAGCAAGGAATTGTCTTCTACCAAACTGTTGGACTTAGTTCATACTGATCTTTGTGGTTCAGCAAGAGTTAGGAGTGTCCAAGGTGATAGATACTTCATGTTGCTAATTGATGATTATGCCCGGATGATGTGGGTAACCTTTCTGAAAGGAAAATCAGAAGCACTTGAGATATTCAAAATATTCAAGGCCATGGTGGAGAATGAAACTAGATTAAAATTGAAATGTCTGAGGTTTGATAGAGGTGGAGAATTCACATCCGGTGAGTTCATAGACTTTTGTGAGAAACATGGAATAAAAAGATAGTTGTTTGCCCCTAGAACTCCATAGTAGAATGGAGTAGTTGAGAGAAAGAACCGGACCATCCAGGATGCATCAAGGACCATGATGATGGAAGCAAATGTTCCTCAGATCTATTGGAGAGAAGCTGTCAGCACTGTAGTCTACACTCTCAATCAAGTTCAAATTAGAAATAATACTGGTAAGACTCCTTATGAACTTTGGTTTGGCATTACTCCCACTGTGAAATATTTTAGAGTTTTTGGTAGCAGATGTTACATTAAGAGGGATGAAAATATAGGAAAGTTTGATGCTAGAAGTAATGAAGGAATATTCTTGGGTTACTCTACTCAAAGCAAAGCATACCGGTGTTACAAAAAGAGACTGAGAAATATTGTAGAAAGTGTAAATGTGAAGGTTGATGAAGAAATTGAAAGACCCTCAAGAATTCATGAGTATGATGAAGATAATCAGAATGGTGTCCAGATTCAAAGTGTTTAAGCCTCTTCTGAGAAATCAAGTCAAGTTGATCCGGTAAGACAAGAAGAAGAGTTATGTCTCAATGAGACTGATCAAGAG